>OZ025290.1:185767295-187012295 GCA_964019185.1 Maratus speculifer
ATTTTTATTATTTTTTTAATTCTGATTACAGGGTACTGTGTGCAATGTTGTTTGTCATATTTTCTGAAAAAAATATTATTTTTTATTAAGAACTCTGAAAATTATAAGGAAAAACTTGGAAAAATTTGGGACCATTTTTATAAAAATCTTAATTACTCTGCGAGTATGCGTTCTATTTGCATAAAAATGAACACAGTGTATTGCAATAAGGCATTCAATCATAATCTAGAGTTTGAGCGCTTTTGCTACATTAGTTTTGACAGGGTTATTCAAAAGATATTCCTTCTTTTTTAATTTGTTGACGATCCCCTATGGAGTTTCGGTAAAAAATCTTCACGGAGATGTATGAAGTATAATATTATATTTATACACTAAGAGTTTCGAGATGATTCCTCATGTATTTTCTAGATATTTAGTAAAATGTCTAAAATCGCAAGTGTCCCATAATCAATGGCAATATAGTGTATACATTGTGTATACCGCTCACGCGTGTATAACGTGCACCCCGTACTTTACAAGAAAATTTGGCGATTTTTTTAAAATCGCGTATATAACGAGCACCGTAAATTTGATATACAAATGAATAAATAACTAAATGAATTTCAATAAAGACAGTCAAAAAAACATCTCATATGGCAGAAAACAAGGCGAAAAAACATTTTTAGACTTCGGGTAGGAACTGAAGGACGGCAGTGAGATTTACTTATTAGCGTTTAAATAATGTTAGTACCTCTCTTGTATACAAAAGTACAAGGAGTGAAAAAAGATGCAGTATTACTTCAATTAAGTAAGATTTTTTATGTTTTGTTTAAACACATTTCATGATTCATATGTACATCGTGTGATTACATGCAGCACTAAAAAATTATTCTGTGTATAACGTGCACCTAAGAATTTTGCCCTATTTTTTTATATACACGAGTAAATACGGGTGTTTATTAACTAAATGAACTCCCAATACGTAAAATCTGATTCAACAATTCATTACATCGGGAGTAATCAATTCATGTTCAGCTAAGTTATTCAAAAAATAATAACACATATTTTCTACACATAAACAAATTTTTCAGAGGAACTTTTTAAAGGAAATCAATTTTTTAATTGAATTACGACAGAAAAAAAAGACTCGTTATTAAGACTCACAGTTTGGCTTACTTTATTATTCAGAAATTCCGAAGGAAGAATGTCTTCTTTACGTAAACACAAAATGTCTATCATTAAATAAAACACAAATTTTTATTCGGAATTTTTAAATTAAAAAAGAGACCAAACTGGAAATTCTTCTTGCTAGACACGATTTTTTCTCAAATCCACACAAATTCTGAAGAATGAAAATACTTCTAATTTTATAGACTTTTTAGGGATAAAATTGAAAATTAGGTGAGAATGAAAATACAAAAAAATATTATCAATCTACTTAAAAAAAAGCCTTTTTGTACATGCATGTTTTGCTTATTCAATTTAACTTATTATTGAGTGGTTAAAGAATTTATTGACGTGGATCTCCAGCAAATAATTTTAAGCCCTTAAACGATATATAGCAGAGTCGTCTGAATTAGTACATATAGTTCACTCCCAAGAAATGTGACACATCTCGCAAAAAATCATATTGCTGTTTTAAGATGCTTCCGTAATTATGTAAATACGTAGCACCTATAGTCGTCGTTCAGTCCGTCCGTTTGTCCGCATATAACAACGCAAAAACTACCCATGCGAATCGTTTGAAATTTAAAATATTTTTTCTTTACATAATTTTGTCGAATCATTTCAAATTCTACGAAAATTGGATGCATAGATAAATTACATGAAGAATCAAAAGTATTCCGTTACATTTTGATCAATGAGGAAAAAAAGCATCAAATGCATTTTATTCGTTTGAAATTTAAAATATATAATTGTTACATATTTTTGTCGAGTCATTTCAAATTTCATGAAAATCAGATGCATAGATCAATCAAAAATATTCCGTTTCATCACGGTCTGGGAAAATATACTTCAAGTACATTTAAATGATGTTAAACTCTTTCGAATATAATAGAATTGAATTGAACATATGAAGTATATATATAATAAAATATACATTCTGTACAATCTGTGATGCAAAGAATATTTATTAATAAATTACAGGGCCACATAAAAGTATTCCACTGCATGATGCTATATGGGGAAATATTGTTTGGGGCGTGTTTTAATTATATTAAACTATTTCGCATTTTATGAATATGATATGCATTGCTAAGGTGTAATAAAAGTTACTTCCTGTATATTTACAGAAGCACAAAAAAGATTTCGACCATTATACTGTGTCCTAAGTACTGTCTACTATAACAGCAAGATCTGAATATTTTTAAAACTTCGTTATCGTACGAACGCACGTTATTTGCTACGCTTCACATGTTATTTCCAACTTGTTTCTCCATTAAAAGTTCATCTTGCTGCACAAACAATTTCATAAGTGTAGCTATCCTTAAAACACTGTGCACTATGTATGTATTATGTAGCACTTTATGACGCCATATGTAACCGCCAAAAAGGGGTGGATTGTGTGGGGGTTTTCTATGCCTGCGGCACCGTACAGCTATGCATACTGCAAAGCCCAGATTGTGTTGAAAGATCTGTACTAAGACGTGATGAAATTCGATTAGATAATTTAATTATTTCTTTATTTCTGTTGAGTTAAAGGAAGTCCATGTAAAGTATTGAACTTAAAGTATTAAATCTCTAAAAGATGTTAAATAAAAATAATGTAACCATTGACATATTTAAGTGGGTAAGGCAAGTACACTGTTAAAAATATTGTCCTACTTTGAACCAAAAAAGTTTGTTTTTTGGTGCTCAATATCTGCCACCGTAAGATGGTGAAATCTTGAACCAAAATTTGGAGCTCCCATTGAAGCATAGTTCCAATACATGGAACGAGGTTGAACTAGGAAGCTCCAAATGTTGGTACGAGATTTCACCATCTTATGGTGGCAACTATTGAGCACCAAAAAACAAACTTTTTTGGTTCAAAGTAGAACAAGATTTTTAACAGTGTAGTCCATGAAAAATTCAAAAGTTTAACTTCTAAAATAAATCACTGAGTGAAAAAAAGATATTAAAATAAATAAATAAAGATACAAAAAATGATACATTCTATACTGAAAATTGTTTGATTGTAAAACGTTTATTTTTATTTATTTATTTATTTTTTTTTTTTTTTTTGTCGAAAATTATATTTTAAATAAACTAGAGATATTATTTATTAATAAGGTTACCTAAGAGAAATATGCACGCATGTTGTCAGTCCAGGTATTTTAAAAATAGAGTGTTGTCAATGTAAGCCAAGAAACTGGGTTCAAGTCCCAAAGTGGGCTTTTTTTCCGCTCAGTTGGAAATATCCAATTCGTAAGTAAACGCAACTAGTCTGTTTAATTTTTCTATTAAATAAAACTGCATAAATTTTCATTAACTTAACACACACACACACACACATATATATATATATATTTAATTAAACTATATTAAATATGTATACAGGGGTTTTCGCTACCAGACCGACAAACTTTGAGGGATGATAGTACACATGAAGACAAACATTATTAAATGGGAAACCATGGGGCGCAAACGTTTTCTGTAGAAGCTAGGGGCCATTAAAGTTTAGGGTCCAAAACTTCAAACGATGATAGAACACGGAAAAAAGGATCAATTCGTTTGCGGTTTTCACTAAAATCATTCTTTATATTACGATTTCTTTAGAAAAAAATTTTAAAGGTTACTTTCAAAAATTATCGATAGAGGGCGCTTTAGACTTTAAAGTAACGAACAACTACTTTTTACCGTTATTTTCTGCATGGGGTTGAAAATTTTCCAAACTTTAGACTTTAACTTAAATTTTAAGTTCAAAATCGAAAACATTTTGGTCGGGTAACTAGCGAAAATTGAAGTGTGAACAGAGGGGGAGATTTTAAGCGCTCATAAAGATTGGACAAACTAATCGATTTTGTTGCGGTTTGCGTAAAAGTCATTCCCTTGGTAATTATTTTATTCAAAATGACGTACAGCTTTGGTGTCCTCATTTTTTATAGAAGTCGCTTTCGATACATCTCCGACATTTCAAGAGCATTACTCCTGGGTGTTTTACTACCAATCCAACTTACTTCCAGGAAGTGTTAGGGACTCAAAGATGACTCGGAATCATATAGGAATGTAACGTTGGAAATGCCTTTTTTGCGAGTTATGGTTAAAGGAAGCAGAGAAGATAGCAACAGAAACAGCTGAGAAAGAGCAACACGTTAATGTGACAGAAAGCAGTATATTTAAAGATTTTACTACAAAAGGTGTTCGAATTTACGACCAGAAGTAGTCCGGCAAGTTTGACAGCAACGGTAGATGGCGCTGCGGTTTCCTTGCAGTAGATGGTGGTAATGCGTGTGAAGAGCGATCAATTTGAAGTGATCATTCGCGAACCGGCTCCAAAGGTAGCAGAATTAAGTATTTGAAAGATGAACAGCCCGATTGGGCTCCTCCACATTTTATCTTTGTTATTTGCCGACACTTCAAAGTAACATCTGGGAAACGGTGGATAGGTCGTGGTGGCCTACCAGATCGCCAGACCTATAATGTATCGACTTCTTCTGCTGGGGTCAAATGAAAAGTTGGGTGTATGAGACTCCCGTACCATCAGTTAAAGACCTCGCATCTGGTATTTCTGTAGATTGCCAGAAAGCTATCAGAGATGCCAGGAATCTTTCAAAGCGTGAGGAATTCCGTGCGACGCCACTGTCAAGCATGCCGAACTACTTCTGGTTGTAATTTCGAACCCTACTGCTGTAAAAAAATTAAATAAACTGCTTTCTGTCACATTAACGTGTTGCTCTTGCTCTGCTGTTTCTATTGCCTTTTTTCTCTGCTTCCTTTAACCGTAACTCGCAAAAAAAGCATTTTCAACTTCACATTCCTATGTAATTCCGAATCGGCTTTGCAACCCTAACACTTCCTGGAAGTATGTTGGTCTGGTAGTAAAACACCCAGGACTAATGCCACTGAAATGTCGGAGATGTGTCGGAAGCGCTCGCTACCAGAAAATCAGGACACCAAAACTGTAGGTCGTTTTCAATAAAATAATTACCAAGGGAATGATCTACGCGCAAACTGCAACAAAATCGATTAGTTTGTCCAATGTTTATTTGCGCTTAAAATCTCCCCCTCTGTTCACAGTTCAATTTTTGCTAGTTACCCGAACCCAATGTTTTCGATTTTGGACTTAAAATTTAAATTAAAGTCTAAAGTTTGGAAAATTTTGGAAAAAAAAACCCCATGCAGAAAATAACGGTAAAAAGTAGTTGTTCGTTACTTTAAAGTCCAAAGCGCCCTCTATCGATAATTTTTGAAAGTAACCCTTAAATTTTTTTTCTAAAGAAATCGTAATATAAAGAATGATTTTGGTGAAAACCGCAAACGAATTGATCATTTTTTCAGTTTTCTATCATCGTTTGAAGTTTTGGACCTTAAACTTTAATGGCCCATAGCTCCTACAAAAGACGTTTGCGCCCCATGGTTTCCTATTTAATAATGTTTGTCTTCATGTGTACTATCATCCCTCAAAGTTTGTCGGTCTGGTAGCGAAACACCCTGTATATATATATATATATATATATATATATATATATATATATATATATATATATATATATATATATATATATATATATACAGGGTGTTTCTAAATTCATGGTACAAACTTTATGAGGTGATAGTACACATCAAAACAAACAATAATTAATAGAAAACTAAGGGTCCCAAACGTCTTCCGAAGGAGATAGGCGCCATTAAAGTTTAGGGTCCAACAATTCAAATGATTATAAAAAACAGAAAATTTGGTCGATTCGTTTGCAGTTTCCAGTAAAACTATTCTTTATGTCAGTATTGTCTTGAAAATAAATTATAAAGATAAATTTCAAAAAATGCTGATAGAGGGCGCTTTCGACTTTGGAGTAACGAACAACTATTTTTTACCGTTATTTTTTGCATCTCATTAACTTTTTTTAGAAGCTGAGACATAAACTTAAATTTTGAGCTGAATATCTAAATCGTTGAGAGTGGTTAAGCAGCGCAAACTGAACTGTGGGGGGAGGTTCAAATTCCAAATGATTATAAAAAACGAAAAAATTTGTCAATTGATTTGCAATTTTCACTAAAATTATTCTTTATGTCAGTATTATAATGAAAATAAATTATAAAGATAAAATTCAAAAAATGCCGATAGAGGGCGCTTTAGACTTTGGAGTAACGAACAACTATTTTTTACCGTTGTTTTTTGCATCTCATAAATATTTTTTAGAAACTTAGACATAAATTTAAATTGTGAGACGAAAATCTGAATCGTTGGGAGTAGTTTAGTAGCGCAAACTGAACTATGTTCAATGGGGGTGGGGAGGTTCAAATTTCAAAAGATTATAAAAATCGAAAAAATTGGTCGATTCGTTTGCTGTTTTCACTAAAACTGTTTTTTATGTTAATATTTCCTTGAAAATAAATTTTAAAGATTAATTTCAAAAAATACCGTTAGAGGGCGCCTTAAACTTTAGAGTAACCAACAACTATTTTTAACCGTTATTTTTGTATCTAATTAAATGCTTGTAAATGTTCAAAGTTAAATTTTGAGCTCAAAATCTGCATCTTTGTGAGTAATTAAGTAGTGGAAAATTGAAATGTGTTCAAGGGGTGGAGAGGGTAACATTTCAACTCCTGAAACACGTTTCAGTTTGCGCTTATTAACCCCTCCAATCCATTTAGAATTTGAGCTCAAAATTTAAATCTAAGAATTTGCGAGCATTTAATTAGATACAAAAAATAACGGTTAAAAATAGTTGTTGGTCACTCTAAATTTTAAGGCGCCCTCTAACGGTATTTTTTTAAAAGTAATCTTTAAAATTTATTTTCAAGGAAATGTTGACATAAAGAATAGTTTTAGCGAAAACGGCAAACGAATCGACCAATTTTTCCGTTTTTTATAATCATTTGAAATTTGAACCTCCCCACCCCCATTGAACACAGTTCAGTTTGCGCTACTTAACCACTCCCAAGGATTCAGATTTTCATCTTAAAATTTAAGTTTATGTCTAAGCTTCTAAAAAATATATTACATGCAAAAAATAAAGGTAAAAAATAGTTGTACGTTAGTACAAAGTCTAAAGCGCCCTCTATCGGCATTTTTTGAATTTTATCTTTATAATTTATTTTCACGATAATACTGACATAAAGAATAATTTTAGTGAAAATCGCAAATCAATTGACCAATTTTTCCGTTTTTTATAATCATTTGAAATTTGAACCCTCTGAACACAGTTCAGTATGTCTGCTTAACCACTCCCAACGATTATGATTTTTAGCTCAAAATTTACGTTTATGTCTAAGCTTCTAAAAAAAGTTAATGAGATGCAAAAAAAAACGGTAAAAAATAGTTGATGGTTACTCCAAAGTCGAAAGCGCCCTCTATCGACATTTTTTGAAATTTATCTTTATAATTTATTTTCAAGACAATACTGACATAAAGAATAGTTTTAGTGAAAACTGCAAAGGAATCGACCAATTTTTCTGTTTTTTATAATCATTTGAATTTTTGGACCCTAAGCTTTAATGGCGCCTATCTCCTTCGGAAGACGTTTGGGACTCTTAGTTTCCTATTTAATATTGTTTGACTTGATGGGTACTATCACCCCTTAAAATGTGTACCATGAATTTAGAAACACCCTGTATATATAGAACCATTAGATAATACTACAAATCAACATCAATTACTGTAAAAACTTGTTAATGCCAAATTGTATCAAACAGAGGAAGTTGTCAGAATTTGGAATAAAATTGGAAATGTGGTATTTAGCTCGTTATCAAGGGCAATGCTAAATAGCCACATTAATTGCGATTAATTTCTGAATGGAAATCACGATAGACCTAAAAATGATTTCCATATTGCCCGATTAATCGCAAATGAGAACTCATTTCAAAGAAAAATATTAGAAAAATAATAAGACCATAATAGAATTATCAGTATATTAATTGCAATATAAAAACTATTTCAAAAAATATTAGAAAAATAATTAAACTGTAATTGAATATTGATAAAGATAAACTTACAATTATCAATCGCAACCATAATTTCCATTGAGAACAGGAAAAAGAAAATGATAATATAATTGAATTATCATTGATTAAATTAAATTGAAAAATCATGTCAAATGGAAATAATTAGACTAATTAAATTACATAATAGGTTATTTTACAAATATCAATTTCGACCATGTGATAGCAATACAACTTTGCATTCAGTAACATTAGATAGTTAATATCCAAGTTAAAGTAGAAAACAAATAATTTTTATTAATAATAGATATTTAAATAACTATTTTCAAAAATAATTAATTACAAAACACAAGTAGACAAAAAAAATTTAACTTAATAAAAATAGTTAAACTATTTAATATTAATTGCATGTTTTAAATTATAATTATATAATTAATTGAATCGATTGATATCGATAATTTCTGTATATGTGCGATAAATGCAGATTAACTATTAAAGCGTTAGTATCGCATTCTATAGTTGCTAAACACAATAAAATAATGCAAAAAATTATTTAACTATAAAAACAAAATTTTACAAATTATGATATTTATATTGAATACAGGGTTGGAAAAAATATTTCTTAAAATAAATAAATAAATAAATAAATAAATAAAACGGTTTTTATATTATTGGTTTATACTAGGGTTTTTTGGGACAAACCGAATATTTATTTGTAAGCAACCAAACTACAGTGGATTAAGTTGAGAATAGAAAAAAAATCATTTTTTATTTAAACAGTTATTCCTTTACATAAAAAATAGACCAAGTCCACACTGCATAAAATTAGAAATCTGAAATTAGAGAGGAAAAAAAAATAATAAAAATAAAATAAATATATAAAAATAAAATAAAAATAAGAAATATCTTTAGTAATTTTCAAAAGATTAAAAAACAAAACAAACAGAGGATGTAATAATAATATACATATAATCTATTGTAATCCATTTTTATTATATTTGTAAACAACCTATAAACAGATGATTAAGTAGATATTATAATTTAAAAAAATCATTTTTATGTGAACAGTTATTCCTATACATATAAAATTGGCAAAGGCCCCCTGTATAAAATTAGAAGTCTAAAATTATACAGAAAAAAATAAAATAAAATAAAAAAAAATATAAATAAAAATAAGAAAAAAATTTAGTAATTTTCGAGAGAAAAAAAATAATTAGAGGATGTTATAAAAATATACATATGGTTTAAACCATAATAAAACCAACTGACATAAATTGAGCAAACCCTTATTTAAAGCAAAAATCGGTAAATTAATAATTTATTATATTATTATAAAATATACCATCAAAGTATAGATTATTTTTATAACTAAAATAAGAATTTAAAATGCTGTAAAAGTAATAAAATATTATATTAAATAACCAACCATAATTCAGCCTCAAATTACATTGCATATTAAATCCAGAGGAATAAACAAGGAACGCTATAACAATACATTACCATATATAATAAATTAACACTACATTATTGTTTCACTGCACCATTTTCCTACCGCAACACCTTTTTTTTTTTTTTTTAATAGAAATATTAACATAAGCGCATATATTTTCCAGCAGCACCGCCCTAATTCCTTAATCTAACATCTACCCACCCATTCGACCTATTAATTAATTTTTTAACACATTTTATAGTTTTTATTTTTTTGTGTAATTTTTTATATTTTTTATGTTTTTATTGATAGATATTTTTTTATGCGCAATATGTTAAAAGTAACTCACAATAAACATCCTACTGCAAATGATAAGTAATAACAGAATTTATTGTGTATTAAAGAGTAAAAGAATTTCTTAGGAAATCCATGATTTATCGCATCATATATTAATTGTTTAATGTTTTTGTTTATAAGATGAGGGGAACATAAACTTTTGATTCTGAACAAGTGATTAAGGAGTATATTTCGATAAACAGAATTATGGAGGCAGGATTTAAAATGAGTAAAAGTATTAACTTGAAATTTAAAATCTTTACGTTTATCATATAGATCAGTTATTAGTTTGTTCTCCACTAATGTAATTTTTAAATCCAAAAAGTTTATACTGTTGTTTGATAAAAGGTTTTCCGTAAGTTCCAGATTAGTGGGATAAATTATAGGAAAGGAAGTACTAACACTATTAGTGGTGTCAATTAAAATGATGTCATCAATGTATCGAAACATAAAAAGGTGTTCATTACAATAACTGCGTTCATAGTAATATAAGAATAAATCGGACAAAATACTTGACGAAGAGCCCCCTTGAGGAATGCCTACTTTTTGTATATATATAGTATTATCTTGTAAAATAAAGTTATTGTTTATAATGAAATTAGTTAATGTGCGAAAATAAGCCTCATCCATATAATTAGGAAATGTTAACTGATTTTTAAATTGTATGAATAGTTTAATAATGATTTTATGAAGGTCAACGAGATTGATATTATTGAAAAGATCTTTAAAATCATAAGTTCTTATGTTTTTAACACTTTTAAGTTCTTTAATTATGCTTACCAGTTGATAACTATTTTTTATACAATGTGCATTATCTTTCGCTATAGTAAGTTTATATATCTGATATAAAATACCTAATAAAATATTGTTAGCATTGTTGTTATAAGTATTACATCCTATTGTAACAGTTCTAAATTTGGTGGGATTCTTATGAAACTTAGGAATTAGCAGTAAATAAGGATAATTAAAGTTAGTAGGAGTAAAATTTAAGAGTTTATAAAAACTATTAATTCTACGATTATTTACAATGGTATCATCATCAGTTTTATCGAAAGAATTATTAGAGGATATAGATAATGTTAAAAAGTTGTGATAATAAGATACACAAATAATAGCATAGTTATTTGGGCATATATATATATATATATATATATATATATATATATATATATATATATATATATATATATATATAAATTAATAATTATTTTTAACTCAACATTTATGGTCATTTATAATACTTTTTGAAATAACTTGTATGATTAATGATTCTTTTCCTTAAAACATGTGAATGAGGTAACAATGCATTTGTCTCTTCAACATTTCATACTTTAATTGTCTAAAAAATCCTAAAATGCTCTTATGCTTTTAAGATGAAATTATAATTGGAGTTTTTTACGGAAGGAAGTAGGTATTATATATATAAAATCTATAAATGCCATACGCTCTAAGAAATAGTAACATAATTTTTATTTAAATTGCTTATAACACTTGAAACCAACAGATTAAAAAGTGCCAATGGCTCCGGTTGGAATCGTATCTAGTCATTTTTTATTCTATTGGTTTAATGACCCATAAGCAATATCAGAAAAATCTGAAGAAATTAAAAAACAATTGACATTAATTTAGTTTTAACTAAACTAATGTTACGAAAAAATACATAAAAAATGTTTGTCTGAAAGTCAAGGATATATATTTCCGAACATTGCTCCAGTATAATTTATATTTACTTTTAAAGGAATTCAAAATATGCTATGAATAGACTGGTAATTCAAAATGACATATTTTTCATCTAGTAGGTAATCTGCTTAAAAAATATAAAAAATCTCTAAGACACACTGTAGCCTTAATACTATTGTTTACTCTACACATGATTTATTATTTACTTTTCTTTTACAGAAAAGAAAGTTTTCTAAACTTTGCTTTGGGTTGTTATTCAAATATATATGCTTCTTAACTTTCTTTTAAAACATGCATTTTTTATTATAATTAGAACTTTAACTATATTAGTATAAATCTTAAGTTAGTTAAGTCGTTTCCTAAATCATTCTTTGTCGTTAAAATAAGTTACCTAATCAATTAAATCATCAGAGATATTTCGTTTTGTAGCCAAGCCAAAGCGAACTTCAATACAGAACACTTTTTTTGCATCATGTATTGGTTCAAAGCCAATTTTTATAAGTAACATATTTTCCTAGATGAAAATGATCTTTTGAAAAAATTGCAAGTGAGTTTTACCAGCCTTTCTGCTCGACAGTATTTCATTATAGTAGTATCAAAATTGTCTAATTAGTTTTGTTTTAAATGAACATTATTATTAATTCACTGATTTGCATTCAGGGTGCAAAGAATAGTTATTTGACACTATCTTTAACCTCCCTTTTTAGGGAGGGGCTGAAGAGGGTAGGTGGACTATTTTTGTAATTTCAACTGTAATAAAACTGTCTCGTTTTTCGATCTATTTTATTTATTTAAAAAAAAATAGCTACGTAAAAATGCCATGATCTAAAAAAATTCTTGGTGCTTTTATATCATCCAGGCCCAAATACCACCAATAGCATTTTTAGCACGCTAATTAGCATATTTTATCTTTCACGTGGTTCATTAAATCAATGCTTTGATTTTGAAATTAAATGATATGATTTATGGTATTATTTATAATATTTCTTTTCTTGTTTTTTAAAAAATGAAAATTATGTATTTTAAATTACCCATTTTAAATTAAAGTTACCTATTTATAAATAAAATAAGTAAAAGAAAAACCATTATGTTAAATCAATATAAAATTGGAGAAATACAAAGAAAATAGAAATGTGAACTGAACAGAATTTGGCGATTTATAAACTGTTCCTGGCTAAAATAATAAGTCACAGATGTCATATACGCACCACATTTTACAAGTGTTTTTTTTCCTGCCAATTTGGCAAAAAATTTGTTTTTGAATATATATTAAAAATTGCATGCGATAACAGCACTTGATTTTTTATTGCAATATAAAAATAAAAAAAATGTGAATAAATGAAAGAGATTCTAGTATTTAAAAGAAAGGAAATAAAAATAAATAAATGATAGTTTGATATAAATAATTATTGATATAGTATAAAATAAAAATAATAAAATAGTATATAATAAAATAATTTAAAGAATCAAAATAAAAGATAACAGTAAATAAACATGAATTTAATAAAAAAGGAAACAATAAATAAACAGCTACAAATAATAAACTTAGTAAGTAACAAAGCAGTAAACATAATTTTGAAAATAAATCTTAAACATTAATATTTATACCATATTGAATACATGCAGTTGTATCATTTAATCAGCGAATTTCACTGAAATCTTTAATTTTTCCCATTTATTTCCCTGATAATTGATATAAACTTTTTAAACGGATATCTCCTTGGCACATATGTGCAAGCCAAGTTGGCGGGGAGGGGAGGACGTGCAAATGTGGTGCGTATATGACATCTGTTCCAATAATAATACATAAATTTTGGTTTGTGTATGAGAATCTTCTGCTTTGCCGAAGGATTGGGGAAGTAAATTAAATTATGAATAAAAGTAACATATTACAATGCTTACCATACATTTAATAAAAACCAAAACTGGCTGCTGGTATCTAATAACTGCAATCCTTGTATGCCAGTTATTTTCGAAAGGTTTGCTTAGTTTGATTCAACTAATAAGATACCTCCGATAAACTAAAAACACATTTTTTCGTTCTAAAACAAATAGCCAAAAATCACAACATTTGACTTACACAATAATTGCTCAATGAAATAACAATAAGAAGAAAAGTACACATTTTTAAAGGAAAAAGTTTTTTCTCAAAATTTTAAATAAGAAAGGAAAAAACGTATTACTTTGAAATGAAATGAAAAAAAATCTAAAATATTGACATTTTATCTTTTCTTCTTTAGTTCTTTTCCTTAATGCTTTTAAACAAAAATATCTAATCCTTCCAATGGGGCATATAAAAGGGATAAGTTGTTATAAATAACCTTCCAGTTTTAAACATCTGTTTGTTTTTTCTTATAAAAACAAGCTTTACAAAAAAGAACAATATGCCGTAAAAGAAATGTAAAAAACTGAATTTCTAAGTTACGCGTAAAAAAAAAAATAAATAAAAAAATAAAGGCTTTAATGGTAAAATACAATATAAACTCTTCTGTTTCGGAAAACCTCAATATATATATATATATATATATATATATATATATATATGTGTGTGTATACAGCTTACGTTGTTTTGAATTCTTGATGTATTGCAATTTTATTTGTGAACATAAATTCGCAATTTTAGTTTTTATTTGTTATGAAAATGTAATTTTGCAATTAAAAAAATTTTGGTATTTTAATTAGTATGTGATATAAAATAGACGACAGTTTTCGTTGTGAAATAATAAGTGAGACTATAAAATAGAGGATTATTATATCATTGCTAATTTTATAAATTAGCTCCAATGAGAAAAGATTCTTTTATAATACCATAATGATATAATTATAAATTCGGTTATTAATTACAAAAATATATCAAAATTTGCTAACGAGGAATTGTTAATGTATTTTATTATTATATTGTGCTTGTTATCTATTAAAAATGCATTTAAAATATTTGTACTTATCATGCATATGACCATAAGGTAACGAAAAAGATTATGTTTATTTTTCATAAGGGGTCTCATGAGTCTTACTTTTACCTGGTTGTGCAATTCAGCAACACGTCACATTTTATTTTTTTCGCAGTCCCTCAGTGTTTTCTCAGTTAAACGTAGAGCCATAAAAATTTTATTTTTGACAAAATAAAATTTCTTCTATTTAAAATATGTTTTTTTATACTCTATTATATTAAATTTTTTTTTTATGTTTAATTTTTACAAAAATTTTAAAATTGCTTTTCGAATTGCATTCATTGCGCGCAAAATTGTATTAAAACTATTAGTTTAAGAACGCCCTAAAACATTGGTAACCATGTAAAACTAATGTGTCTTGAACTTATACTTCATATGAAAGCAGTTTATTTATTTGTTTATTTAAAATTTAAATTTAAATTATAAAGTTATGAAAAATAATTTTCTTATTGAAAAATTGCCATTTTTAAAAAATAAATACAATTGTAATACTAAAATTTGAGGTATAAGTTATTCTTTAACTTAAAATGAAGATATTTACAAGTTTCATGAAATTGCTTTATTACTTTTTAAGAAATGTTGCGCGCATTCCATGCTAGTCAAGAAGTAATTTTAATTTTATAATCAAAATTAAACGTAAAAAAATAAATAAAATTTCAATGTAGACTATTGTAAAAATTATTTTAAATAAAAGATGTATTAAATTTTCTATAGTAAAAAAATTATACATTTATGTCTCATAGAGGCTGAGAAGAAAATTAAATGTGACATGTTGCTAAATTGCACCAACAAGTAAAAAATAAGACTCCTGAGACCCCTTAGTACATTTCAGATATTTGTTTTCATGTTTCTTTCAGAATATTGGGAGTTTCTATAAAAGTCTTACTTAGAACAATGTGAGAACCGGTGAAATATTTTCATTAATGACAGAATTCATTAATACATACATACAAATATACATATACATGAAAATATGTGTATACACGATTATAATGTGTTAGTGATATTTATGACGAACGGTTACTTACACGAAGGATATTGGCCCTAAGGGAGGAATATAGGCCATAAGGCCGTGCACTCCATTTTTCTAAGAAATCTAAGGGGTCTTAACGTAACCTGACCGGTATATTCGCAATGTTTCCGAATTTTCAAAAAAAAAAAAAAACACGAACACTCCGAACAATTAAGCCAACCTGCATGACTGAAAATGAACACACCACCTCCCGCTTCCAGATTCGACAGCAGAACTTCTCATCCACTACTGGAATATATAATTGTATTGAAAAGTTGCAAAATGAAAAATCTAGTAATTCATTTTAGACCTTGAGGCTGCAGCACAAATAACCACCTCGAGTTCACGACTGAAATTCCAGAATTAGTTAAAACGCGATTCGTACATTAAAACGCAATCGGTGTGCCAAGCAATATCTTGGTGGTAAACACTTAAAAACCCGATTTTAGCAGTTGTGACGTAGGTTTACCATTATATTTTTATGCACCCAATCATATGAAAACCTGGAGGACTGGGAGCAGGAAAACACAATGGTAAATCTACGGATCAACAGCTAAAATCATGTTTTCAGGTGTTTTTGATCAAGGTATCATTTGGCAGACCGATTGCTCTTTAATATTTCAGTATAGTTTTGAATAATTCCGGAATTTCAGCCAAGTTCTCCATAAGGTAGATGATCGTGCGTGCTGCCACTTTTTGGTCATTTAGTTATTGAAAGCGAATAATTAGCAAATAATTATGCTTACCATGTGTTTTTTCATATATAATGTAGAACTTAAGTAAATTTACTTACAATAAGGAGCAATAGTGTGGAATTTTAGCATGAATTACATTTTTTAAGATATTAATATATGTATTTTATTGGCCAATAATCGACTAGTGGATCGAAAAACATCTGATACTTAAAATTTCTTAAATTTATAAAAAGGAACAGAATGTTCTGCGCTTACATATTCATATTAATACTAGAACACCGAACAGGTGTCGAAGCGACATAAATTAGTGGGTTAATTGTCGATCTAAATCATACAAATCTTCCAAAAAAAAAAGTTAAATAGAAATTATAGTGAACAACGAACAGTAGATCTTGTTGATGGGATACCCAGAAGCAGAGCTACTCCACTGTCTGTAATGAGTAGATATTTTAGCATATCTTAGAAGAGTCATGATAAAAGTCTAACTATAGCATATCTAGTAATAATGTATATATATATATATATATATATATAGATAGATAGATGGATATAGATATGGATATAGATAGATAGATAGACAAAGAATGAAGAGCAAAAATAAAAGAAAATGCTGACATTTAATGTGTGGATACTACTAGAGTTTAAAAAATAATAAAAAAATAAAGATAATATAAGTGGTAGATTAAAGTAATAAAGAGTTTAATAAGAAAAAAATTACGTGTTTGCCAAATTATAGTGAAATAAATTGAGAAAATAAATTAAAAAATTTGGAATAATATTTCTGATTTTAAATATTTTTATAAAACTAACATTAACATTTCCCGGCATTCTAATGTTGAAGATTATTTTGATCTGTCAAATTGGGACATATCGCACTTTTGCTTCAAAGGTGCAATAACCAAAAACGAAAAATTGATTCTATGATATGGAAGGGTCAGTGGTCATCTTGCAAACAGATGTACTTACATGTGACAGGATATTTTAGTACACTATTTGATACTTTAGATCAGCAGCTCCTAAACTTTATTGGTACGAGACCTACATTTCAGTAAAATGTTTTTCCGCGACCCACTCAATGTAACAATGTACATCTGCATGAAAATTAATGAATGGCCTGTACAAAATATCGCCTATCCTGTTCTACGAAAAAAGGGAATATTTCGTATGAAAGATGATACACAATCAATGCAGGATGTTCACTCAAATATATCGTGTTGAACCCCATCAATGACCTCTTCTTATCGTGTATTTTCACCCAGCAGGAAAGACAAATAAGATCAAGCCAAATGTTTAGAAGTAGAATAATAAATTAAAAGAACCCACAAACAACAAAAATAATTAAATATGCATATAGTTATTATCAAAACATAACTTTACAATGAGTGAAATTTCTGGCAGAGGTATTTACTGCGATAAGGGCATCTATAATCAGGATTAAATTTGGTTGATTTTAACCTTTAGTCAGTTTCTCCAAGCAGTACGCGTCTGTGATGTTATTTTAAACAGCGAAGTAGAAAAAGGATGTTCACTCAAATATATCGTGTTGAACCCCATCAATGACCTCTTCTTATCGTGTATTTTCACCCAGCAGGAAGTTGCGGACATTTTTCTATAAATATTATTTGCTGTTGAAATTGTATATTTTTTAAACAGGTGAAACAAAAAATATATTTTTGTGAGAAACCTCTATTGTTCAGCGATTCACTCGTGGGGAATTTGGTAACCACTGCTTTAGATGAAAGGTAGAAGCGTAAACACCAAGTACAATAACAGCCATAATTGAAAAATTGAATTTTTAAATTGAAACGCTTTTTAAACAAGGGTGCGGTAATTTGAACATTAAGTTTCCTAAAAATATTAGTTAATTAAACAGACCAGGTAGCTTCCAAAAGTGTTTGTACACTTAAAAAAATGTCTTAAAAAGAAAATACCCTCGAATTAAATTCGAATAGGAAGTCCAGTACTTTTCCATATCATCTCTCTATATAACCCTACTGTATAAAACTATCGGTTTTAATAAATTTGAAATCTTTATTTAAATTAATAACTATTTTAAATATGAATATGATTTTTGTTATTGATTGTGCGTATTCAGATATATATATATATATATATATATATATATAGACAAAATCGTGGTCACAAAATCGGACAGAAATCGGATTAGACAAAATCGGTTTAGACAAATTCGTGGCATTCCAATGGGGGGGAGTTGTAGTTCTATTATAGCTGACATATACCTATATTTATATGAACGTAACAATAACTTAAATAAAAATATTTTGTGTTATAGATACATTGATGATGTTTTAATAGTTAAATTAAATAACGCTAATATAATTTTAGATTTCTTATATTACCCTACAACATTAAAATTAGAGCCCTCCTCACTGGATTGCAGAAATATTGATTTTTTGGATGTAAACTTAATTTTAGAGCGTAAAAAATTGGTTACAAAGATATTTGATAAACGGAACACTTTTAGTTTCCGAACTTTAAAGTTAATGAATTTCAATTCATGTGTACATGTCTCGGTAAAAAGAAATATTTTCAGAAATGGTTTAATTCGTATTGATAGGTTAAGTTCAGAAATTGGAGATGTGATTAATGACATTGTGGAGTGGTACAGACTGGATTCTGAACAAGATTACCCTCGGAACTTTATGAAAAATATTATGAATGATTTTGTTAGGGGTAGTTGTCGTCGAAATGAACTGAAATCATTATTGAATGGATTTGATAGTTCGACAAGTTTAATGTTTTAGTTTGAGGGTCATTTGAAGGTTATTGCTGGTCGATAGTTTATTTTTAGTATGGATTACTTTTAGTTAAAATTCATTTACGGTTGTGACGGACATGGGGGATGTTGCATGCATAAAATCAGATTTAACCCAGCAGTGCATGTCATTAGCCATGCCGCCCGTCTCCTTGTTTGTTACTTTTCGAGTTTCTTGTTTAAGTTATTTATGAGTTGTTATTTTGTTGGATCAGTTTATAATTTATGGATTAGTTATTGTTCACGTAGTGGTTTTTCAAGTTTGTTTAGCGGTGTGGATGTTCGTGAGTTTTTGCTTTTAAGAATATTTTTATATTATATATATTTCTTTAGTTAATTATATATAGTGTGCGATTTGAGTTTAATATATCAGTCTTATTTAAATATATATATATATATATATTGAAATAATATATAATAAGTAATATATATATATATATATATATATATATATATATATATATATATATATATATATATATATATATATATATATATATATATATATTACTTTTACTTTTTATATTTTTTATATTATTGGTTATGTTTAAGTAATTTGTGTTTTTTTTTTTTTTTTTTTTTTTGTTATTTTGTTTGCTTTGTTCATTAAAAAATTTGGTATTTTTTTGTTGTTATATATTATTTTTGAATGCAGGTTTGGTGGGCTTTCAGAAATCTGAAACATTTCTATTTTTAAAGAGGGGTTTGGGTTAGGTTTCGTCTGTCCTCCCTCTGAAGAAGAACAGACTGTTTTTTCTTGCCTGTATTTTGTTTATTATTTTTTAATTCTTTATCGTTAATTGTTTATTTACCTTTTTGACATACACTCTATCCTTCAAATGTTTAATTTCCATTGCATAATGTGAAATATATATACATATATCTATATATATATAATTGTAAAAATATCTATAATAATTATCAATTAAATAAATAGTTTTCATCTATATTCAGTAACCTGGAAAACCAGGTGCATACCATTTTTCATAAATAATGGTGGTAATATATTTCTTATAAAATGCATTAACTATTCGTTGCAACAAGTGCTTTTAAATGTAGATTTAAGTAAACAAAGATTCAAGTCTATAGAACGATAGAAGAATAAAATATAACGTATATATAACATACAAAAATAAATTTATAAAAATTTTCTAAATAATTTATTTTCCAAAATAATTTTCTTTCAAGTACAGCATAAACTTTTTTAATTTATTGTTTGTTTTGTTAGCAATAAATATTTATATAGTATCAAATTCATATCCTGCTATAACTGTATATCTTCTTTGCAGGCTCTGAAAATTTAAGCTGGTTTTATGTTCTATATGCTTAAGAGTTCTCAACTACTTCAACCATTAAAATTTCATAGTGGTCATAAAAAATGATTAAGAACTTTTATAGTTTATTGCATGTCGCATTTATTCTCTTTACGTATAACACACACTAAATCAAGCTCTACGTGGGATTACCTACTTAAATATAAAGAAAAACATATATTTAAAACTTTATCAGTTTTTATTATTATTATTATTATTATTATTAGTTAAAATGTTTAAACTTGGCATGCAGTTGAACTCTTTGTGCCCCAAATCACAAATGAAGTAAAAATGTACTTAAAAATATTTTCGCTGTAATATTTGGAAATAGTAAAATTTACAAAATATTATTTCACGGTCTAAAAAAATCATTTTGCGGGTTCTCTGTCGAATCTCTGCTATAAATAACAAACGGCTCAG
This sequence comes from Maratus speculifer, assembly GCA_964019185.1. NCBI lineage: Eukaryota > Metazoa > Arthropoda > Arachnida > Araneae > Salticidae > Maratus > Maratus speculifer. The sequence continues at coordinate 185,787,972 of OZ025290.1, forward strand.
TGTGTCGTATTGCAGTTATTTTGACATTGGCAAAACCAAACGATTAAATTTAGTTTTTATTTACTAGCTGTCCTTGGCGACAAGTTTGGTCTCCCTTAAATGTATAATACGCATTAAATCATATTGCTTTTATTCATAGTTTATTTTAATTGGTTAGTTTTTTGCCAAATTAGAAGATTCTGCTAGAGAAATAAACATTGATTTCATATACGCACCACATTGACGCGATTGCAACAAAACTACAATTATATGCCTCACATAATAACCCGGCTATTGTATTTTTACTTTTATTTATTTTTTAAAAGATTTAAATTGTTTTTTTCTTTAATTATTAACTTTTTATGTATTATTATGTCATCTTTAAGATAACAAAAAATAGTTAAAAAATATATATGCAACTGGTATTTGAAAACGGAGTTACCGCTAAATTGATGTCAGAAAAAATTGCACTATTGCGGTGCGTATATGACATCTGTGAAGAGAAATCACGAACTCGTTTTTTTATGTTAGCCTGGTGCAGGCAATAAATCGCCAAATATTGTACCCGTGGCACTGTTTCGTATTTTATTACTTTCATTTAAAATATAAAAATATAATCCCAGTTTCTTTTCCAGACAACGCCCGGCGAGTCAGTTAGTTTAATGAATTTCAGAAGCAATGCGTTCGCGTTCGGCCATCCGATGGTTATTAAGCCTATTTTGGCGATCGTTTATACTCTACGATCACTGAGCTCTATATTTAATATTATTGTCGAGCTCACTGTTTGTAATTGACGCTGTTCTCGATTTAATCTATTTCGATTTTTTTTTCTTAATGTGGCTTCTTCTTCCCTTTCAAGCATTCGCCGAGATCTCTTACGGACATTTCTAACGATATTATGAAGTTCCATAATTGCAGCGAAAGAGAGAAACTGGAAACTGCGAAACGTAAAAAAAACGGATTTAAGATGGGTTTTGTTTGATCGTCGCATTAAACAATAACAAATAATCGTGATTTTTGGCTCATACGTTAGCGTAAGATATATAGATTTTTATTTATTTATTTTATTTCTAAACATTGCATATTTTAAAATTTTGCACCTATGGATATAGCATAGAATGTATTTTTAAAAGAAATTTGTTTGAAAAATTCATCTCTATTTACTCAATTTTTATTGCTTAAAAAATCAGACATGAGTTTTTTTCAGTTTGTCGCGTGCTCATATTTGAGTAAAATAAATCCATTTGCACTTGCATTAATATAAATAGCTCAGCATTTGTTTCCAGCGAATTGCTATTATAGCATAAAGAAATTAAAACATTTAACCATTAATAAAAAAAAAACAAAAAACAAAAAAAATACGAATTTAAGTGGTATTGTCAGGATAAACCCGACACATTTGCGCGGCGCGCTGGAGTAATACAGCACAGTGAAAAAATAAAAGACATATTATATAAGAATGCTGGATGTAGACCACACCAGAGAGTTTGAGGTTCACGTGCATGCGGGAGGTCGTCAAAAGGCTAGAATTTTCAAGATTTAACGACACTTGTGTAACGGGGTGTTTGGTAAGGGGTTAGATAACTCTGTCTAAACAGTCAGTTAGCCTATAAATTTGTCAAAAATGTTCATAAGTTGACTGGAAAAGATTGAATTTCCAGTAAACAAGAGTAAGAATCTTCGCGCATATGGGAGTTCAAAGAAATAAATATGTCCACTGTGGTTTTTGAATGTCTGCAAATTTAGTAGTGGGATGAACATTTCGGTAACACGATTATCACATTACATCGTAAAAGGGGTTTAGTTGTTTACTAGGATGTGTTTTCAGACCACATGCATATGAAGTTGCGCGTTACTTGAAAAATTATAATGATATGCTAGAGAGAGAAATTTTACAGGAGGATAAGCTTTTTAGGAGGGATTTTCAAGCAGGGAAAAGTTAGTAAAATAGGATATCGAGAGAAATGGTGGGATGAAGGATAGATTAGAACAGTCTTTGAGAACTGGGCTTTGTGCTCTCTCTGGGAGAGAGAAGAAGTTGGTGGTTTGGACATGAGCGCCGGTGTGGGGATGTGTCTGACGCCCGACGAGGACTTTCTTAGTGAATCCAAGAGGCGAGCGGATTCCTTTTTAAGTATTTTGAGCAATCTTTACGTATGCGAATTAAATTATATACCTGCAAAGGTAGGCATCCTTAAAAATCCTGTGTTATATTATTAATCAGAATACCAATAAATGTATTAAAAGATTAACAATGTATTTATCACGCTTTAATTATAAATAATATGTCGTTATCACCTTATGTTTATAGACTCTTTTGTCTTCTAAAACATCCGACTCTAGAGCCTGGGAAACGTTCTAATGTAAACGAAGGAAATAAAGTAAAGTAAAGCTATCAGTAGTCGGACAGGTATGATTAATCTATACACTTAAACGTCTACAATGATAAGAATAAAAAAGCTTATTTTAAATAGTGTTCTTTGGGAATATCTGGCTTTTACCTCCTGTCTCGAGGCTAATAAAAAAATGTCAATTTTAATAAATTTTAAAACTTTATTTAAACTTATTACTATTTTCCATATAAATATAGTTTTCTGCATTCTTAGTGTTTATTTAAAAAGTATAATAAGTTAAAAAATTTACCATCGTTATCAATTAAATAAACAGTTTTTATGCTTTTCTGTAACCTGAGAACTCAGTGGCGTAACCAGAGTGGGTGCCCGAAATCAGTAATAAGTTTTCTTCTCCTTAATTAATAGCATAAAGTTTTCTGGTTAAATATGGGAACATAACTTTAAAAAATTAGTAGTATTGAGAGAGCACTTGGGCATCCACTCTGGTTACGCCACTGGAACGTTACTGTTAAATAAGAGCGATAATATACTTCATTTTCTTATAAAAATGCAGTAACATTTGTGCGTTTTTAGTGTTTATTTAAGTAATCAATGATTCAAGTCTTTATAACGACGAAAGAAAAAAAATACACAGCATACAAAAATAAATTTATAAAAAATTTCTAAAAAAATATATATTTTAAAGTATTTTTTTTTTCTAGCAAGAACAGTATAAACACTTTTAATTTATTGCTTGTTTCGTTAGCAATAAATATCTATATCGTATCAAATCCATATCCTGCTATATAAATATATATCGTCTTCATAAGCACCGAAAACTTAAGCTGGTTTTATGTTCTATATGCTTTAAAGTTCTCAACTACTTCAGTCATTAAAATTTCATAGTGGTCATAAAAAATGATTAAGGACTCTTATAGTTTATGGCATGTCGCATCTACTCTCTTTCCATATTAGCCGCACTATATCAAGTTTCATGTGGGATCACCTACTTAAAAGGAAAGAAAAAATATTTTTAAACTTTTCAGTTATATATTTTTTAAGTTAATGTGTTTCATCTGTGCATGCAATTTAATTATTTGTATACCAAATTAAAAATGAAAAAAAAAATAGTTTAAAATGTTTTCGCATTTATTCCAGGAAATAGACCGTAAATTTTAGATAATGATAGTATGAAATTTCAATTTTATTCCTAAATCTTTTTAATAAAATTGAATTATTAGAACATCAGTTACATGCAGTTTTAGAATAACTATTAAATAATATTGCATCCTTGTATTCAAAATATGTGCAATATTCATGGTGATATTGTAAATATTTTCAACCAACCTATCAATAAATATGTTAAGAAATTGTATAGATTTCTTCAGATTTCTGTTCAAATATTTACTTTAATCCATGATCTCTGTAAATATATAACAAAATAACACCTTTTATTAATACATTCTTCCCAATTGCTTAAAGACGTAAGGGAAATTTTAAAAATAGAAATATAGTTTTATTTAACAATTGACAAATGTTTCAACTCATTACCAAGTCTATTTCAAAACAAATTAAAAATTAAATTCCAAAGTTGCACGGACCGTGGTCGATGATGGTGCTTCAGTCATCAGTCAGATTCGCACATGGGCCGTACAATTTTGGCATATAATTTTTAGTTTGCTTTGAAAATGACTCGGTGATATCTTGAAACATATGTCGACAGTTAAATAAAACTATTTTTGTGTTTTTAAATTTTTTCTTACACCCTTAAAGCAATTAGGAAAAATATATTCAAGACCTCAGGTAATCTGATACAGATTCATTAATAAGTAGTTAATTATAAAAATATATATTAAACTGTTTTTAAATAAATATAATAAGTCTATGGTAAGTCAGTGAATGTATTTTAAAATTACATAAATTACCTATAATAATATAAAATACAACGACTAATATAATACAATGCTGCATTCCTACATTTTCAAGTAGTTTAAGACCTGTCCGTTCTCAATGATAGTATCACAGAGAAATTTCTCCAATGCGATCTATGGAATCATGGTGTTCTAAATATTAACATTATGCATGAACGATCTATAAAATCTGCCTTTATTTTAAGATTCGCAAAGTATGTCTGAACTGTGCGGTAATCTGACAGTCAGCATTATTGCTTTCATTTCTAAATTAAATATCTGTAGTTGTATTGCATGACTACATGCAGTGCTGTAAGAGTAGAAACTGTTGGATTTGAATGCATTTCGTCTTTACTGATAATTTAGTCTAAAATTTGAATATCGTAGAGTTCTCCATGTCTCAAAATGTAGGCTGAGTTTGCCTTAGACAAAAGTCAATAGCTTCATCGGGATTGTAAAAAAGTTAAATTTAATATTTTTAAAATGGGTTATTTGAAGCCACAGATTTTTATTTCTTATTTTAACGTACCACTTATTCGAGTGATATTTTATAGTGAATTAATATTACATTTCTTGGGTCATTGCAGAATTGTGAGGTCATTTTGATTTGAGCCAAATGTTAAACTTTTGCAACTCATTATGTAAACTATACAATATCTTAAGTTTTAGTGATTTGAACATGTCTTTTTGATCGGTTTTGGTTAAATTGATACATTTCACTACTAAATCTCCTATTACAGCTTTAAATAATCAGTTATTTGCTAATTTTGTGTCATGACAGCGCTTATCAAGTGAATTGCCTGGAAAGGTCTACCACAATTTTATAAATAATAGTTCATTATAAGTCCCTTTTACCATTTCTATACTTATATATTCTGTTACAACATACACATTTATACTATAAAATCTCCTGTAAATATATGAAATTTAATATATATATTGGCTTGATTACGTATAGAAAACAAGTAATTTCTGTTATTGGAATATATATCTCCAAAATAAAATGTGCATTTAGGTATAATTACATTTATTTATCTATCTATTTATTTCTGCAAAATGTTTCTTTAATGACGGTTGCAATAAATTTCAAAAGGTAATAAAAAATATGGAAATATTTATAAGAAAAGTTGTTTAACAGGATTTGATTCTCTGTTTCAAATTTATTTTAATGTATAATTTTTAGTTGTCGGAATCAGTGTAATTCCATTTAAACTAATGCCTTTAAATTTTTATTTATATACTATGAGTTATTCAATAATATTTCATCACATTTATTCTTAATAGTCTTCCTTATTCAGTACTAATTATTCTTGAACTAATGTCATAAGCAAAACAACTAAATAATAAAATGTATAATAACATGTAAATGTTTAGATAACAGAGCAAATGGACAATTGGAGAAATTATCAATATGTAAATATTAAATACATTTAAACACAAAGCCTAATAAATGCGTTATTTTAGAAGAGAGATCTCTAAACCGTATATTATTTACAATATTTTGAATATTAGCAAAATATTTCAAATGTTTATCCTTATTAGCAACCGTTTTATTTAAAAATATTTTAAAGTTATTTAATTTTTCGAAATCACCTAATAAAGATATTGATGCGCATCATTACATTATTGTATTCATCCTTTCGTAGTTCATTACAAATTAATAGTTTTGTAATTCTTATTTATGTCATTTATTTTAAAATTAGAAATCTTAAAAATAAGATAAAATAAACACAATTACCAATTCGAGAATTTATACTTCTAAACATAACAGATTTATTAATTTTACATTTGAAAATATTTACGAAAAAATATTTCTAGAGTAAATACTCTTTATAATAGATGGAATATTTTTAATACATTTGGCTGACTAATAAAAAAAACATCATACTAACAATTGAAAAATATTTTGCTTTTTCGAATATAATAAAATAAAATAGTTATTTTTTGCTGAACAATATCAAAAAAACGAAAAAGAAAAATCCCCCAGGAAAATGCTTTTTTGATATCATGTTTCATAAGAATTCTTAGAATTATTTTCTTCAAAGTATTTGCATACTTAACAACTTTTATGACCATACATTTAATGTTCTTATTTACGTATTTTTTCAATCGGGAATGAAAGAAATATAATATTAATTGCCACTAACAGAACTTGTATTTCTCAATAGAATATTTTTATAAACATAAAATTCGATAAAAATAAATCAACGTAAACCATTGCTAGAATAAATATTATTTCTTATAAATAGAACTTAGTTTTAAATTTGCTTGAAAATTAATATAATATCATGATTAAAAGCGTTTTTATTTACTTAAAAAACATAATAAAAATATTACTTTTCTCTGAAAAAAAAAACTCGATAAAGAATTTTAATTTTCATGCTGGGTTTCAAGAGATTTTTTTCTGAATAGAATATTTTTATAAACATAAAATTCGATAAAAATAAATCAACGCAAACCATTGCTAGAATAAACATTATTTCTTGCGAATAGAACTTAGTTTTAAATTTGCTTGAAAATTAATATAATATCATGATTAAAGGCGTTTTTATTTACTTAAAAAACATAATAAAGATAATACTTTTTTCTGTAAAAAAAAAAAAAAAAAAAGCTCGATAAAGAATTTTAATTTTCGTGCTGGGCTTCAAGAGATATATTTTTTAAGCATTTGCATATTTAAATTTTTATGGGTACTTTTCTTTCTTCTCTAGCTGTTAAAAAAGTTAATTATTTCCATTATTGTCTTATTTATAGAAAGGATAGAAAGTTTATCTTAAGTTATTCATCTGCAACATATGTAATATTTATTAACTTAAATAACAAGACGAGCAATTCACCAAGATGAGAAATCGAGTGTTATATCTTCAGTATGATGATCCATTACATCTTATTACTGTATTACTCAGTATTGATTACGGTATCGATTATTGATTACTCGCTAAACTTTGACTTTTTAAAATTTAAGCATTCTAAGGTACATTTTGTGCATAATAATAAAACACTCGATGAAAGAAAATGATCCTGTTAAGAGACTGCTTAATTTCCTTGGCAAAATTTTAGAAAGTTAAGTACATTTTAAAATGCATCTTCTCATAGAATTTAGGGCATTTTGAGCTATTTTTTAATTATTCGTACGAGCGTTCTGCAGCATTTTAAGTACCTAAATTATCATAAGTTAATAGTTTGGAAGCAAAAAATAAAGTGTGCAAATACCTATAACATTACCACAAAAATTGAATTCCTCTTACATTTTTCCGTCTAAAAACATAACATAAAAATTTTTTTTTGCTTTATTTTAAATCAGACATTTACTATAATCATGCAGACTAGCGGTTCCCAACCTTTAGGTCGTCGCATGTGTTTAGGTGGGTCAAACAACAGTCATGGTTTCCTATAAGATATATTTTATTACATCTGTATAAAAATATAACAAATATAAATTTTAAATATGCAAGCTTATAAATTAAACTAAAATTCAGGAGGATACAATTATTTCTTAAACAATCACTCGGTTTTAGGTTTTGTTGACAGATCTTTGTAGTTAATGTGTTGTTTTAATTATTATTCCACTTAACATATTGCAAATACCAATTGTTGATTTTGTTAATGGTGCACTTTCTGTAGAATAGAAAAACCGATAGCGTACTCTATATAGCCAAAGATGACCGGTCATTTGCAATTTTAGACGTTTTGCTAAATATCTAAATAAATACATGTGGAAATATCGTGAAACTGCAGTTCTGTAAACAGAATGGAACATGTCATATATTTCTGCGAAAATATTTCCCTAAACCCCATAGGGGACATCCTACAAAGTAAAAAAAGAAAGAGCGAATAACTTTTAGATAACCTTTTCAAAACTAAAGTAGCAAAATAGCATAAACTGTATATGTATATTATAATTAACTAAATAATGTTTCACTGTGAGTGCGTCAAAGCAATAAAAATATAATCCGCATAGTGTGTTAGCTAAGTGTATAAAGAGACTTTTATGAAAATCTCAACAAAATAGCCGGAAAAAATTGAAAATTATCGTCAATTAAGGAGAAAATCCATTTTCCCCAAAAGGATGCAAAAAGATAAGAATCTCTATCAAAATATAGTTGTACGTGCAATATTCTGTATGCTATATTGAAATTCTATTTTTTTGTATCATATAATTTAGAAAAAATCATTTATTGCATTGAACGTACTGCGATTCTAGATTCTAGAGATTTTCAAAACAATCCCCCCCCCCCAAAAAAAAGCAGAAATTCTACATTATCATAATTTAGTGTCACCTCCTGATGAAAAAAAACATAGTATCGATAAAAACAAAATAAGTGAAGAGATTTATTCTAAAAATTTCTATCTTACATACTCCCCTTAGAAATAACTTCAAAGTATCTGGACACAAGCAGCATTTTAAAAATAATTAAGTTGTCCTTGAATAGATTTTTTTAATTTAAGCTAAAGTAATTTACCTGAAACAAGTCGTTATTCCAAAGTTTAAATATATGCTTAAGTAATTTATTATAAACGTTACTTTAGACCTCTTGCAAATAAAGACAGTAACTTTCTTTGATATTTTTTCTTCGGGTCAATCCAATTCAAGTGGTTCAGCACTGGTCGCTCGACTATTTTTAAAAAATCTGAAATTTTTTGTACAACAACCCTAACATGATGGAAGTTCAAAATGACCGTTATTTTAATTCTACTATTTTTTGTTTGTGCATGGCGGCCATCTTTGTTTCATCGTGTGCAGTGATTTTCTCAGATACTAGGATACACAAAATTATAAATATCTCGTCTTCTATTTTCCCAATTGAAATGGGGTTAGCAGCATTTTATTCAGAATAAAATAGGCTAAATACGCAGTGTAAGAAAAATTTTGAAAAATAAATTTTTACAGGTGAAATTTTAGCACAAAATTTACGATTTTTTCCAAAATCTATCCGTTTGCAAGAGGAAAATTTTCATGTAGGGAAACTGTCAACCTTACACAATTTTTTCTACAAATAAGTCAAAAGTGCGTGTACTCATACACCAAGTCCCAGATCTGGGAGTTAATTTCTCTTTGCGAAAAAAAATCCGAAGTTCGTTAAAAATTTCAAAAATCGCACATTTTAGGCATTGATATCTCTGATGGGGCACGAGATAAAAATCTGAAATTTCGGCCTATGATAGTATCGTGTAGTAGCGTTATGTACAAAACATTTCTAGAAGGAGATTTGACTACAAGCTGAGATATGACATGGAAAATATGTGAAAACAATACTACCAAACTATTGTAAACCTACTATGTAATTGTTCAACAAGACTGTCAACCTTGCACAATTTTTTCTACAAATAGGTCAGAAGTGTGTGTACTCATGCACCAAGTCCCATATATGTGAAATGATTTCTCTTTCCGAAAAAAATTCCGAAATTCGTCGAAAATTTCAAAAATCGCACTTTTTAGGCTTTGATATCTCTGGTGGAGCACGAGATAAAAATCTGAAATTCTCGCCTTCGATAGTATTGTGTAGTAGTGTTATGCACAAAAAAATTCAAGAAGGAGATTTGACTACAAGCTGAGATATGACATGGACAATATGTCTGCCAAACTATTGTAACATACTATGTAATTGTTCATACCTCCAAAATTTTAAATTAATTATTTATGGTACAAAGTTAAATATTAGTTACAAATATCTTTTTCAAATGCTTCTGTGTGAATAAACAATTCAGAATGCATGCTACACTTTTAAAAATGTGGTGCTTGGTTGAACCAATTTATGGTGCTGCAATAGCTGCCACCATAAGATGGTGAAATGTTGTTCCAACACTTGGTGCTAAGGTCGAACCATAAAGTGGTGAAATGTTGAACCATAAAGTGGTGAAAGGTTTAACCATTAACTTTAACAGAATGCATTTAATGGTTCAACCTTTCACCAACTTATGGTTCAACCTTTCACCACTTTAAGGTTTGACCTTAGCACCAAATGTTGGAACAACATTTCACCACCTTGAGGTGGCAGCTACTGCAGCACCATGAATTGGTTCAGCCTAGCACCAAATGTTTGACAGTGTACTGCTGTAACGTTACATGCATACTGGGTGTTATTTGTAACGTTAGGTTGGTCGTGGTGGAGGTTAAATGTAGACATACTCAGTGATTAAGATAAAACAACAACGTTTATTGAAACGATAAAGGCTGAAGGGAAGTAGAGCAAGTCTTGATTTTACACAACTGAGAAGACTATGAAAAAACTCAACACATACTCACAAGCTTCGGCCTAGCTCAGTAGGGGCACCTACTAATACCTTCCGCTATCTCTTGGCTGATCTCCTAGATAAAGCTTAATTAAACAGCCCGTGGCTGTAGGCAATCCTTTATTCACAAACAAACCAAATGAAACTAAGAGGTTTCTTACCCCGGCCAATTCTCAAGTCAACTGTCGGAACTCCTTTCCACTCACTGGAGGCTTCGTGGCTACTTTTCAATCGGCTAGCACTTCGCTGAACACTAATTCACTTCGCTTGTCTAATACTAGAGATCCTCACTCGGTGGCTAATGCCACAGATGCTCACCCACTGGCTGATGCCAGAGACACTCGCTGGCTAATGCCAGAGACACTCACTGGCTAATGCCAGAGACACTCCTCATTCACTCAAACCCAAGCTTTTATATGCTGCAAACTGAGATACTTCACATTAACATATTACTAATAACCGCGAGCTAACTGTAAAATCCGAAAGAGCACACACACTCTAGAAAGTTAAAGTAAAAGAGAGGATAGATGTCGCTTTTACGCTTACACATGTTACCTTATTGACGTCACGATCTCAGAAACACTAGAGTGCCTTTATGGAAAGGTCACTCCCTCACAACCCCCCCTCGGACTCTACAGAGAAAAAGGGCTGGGCCAAATGCATGCCCAGAACTTTTTCTTGTTATAAATTTCGAGCCGTAATAAACACAGTGATGGGTGAAATTTAGCGCCGAAACATAACTTTTAAAATATTAACTTTAACCCATCACAACCAAAAAAACCTCAGTTTGCCTCAAAAATTCACATATTCAATCCAATCATTCTTCTATCTTACAAATAGCCTCCGTAAAACTTCCAAAAACTCGTAAAACTTTCAAAACTAATTACTTCTTCTTTCAAAACAGCCCACTCCACTGGGAGTGCTAAAATTTCTCAAAACACTAAACTTCCAAAATTTTCCTCAATATTGCAATACAACTATAACATTACCAAAAATTATCTCTCCATAACTTTCCTAATACTAAAATTCGCACCAAGTCCAAAAAACCCAATGCGCAAAAATTTTCCTCATCCAAATTCCGAACTCATCTAAAACCAAATTTACTTCATACTAAAATAACTCTGCTATTACGTAATACCTACATACCCATTAGCCAATGGACTAACTCCCAAAATTCTTCAGAACTTAATTCCACTTTAACAATAATTGGGGAACATACGTACAGCGTCATATCGCTGTGCTTATGCAACAATAAAAAAATATCAAATTTACAAAATGACGTCATCATGCTCTTCATCTGTATTAACTAACAGAAAAATAGCAGAATCAATACATAACACAGGTATACTTCCCTGCAAGAAAATCACATTAACATTCAATTTTAATACAATACAATTTCAAATTCAAACGCAGCTTAAAAATTCGCAACTTGCGGAAACCATTCCCAACTAAAGTACAAACGTAACACATAAAACACGAACGATAAGGAGAAAGTTAATTCATTAAATGTTAGTATAAGAGATAGAAACGCGTGTCAAGGACTTCTTGACCGCAAAACACGTGCGCGCCTGAACCGCGGCGCGTGTACAAAATAACCCAAATTACTATCTGTACTTTCTGAAAATTTAAACATACATTATCATACATTTTATAACACATGAACAATATAACAATATAGTAACATTTTTAACAAATAACACAACAATTTAACAATAGATCCAGAATTTTAAAAAGCAGTTAAGACCAAAATCTCAAACATACATAAAACTAACAATTTTGCAAACAAATTTTGAACACAATTAAGCACCAATCGTGAGTCCGTCAAAAAAAACCCAAAAATGGCCAAAAATACAAAACAGTCTTTCTGCTTTCTATTCCTTCATATTGCTACCACATATATGCATTCTAATAGAAATTTAATAAAGAACATTATCACCCAATCATAGAGATGATTCGCTGCTGGCTGGCTTCATACTACAGGATGGTTTTCTCCTCTTGTCCCAGAAACCTTGTACGAAGGATCTTTCGTCATCAGAATTGTATGGTGACGCCACAGTTGACTGTCGTGCCTGCAGCCTGGTTCGGAATTGATGCCGTGGGATACTTGTAGGTTCCGCTCGACGACTCTGCTCTGGCCGGTTCGCTGGGGTCACTTCATGGCGAGATTCACACTGTTGATGCCGGTAATCTGAGAGTTGTCTCCTCTTTCTAGACGCACCCGAAGTTACTGAAGATCCTAGGCCACGTTTCTTTCCGGATCTATGTTGTTTCTTATTAGGCAAAAATTCGGAATTTAAAGTTCGTTTAACAGTTTGCCGAGTGTCCATCTGAAATCTTTTCCGGGGATTAAGTACCGAGGATGGTGAACTATTAGATAATGTATGTTTGTGAGGTTGCTGTCTCATAAGTGGAGGAACGGGATAGTTTATACTCTTTTTCCTTTTATGGCACACAGAATCTGATGTATTTGACACAGCTCTCTTATTTTTATTATCATACTTTGCTCTCGGATTGCTAGGCTTTCGACTCTCAATAACAGTTTTTGGAGCTGTTTGACCAACTTTTCTTCTTGAATATTGATGAAAAGAATTAGATGAAGAAGTGCTGGACTCGGGACACTCATTGGATCGGGAATTTCGCGAAACACCACTCGACACATGAGAACCTTCACTACCATTTTCGCTAAACTTATAAACTCTAATCTGATCCAAATTAACCGTCATTCTTTCACCATTGACATCAACAACCAGATTATTATTTCGAACTTCTAAAACCTCGAACGGACCTACAAACTTTGGATCAAACTTAGCTACTCTTTTTTGACGACTTGAACTTAACCAATGCTTTTCTACTAACACGAAATCTCCAACTTTCACTTCTAACTCCCTCCTACGCATATTATAATACTGAGCCTGCTTTTCTTGCGCTTTTCCCATCTGAACTTGAGCTTCCTTAACCAACCTCTCAATATCCTGACACATGTACTGACTTTCCGCATCTGACACCATAACTAGCCTTTGGAATGGAGTAATGACTTTTCTACCCAAAAACAATTCAGCTGGCGTTTTCCCCGTCGACTCGTGAACTGCTGTACGAAGTGCATACGCAAAATGCTGAAGAAACTGGTCCCAATTTGCGTGATGAAAACCAACATACGAAGAAATCATTTGAATTAATGTACGATTTACACGTTCAGCCATATTAGACTGAGTAAGTTCCTTACCGTCCCCAGTCTCCAACTTTTCACACAAAGACTTAAAAATATTAGATATAAAATCATAACGAAATGGTTTACTAGCAACTAGTGCGTCAAAACCAATATGAATTTCATTCCTTAAACTCGGTTTATCAGAAAAAAACCTCTCCAAATTCATTCAAAAACTTATTAAATTCCTCCTTCTCGATTTCACTTAACCCCGACTCCTCCAAATTAATTGACACTGAAACTGGCTCTTTCTTACTCACATTCTCATCATTATTCACTATTAACGACTTTTTAAAGAAATCCAAACTAATTCCTCTATCCTTCATATAATCCACACCAACTATACAATGCACTGTTAATCCATCTAACACACAAAACTCCCAACATGTCTTAACCGAACGAATTTCAACTTCCAATTCTACTGAACCTTTATTATCGCAAGCTACTCCCTGTGCCGACTGAACCACCAGACTTGACCTCTTCAACTTCTTATACGAAAAATATTTCCGATAACAATCAAAAGAAATGAACGACTTATCTGCCCCTGTATCGAAGACACTTTTAACGACAATACCATCTAACACAATTAACAGTTCAGGTAACTCAACCGGATTAATAGTAATTTTATTCAAACTCACCGAAGACATTTCCGACCTCTGAACACATTTGTTTTGCATTGACCTATTTTCAACATTCTCATCCGAAGTTAATCTCCTTACTTGCGAAGAAACATTCCTGTCCCGTACTCCCCCTCTCCGATCATAACCACAATTCTGTCTATTTCCATACATATTTCTCTCACCACTTCTAAAACTATTAGCACCACCACAATTCCTATTACCATTATTCGTATTCGACATATTACGACCAAATCCATCATTTCTATTACGCAAATTACTATCCGGAAATCGCTGCCCCCCTCTCACAAAATTACGTTCCCCCTCATTTCTCAAATTACTATCTGTGACCGGTCTCTGACGAGGGTTACGCAAATCCCGTTGATCCGAGCTATGCCGAGTCTCATACTTCGATAATATCTGATGCATCTCTGCAAAATTCTTCGGTGCTCTAACTTCAATAAAGTCCTGTATATTTGGATTAAAAAGAGGAAAAACAATGTCCAACAATTCCTCAAATGTGATATCTAAATCTAATTTATTTTTTAGTTCAAGCTTACGAAGATAAAATTTTGACGCCGACTCATAAATATTCTGCTTATTACAATAGAACTCTTTTCTCAAAATACTTTTATCTTTAACTGGAGGAAATGCCTTCTTTAACTCAATCACAGTTTGTTCAAATCTTTTCGCTTCATCATTAATCAAAAACTTTCCTATATTTTCCAACCACAAAAGTGCTTCGCCCTTCAACGAGCATTTAAGCACTACGTACCTACTTTTTTCAGGTATATTATTGAACAAAATATAATCATCTAATTTAACTAAAAATTCACTAATATCACCTTCACCGGTGAAATACACACGTGGCACAATCTCACAATGTCCGATGTTTCGTTGGGCGCCATTTGTAACGTTACATGCATACTGGGTGTTATTTGTAACGTTAGGTTGGTCGTGGTGGAGGTTAAATGTAGACATACTCAATGATTAAGATAAAACAACAACGTTTATTGAAACGATAAAGGCTGAAGGGAAGTGGAGCAAGTCTTGATTTTACACAACTGAGAAGACTATGAAAAAACTCAACACATACTCACAAGCTTCGGCCTAGCTCAGTCGGGGCACCTACTAATACCTTCCGCTATCTCTTGGCTGATCTGCTAGATAAAGCTTAATTAAACAGCCCGTGGCTGTAGGTAATCCTTTATTCTCAAACAAACAAAATGAAACTAAGAGGTTTCTTACCCCGGCCAATTCTCAAGTCAACTGTCGGAACTCCTTTCCACTCACTGGAGGCTTCGTGGCTACTTTTCAATCGGCTAGCACTTCGCTGAACACTAATTCACTTCGCATGTCTAATACTAGAGATCCTCACTCGGTGGCTAATGCCACAGATGCTCACCCACTGGCTAATGCCAGAGACACTCGCTGGCTAATGCCAGAGACACTCACTGGCTAATGCCAGAGACACTCCTCATTCACTCAAACCCAAGCTTTTATATGCTGCAAACTGAGATACTTCACATTAACATATTACTAATAACCGCGAGCTAACTGTAAAATCCGAAAGAGCACACACACTCTAGAAAGTTAAAGTAAAAGAGAGGATAGAAGTCGCTTTTACGCTTACACATGTTAACTTATTGACGTCACGATCTCAGAAACACTAGAGTGCCTTTATGGAAAGGTCACTCCCTCACACTGCTAATAATTAAAATAAAACAACTTTTACTACATCTGAATCATAATAGAATAACTTTTTCTACAGGAAATTAATTCGTAAACATTTTTTTTTAAATAGGAACTTCTTAATCATTTTACCAATTTAAAATACGCTTTTTAAATTTATTCTTAAATTTTAAAAACTTATTTAAGCACAAAAAATTACGAAATATCATTTTATCATTTTATTCTAAAATATATCAGATTCATTTTTTATAAGTCAGGTTAGTAAGTTATTTTGATTAAACTATAAAGAATTTACAAAAAGTTTATAATCATATGATACTTTTATCCTTTCTTACATTCAAAATCAATAATATTCTTGCATTCTTATAATTCATGAGAACATATTTTCTGAAATAATATTTAATTTAGTAAATTTTAATGCAGAGAATTTTTGTTCTAAAAAAAATATAATTCATAAAAAATTGTTTAAGAATAAGCTTGATCCGAAATCATTTTCCAAGCCTTAAGTTAAAAATTACTTTAAAACAAAAGATATGGTTAAAGTAGAATACACATTTAAGAAAAACTCTGATATTTGAACCAACACATACAATATTCCACTTATATAACAAGCACTAAAGGCATGTACAGAAACTGATAAGAACATTAATGAAGGAAGATGTTAATTAAACAATATATAGAACATAGTAATGTTACATATTAAAGCCAAAAATCATGCAATTAACTATACAAAATTGAAAACTATAGAATTAAAAAATATTTTGCTTAATACACACCAATATCGGCATCCATTATTGCTTTGTTTCTGTTCTTCACGAAAAGCGTCATAGATATGCGCAGAAATCTGTGTTTTGATTGGCTGTAAGTAGCACCATCTTTTGGTGCTACTTCTTATTTTTCAAACTTACTCCATAAAATGGAGCTTTCGAAAAATAAGTAATACCATATTTTGGTGTTTCTCTTTATTTTACTCCATAAATTGGTTCAACATTGAACGGAAATTTTTAACAGTGTAAGCCAATACATTATTTGTCCAGATGAACAAATCTACTAGAAATGCTATTGCAACAATTTTACTCGGAACACATTTCAGGAAAAGTAAATTACAGACAATGAATTGCAACTGATCGAGTTGACATGGCTTCAATTATTAAACCTAGAGAACTTCATTCAAGTTGACAAGACTTAGGGGGCTTCAAATAAAATTTTTAGAAAGAACAACCTGATGGACTGACAACAGTAACTGGTCGAACTCATAACATCTCTCGTAAATATTGTTAAGCTCTTTGTTGAGCATATATAGTATTTAGTAAATTAAATGCTTATTATTTAACTGTTTTCAACAACGATATTTTCTGTGTAAATATTGTAATAAAAGAGACTAATATTATTTCTCCTAATGTACTCGTAATAGCATTTCTTAACATTTTTTTAATCACCGTATCTCAGCTTGTAGTCAAATCTCCTTCTTGAAATTTTTTGTACATAACACTACTACATAATATTATCAAAGGCCAGAATTTCAGATTTTTATCTCGTGCTCCACCAGAGATATCAAAGCCTAAAAAGTGCGATTTTTGAAATTTTCGACGAATTTCGGAATTTTTTTCGGAAAGAGAAATCATTTCACAGATATGGGACTTGGTGCATGAGTACACACACTTCTGACCTATTTGTAGAAAAAATTGTGCAAGGTTGACAGTCTTGTTGAACAATTACATAGTAGGTTTACAATAGTTTGGCTGTATTGTTTTCACATATTTTCCATGTCATATCTCAGCTTGTAGTCAAATCTCCTTCTTGAAATTTTTTGTACATAACGCTACTACACAATACTATCACAGGCCAAAATTTCAGATTTTTATCTTGTGCCCCACCAGAGATATCAAAGCCTAAAAAGTGCGATTTTTGAAATTTTTGACGAATTTCGGAATTTTTTTCGCAAAGAGAAATAAACTCCCAGATCTGGGACTTGGTGTATGAGTACACGTACTTTTGACCTATTTGCAGGAAAAATTGTGTAAGGTTGACAGTTGCTCTTGCTTGAAAATTTTCCTCTTGCAAACGGATAGATTTTGGAAAAAATCGTACATTTTGTGCTAAAATTTCACCTGTAAAAATTTATTTTTCAAAAATTTTCTATCCCTGTATATTTAGCCTATTTTATTTTGAACAAAATGCTGCAAACCCCATTTCAATTGGGAAAATAGAAGACGAGATATTTACAATTTTGTGTATCCTAGTATCTGAGAAAATCGCTGCACACGATGAAACAAAGATGGCCGCCATGCACAAACAAAAAATAGTAAAATTAAAAGAACGGTCATTTTGAACTTCCGTCATGTTAGGGTTGTTGTACAAAAAATTTCAGATTTTTTAAAAATGGTCTAGCGACCAAAAAAATTTTTTCTGGACCACTTGAAATGGATTGACCCCTTCAGAAAAAATGAATATTCTCACGATCTAAATTACTCTAAGAAATTCTCTGCTAATATTAAAATATTTTTACATGCAGTATTTGATGTTATGTTTTCATTTAAAAATATGACATAGCTTTCCAAAACAACACTAAAACATAATTTAAATTCTGCACAAATGTGTATATTTACTACCAATAAATCTGTTCATTGCATGAAAATGTTGTTTTCAAAAACTATGACAAAAAATTATACATAATGCCCAGTCATCAGAATTAACAAATAATAAAAATTGTATGAAAATTAAACAGGTCTACTAAATAATGTTCCACTGCGCATGCATGAATGCAGTCAAAATACAATCTGCATAATGTTTTACCTAAATGTATAGAGCAGTTTTCGTGAAAGTCTGAAAAAAAAACAAAGCTTGAAAATTCTGAAAATTATCGTCGATAAAATAAGCTTAGCATCTCTTGTTTGCAAAAGGTAGCAAAAAGATGAGTGTGTGTATCTAAGTGTGGCAGTGCGTGCAATATTGTGTATGCTATATTGACACTAATCAATGGATAGTCAATACAGCCCTTCATTCTTTTGGGGGGGGGGGGGAAACGATTTTAAGCTAATTCTATGAATCATAATTTAAGGAATTTTCAAGTTATGTTTTTGAGATTTTTTTATTCTTTTCGTTACTCTATAGATTTCGTTTTTTTTTTTTTTTTTTTTTTTTTTTTTTTTTTTTTTTTTTTTTTGCATGTTATGTAACTTGGAAAAACTCATTCATTACATTGAATGTACTATGGTGTCAGATTCTAAAGATTTTCGAAAATTTCTCAAAAAACAAAATCAAACAAATAAAAAGCAGAAAATCTTCATTTTGATAATTTAATAAAAATAGATAGTGGGGATAATAAAACAGAATATGCTTCTTGGTATTCATTTTCGATCTAGTTTCTAAAAAGAATTAATATGACTAGTGGAAAGTTTTATTTATACAAGTTCTGTCTTACACACTTACCTAAACATGAATTCTAGCAATCCAGACACAAACAACTTAAAAAAAAGAAAAAAGAATTCTGTTGTCCCTGAATAGTTTTTAAAAACGTAATTAATTTACCTGAAACATTTCGTTGTTTCCAAAGTTCAAGTACATGCTTAGTAATTTATTATAAACATTACTTTAGACTTCTTGAAAATAAAGGCAGTAACGTTATTTGATATTTTTTTCTCCAGAAAAAGATGGATTTTCTTTAAATATTCTACAGAATTCGCTACGAAGATCAAATTATTTTCCCATGCAGTGTTCGCTTTTAAGTTTTCATATAAAAATATGACATCGATTTCCAAAATAAAACTAACTCATAATTTAAATTCAGCATAAATGCGTACATATACTATCACTTAAGATGTTCTTTGTATGTAGAAAATATAAAAATAAGTCTATAATAATAAAGAGACAAGTTTGTGTGTGTGTCAGCTATGTTATGAAGAGACTGCTGCATGTAGAGTTACAAAATTTGGAGGGAAGGTACCTCTATACATGCAGTTTTGCACCTCGAAGGCCGATTTTTTATTTTTTATTAGAATTTTTTCATTTAATTTTTCAGGCGATTTTTAGCGTTTTTTTATGTTTCGAGGTGATTTTTCCATATTAGTGAAAGGAATACGGTTTCATTCTTTTCATTCTATATAGTAATTTTTTTTCTCTTTTCAATAAATTCAATTCGAAATTTGTGCGGCGATTCTTGATTTTTAGCGAATTTTTTATTGCGGTTTTTGGTATTTCTTCGCATTTTGGGGGCTATTTTTAAAAGTCATAAAAATAAAATTTATTCAAACTCTCAGCCTAATGAACTAAATTTTGTCTGCTATAATTTTTCAATTTCAGTTTTAATGCGATTTTCAATGCGATTTTCGATGTGATTTTTATCGTTTTTTTTAGTTTTTGTGTGTTTAGCATCGACTTTTTGCCATTTTGTTCAAATTTATAGATTTTTGTATGCATCATGATCTTATCTATTCTTGAATTGTATGTAAGTTCCTCTCCCGTTTTCCATTGCAGTCTTTTTGAACATATTTACCGCTAAATATTATTTGTTCATTTTTTTAAACCAGTTTTTTATACAGTCAGTGGCCGTGTACTTCAGACAACGTAATTTCACGTATTTCGATTTAGACATAAAATCACAAATTTCATGTTCCTTTAATATTAGAGATAAAATCACAAATTTCATGTTCCTTTAATATTATTATCACGGAACCGTGCAACGCCGGGCGGTTCAGCTAGTAAATAAATAAATAAATAATCATTAACCATAATCATACAAAAATACACTGATCCATAAATGTGTATATGATGCATGCAAAATTATAACGGCAGTTTTATTCCTACAAAAGTAAAATATATTACCTTGGTTGTTTATGGGAGATCCATTGATTAAACTAATCATTGTTTAAATAAACCAATTGAGCGAAAGATGTGCTGAGAATTCGAACCAAACATCGCCTGGCTGAAGCTACTAATTCTTTGTAGAAAATATAATACCACCAAGGCATTTCATCCGAAATCGGGAAATACATAACAGGGAGGAATCTATATTGCCTAAAATGCATTATATTAACAGATATATTCCGTTTGATTAAAAATTTATTTTGGAAAATAGGGCCAGTGTAGCGGGCGCAGCTGGTAGTTTTGAATAATTTCCGATAAGGCTGAAAAATATTTATGCATTCGATTTGTATGTCCGTTTGTCAACACTTTAAATCCTTGTAAATATGCTCAAGTTTTAATGCAAGTGAAAAATATAAACATGTTTGATGTTGTATATGCAATATATAATTTAAATAGTTTGTTTAAGGCAAGACTGTCCAACGCGGCGCCCTCGGGCGCCGTTGCTTTCTTTACAGGTTTTCTTGGCGCCTTTTTGAAGGTTTCCTGTAACTATTCTTTTTTTTAAAGAATACTTTCCTTGTAAAAGATACTTTATTTAAAATCCTTGATATTTGCTTGAGAGATGTTTTAAAAATCTCTACAAGTGTATTTCACTCATAAACAGTTATAACAAACGCAATGTATAAAAGAAAGGTTGCAGCACATAATTAGTTTTTCAAAAAACAAATCATGTGCTGTTGAGTTTCTTCACGAATTTCTAGTTATTCTTTATGAATCTTTTTATGGAAATTATATCAATATAAACTAATAAATTTCGGTAATAATTTCTTTAATATGTTAAAAAGTAAAATGTCGAAAAAACTAAGTGATTCCCCCACTCCTTCATGCGTGAAATTTCAGCATGCTTGTTATCGTTATTGACGTCGTTTCACTGGCAATTTGGCTATTTTATAAGATCGGACAAAAGCTGTCTTTTTCTCAACCAGACTTTTGAAATTTTAGATAATTTTGATGATTTTATTAAAAAAAAAAAAATCAGTAAAATGGTGCAAAATGATTTCCATCAATGAAATCTATTCCAGGCTCTCTCTCTTTGGGAACATCTCTGACTTTTTTTCTGTACTTTTTATAATGGTAAATTTACATCACCAAAAAAAAAGAAAAAAGAAAGTTGCAGTTATTGCAGAGTGTTTGTGCATCCCCTTCTCCCCCAAACGTGAAAATATATTTGATTACCATTTTATTTTAATAATAGGTGATATTTCATTTTCTGACTCCTTCCAATTCAAAAATGTTTGAGATTTCTCTGTTAAAACCTCTCACACAAAAATGGATTATTCGAAATTTATTACAATTTACAGCTATTTTGATTTTTTTTCCTTTGAACAAGGCGTTTTAGACCTATAGGAGCATTATGTCTCTACAGCATTGTGTATTTGTTTATAAGTATTGATACTAATATTAAAAGATGATTTTCTTCCATGTTTTGAGCCATTTTAATAATGGCGCCCTTCATTTCTTGCAAAAATTGAGATACGTCCGTGTTTAGTAAAAGGTTGGACAGGCCTGTTTACAGGTATTCATACATAAGAATAATTTGTTTATAGGGGGAGCAACAGAATTCCATTATGTTATGACATAAGGGAAAAATCGTTTACAGAGTATTTTAATGACATTTTGCTATTTCAACTGTATTAAATCTGATATAAATCACTAAATTTTACTTCGAGATGATTATGATAGAATAGGCATTCAAAGCGTTTGTTGTACATTTATAGGGACGTACACACTCACACACGCACACACACACATACAAAAAAAAAAAAAAATCCGTGATGGTATTCTCTTTAAGTATTAAATGCTGGAAGTGCGTTCTCATTTTCGCTAAAATGATGCATTATTGTATGGCGCAGTTTTGTTACATTATTTTGAAAGTTTCAGAGAGTGTTTCATAATATATGCTTGACTCATGATTTTTTTCTTCTCTGGTTCTTCATAAACTAAGGCGGGGGGGGGGGGAGAGAAAAAAAGACGTCAGAAATAAACGTTTTTCGTTCTGTTTTAGAGATGCACAATAGATTTCGGTTATAGGCGGACTATGATATATATTATTGTTTGAAGATTTCTTTTATTACTAATATTTGTTAATATTGGAAATATTCTTCATAAACTATGTCTGATGCATGATTTTCTGCTTTTGTTTAGTATTACATTCGTACAGTTATCACTAGAAAAAAGAATTGTTACACTTGGATTAATGTATTTTTTTTCATGTGCACATCAATTGAATTTAATTAAATTAAAACATGTTACTCTAAAATGTTAATAATCTATTATTTTTATCATTAACTATTTATTTTTAAATTGTTTTCGAATTTAATTTTATATTTTAAATACAAAAAGTTGTACTTCAAACTTACTTATGTATATTTGAACTTAGATTATCAAACTTTTAAAATCCAGCTGCTTTCGTTATAGAAAATCTATACTAAGTAAATCTTTTTTACGTATGAAAATAACGTAGATTTTTTACTATAAAATATTCAAAGCATTAGAATAACTTGAGTTTAGGAAAGAAAAAAAAGAAAATGCTTTGGGATTTCTGTATCTTCTGGAATATATGTTGTGGGATATGCTTTGTCAAAATATGCATGGAATTCATTTATTTCTTTACTTGTTTCCAAGAGCATTCCGATGTGAATATTTAAAACACTATAGACATTTTTCTTTCGTTCATCCTGATGCATGTATGAAAAAAGCTCTCACAGGAAACGAATTTTTTTTTTTATTGAAAAAAAAAAATTATTTAGTTCAATGTCATTTATACTTTGATATTCATTTTAATATAGACAAATATAGAAATCCATCCCATTTCAAAAGTACAGCTGACTACTTCAGAGGCTACTGAGAAGCTAATTCTTTTAATCAAAAAGACCCGTTTGCTAACACTAATCCTACACTGAAAAAAAAATTGTAAAGTCACTAAAAGTTTTCTAGGAAACTGGGATTGCTGGAACATTTTATGTAACGGCAACAGTAACAATTCATGTAATAGATACAGATTTTCACTGAAAAACAAAGAATCTGTAAGGTTACTGAGAATGTTTTAGGTAACTGGGATTCCTAGAATTTTTTAAAAAACTGTAACCCAATTTACAGATAAAACTTTAGTAAGATAACAGTAATTTAAGTACATTCTTTTGTAAAGTTACGGATTTCTGTTGCCATACAAAAATTTGCTTTGTAGATTTACATCTTTTTTTGTACAGTAAACAGATAAAATGTTAGCAAAGTTACATCTTTGCTTTTAAAGGCAATTAAAAGGCAACTAAAAGGCAACTTTACATCTGTAGGATTACATATTTTTTAATAGTGTATGGAAGAAATTTATATACATATCTCGATTGCATTTTAATGTTTTTAATTTCTTTTCTCATCGGATAGCTGAGAAAGGTCTGTATTCAGGCCATTTTTTACATTTTTGATTTTGTTTACAGATATTTTTTATGAGGACGCTTTCATTTTCGTAACTGGTTTGGAAAGAGAAAACAGGCGCATAAAAATATCTGCAACCAAAATCGGAAAAGTAAAAAAAGTCCTGAATTCAGATCAACCTGTTATTCAATGCAAAAAATGAATAAATAAATAAATAATATTGAAATGCAACCTAGATATCTTTATAAATTTCTTCCACAGGATTAGCATTAGTGAACGGGTATGAATTACAGTAATTTAACCAGAGTAACTTTTTATCACCCTCTGAAAACAATTCTAAAAAAAAATTTTCTACGATTCTTTAATTTTCGATGAGGATATGCTAGTATTTTTAAATTAATAAAAAAATGGGTAATCATATTTTTTGTGATTTAATATCAGTTGTAAACTACTTAAAAACGGATAGTAGAAATAAGTACATTATTATCATGTTCTAAATTATATATAGATATATTTTAAATCAAGTACATTATAATTGATAATATGAGTTAAAATTTATGCATAAAATGGTGAATACTAAGGTTTTTTTACTTAGTTTTATCTTGCTTAAAAAACTTACTGAGGTTGGTTTTTTTTCATATTTTTTTGTTCTGATATCATTGTTTGCCTTATCTCTAACACCATAATAAAAAAATACTTGTTTGCTTTGTTTTATTTTCCTTTGATGTGAAATGGATTAAAGGTCCATTACCACATAGAATCTATAATAATATATGTGATTAGTTAAATGGTATTTCAGGGATATTTAAGATTAAATAATACAGCTTATGAATCTAATAGACTTATAAACCTATTTCAAATGGATCTATCTACACTAATAAAAGAAAGTTTTAATTGCTTAAAAAGCGTATAAATAACCTGTAAAAAAGAAAAAAAAAATCTGTAATCTTACAGATGTAAAGTTGCCGAAATCTGTATGCTTACTAACATTTCACCTGTGCACCTTACAAAGAAAGATGTAAATCTACAAAATTAATTTTTGTAAAGTTACAGAAATCTGTAACTTTACAAACAAATCTACTAAAATTACAGTAACTTTACTAAAATTTTATCTGCAGCATGGGTTGTAGTTACATAAAAAATTCATGGAATCCTAGTTTCGTAAAAAATTCTTTGTAACATTACAGTATTTTTTATTTTCAAAACAAATCTGTATTTGTTACATGCACTTTTGCTGTGGAAGTTACATAAAAAGTTCTAGGAGTCCCAGTTTTCTAGAAAACTTTTAGTTTCTTTACAGAATATTTTTTACAGTGTAACAGAGTGAAAAAGTGTTCTAGCCGGGACTTTGAGTTCGGATTCAAATCTCAGCTTGACCACTTTATTACTCTCTTAGCTATACTTTTTCTAAGCAATTAAAATTTGGAATAGCACTGACTATAAGACTTGCGAAATTTTCTAAAAAAAAAATTCCAATAATCATATAGATTTATCCAATTTCATCAATGCTGGATTTCCTTTATTTTCGCGTTTGGCTCACGAAAAAAATAGTCTCCCCTGTAGTCGCCTTGCCAATGTATGTAGAGAGAAGTACCAGGCCGGGTATTGTTCCAATTGCGTTAGTTGACAGCACGTTGGTCCTCTGTTCCGATGGCCCGGATTCGAATCCCGGCTTGAATACTTTTTAATTCTGATGGTTATACCCATTTTAAGTAATTAAAAATTGAAGTAACATTAAATTCAAGGCATGAGAAATTTTCTACAGAAAAATTTACAATAATCATATAGATTTATGGAAAAGTTCTTGCAATACATTTCGAAAAAAATTAATTCCATAAGTATAAATTTATCGAAATCTGTATGCTAACTAAGATTTTATTTGTATGTTGTACAAAAAAATATATAAGTCTACAAAAATCTGTAACGTTGCAAAAGTATATATTAAAATTAGAATTATCTTAAAATTTTGTGTACATCTAGTTGAATATCTCGTATCTCACGACAAACCATAAAGTTTTTAAAAAGACTATTTTAATTAAGTCAATTTTATCAATGTCATTTTTTTTTTTTTTTTGAAAAACATCATAGCTTGAAGCTAAATATCTCGTGAGTAAACTAAATGTTCTTAGTTCGAACCCTGATGCTGAAAGTTCAAAATTTTCACATAAAAATGGATTTAATATTTGGCCAATTGAATATTTTATATTATTAGGATTTAATTCTTCTGACGTTCATGTTATTTTTTAAATTCATTTTTCTTTCTTTAAAAAAAATTGCGATTATTAATGATTCATATTGTATGATTTAATTTTAAATAATTTTTTTCGGTTTTAGAAATTTAAAATATTATTTATAATTCCGCTTTTTTTTTTTTTGTATAAAAAAAAAAAAAATTATTTGATTTGAAATACTTTACTTTTGTAATTATTTTTAAATTAAATTTATTAATGTTACCTTCTATGTAACAATTTAATATCCATAAATTAACAATTTCGATTTATTAACTAAAGAATAAGTTGTTTTGAAGGGAATATTGAACAAAACCCTCTCTGCGAATTCTAATCACACTTACCAAAGTTTTATTTACAGTACAAATATGTATCTTTTAAATGAATTTTTGTTGTTGCTATTAGATAAGACCTAAGAATTCCTGTTTCCTAAAAAATGTTAGTACTTCATAGATTTTTATCTCACAGTATAGTAGTACATTTATGGCAAAATATTAAAAATGACTATTATTAGGTTGCATACTATGCATAAATTCCAATTTATCAAAGATATATCCAAAGAATAGCTAATTGAATATTCTTTGTATTGAAGGTGGTGATAGTTTTTGACAGGAAATGCTTTACATTTTCACTTTTAAAAATTCTAAAGTTACGAAAATGTTTCTTGGAAACTGCGATTCCTAGAACAATTTGTGTAACGAGAACAACAAAAATTCATGTAACGGACATACGTTTCCTCTGTAAATCAAAAACTGCGTAAAGTTACTAAGAATTTTTTAAGGAAACTGGAATGCCTAGAACTTTTTATGTAACTGCAACCCATTTACAGATTTTAGTAAGATTACTGTAATTTTATAAGGTTCATTAACCCGGGAGAATTCGCTACGAGAAATTCTCTCATGGTGCCCAATTCTGTTCTTTTACTTTACAAACACTTAATATCAGATTTTTTGTTTGGCTTAGTACTTTTATTCAAAAAAGAGGTAAAGTAATCAAAATCACATTTTGAAATGAAAAATAGCTTTGAAAATAATCTTAAAAAGGGTACGATGGAGAAAGAAAATCTCATGCGCGAGTTCTCGCGGATTAAGTAAGCTACTGATTTCTGTAACTTTAAAAAGCCAGTTTTGTAGACATATGTCTTTTTTGTGCAGTGTACAGACAATGTTTCTCTTGACCTAAAGATTTACATAAATAAACATCTGTATATTAATAGATTTCTTTTACAGGTCTCGATGATACAAAGTAAATGCGAATGCATTTCATAACAACAGTAAAAAACAATGTTCAAAAGTTATCTCAAGACATATTATGCACTTTTTTAAGTATGTTTCGAGGCATATAGCACATTCGAGTTTCACAAGAACAAAGACAGAATTAAATATTTTTATCTTCAATGATGGAATAGCATAGTTGAGAGATATCATGACATACGGAACTGATCATAGATCAGGAACTGTACCTTGATATATTTACGAATTTGGAACAAACAAGTCAAAAATTGTACGTCAAGCATATCAAATGAGGTGCGTTCGTACTATAATGAAGTTTTTAAAAAATTCAAATATTGGTGTTAAACTATAAGGTACTTTGGATACAGCCTAATAGCTGAAATATTTTGTGTGTTCTTGTAAATGCTGTTTGTTTTGTAATAAGGTACCCTAGGGTAATAACGCCACGTTAAGGTTCTACCAATTTTCACGGATCAGTTTTAGTTTGTATTTTTCAAACAAATATTGGATTTGATACAGCAACTCATTGACTATCTATACAAAAAAATAATTTAACAGATATGTATTCATAAAATGTAATAGCGTGATTTCTTGACCAATGCTATTTGGCGTTATTACCCACCTATATGGGTAATAACGCCATGCAAACAAAACTATGAAATAAGATGGAATAATTGCATGTAGATTACCCAATTCTAAAAATACAAATTCTACAAACTTTGAAATTGACAAATTGCATTCTAAGTTATTGGAAATGTTCAATTTTTGGTGAAAGTGTAAGAAAAGTAAAGATGTAGTATGGGGGGGGGGAGGATGAGGCAAAAGAATATCAGACCGTGAGCTTCTTTTTGCTTAAAAGACCGCTTAAATAGAATTATTAGAAAAATTGCACAGTTTTAACTGTGTTTATTTGAATCAGTATTTAGGATGTAGTTCGGCCACTGTAGGGAATCAACCGGGGTATTAATGCTAAGGATTGGCGTTATTACCCCGTTATAGTTATTGCGCTGTATATTTTAAATTACAAATTATCTCGAGAAGGTATCCAAAATCTTCAACAACATTTTGAAAGTCCATGAAATGTACTACAAATTTATGTAATTAACAAAGTATTTCCGGAAAATAAAATAGTCTTCATATCACAAAACGTATCTCGCAAATTTTAGATCAAGCGTTAATTTTAGTTGCTTGTAAAAACAATAAGACCTAAAAATGAAACAAATTAACTTGAAGCTGTTTTTTGCGATTTATATGACTCAAAACCCTTCTGCGCAGAGCACATGGGTATCATTTACCAGATTACTTGCACAATTATGCAAAATATTAGCACTTGGCGTTATTACCCCGCCTGGCGTTATTACCCCAGAACACCTTATACAGGAGGAAACGTGTAGTAAACTTCAGCTACGTATATCAATTTCATAAAATGTGAAAAAGTTTAATGTAATTAAAATTCGCCCCAAACAATGTTTTTCTCAATACCATTATGTAATTAAATACTTTTGTGTGGTCCTGTAAATGAATAACAAATATTCTTTAAGCCACAGATTACGAAAATGAATATTATTGCATATACTTCATAGAAGCATATAAATTTTATTATCTTTATAAGAGTTTAACACGATAAATATGCACTTGAAAAATTTTCCCCATTGACCGTAATGTAACGGAATACTTTTGATTGTCCCTGTTATTGAATCATGCACCTGATATTCCAGAAATTTGAAATGACTCGATAAAATTGTGTAATAATTATATATTACAAACTTCAAACGATTTAGCTCGGTAGTTTTTCGGCTGCTACATGCCGACAGAAGGAGGGACAGACAGACAGAGGATGACTGAACAACAACTGTAATTGCTGCGTATCAGTATTATAAAGGCCAAACGTAACTGTGAGTAACGCATACGTCATTTTGCGCATGACAACACTTTCAATTTTTAAATGAATTTCGGTATTTCAATTTTTCTACTAAAAGTTTTTAAACTTCTTAATGTCACACATTTTCAATTTTTACACCATCGTGTAGGGAAAAAAATTACTTTTAAATGATTTTTGTTTCAAAGCTGTATCTTAATTTGTTTTTGAAATATTAATTTTTTTGTAGCTTTTAGTATCTGTTTTCTAATGGTGTCAACAGGAGTACTCCATTTCTATTTAAAGCAAAGGAAAAAAAAGGAAAAAATTGAGTGCTGTATCTTTATGTTGCCATTTTCTCATTAAAAAGGAAAAATATTAAATATTTTCTGTTATAAAACCCGGTAAATTTTGACTTCATTTACTAAATTTGATTTACACTTAAAAGAATATCAAGAGTTTAATATCTATTCTAGCTAATATCCCCCATTGAGACTTTCAATTTTGAATCAAAATTATCAAATTAAAATGCCAATTTTTTTAAAACGTGAATACAGATGTGAAATGTACATTTGTAAATTTTGATATGGTGGAAAGGATGCCGGGTGAGATTTCACGGGAAAAAAATTCTATGATTGAGTCAAAGTTGAATAAATTTTGCTTTTTATCATTTTGGAATACTAGCATAAGAACATTAATTGATAACTTTATCATAATAATATATCTTTATTATTTTTTACTGCTCACATATACGATTAAAGTTTAATTTTAACAATTTCTACAACTGCGTTTTATAAAAATAGTATTTTGTTAATTTGGCAATAAATATCGTTTGTTTAAGAGTTAGACGTACCAATATATAATGCATGTTTTACTATAACTAATTTTGTAGGTTTATTATAAGTTAATGAAACAGTTCCTTCTTAAACATTTTCTTTCATCAAAATTTGACGGGTTCTACCTTGTTTAAATAATTACGAAAGCACCTAATGAGAGTGATCTGTCAGGGTTTTTACGGATCCTGTACTTTTCCAGGTGAAATATAAATATTTTTTTTCATTAAAAGGATAAATCTCGTTCAAACTCGCAAAATTTCCTAATATTTAAGGAGAAACGTCTGAGAAAATATGCTTGTACCGAAGAATTTCCTATTCCGGAAATTTCACGACCCTTACAAAGCCATATTGAGCCACAAATGGTTATGTCAGGATAGCCCAAGTTATCCAAGTTCGATTCTTGGTCTGGGCATGTTTTCTCTCTGTAAAGGTCAACTGTGCTTCTCAAACCTCGAATACAATTTGTCTACTTACAAAAATAAATCACTAATGTCACTACAGATATATATATATTTTTTTTTGAAGTTTTATTCTAGTACATTTTAGTACGTACATACCTTGCACTAGCAGCGTTCAACATGATTGGGTGATACAACTTACGGGGGTGCGTTACACAAAAATTTTCTAAAAACAAATTATTGCATTAAAACTTTTTCTGTCTCTTTAAGCGTATAATGACATTTAAATCATCTTTCTAACTTATTTAAAAAAGAAAATATTATATTTTTCACTTTGGTTTGTTTTCAAAATCTAGCTTTCAAACAAAGATTGTCATGAAAGGCCTTTTTGTGAAAATGTGTTTCTTTTTTCTATGATGGGTTTATTGACAACTTTTTTGGATTTAAATTATTATAACACAGAACCGTTAATGATAAATACTTCAAACGTGGAACATGTCTTTTTTTATTGTTTTACTTTAATTTTGATTCAGAAAATTTTATAAAAATGTTTAATTTGGAAAATACTTTTTTTAAGTAGAAGTTACATTAGATTTTTTTTATTTACTTTAAATCTTTTTATTTTTTGAAAAATTAATATTTTTTAAAATACTGAATCAAAATTAAAATTTAAATATTCTGTGTAATTAAATGTTAAAGTATTAAAATTCTACAAATAATATTTTGGGTTATAACGATATTAAATTGCTCCACTTTTTTAATAAATTTTTAATTATTTTTTTTATTATAAAAATATATATATGTGATTTTGTTTAGAAATTACATGGTTAACCATCACAAAAAATTCAATATTTTAACCCAATAAATAAAATTTAATTTAAATTGTGCCTCGGATCCCCTTAAACCCAATTACTTTTCATAAAGATTAAAACTTTATAAAAATATTTTTTAACTGTAAAATATCATAAATAATCACAACCCTATGCTTTGCTATAAAAGAAAGATAATTTTTAAAACTTCAAAAAGAAATATAATTTTAAAAACATACATTATTAATTCGGTATTGCAGAAACGAAAATTGTAATGGATTACTTTATGCTAATTGAATCAGTTCTTTAACAAAGATGTATGTATTTATATAAACGAAAAAAAAAATTCTATTATGTAAGACTAGATAATACACTTACTAGGTAAACACTTTCATAAAATCCCAATTACATTTTTTTTTCGTTATTTCTTTTTTAAAAAAATGTCTTCTTTAGGCTATGCGAGGAAAAAATATATTTCTATTACTTTGAAAAGAACATTCTTAATAGTTTCACGACATAATTTTTTATCTTGTTTTTTTTTAAGTAATGTGTCACAAAAAATGCAATGAATTAAAATGCACCAATTGTTATTTTGCAGGTATGTGTGATAAATTGTTTTTTTTAATTAAAAAAACAATTTTTAAAAATGAAAATAAAATAAAAATCAAGTTAATGTACAATGATGATTTTTTTCAGTATTATTCTCAAAGCTGCTAATGTAGAACTTTAGAAAAAAATGCGTTTATTTCTTCAAAAATCTTAACATTTGTTATGAACGATATTGTTCTTTGTTTAAAGATAGCCAATATTAAACTCAAAAAAAGTTATGTATTGCCATGTTTTAGAGTATTCTCAGATTTTATGTGCAAAATTAATCTATTTAAAGTATTAATTAAAAAAGGTTTAAGGTTATATTTAGTTAGTTTATTAAAATTTAAAATAAATGTGTTTTCTGAGTTTCGTTCCTAAATAAATCTTACAGAACATCTTGTAAAATATTTTAAAATATGAAAGATTTTATATAATAAGCAGAATCGTTAGGGTATTTCCTTTTTACACTTACGACTAAATTTACCTTTGAAAAAATGTTTTAAAGTCACATTCATATTTCTTCTTTCTTTTAGTTTGATCTTCGAAGATTTCTGTAGATTAAATTGCCTCTGTCAAACCCAGGTTTACAGTATCCAAAGGCGGTCTCCTTCCGGATGTCTGATTCTACCTGGAGGCAATTTTCGTTTTAAATATTATTATTAAATTGTTTATGGCAAGTTATTTTGCTATTTCTGTATGTTCCGTAGAACATCATTCAGAATATTCTTAATATGCGAACAAATATTCATGCTTCTAGCTTGTTACTTACATATGAGTATTTGTACCTATACGCAGAAAATTAGTTTTTTTAATACGAAAAAGTATCAAGCATCACAGTTTTATGAATATTACTGCGATTTAAATGATAATGCAGCTTTAGCTTGCGAGGTTTTAGATGAAACGTAGCAATGGAAAGTAATTTCGGTTATAATCTATTTCACATCATAGGTCAAGCACGTGCAGGCAGCTTCTACGTGCAGTAGGGTGGGCCGAAAAAAACTTTTTTTCGATTTTCGATTATGGCGGGTGCGGAAAAGTGGCCACTGGTGGCACTCAGTCCGTACAAAAAATTTGAGATTTTTTGGACATTTCCTTACCCTGCCGCAAACGGCTTGAAGTTTTGCAAAAATGTTCATTTTTGAACTTTTTTCGAAAAAAATTAAAAAATGTTAGATTAAATTTATTTTGGTTGTATTTACTTGAAAAGGCATATTTAATGTACCAAATGTTTAAATAAGATCCGATCATGCATTATTTAATATCTATGTGTATTATAACTTAGGCTATTTTTATAGCTTTTTCGCGTATAATAGGCAAAAGTTGTATTTGTTTGAATTGATCGTTAGTTTCTGTATTATTTACGTCCCTTGGTCTTCTTTATATATTTTCTATGTGTCAAACGTCATATATTTGAGGAAAAGACAGCAGTATACTTCAAAAACAAATCTGGAAGGTGAGAAAGTGGTGAAGCAGGACCCTAAGCGCGCGCAATGATTCGTCGTAATACTCAGGGAGTGAAGGACGAAATAGTTGAGAGCCAAAATGCGATAATGGATTCTTATTATTTATCCTTGCTAAATTACCTGCGACATTTGCTCAGTGTTTACGTGAAACCCTTTTGTGGTGATATACAGTGCTTTTTGGGTCGTTTAATGTGCCATTATAGTGTTTTGTGCGTTTTATTACAACGCGCTTAGAAATGGCTAGTATAAAGGGCCATGACAATGCAAAGACACGCGATAGCGTGAAAAGTAACTCTTTGGCGGCATCATGCATATTGAAAGAATTGCAATTGCCAACTTATGCTGATAATCATGCGCCACTAATACTGGTTGCTTCACCATGTAGAAATTGTGACAGCAGAGAATACGAATCTGGTCATCGATAAAAACAAAGTCAGAAGAGATAAATAGAATCTTGGAAAGAAGATACAGGCAGAAGAAGTTATTGAAAGAAAGAAAATTAAAAGCATATTTTTTGATGGTAGAAAGCATAAACGTATATTCAGAGGAAGAAAAATAACATGCAGCACCGTCGAGAGAAAGGCGAGGACCACATCACCGTGTTGTTTGAACCTGGTTAGGAATACTTGTGCCACTTGATACCTCGTTTTGTTACCTTGATACCTCGTCAGTTCAGAAAAGTCTAACTTGTGGCGACTTGGAAGATTGTATAATGATTTTGCTATTTCTTTTCCGTGAGCGGAACAAGGTATCAAGTGACCCGAGTATTCCTAACCAGGTTCAAACAACACGATGATGTGTTCCTCGCCTTTCCTTCGACAGTGCCGCTGGTTCTTTTTTCCTCTGAATATACTTTTATCCTTTCTACCATCAAAACATATGCTTTTAATTTTCCTTCTTTCAATAACTTCTTCTGCCTGTATCTTCTTTCCAAGTTTCTATTTCTCTCTTCTGACTTTGTTTTTATCGATGACGAGATTCGTATACTCTGCTGTCACAACTTCTACATGGTGAAGCAACCAGTAGTAGTGGCGCATGATTATCAGCATAAGTTGTCAATTGCAATTCTTTCAATATGTATGGTGCTCCTAAAGATTTCCTTTTCACTCTATCGCGTGTCTTTGCATTGTCATGGCCCTTTGTACTAGCCATTTCTAAGCCCGTTGTAATAAAACGCACAAAACACTCCAATGGCACATTAAACGACCCAAAAAGCACTGCATATCAATACAAAAGGGTTTCAGGTTAATACTGAACAAATATAGCAGGTAACTGAGCAAGGATAAATAATAAGAATCCTTTATCGAATTTTGGTTCTCAACTATTTCGTCCTTCACACCCTGAGTATCACGATGAATCATTGCGTGCGCTTAGAGTCCTGCTTCACCACTTTCTCACCTTCCAGATTTGTTTTTAAAGCATACTGCTGTCTTTTCCTCAAATATATGACGTTTGACACATAGAAAATATATAAAGAAGACCAAGGGACGTAAATAATACAGAAACTAACGATCAATTCAAACAAATACAACTTTTGCCTATTATACGCGAAAAAGCTATAAAAATAGCCTAAGTTATAATACACATAGATATTAAATAATGCATGATCGGATCTTATTTAAACATTTGGTACATTAAATATGCCTTTTCAAGTAAATACAACCAAAATAAATTTAATTTAACATTTTTTAATTTTTTTCGAAAAAAGTTCAAAAATGAACATTTTTGCAAAACTTCAAGCCGTTTGCGGCAGGGTAAGGAAATGTCCAAAAAATCTCAAATTTTTTGTATGAACTGAGTGCCACCAGTGGCCACTTTTCCGCACCCGCCATAATCGAAAATCGAAAAAAAGTTTTTTTCGGCCCACCCTAACGTGCAGTAGCAGTTTTGTAATGAAAAAACTAAAAAATATGTCTTTTGTGCGTTATGAGTAAGTTGTTTTGGGCTATTTCTTATGATTTTTTAAATTGTTAATGTAAAAAAAAAACGATAATGAGCTTGTATACACACATGTGAAACAAGTTTAAGTACAAGTTTTAGTTACTTTATCCTTTCAGGTCTGGTGTAATATTAATAGCATATATCTTTTATTTGAGTATTATTTTGTTTTAACAAATACTTTTGTTGCTTTTTGCATGTAGTAATGTCAGTATGTGTTTATACATTTATTGTTAGAATTTATTAATGTTTATATATTTAGTAATAATAATAAGTATTTTCTTAATTCTCTTTGCGCCGTTTGCGATTCTTTTATTTTAAACATATATTTCACACTATAAGTTTAAAATAAAAATTACTTTACTGAAAGAATCACATATAAAGCGCTAAAAGTATTAGAATGTTGTAATATCATTTACTTCTTACATGATTTTAAATCATTATCTTATTTTAATAAATTTTCTTCAAGCATCTCCAAACATTCTTCCTTAGCATGTTGTCATATGACTATAAATTGAATATAAGAAAAAGAACAACATACATTATGATCAAGACAATGAAATATTCGTTAAACTCTAATTAAACTAAGTAGATAGCGAGTTTTTATGTTATTAACGTAAAAATATTTTTTTCTAAAAATTGAAAAAAAAATCGGTTACGAAATGGTTAATTTTATTCACTTTCCATGGTTCACAAATTTACTGATTTTCTAAATCTAATTTTTATCTCATTTACAGTGCAATGGGACTCAGTTAATATAAATTCTACAAAAAGGTAGATTTTTAAGCTGAATTAAAAAATCCTCTAGGGATTTAAATTTATCTAACACCAAATGAAACGAAAATTGCTTTTTTAAAAAATTATTATTTATGTTTGAACTTTACTTTAACACATTATTTATTCTATATTTGTTTTCATAACACTTTCAACAACAAATAATTAAACGCAAACGTCATCTGAAAGTCAATGCTACTGAAAACGAAATTTTATATCTATGCCAGTATTATTTTATGCGCGTTACATTACATCCAGAATGAAATAAATTTAGGCAAACACATACACACAAAATAAGTTTTAAAGCAACACATATACATAAAATTATAACCGAAAAATAGAATTATAAAAATTTGCATTCCTAGGCAAATATTTTCCTTTGGAAAGTATTTTTCTGAGATTTTCTTTTATTCCGCTATAAAATCGCTGAATACTGTCATTGTGGAAGAAATTAGAACACATTTCGTGGAATTCAAAAAATAATTTAAATTCAGGAAGTGCAATATAATAGATCGATTCTAAAAGCAATTTTTCATACTTTCACGTTTATGTAATGACTCTGCTTTCGAATGTATTTTGTTTGTACATAACTAAATTTAGCATTCACGTGCGCAACAAAAATATCAGGGAATAAAGTTTTAAAAATATTCGAAACATAGAAATAAATATTTTACATATTTTTTATGGCCTTTAACCGGACAGTTTCAGTTTTAGACACTTGGTCAAATATATAAAAATAAATTTTTCGGATTCTTTCAAAACTTTAGGATTATAAAGACTATGTTTGACCTCCTATTTATCAACGCCTATTTCGCAAAGAGGACAATTGGGGTACCATAAAAATATCAAGGAAAAATACTGATATTTGGAATCATTCTATACATTAAAATGCACAAAATGATCTATCGCTGCAATATAAAAATATGCGGATATGTACAACATGTCTACAGATTTATGTAAGAATAGTATGAATATTCATGGAAGTATAACGATTTATTTTAAATCTTTAAAAAAATCTGCATGTTTTCATCTAATACCATACAAGATTTTAAACCAAATTTAATACCAGTTTCAGAAAAATTGGCAAAATGTAATAGAAATAATACAGTGTAGTTAGAATATAAATATGTTACATATTTTATGAAATATCAGAAGTTGTATAAAATAGTTATTACCTGCGATGCGCAAACGATTATAACGATCTTCTTACATAATTAATTAAACGTCATAATTATAAGACCACACATTAAAAAAAATCCAGTCAAATATTGTGAAAATTCGGAAAAATATCGGCGATTGAAGTGAGCTGATCTTTAGTTCTTTCTAAAACAACTAAATGATAAAGATGATATAATAATATAATGAAAAGAATTAGAGTTTTGTTTTTAATGACAATATGACATTATTCAATTGTAAATTGTGTATCTGCAATGCAAACGGCGGCATTTGAAGAGATTACATTGATCGGTTATTTTATGCAACGGTGTCACTTTCGAGATGGGGTCGTTCTAATTTCCAGATAAGGAGATATTTTAATTTAAATGTGTTTATATTCTTAGAACTTTTACTTATGATACGTTTTTCGAAAGCTTATTTCTTTCTCTTTAATCACATTTACTTCAGTTCTAATAAATTTATCAGATTACTTGTTTTTTGCCGTGCAATTAGTGACTATACATACATATTATGAAGGTTGTCTAACATCTAGTTGACCTTAGAAATCAAATTTGGCAATCAAAGTAGCAAGGATGATTTTCAAAAGAAATTATCTCATATCAAAGATTTCTAACCTTCTTTATTAATTCTTTTACTTTTGTGGTTTAAGTTTGTTTCTATAACCTAATTTTAAAAATTTCATTAATATTTTATTTTTTTATGGTTTGATAAGGCTTTAATTCCGTTATAGAAAATACGCCGATAACAAATATTGAACTAATTTAATTATATTAATTTAAGTGTAAACAACTTCATCTTTTATAATTGTCTATCTGCAAGCATAAAAAAATATAGATGTAAGAAAAATCGGCACAGATGTCATATACGCACCACATTTGCACATGTTTTTTCCCTCACCCATTTGGCGAAAATTTTGTTTCTAAATATAAATTACAAATTACAAGCAAAAACAAGACGTGATTTTTTATTGCAAAATAAAAATAAAATAACGTGAAAAAAGGAAAGGGGTTTTAGTATTTTAAGTAAAGAAATAATAAAAGTAAATAAATGATAGTTTGATGTAAATAATAATTTTGATATAGTATGTAATAAAAATATTTTAAAGAATTAAAATAAAAAACAACAGTAAATAAACATGAATTTAATAAAAAAGGAAACAATAAATAAACAATTATAAATAATAAACTTAATAAGTAACAAAACAGTAGACATAATTTTCATATTAAATCGCAAATAGTAATACTTATAGCCATGTTGAATGCATGCTGTTTTATCATTTAATCAGCACAATTTACTGAAATCTTTAACTTTTGCCATTTTATTTTCCTAACAATTGTTATAAACTTGTTTTTTTAAGAAATACAATCTCAGTTGTTAAAAACTTATTAAACGGATCTTCTTCTTGGCGCAGATGTGCAATACCAAATTGGCGGAGGAAAAAAGCACGTGCAAATGTGTTGCGTATATGACATCTGTGCCAAAAAATCATGCTTGAAAGTATTTAAAAAAAGAAATTAGCAAATTGCGATAGAGATTTCAAACAAATATGATATAGTTTTCAAACAATCTTCCGACAATAATGCATTTTAGGTAGCTTTCATTACAAAAAGTAAAAAGCTACCTATTGCAGTCGTCCTGAGGAAAGCACTTCCGGAAAATTTTGGTATATTTTCACCGATCATGACCCCCCAGACACCAAAACCACCCTCCGTTCAAATGTTGACATATATATATAACCATATATATATATATATATAGATCTGATTTTTGTCATGCGATAACTAACGTATTTATGAACCGATTTAATTGAAACTTGGTATGTACATAGTACATACAAATGTCTCGACCGAGTTCGTTGGTCAGCATCATCCGCCATTTTGTTTCAAAATGGCGGCCATTTTAAATTAAAAAAAAAATTAATTTAAACTTAAATGCAAAAAAATTAAAAGTTGAAAAATATTTTTCTTTTACGTGTTAGAACCAGAGTTGGGCAAAATACATCGAAAAATCATTTTCGATACAAAATACAAAATACTTTAGCTTTAGAGCCAAAAAATACAAAATACAAAATACTTTTCTAATGAAAAAATTCAAAATACAAAATACATGTATTTTCAAAATACATTTAAAATACAAAATACATTTCCAAATTTTGAAAATCGCTGGGTATTACACTGTATAAATAAAAAGTGCTTTTTCAAAACAGGAAACTTTTTCCAACGCATTCAGAAAACTGTAACAAATCTTTACAGTTTATTAACCCTTTCAGGGGCAAAGTATTTCTGCTCCAAAAATGTTCAAATGGTTGATTCATATCAAAATTTACGAACAAATTTATTTGAAAATAATCAAAAGCTCTTTTTTTAGGTATAATATGAGATCAAAACTGTACTAAAAATATATTAGTATCAGTTCGCAGCTCGGGTATTAAAATTAACCGTTTGCAGACTGCAAACGGCGCCCCTGAAAGGGTTAAAGAGAACGGCAATGTTTAAATAAAAAAATTGAAAAAGCGTAACGCATTTGAAAACCAATTTATACTATTAGTATTAAAAGTAAAAAAAAAAAAAAAAAAAAAAAAAAAAAAAAAAAAAAAAAATATTGGATTTTTTTTTCTTTGGTGCAGCCCAGCATGTGATCTATGGATTTGTATGTATATTAAATAGTATGTTATTTTTTTTCTTTTAATTAAACGAATATTTCTCATTTAACAATTTACATGAATAAACGAAATGTACTTGAGAAATTTTGTACAGTCCTGTATAGAATCTATAAAATTTAGGCACCCCAAAACATGTTTTTAAAAAACTGTTCAATTAAAAAACGCGTACCACAATTAAAAACATACTTCCAGCAGTTATTGTTCATGGCCTTCAAAAGTTCAATTATTGTTTAGTTTCTTCTGTAGCCAAGTTCTTTTATGCGTCTTTGTAAATGAATGCTAAATTGTATGCACATCATATTTCACAGTAATCGTTATGTATAGTGTACTTCAGTATTATGTATATATTTCAGCATGTTTAAATTAGTATAATATTATTAAAGTACACCGCAAATGATTTTTCCCAATGCCCATAATGTAACGAAAGTTTTTTTCTGTGTTCCTTTAAATATTGATGCTACATTCTTCATTTCCAATATTGAACATGCCATAGTAATTTCCAATAACATCTAGAAATTTCATGGAAATCAGACTGTATTTACGGGAATTAGAGTACGGACAGACCGACAAGCAAACTGAATTCATGAACATCTTTCAACGTGTTAGAAAGTGTTAAAAACAAAATGAATAAGTGTTAAAATGTAACAAAAAAATCAGTCTAAATTCTAAATGAAAACGCATTACATATAGTAAACAAAGATATTTCCAAAAGGGTTGTTTTCATTTTTGACTTTAATTCCCTTTCTGCAGCATACACATGCGGCTCAATTTCGGGGGATCGAATAACAAAAAAGGTACATTTACAGCTAAAAACATTGCTTATTTTAACGGTGCAATCGTTTTCCCAAACTTACGAATTTTAACACTTTAAAAAAATTTGCGCCTCGTGGGGACGATATTTTCCTACGCTAAAAATAACTAAATGTATGCATTTCAACATACCTCTAATATTTTTTATGCTTCTCGTCAGACTAGATTTACATCACCCAGAACAATTTCGAAACGTTTTGAAGAGTAATAATAATAGTAATAACATCTGAAAATTTTTCGATGAAGGCTCTAAAAAGTTAGGTATTTCGGCACATCTTCGATTGACTTTCGTTTAGGTTTTCACAGACTAAGTATACATAATTTTTGCAAAATATTAAAGAGGGCTTGGATACAAATATATTTACAATCGATTAAAATTTCATGAAGTTCGAGCAATCAGTGCTCTATTTTATTTTTTATGTTACAGGATCCAACGCAAAAAGAAAAAAGAAAAAAAAGAAAGAAAGAAAGAAAAAAAAGAGAAGAAAACATTTTTGTTTTACAACTACATCAGTGTTTTTCAGAAAATTTTTACACGAGCTGCAAAACCATTATATTTATAATCGATGTTTGGACAACAAATTTTTTTAAGCTAAGGAATGTCACTACGGGAAAATCAAGAAATTGTCTTCTTACAAGTGCATTTATCAATAAAATATATATATATATATATATTTTCATGTTTCACATGTCTGTTTCACATTTCTGAACTTCTTGTTTTATACAACTGACATTTTCTCTTAACTTTTCCATTATCATCAACAGACATTATTTTGAAGTATTTTCTAATATTGTACGCTAGAAATCTGAATGGGACGAAATTTTCATGCTCAAATCCAATCAAAAAAAAAAAAAAATGATCCGACTAGTGGGGTTTGTAGAAAGAAATTTATAGCTAAAAGTTCAGCCCGGCCTGAGTGAATTTCACTAAAACATTGATTTTTTTTCTCGTACAGAGGAATTCTGACCAAAAAAACCTTTTTTTTTCATGTTTATAATCTTTATTAACGCAGAAACGCCGTAGATTGCGATATTTAGGTTTTTAATAAATTTCTGTTTGTTATATGTAAATGTTACAGCTATCATTAATATTATTAATTCATATTCCATGACTCAAAAGCATGAAAAATGGTATGCAGTACAAACTTCTAAGACGGAATCGCATAGAAATGTTAAAAAAATTCGTTACAGGCAAGTTTCTTCGTAGCAGATTTTTCTCGCGTATTATTGTATTCATTTTACATGGAAGAACACATTTTTCAGTTTAAAACAACATTCTCTCATTAACAGATTCTTTTTCATACGTTTAAGTATATTGTAATTTAGATGTATTTTAATAAACCTTGACGATGTTTTAAAAATAATAAATTTTAAGATTTAATTGAAGCACAACGGCGATTTAAAAATATATGCATTTTTTGCAAAAAAAATTAAGCCAAACCAAATTTTTGACTGATTTTACTGAATTTTACTGATTTTTGAACAGACCTGGCCATGCCGAAAAAAATGTTTTCATATGGGATGGCTCAAATTGAATATTTTGGTCCGTGATTACGAGAAAGAATGAAATCAATCCCGGAATAGAATGGGAAAAAAAGTTAGGCCCGTTCCAGCCCGGCCCTATCCTTAAAAAAAAAAAAAAACAGCAAGGCTCGAGCTTGGCTCAGAAAGAGTAGTGACTAGGCTTGGCCCGATCAAGCTTTAAAAAAAAAAAAAAAAAAAAAAAAAAAAAAAAAAGTATTAAAGCTCGGGCCCGGTCCGACCCGAGTGCCGAGAATGAAAATCGGCCTGGCTCGGCTTTGCCCTCGGGTCGGATTCAAGCTTTGGGTCCAAACCTTGCCCGTGCAGATCTCTATTGAACACCATTTATTGTCACAATAAAATTATTCTCTTTGTAGATATTTTCATCGATAACGCCAAAAGTATTATTCAGTTTTACACGAGCCTATAATAGATAATAGCACTGCATTTCTAACGTACTTGAAAATAAATAAATAAAAGCAATAAGAAGTAAAACTCTGTATGGGTCCTTCCTGTCTATCACGGAATACTTTGTTGTGTAATTCTCGCTGCAAATGTAAGATTTATAACATTATTTTTGTAACCATTCAGCATAAATGCTTCTAGAGAAGCTATACATCCTGTTCATTAACAATCTTTATCGTACCAGTTTGAAAAATGTGTTTACATTAATGCCCAGAAACGAATTTAACGAATAAACAAAATGATAATTTCCTTGTTCCATATCTTTGATTTGCGGTTTACAAGATCACAAAGTTTGAAATCTATAAAAATGTATTTTGACTCAAAATGTATTTTCAAAATACAAAATACTTGGAAAAAGCTTCACAAAATACATTACTGAAATACTTTCGTTTCATAGGATTAAAATACAAAATACAAAATACAAATGTATTTTGAAAATGTATTTCAAATACATGTATTTTCGATACTGCCCAACTCTGGTTAGAACTTAAAACAAAGATTCCAGAACACTTTTTATTTTGTCTATATCTTAAAAAATGATTGAGTTATAGCACTTTAAATTTTTCTTATGGCTGACATTTTGAAACGATCTGATTTTTGTCACGTGATAACACGCGTATTTTTGAACCGATTTCAATGAGACTTGATATGTACATAGTACATACAAATGTCTCGACCGAGTTCGTTGGCCAGCATCATTCACCATTTTGTTTCAAAATGGTGGCCATTTTAATTTTTAAAAAAAATTTAAAATTTAAAATTAAATGCGAAAAAATTAAAAGTTGAAAAATATTTTTCTTTTACGTGTTAGAACTTAAAACAAAGATTCCAGAACACTTTTTATTTTGTCTATATCTTAAAAAATGATTGAGTTATAGCACTTTCAATTTTGCTTATGGCTGACATTTTGAAACGGTCTGATCTAAACGATCCACAATGTTGCTTTAAAATGGCATACACTTTGTGATATCGTGCAATTTGGTGACTCTCTAAATCGCTTAAAATAAAACCAGGTTGAATAAAAATGATTAATTTCTAAAAATTCCTATTAATATTCAGTCTTGACAAAAACTAGTATTCAATCTTATGAAATCACTAATTTTATAAGATTATTTCCACTAATTTGAGCTTAGTATTTTTGAACAATGTAACTTACTTTAAAATAAATAAATAAATATATAAGTATATGAAAGCTACCTCTTCCTCCCGGCATTGCCGGAAGGACTTTTTTTTTCAATATTCGACGAAGAAAAAATAAAAATGTGCGTTATATATATATGTATATACATATATATATATATATATAAACAAGGGCTAAATTTAATCATCTGTTGTTGTCAATCGCAAAATGACGTCGCATTACGCACAGACACGTACGTTTATT
Organism: Maratus speculifer; assembly: GCA_964019185.1. Taxonomy (NCBI): domain Eukaryota; kingdom Metazoa; phylum Arthropoda; class Arachnida; order Araneae; family Salticidae; genus Maratus; species Maratus speculifer. The sequence goes on from OZ025290.1 coordinate 185,832,328, forward strand.
ACTTTCTGCTTACTTTATTTCTTAAATATAAAAAAAATACTATTCACGACTTAATTATCAAACAATTAAAAACACTAGAGATCCTTCAGAAAGTCAGTAATTCCATCAGAAGACAGTTGAACTACCATGCACCAAAAATTGTTCAAAGTCTTTTTTGGGTCAGAAGATGAGAAAATTTAGAAGGAAAATTCGAAAGATAAATAAAAAATAATAATCATAAGAATATAATAGTAAGCATCATAATAAGAATATCATAAACCAAAGTGCACTGCCAAAAGAGACTTTGAAACAAACTGTTACTACCATTCCTGGCACAGGTTGTTGACAACCAAATTGCAGCAGAGAAAATGATTCAATGAGAATTGTGTAATTCATGCTTACAATATACGCATGAAAAATGTCAGGGACTTACTAAACAAGACAGTGTCAAAAATGTAATCTGCCCTTTTTGCCTCTAGTTACAAAGGTGTATTTTAAAAAATGTTTATTGTCATTTTTTTTTTTTTTTTTGTAATTAAGCACTTACTTTTAATTGAACACTGTACGTAAAAATCGTTTTATGAGTATTTTTTTAAAATTTTAAAAATATTTCAATACATAGCATAATTGTAGCATAAAAAATCACATTTTACGTTTAAAAAATACATCTGGATATCTGTTAGAAATAGGAGATATTATTTTAAGCCCTTGAAGGGCAGTGGTATAAAATATATACCACTTAATTTTAATTGAGAAATGTCACATCGACACGAGAATTTTGAAATGAAAATTTTAATTTCATTAAGTACGTGAAGAAAAGCTTTTATCTATTTTGAAATAACTTTGATTTTAAATTCTGGTGTCAATCAATGATTTCAGCATTTTAAGAGTAGAAGTGCTTTGCCCCTCAAAGTGTTAAAACGAAGAAATATCAATCACATAATAATAATCATTAAATTTTAATCAATTTTCAATTTTCAAATTTAAAATTTTTCATCACATAATAATCATTACTTAACCAGAATGCTACTAGAAAATCCTCAAAGCACAACTATGGCTACCTTTGGCTTAGATATCGATGTAATTCTAAAATGAATATAGGAGAATAAAAAAGAAAAAATTGCGATGACCATAGAAGACAAGTTTATTCACATTAAGAAATACAGTATCGGTCCCCGGTGGCTTACACCCACTAAATGAAATCTAAAAATATAATTGAAAACCTCACTTATGGCATTATCGAAAAATACTGAAGAGAGTTAAGTAATTTAAGAGTGCATTTAACACCACATAAAAGATCGTTTACATTTTATTTTCTCAGAATGTTCTATCAGTATTAAATAAACAGATGGATTTTGAAGACAAACCTTTTACATTTCGTTTTCGTCAGATCTCATTTACATTGTAGAAGCTTAAATTTTACTCTGTATCGTTTAATATATTTATTTCATGTTCTTTATGCTAAACATATAAAATTAAGTAAAAATTAAAAAATAAGAAAAATAGAAAAATGGCTTTTTTTTCTATATTTGCATCCATGCATGTGAATTTTCTAAAAACTTACGCTGAAATGATTGGCAAAATTTTCTTGGTAGATCATCGAAGCATATAAATTCATTTTACGTTTAACAATTTTACATCGCTCTAATTTTATATTTTGTAATTTGGAAGAATAATTATATAAATAAAATATTATGTGACACATTTGATTGTGATAGAGTGTAAGAAAACTCATTTAATACAGTTTTATGCCTTAAACAATCTTCAATTCAGACCGGAATTAAGAAACTCCCTATCGATTTAAAAAAGCCTCTTTATCGATTTAAATATATATATATATATATATATATATATATATATATATATATATATATATATATATATATATATACATGTCTATTTTTTCTCTTTTAAATATTACGCAGTTTACATAGCATCTACATTCTTATATTGATCATAAATATTCAATAAGTAGTTTTACATATTGATTGTAGGATAATTCTGCATCTCAGTCAAATGTTGAGATTTTTAAACCTCTTTGTATTGTTTAATTAACTATGCAACGCAAAATTAGATTTTTTATTTAAACTTTTAAATATCCTACCTTTAAAAAAGCTTGAATTTCAGAAATACAAATAAAAAGGGAGAATTTTTTTTTTGTGGATTATAATTTTTATTATTAATATTTTATAGTTTTTTGAAACACCTTGTATTTTTAATGAAACAGAAAATTTCAACCCAGACTTTCTGGGTAACAGAATATAGATGAAAACAGTATAATATTTTTTATTTAAGAGTCTAATAAATATAATATTCATATATATTTTTTTTCACTATCAATATCAACTATCATTTATATATAAACTAGTCGTTAGGTACCACCATAATGCTTGATCATCATTAATATGCATAGTATAAAATATGAAAATAAAACACGTGTAAACTATTTATAAAATGCATTGCAATTATAAATCAAATTTAAACGCATATTGAAAGGCTTTTAATACATAATATCACTTTGTTATGGAATTGCGGTTACTACTTGATTATCCCATCAAAACTTTTTGACAAAATATAGAAATCACTATACTACTCGTAAATTATACAAGTTTGGCATAATTTCTATTTTAAATAATGAAAGAACAAATTAATTAGTAAAAGATTAATAAAATTACAAATTAAATGTCAAATTAAAGTCAGTTATGCTAAAGAAACACATGAAACATATTTAATATCAAGTGCATGTTACATTTACGAAAAACCATTATTGGTATTTTATCTCTCTCTTATTTTTTATATTTGTCGATAGTTTTTGGTCGACGTATTAGTCAAGTAATAAAAGAAACACCCTTATAACTCCAAAAATGATAAAACTATAAAAAATTTGAAGATGATACTACAGATATTCGAAATTAGGTTATGACATATTCAATATGGCTGCTATCATTGGCTATGATGTGAAGTAGATGACTAGAAATATTTCGATGACTACCTGAATGACAGTTTTCAGCTCAGCAATGACTTTATGGTTGTTTCTAGATGCATTGTCTTTAATGCAGCCCCAGAAAAATTGGTCACATGTGTTCAGATTCAGAAATTTGCGGCTAAGCGAGTCTCATTCCAGTGGGCTCTGTATATCCCAGAGCCAGAATACGGTTCCCAAAGCTGTCTTTAGGACATGAAAGTTTTTCGTAGTCCTTTTCCGTGGTCGAGCTCGGTCTTGCATGAATCACATGTGAAACACATTTGAATCACATGAACCATCTGTTAAAATCAGTGTCATTTTGGATAATGGGAACGAAACCAGTTGTCCAAAACTTTCACGATAATTCAATAGTCATCTTGCCGTTAACGAATTTCGGACCAATTATTCCGTGGCTGGACATTGGATACTACACAGTAGAGATCTGCACGTTCCGGGCCTAGGTCCGAAGCCCGAGCCGGGTTCGGGCCAATTTCCATTAGGAGCGTTTGGGCCGGGCCGGGCCTAGTCACTAATCTTTTCGGGCCGGGCTCGGGCCTTAATTTTTTTCCTGGAGTATCGGGCCGGGCTTAACATATATTTTCCGTACGAAGCCGAGACTGATTTCATTCTTCCTAATCTTCACGACTAAAATAATCAGTTCCGGTTGAATTATCCCATATGCAAATCCTTTTCTCGACGTGGCCAAGTCTGTTCATAAGTCAGTAAAATTAGGCTTGGTCAAAAATTTTTGTAAAAAAGGATATACTTTTAAGTCATCCTTGTTCTACAGTTAAACATTAGAATTCATTCTTTTTAAAGAATAGTAGATTACTAGGCGTTTTAAAATAGAATTAAACACATAAAAAAAACATGATTATGACGGAATTTTCTTTTAAACTGAAAACTGCAAATTTCTTTTAAACTGTTCATCCATGCAAAATGAATGCAACAATACATGGGAAAAAATATATTAAACATTTACATCTGCTAAGAAGGGAACGTATTTTTTTCCCAATTCGATTCCGTCTTGGAAGATTTTATCTTCATCAAATACCATTTTTTAGATTTTTTTTTGTCTCCATTACATGGAATATGGATTAATAATACTAATGATAACTGAAACATTTACATACAACAAACAAAGGTTCCTTAAAAGCTTAAATATCGCAGCCTACGGCACTTCTGCATAAATAGAGATTATAAACATAAAAAAAAGACTAAGATAAGTTCTTTTGGTCTGAACTCTTCCGTAAGAGTAAAGATCAATGTTCTGTTGAAATTCACTCGAGCCGGGCCGGGTTCGGGCCGAATTTTTAATTTTTTTCTGGGCCGGGCCAAGCTCGGGCCAAAATTTTAACTTTCGGGCCGGCCCAGGCCGGGCTGGACCGGGCCAATATTTTTTTCATTCGGGCCTGTAAATTTCGGCCCGTACAGACCTCTACTACGCAGTCACCCATAGAGGGTGAAGAAACTTCTAGATCGTGAAATGCTGATTCTCAGTCTCTCAAATGTGCCAATTATCTTATTGGTGAACTTATCCATATGAAAGTCGCCAATGACAACAAGTTACGTGTGCATGCATATACAAAATCCAATCATGGCTTGCGGCAACCACGAAGTTTAAATTTTATGATGCAAACCGTTCAGAAATTTTTACGGTTTATTTTCATATAGTTCAATAACTGTCACCCTGTAAATATAGCATGAATAAATTGTCGGCCTCAAAAAAATTCTATTTATATGAAATTTTCTCTTATTATCCTTCTTTTATAGCCTAAATGTTTCAAATATCCAGAAATTATAAGATTGATTCGATTAACTTGTATTTTACAACATCAAATGTAAATTGTGCCGTGCTCGACATTAATTATTTTTTTGTAATTTCAATGCGTATTTTTTATAATATGAACCTTTGTTTATTGTTTATTATCGTTTAAAATATTTCTTAACGAGAGATAAAACCCGACATTGTAAAATTTCATAAACAAAAGACAAAAAGAAAATTTTGTATGTAATGCTGATTTCATAGATATGCATAGTTATGACATGAATTACAGTAATAAAAACCATTATAATGAAGCAATTAAGAGGAAAAAATTATTTTGTATAAAATATTCCTTTTCATCATATCATTCCAGAAAAAGCATAATTACATTTTTATGTCATTTATAAGCAATTTGTTATTTAAAATGAAATGGTAAAAAATAACAATTATGCATGTCTTTTCTTCGAATGTTTCATTATATCTATAGTAAATTATTTTTAATTTAATGTTTAAAAAAGTCATATCACACATACATAAAGAAATATGTTTCAATCATAATCTATATTTTCTATATAAAACCTTTAAATAGCATTTGATTTTTTTTTCATAAAATATAAATAACTGAGTTAAAAAAATAAATAAAAAACTAGTGATATATCTGATTATTATTATTTTTAAATATTGAAAATGTAAATTAAATTAAATTTCTTTGTTGATCAAAACCAAAATGTTTACATGTTGTAATAATTGAATTACGCCACCGAAATATCGCCCTTGCGTTGAATGATGTATTATACAGAAAGCATATTTTAGTGCACTTTATAAAAGCATATTCATTTCATTATGCTTGAAATAATGAAATATCATTAAAATAAAACGAAAACGATTTTCCCCTAAAGCGCATAATGTAACTGGACTCTTTTTAGGACGCTCGTAAAGTAACTATAAATGTTACATTTTGCATTTTAAAGAATGGACTTGCAATATTAAACCACAATAGCATATATCAATTACATGACATTTCAAATATATTCGTGAGATCTAGAGCATGGGGAGGCAACAAAAGAAGCAGGTCGACTTCGGAATTATTTTTAACTACAGTGTGCAATATGTTATTTATCACTGACCTTTAGTTTATCAAGCGTTCGTCGTCAGTTCCGTTTACAAAAATGAATGAGGTAAATATTCAAGTTATGGTGCTGTTTAATGTAGAAAAATAATTTTATAAGAATTATGAAATCTAACTTTTTATAGGGTGTTCAGTCCCTATTGTTATATATAGTGAACATTTACATAAAAAATGAAAGAGTTAAAAACCCTCTTTGGTGATACTTTGATTTTGAGTTTGGTCGTAAAAAGGATATTGCACCCTCATCTCCATTTCTAAGTACTTTAATTCCTTTCTTAACTGATCGCTCAATCAAAGGGAAACTGATGTCCAAATAACCTCAAATTTTGAAATTCAATAACTACGTCATTTTTGTAGTACAGAAGTCAAACGTTTTGTGTTATATCTGTTATGATATGTGTAAACTTTTAGAAAATAAAGTTATAAGGAATGGGGGGGCGTATAAAAAGTTAGATTTCGTTATTTTTATAAAATTCATTTTTTACATTAAACAATGCCATAACATATTTTTTTCTCATTTGAAACGTTTTTGTAATTGGAATTGTCTACAACCAACGGTTGAAAAATTAAAGGTCGGCTATATATATCACATTGCACCCTGTATTTCAGAAAGTGTAAAAAATATGAATACTATTTGTTCTCTATATTTTTATTGGTGACATTGCAGCAGTTTAGTAAATACATTTTAATATTTGATTTATCTATTATTAAATTCTATCTATAACATTCACAATATAAACATAAACAAATAATTTTTAAATAGATTTGTGAATATGCAATCACTAATTTTTTTTATTATTATTTAGTTAAATGATATGAACAATTTATCACGCACTGATTTTAATGAATAATGCAGTTATTTTAAAAATTCTTATAAATAATTAAAAACGGATTATTGAAAATAATCACTACTATTTCTTTTCTATATTTTTACTGTGGTTTCCTAAATATATTTTAATATTTTGATTTATCTCCTTCAACATTCATAATATAAATATAAACAAGTAATTTTGAAATATATTTGTGAATATGTAATAATTAAAATTCATTATTTTGTTAAATGACATGTAAAAATTTACCATGCAATAATTTTAAAGAAAAATTCACTTACGTTAAAAGTATTTATAGATAATTAAAAAAACGGTTTATTGATTTATTATAATTTAAGATTGAAAATCTTTAACAGACTATATACCCTTAAGATATAATTAAAATGGCAAATGTCTCAGTTTTTTCGTAAATAAATTGCTTTTTAACGTGAATTACTCTTTTTCATTATTTATCTTTTTGCGTGATGTTTATTAATGCAAAGTTGTGAAAAATTAAAAAAAAAATAACTTCCAAAGTTTTAGAAATTTATTTCACGTCGAAATACAAAAATGAAGATCCTTTCAATAAATTTCTTTATTTTTGAAAACTAAACTAAGATTAATTTAGTCTGGAAATCGTTATTATATACATTTGAGGAAAAGATATGAAAAATCTGACTAATAAACATGTCTCAGGATTTCAAATAAATTAAATGAATTATTTTATAAGCAGTGTCTAAATAAAGTAAGTTTACATAAGATTAACAAGTGTTTTTAGATTTTAAAGGCATTTTTTACTTATTATTTTATTGTATTTGTTATATCCCTGTATTTATATTTCAAATTACCATTTTAAAAGAGAAAAATACTGTGTTATTTAATAACTGACATTAAAAGATTAAATAATGTAAATTCATCTGATAAAAAATAATGGTCCGAAGTTATGAAATAGTGTCCAAAAGAGTCTATATACCGTGTCATCATGATTTGTCATATTCTGACCCCAAAGTATTTATTGGGGATTTTTCTTTTTGTTATTTATTATTATTATTATTATTATTTAACTCTATTGCAAAGTCAAAATGATGTATTCGTTCATCTCTTTTAACTTGCTAAAATATTAAATATATTGACGCCAGTGTGACTCTAATAAATTAATCTGTCGTATTCCGTGACGATATCGACGATATTATATCTGAAGTCAATGATGAATCGTCAGCCTCATTTAGGACGTATTTTCGGCATATTTATAAAAGTGTAGGCTTACTCTAATTCGAGAGCTATTCAAAACTGATGCCATTGACAAGTTAATATGTAAATGTAAAATATCTATATAACTATTTTCAAAAGTCATAAACTGTCAGTTGCTAATCTAATTTAGTTATAGAACGCTTATCGTTGTCGAAAATTCATCTTAATCAGTTTCCACCGATAGACAGAAATGTATTTAAATTGTTTTGTCATTCCATTTATATTATCTATAGATTTTTATATATTGCTCAAAGTAAAATTAAATTGAAATCAGAAATAAAAACCGCGCAACACAACTGAAAATCCATTTTCAGAAACTAATATCCATAGATGACGATGTGTTCTGTCCTTTGTGTCGGTATTTATTTAGATTCAACAAACAAATATCGGTAATCTTAATTTACTCTACTGGAAAATACACAACACGAGTAAAAAATACCCTGAAGCAATTTACCTATTTGATATCATAAGTAGATATTACATATATAGTATCGTCAAATACGGGAAGCATACGGGAAATGAACTCTATTTAGCTAACATTATCCTCCATTTTACAAAAATTCTTTGACTTACAAAACACGATTTCTCCACTCTATTCCAAATGTTGTAACTGAAAAATGCTCGAACTCGCGGATTTATACTATCAATTCGTAGATAATTAAAAATTACTATTATTTTACATTTTACAATTTACATAAGCTATAAATATGCCACTTTTCATTTTTTTTACTATTTTGTTTAACTGTTTTATGTATATTATGTGATACATGTTAATTAATGCTTATAGTAAGGAGGGATAGTTATAACAACATTATGCATTTTCAATATTGTTTTTTTTTCTATTTGGAAAGTGATGTATTTAATACATATGAAGTAACTTTGATCCTTTAAGAATACCTCTTAAAATTTTAATTCTCATAACCTCCTTTTTTATCAAGTTTAAAGGATTGCTATATTTATTCCATCAAAAACTCACAATCAGAGATGTTTGAGCTAATAAAGACCACTAATGGAGAAATTATGACAACAAGTGTAGAAATTATGACCAGTATATTTCTTCTGTATATTTGCCTACACACACCTGTTCGGGGTAATTAAGATCGTTAGAACACCAAACGGACAAATCTGTTTGTCAAAAGTTTTAGTTGACTTTGTTCAACTTTCTCTTTGGATCTCAAAAATGCTTCAGACTTGTAATAAATAATATATAAGATAAATAAAATAAATATGTGATCGATGTAAACAAAAAAAACCCCCCAATATTTAATCTATTAATAAAATATGCTTAAAAAAAATACTAACCGACTTCAAAAAAAGAATCAAGCTTGGCGACAACTTGGCGCTAACGCATATGAATGCATAGTTTTAATATGCTTATGATTTGTTGTAACAAATAATTGGTGGAAACAATAAAAGATTTTTTTGCGGCAAATCCTTTTTTTTATCCAATCCACATTTTTTTTATTTAAAAAATTCTAATCATCAGAATTTAATGAAATTAAAATGGGACCACATGGGTACCTTATTCTTTCAAACAAAAAAAAGAATTATCAAAATCGATTTATTTAAAGAATTTGTGCGTGAACAAGAAATACACACAGGTCGAAATCATAACCTACTCCTTGAAGTCGGTTAATATAATGAAAAATGCATAATGAGGTTAATATCTAAGCGTGAAACACAATTTACTTTATACTGTTTTCTCAATTATAGCCGTGGTCCCAATTACCCCCTGGTTATAATTACCCCACGTGACCTTACTTTCTAATCTGAATATTTTATGTAGGTTTGCAATTATATAAAACAATTATGTAACAATTTCAAATTTATATAACGTAGTCATCTTTTGGTCCGTTCGTCTATCCGCATATAACAGCGCAAAAACTATCCAATCGAATGGTTTGAAATTATGTGTAAGTATTGCAGAATGGTCTCTAACCATTTCAAATATTTTAAAAGTATCCAAGCATAAAATGGTATTAATAAAAAAATTGTTCATTTTATTAGATCCTGTCATATGTCATTAACTCATTCATATCCTGCGATATGTAATGATTCTATGTGGCCATGTTGACTATGCTCTATTTAAGAGGGAGTTATATTGTTTTCGTATATTAATGAATTCAATTTGTATAGTCGTAATAAATTTTGTATTCATGCATTCTTTCATAAGATGGAAACAGCTATTGCACCAAATATTTATAAAAATGTTTATAAAATTGACTATTGACTATCTACTAAATATTTGTAAAGTTAGCTGTAGTGCGAGCGCACCTCATTTGCCACGTTTCACGTAAAATTTCCAACTTCTCTCTCTCCCTTTTTTTTAGACTGCTTAGTTTTCAGTTTAGCTCAAACATCGTTGCTAATCCAAAGTGATCAGGTTTTAAAAACAGCTCAAAATAATATACGTGATGACTTGTATATATTTAATATTGCATTTTTTTAACAATAAAGTAGACGTTGAAACAAAGTATTAATTGTGAGAATTATGTGTATATATATATATATATATATATATATATGTCGCATTTTCATGAAACGACAGACTTCAAGGGGATGAGTTTTAATTACGATTTATTTAAAACATAACAAAATCTTTTCGCAAGTCTTTACATCAAGAGTTCTGGAGACCAAGTGCGTAGATGTATAGAAATTTCTCATCTCCCGAGGGGGGTTACCAGTTAAAAAGGCCATGTGTTTTACTTAAATTAATACGATAAACTTAGGTTTCTTGTTGCCCTGTAAAACCCGTGATTATTAGTCATGGGGCCCGTATCCACATTGAGGGACGATTTATTAAAAAAGTAATAAATAGGTCTGATTTTTTGTATTTTCTTACAATTTCCCCCCCTTCCAGACAAGTCTCCGAGGATGGGCCGGCTTCCATCCATGATACTCACCTGAAAAGGGTAAACAATTTTTACATTAAGCGAGCTAATGGGAGATGAGTTATTTCTTTCGTATACTTAACAAATAATAGAATAACAATAGTAAAAAATGTACAAATATCATATCAAAAAACAACACTATTATAAAATGTACCATTATACGTCATTGAACATGATAAAAACAATTGTATTAATAAATGGAAAACACTCAGTAAATATTATACATAGAATAAGATAATCAAAATAAGGAATATATTACAGATGGATTCTGAAAAGTCCAATGTTATTTACATTTTCAAATTTGTATGGAACTGTCCTGACATAGTTCAAGAAATAGTACTTTTACACATAACACAATGTTCACAATAATGCAAAAATAATTTAAAATTCAAATATTCATAATAAATCAAAAAGGTAATTAAAATTCCAAATATTCATAATAATGCAAACCGAGATTAGATATAATATAATATCAGTTCATATAATACCAACTATTTCAGTTTGTTGGTGTAAGTAATTTAAATTGATTACTAGGAAAAAAGTATCTTAGTTTGGAAGCGTGTATTACTTCATAATCCTTTTTTGTAAGCCAGTTACGCTTATTTATTTTGAAACTTACATTGGATAATTTTTCCATAATTTGATATGGACCAGAAAAAGGCGGACTTAACTTCCGAGTATTCGGATAGTGAAATTATTCCACTATGACAAGGTCACCAGGTTTAAAAGGGGCTTCCACAAACTTTAAATCATACCTGACTTTATTTTTCAAGTGATGTTCACTTGTTCTTTGGAAAGCCTCTTTTCTGGCTTCCTCTACAGGGGGATAATAATTTTCATTGCCTAATACTGATGGATAAGGTAATTGGCCGTACATTAAATATGCAGGAGGGTACTTGGTTACTGAATGAGGTGTGTTATTGTACTCCTTAATTACTTCCTGCAGAATTTTGGGCCATGGGACGTTTGAAGGGGTAGAATTTACTTTAAGTCTTAGTCGGGTGCAAATTGACTGATTCACACGCTCATTTTTCCCATTACACTGTGGTCTATGAGAAGAAGTAAGTAATTTTTTTACATTCTGTTTATGTACCCATTTACGAAGTTTAGACGCTGTAAACGCAGGGTTTCTATCCGTTAAAATTTTCTTGGGAAGTTGAATATTAAAATTCTGTTTAAGAATATTAATGTAGACTTCAGTTGTAACATTTTTAGATGCAAAACCCCAAACATAACGAGTAGCGTGATCAATAGCTATGTGCATATACCTTTTAGATGAATTATAATAGTTAAAACCTCCTACTGAATCTAATGAAATTATATCGAAAGGTAATTCTGCAGGTGGTAATGCCTCCAGAAGACCAAATTTAGGTTGGTGTGATTTTTTGTTCAGTTGGCAGACCTCACAATGCTTGACAAATTGTGTAATATCGTGGGTCATGCTGCTCCAATAGTATTGTGGGGAAATTAAATTTAACATTTTTTGGATTCCGGGATGGCCAAATTCTGTATGGGTATTTATTAGTAATTTCTCTCTCAAGGAGAATGGTACTACAATTTTTTGAAAACCCTTTTTTGCGAATTATTACAATGTCATTAACTTTTTGAAATTTAGGCCCTGTTATATTATCTAATTGTTGGTGTTCTTTAATTTCATCTGACGTTAATAAATGAATATGGGGATTTACAGAAAAAGTGGGATTTCTTGAAAGCATGTCTGCTTCGAAATTGGTGGATCCTTTGTTATATTTTACAGTATAATCATACATACTTAATTTTAATGACCATCTGAATAACCTACCTGTTAAATGCTTCACCTTCTTAAGCCAAACTAAGGAGGCATGGTCAGTATGTATTGTAAAAGGTTTTCCGTGAAGGTAATAATGGAATTTGTCAAGGGCGTCGATTATTGCTAGACATTCCAGTTCTGTGATAGCGTAATTTTGCTCGTAGGGCCTTAATTGTCTCGAGTGGAACGCAATGGGATGCAAGTTCCCTTTTTCATCCATTTGTTTTAAGACAGCACCTACGGCTTCCTTTGAGGCATCAGTATAGACATGGCATGGAAGGTTAGGATTGAATAATTTTAAAATAGGCCTAGAAATTAATGCGTTTTTAAGCAATTCAAATGATTGTTGACAGACATCTGACCATTCCCAAGGAGCATCTTTCTTTAACAATTTATTTAGAGGGGCTCTAATTTTAGCGTACTTGTCTATGAATTTGTGGTATACGTTTACAGAACCAAGGAACCTTTGCAATTCTTTAACGTTTTTTGGAGGGATTAATTTTTTAATAGTTTCGGTGTTAGCATTGTCTGGTTTTATTTGGCCGTTACTAATTTCATAACCGAGGAAGTCAATTTGAGATTTAGCAAAGTTACATTTGGAAAATTTTAATTTTAAATTTTCTTGACGGCAAATGTTAAATATAGTTTTAAGGTGATCCATATGCTCGGCATAGGAATCGGAATAAACTATAAAATCATCAAAATAATTGGTAGCAAAATTAACTTTATGTTTATCTAGGATTCTTCGAAGAGCTCTTGCAAATTGAGCTGGGGCATTTTTATAGCCAAAAGGAAGAACCAACCACTCATAAAGACCTTGATTGGTTGCAAAGGCCAACTTCTCTGTGTCTGAAGGATGAAGTGGGATATGCCAGTAGCCAGAGGCTAAATCTAGCGTGGAAAAATATTTGGCATTGACAAGTCTGTCCAAAAGCCAATCTATACGGGGCAATGGTTCCGAGTCAGTCTTACAAATGGCATTGATTTTTCTGTAATCAATACAGAGACGCGTTTTATCTTCTCCTTTTTTATATGCCAGAGTGACGGGAGAGGAATAAGGACTGCAGGACTCTTTAATAAGTTTAGCTTCCAGTAATTCTTGTATTTGTTTTTGAATTTCTTCATTGTCCCAAGGAGATGCACGGTAAGGTCGAAGCGAGATAGGAAGTTCCGAGGTGAGAGTTACCCGCTGAGGTTCCCATCTGACTCTACCTACGTCATATCTATTGCGCGCAAAAATATCCTTGAAGTCGCTTAGAAGCCCTTCCAACTGTGGTTTCTCTTCAGTAGTACAATGACTAAAACTTTTGTCATCATAATCCGAGAGAATTTGAGTATCAAGATAACATTGTCCTTGTTGCGACAAAATTTCTTGATTTGATTTGGAAGGAGAACGAAGCGGCTTCTTGCAATTCATATCACTCGTTAAAGTTAATGTATGATTGAATGAGTTTCCCTGAGAAATTTTATTAGAAATGTTTTGATCATACTTAAGAATGACTCCATCCTGAGTCAGAATATTCGAGTAAAAGGTCCATCGATATATGGAATTTTTGTAATTCTGGAGTTCCCAGTATCGCATATGGCAAGAATGACCTAACTAGGTATAAGGTGCTATTTTGCCTGATATTTCCTATTTTGAGGGGTACGTGAAGTTTTTCAGAAATCTGAACTTGTCCTTGGGTTTGATTAACATTAAGAGGATGACAGCTTTGAATAGACGTCATATCCAAAGCTGCAACTAAGTTTTCTGGAATAAGGGAAAGGGTACTTCCGCTATCCAATAAAAATGGTATTTGAACCTCATGACAAGTTTTTGGATACGTATGATTATCGTAATTCCCATATCTGAGGTACCCCTGGACTATAAACCGTCATAAAACATTATGGGGTATTCCTTGATCAGGGGAATAATGGACATTTTGTGATTGACACTAATTACTATGGGTTGCCAAATCGGAATTCATTGTTGTTCCTGCATTGCCCTGAACATCATATTTATGGAGTAAAGTATGATGTCTTCGATTGCAATTTTTACAGTTCATCTTGGAGGGACATTTATTTGAAAAGTGGCCACCTCGCAGACAATTGATACATAGTTTGTTTAGTTGGACAGTTCTCCAACGGTTATCTATGGACATATTCGTTAATTTTCTGCAGGCATGGGTGGCATGCGACTCGAGGCAAACCCCGCATTTAGTATTTTCTTGACTTTTGGGGAATTTATATCTATCGGAAGAATTTCGGGAATAATTTACATTTCTTACCTCTATTTTAGTTGGATTCTCCAACGATAGCATACTTTTGGCATGAGTCTCTAAAAATTTTAAAAATTCCGTGAGACTAGGCATATCATTATGAGTAAGAGAGAGCTCCCATCGTTCTTTTAGATTATCACTTAGTTTTTGAATTATAGTGTAAATTATCATGTTATCCACCAAAGCATTTTGAGTCAAATTCAAAGACTCTAGAATTCGAAGTGACTCATTACAAGTATCTATTATGTCAAAAATAGCTTTAGAGGAAGAGGGGCAATTTTTCATGTTTTTTAAATTGTATAACTTACTTATTTGTGCTATGGCTAAATCCCTAGTTTTATCATAGCGAGCGCAGAGAATGTCCCATGCATTTTTATAATTGGCTTCCGAGAGAGGAAATCCAGAAATTAATTTATGAGCAGGACCCTTTACACTAGCCAGTAGGTATTGCAATTTTGAGACGCCCCCCAACTCCAAATTTTGATCTATAGTTGTAAGAAAAATCTCTTTAAAAGAAAGCCATTGATCAGCTTCTCCGTGAAAAGGTTTTAATTCAAATTTTGGAAGATTAACAGTTTTTACACAAACATTACCTGTAGTTTTATTTAGACTTTCTGAACCACCCTCGTGAATGTTTAAACTTTTAGTTAACTTATTACGTGATGTATTTATTGCTATGGTTAAATTGTCTAATTTAAGTGCAATCTCATTATATTCATCAATTATAGGATCAGTTTCCGATGCATCGCTCTGAAGAATGGCATTATCATGGAGTTTATTTAATTCGGTTTCAATATCCTGAACCTGTTTAACATATAAATCTAACTCTTCAAAAGTTACAGTTTCATTATCAATTTTGGGATTTATAATATTTTTTATGAGAGTGATTTTTCCCTTAAGAACAGTTTTTTGTTTTTTAATAGCTTCCATTTTTAATTAATTTTATGACAACTTCCTAAAAATCTAAATATAAACAAATTCTAAATGACCTTAAAAAAAAAAAAAATAATAATATCAACATAATACAAGCATCTGCATAGAATTGTGAAATGAAATAAATAAAAAGAATTAATTATATAAAAGAATTAGACGTAAATATGGATATCCATTTTTTCTTTCAATTTAAAATATAATTACACCTTAAAACCATGCGCACTAATATAAACAAATAAATAAATAAATAAATAAAATAGTGTACACTTGTGAGCTCACATATTATAAATTAAACATCCTTTTAATCATAAATCACTGTACCGCCCTTTGAGTATAAATCATGTAGTAGATGTCGAATATATTCACGCAATCTCTCCTGAGATCATAATCACAGACCAAAAACTGCTGTCACATATATTGTTGTCGTATATTCTCTTTTTGAAACGCAAGAGAAGCAGAAAGAAAAAAAAACATAGATCACAAACATCTTGAGTATCAGTTTCACCCGGTCATCGGAGCGCTTTGACTGAAATGATTTATGGCACTACGGAGGATGAACGATCAACACACAACTGCATGCCCCGTTCAGGCAGAAAAATCGCTCTGGTAAGGTGTGAAGAATGGCAGAAAAATAGCATCCTAGTATTCCACGATACAACCCACTTTTTGGATGAAAATTCACGAATCCCGTGTTTCAAATCCGGCAAGGCCCGACGAATGGTAGAAAAATATCTCAGTATCCCAACATGGAATACGCTTGCTGGATAACTCATGACGAGACGTTAACCCCTTTTCAGGGCCTCTTTCGATGTTTCGTGCCAGAATGACCGCTCTCTTTGCTATCCTTTGTGGGTCCGGTATTTTTAATAATGTCCATATTTCGTAGAATATTTTCCCGCACTAGGTATCATACTGCCGACTATGAAGAACTGTCGCATTTTCATGAAACGACAGACTTCAAGGGGATGAGTTTTAATTACGATTTATTTAAAACATAACAAAATCTTTTCGCAAGTCTTTACATCATGAGTTCTGGAGACCAAGTGCGTAGATGTATAGAAATTTCTCATCTCCCGAGGGGGGTTACCAGTTAAAAAGGCCATGTGTTTTACTTAAATTAATACGATAAACTTAGGTTTCTTGTTGCCATGTAAAACCCGTGATTATTAGTCATGGGGCCCGTATCCACATTGAGGGACGATTTATTAAAAAAGTAATAAATAGGTCTGATTTTTTGTATTTTCTTACATATATATATATATATATCAATTAGAAATAACCAAAGATAATAATTACACATCATCCTTTCATTATATTTATTTTATAAAAAAAACTGTATGATATATAGAAAACTATTTCAAATATGTAAACTAATAGTACTTTATTACACCTTTTTCCAGTATGATAAAAGTGAAAGCTTTTGCAGAAAATGTGAAGCAGAATTTTTAAATATAATTATCCGTGTAAAAATGAAACTAATAATATAAATTGACACGATCATGAAAATAAGGCTTTTTTTATCAATATTTAGATTTATAAAACGCTATATATCCGAAAACCATTGAAAACATTTCTGATAATATTCACTGATATCATCATGCAAATAAAATGAAGAAAATAAAATGCGTGGGTGTCTTTAAATACTGAGAAATGTCTCCAGCGTGGGATAGCAAGAAAGATCAAGTTAAGATATCGAGAAAGTAATAAAGCATGTCAAGAGAGAATTCTAGAAATACTCTGTTTACTTTTGTACGTATATTGTAAGAATTGTCGGTACTACTGTGTTATCCCGTCGACCAATTTCGCCAAATTATGCAAATCGCCAAACTACTTGCCAAATTATGCATATTGACATAATTTTTATTTTAAATAATAAAAAAAAACAAATATTTAGTAGAATATTAATAAAAATACAAATAAAAAGTCGAAATAAAAATCACTTAATGAAGTTTTAAACACGTATATCGTATTTAATGTCATTGAATTGACATTCACGATCATCCATTATTGGCACTTAATCTTATAAATTGGTGATAGTATTTTGGTCGACGGGGTAACAGAGTAGTACCGAATTGTCTTAACATACGATAACCTTTTTGAAATAGATGTTAAATTTAATACATGTTATATTAATAACATATTACATTGTTAAACATGTTACATTATATACAAGATTATCACATTTTATTCAATGAAGTATATTTTGAGGCACAAATTTAATTTTACTATGAACTTTCAGTGTTCTTTTTAACCCATCCGGGTCCAAATATTTTTCCATTTTGAAAAAAAACTTAATTTTATTTTAATAACGCTAATCGAAGCTATCCAAATAGGCATACCGAAGTTTAAAGATTATCTCATTATGTGAAATCTGACGAATGTACTTATTTTGTGTACAATCCAATTCACATTTATTTGAAAATAAGTTAAGAAAGAGTTATTGGGGACGGTTGGAAAATATTGCATTACAACAGGATTTAACAGATATGACAAATTTCTAATGTTTTTTGCGTCATACATGATTCGTTCTGAAAAGTAACTTGTGATTTTAATTTAAAGAGTGAAATGTATTTGTAGAATAAAGGTATCGCCAAAGGCGCAAAGAGAATTAAGTAAACTTTTATTATTAAAGTTATTACTAAATGTCCAAATGTAAATGATGTCATAATAAGAAAGAAATAGTAATATACTATGATTTCTATGTGCCAAAAGCAATTAAGGAATTCTTAAAAAAAATTAATATTCGATGACATAATAGTACATGATATCGAATATTAGTACACCTGAACCGAAAGGGTTATACGTAGACTATGAATAGTGCAATAGATATTTTTAAAATTAGCATTTTCTGTACAAATAGCCAAAATATATTTTTAAAGTTATATTTTTAATACTATTTCAGAACTAAGAGAAAAACACGTTAAATTATTCAATAAATCTTTCAGCAAATCTTTATAAAATATCCTCTACGGGGTATTTAAGCACCCCTATGAGATTAAATTAGCAATAATGAATTTTTGTTGCTATGAACAAAAAAATTTCCTTGTCGTTTTATTCTCTGCAAAAACAATGTCTCATACAAGATTTTTTTATTTCTTTATGTACTTAAACACATTTTATGCATTTGAAATTATTTTTATTTCACTAAATACATATCCATATATAATTTGAATGTGAGTTTGACCATTCCATTGAAATATATGAAAGAAATTAATCATTTTCTGCATTACAAATTACAGTACGCAACGTTGAGTAAATATTATTTTTTAAACACAAATTGTGAAAGTGTTGTGTTAACTTTTGTACCACCACGTTGGAAATTTGACGTTGGTATGATTTACCCACCACGTTGGTATGATTTAGGAATTTTGTAATAATTATAACAATGATTATTATTTGTTTAATACTCTTTGCCCCGTTTGCGATTCTTTTATTTTAAACGTATATTTCACTCAATAAATTTAAAATAAAGGTTTCTTCCCTGAACGAATACTGGGTAATTAAGCGCAAAAAGCATTATGAATTTGTAATATCAGTTAAATATTGCTGTAATATAATATTTTCTAAACATATCCAAAAATACTTCCTTAGCCTTTTTGGATATAAATATGAATTAAATAATATGCAAAACAATAATCTCTTTATGTTTCAGACAATGAAATATTATTTAAACTATAATTAATCTTTTTTGATAGTTACTGTTAATTCTATTAACGTAAAAATAATATTTTCTAACACAGATTATGAATAGTGCAAAAAACATTTTGAAAATTGGCACTTTTAATAGAAATAGCCAATAGGCATTTTTAAAGTTACCTTTGCGAGATTTCAGAACTAAAAGTTAAACACGCTAAATTATCCAATGACCTTTCAGCAAATCCTATAAAATATCCAATATAAAGTATTTAATTACACTTATGAAAATAAATTGGTAATAGTGAATTTTTGTTACTACTGACAAAACATTTTCCTTGCCGTTTTACTCTCTGCAAAAACGATTTTTTTTTTTTTTGTATGCAATTGAGCATATTTTATGTATTTAAACTTCTTTTTACGTTACTAAATACATATTCAATAAATATTTTGAATTATTTAATAAATATATCAAAAACTTTTTCAATAATATCCCGTACCGGGTATTTAAATTCCTTTTTGAAATTAAATAAATAATACTGAATTTTAGTTGCTGCATGGCCAAGAAAAGTTTCTTCCCGTTTCGCTCTTTGCAGTGTCCCATAAAAGATTTTTTTTTATTTGTTTATGCCCTTGAGATCATTTTATGTATTTAAACTCATTTTTACGTCACTAACTACATATCAAATTTTTATTTTGAATGTGAGTTTGACCATTCCATTGAAATATATGAAAGAAATTAATCTTTTTCTGTATGACAAACTACAGTACGTAACGTGGAGTTATAATTACAAATACAAATTGTGAAAGTGTTGTGTTAAAAAAATTCAAATTGTGAATGTGTTGTGTACCTTTGTACTACCACGTTGGAAATCTGCAGCATACCCTAAAGTCAATTTTGCTTATATAATCGAATTTGATAAAAGATTTTTTTCTGTTATCTGTCAACACAGCAATTAATGTAAATTGTTCTCATAATTCACAACAAACTGCGATACTAAATTAATATAACTTAATATTAATATCGATATTAATTATTCCTTTAAAAACGAAACTAAAATTATAAATTGTAACGATCGTGAAAAAAAAGCCGCATTTTTATCAATATTTAGATTTATCAAACGCTGTATATCCGACAATGATTGAAAACATTTCTTGATAATATCTACTGATCTCATCATGCAAATGAAATGAAGAAAATAAAATGCGTGGGTGTCTGTAAATTCTGAAAAATGTTTCCAGCGTGGGCTAGCGGAGAAAATCAAGCTCAGATATTGAGAAAGTAATAAAGCATATCAGCATGAGAAAGTTCTAGAAATACTCTGTTTACTTTTGTATGTATGTTATAAGAATTGTCTTAACATACGATAGCATTTTTGAAATATATACTAAATTTAATACTGCTATATGTTATATTACATACAACATCATTACATTTTATTCACTGAAGTATATCTAGACACACAAATTTAATTTTACTATGAAAAAAACACTTTTAAAACATTTTTTTAACGCAGAATGTGAATAATGCATTAAACACTTTGAAAGTTTACATTTTTAGTTCAAAAAGCCAATAGGTATTTGTAAAGTTATTTTTGTGCTATTTCAGAGCTAAGAGTTAAATTATTCAATAACACTTTAAACAAATCTCTCAATAAAATCCTCTACAGGGTTCTTAACTACCCTTATGAAATTAAATAAGAAACATTGAAATAATCTATTAGAAATAGCGTTGTTACACAGAAAAAATTTTGTTTACAGTTTTACTCTCTGAAAAACAATGTCCCATTCAAGATTTTTTTTTTTTTTTTTTTTTTTGGTATGCACTTGAGTACATTTTATGTATATAACTTATTTTTACGTTAATAACTGCATATTCAATATGCATTTTGACCATCACATACGAATTTGACAATTATATTGAAATAGATGAAAGAAAGTAACCATTTTCTGCGTCACAAATCATAGTGCGTAACGTAGATCTGTTATTCCTTTATTTTTTATTTTTTTATTTTTTTATATACGAAAGTGTTGTGTTAACCCTTTGTATCCTCACATTGGATACCTGCAGCATTCCCGAAAGTCTTACTTATAGTCGGATACAGTCGGATTTAATAATAGATTTTATTTTTTACTCTATCCACCAAAACAGCAATAAATGTAAATAGTTCACAGAATTCACAAAAGACTGCTATACTGAATTAGTTTTTCTTCAGGTCTTAATTTCAATTATGTAAATTAATATATGTATATATATATATATATATATATATGGGAGCGATTCTTTCTCCAACAGCCAAGTATCATGTCTTGTAAGGTTCTTCATATCGCAACTCTGATAGAAAAGGTCTTTAGAAAGCAGACGATTTTCTGAAAAAACTCCATTCAGACGAAAAGCCGAAGAAAAAAGAAATGAACGGAAGAGATCGTTGGATGGAATGTGGGGAGAGTTGGTGTTGACTTTAGAAGAATGTTGATTAAGATGACGCGATTAAGATGTTTTAATTAAAGTTTCCTTTTGAATGTTCGAATTGTAAATATTAATATGTAAATATCTTTTTTGTAAATATTAACGTTTAATATAAGTCATTTAAAAGTTTAAAAACGGTGTCAGAATTTAATTTACCTCCGAGTTTATTTACTTATGTGTTCGAAAGAACTTTTATAAGAAGAATCTCCATAAATTTTGGTGTCAGAACCGAGACAAACGAACGCCCACAGAGAAGAAATATATATATACTTTAAATAATCTGGAAGCCGTTATTATTTAGGATTGTGATGGAATCCTTGCTGGAAATTATTATGAGGAAATCTTTTTTGAATATATGTTTAATGATATGAAGCTGTTGGATACTGCGACAACAATGCTGTTTAAATGTGTGAAGCTGAGCAATTGATTATGAAGTGAGTTTATTATTTCATTTTTCTTTTCAATAATGGAAAAATTAGTTGATTTAAAGGAATTAGAGTTTTCTTTGAAAACTGAAAAATCAGCTAGTATTAAGATATTGCACAAATTAATTTTTGGAGAAATCGGTGACAGAAATAATCGACGTAGAATTCGGAATTTTACTGGGTTTACGTTTGAAGTAGATTCCGATGAATATCAAACTAAATTCAAAGAAATTAAAGATAATTTGTCTGTTAACGACTTAATTACCATTTGCAATGTTTTGTGTATAAATAATTCGGGAACTTTTGATGAAATTGCTGCCAGAATAATTTCTAGTTTATGTGATTTTAATATTTTAAAAATTAATATGATAGCCGATGTAGGTACTCTTAGTGATGACGAAAGTGTTGATGAATTTAATGATGATTTACAAGATAAAACTAAAAATATTTCAACTGTTTTTGAGAATAATATGAGAAATGATTCTGGTAGTTCTAATTGTGAAAGTAATGAAAATCAGAAAATTCTAATTCCTGATTATGTTATTAAACCAAGCATTTCTATTAATGATATTGAAAGTATGATTACAATGTTTGAAGGTACTCAAGTACAAAATATTAATAAATGGATTGCCGATTTTGAAGATATTGTTTCATTATTTAACGTTAGTGATTTGCACAAATTGATTTTGGCTAAACGCCGTATGACAGGCAAAGCAAAATTATTTCTTGAAAGTGAAACAAATATTAATTCGTGGTCTAAATTAAAAGCCCTACTCATATCTGAATTTGGTCAAACATGCAATTCAGCTGAATTACACGAATTGTTGTCCAAAAGAAAAATTAGACCACATGAATCGTTAGATGAATATTTTTTAAATATGAAACAATTATGCTCAAAAGGCAATATTGAAGTTTCTGCCCTTATTCAGTATGTAATAAATGGAATTAATGACCCCATTTCTAAAAAATCTTTTTTGTATGGTTCTCCCAATATTGCTGAATTTAAACAAAAATTAAAGATTTATAAAAAAATAAGATCGGAGTATGAAAATGCAAAATTTCATAAATATGAAGGAGCTAAGCCTAAAATTAAATCCGAAGTTGAAGTTAAGAACAAATTTAAGCCTGTAAAGCCAAATATGCGTTGTTTTAATTGTGGCGGGAATAATCATAATAGTATTAACTGTGTAAATAAAGATAAAGGACCGCTTTGTTTTGCTTGTAACGCTTATGGTCATAAATCATTTCAATGTAATAAATCTAAAGATACAAGTGTTAAAAATGCTCAGTCACAAGTAAACATTATTATATCCCAAGATTTAATTCTGAAAGAGATAAAGCTTTATTCTTTGCGTTTAATCTCTTTAATAGATACTGGTAGCGAAAAGACTTTGTTAAAGAAAAGTATTTATGATAATTTGAAGAACTTTGTAGAATTAAAACCTACGAGTATCTCTTTGACCGGTCTAGGAAAAGCCTCAATTAAACCAGAAGGTTGTTTCAATTCAGAAATCGAAGTAGATGGTTCAAAATTTAAAGTTACTATTTTTGTCGTTAAGGACAGTTGCATTAATTTCGATTTAATTATTGGCACTGATGTTATTCATCAAGGTACATTAACTATTTCTGAGAATAAAGTGAAACTGTTTAAAGCTGGAGTTCAGTCTAATGACTTTTTAGTTAATATTGTAAATGTTTTGGATGAGCCTAAAATTGATTTAACTCACATTGCTGACAAAAAATTACGTTCAGAGTTACACTCTTTAATTGAAAATTATGTGCCAATTAAAACTAAAACAGTAGATGTTAAAATGAAAATTAATTTAACTGACGAAATCCCAGTTTGTTCTTCTCCTCGAAGATTACCGCCATGCGAGAAAAAAATAGTCGAAAACCAAATTGAGGAGTGGCTAGCTCAGGGAATAATTCGAGAAAGTTCTTCTAATTTTTCTTCGCCGGTTGTGTTAGTCAAGAAAAAAGATAACACAATGAGACTTTGTGTTGATTACAGATGTCTTAACAAAAAGACAGTACGTGAGCATTTCCCCTTGCCAGTTATTGATGATGTAATAGACCAATCACATTCTGCCGAAGTATTTACCACCATAGATTTGAAAAACGGTTTCTTTCATGTAGATGTTGAAGAAGACTCGCGGAAATACACCTCGTTTGTTACTCATGAAGGACAATACGAATTTTTGAAATTCCATTCGGGTTGACCAATAGCCCTAGTGTTTTTCAAAAGTATATTTATAATGTATTTCGAAACCTATTAAAAGATCACATTGTTGTCATTTATATGGATGATTTAATAATACCTGCTAAAAACGAAGCTGAAGGTCTAGAAAAATTGAAACTTGTACTCGAAACTGCATCGGAATATGGATTAGAATTAAATCTTAAAAAATGCAATTTTTTGAAGCGTGAAATTGATTTCTTGGGATATAGAATCATAAATGGTAAATTGTATCCCTCTCCACTGAAGACTAAAGCAGTAATAAATTTTCCCGAACCAAAGTGTAGCAAAGATGTTCAAAGTTATTTAGGATTGACAGGATACTTTCGAAAATTTATAAGAAATTATTCGGTTATAGCTAAACCGTTAAGTGACCTGCTAAGAAAAGATTCAAAATTTAAATTCGATATAGAAGAACAAAGAGCTTTTAATGAACTCAAACGTATTTTGTCGTCAGAACCAGTACTTTTAATTTACAATCCCAAAAGTGCGACCGAAATCCATTGTGATGCCAGTATTGATGGCTATGGAGCTGTTTTAATGCAACAATCTCTAGTAGATAATCAATTTCATCCAGTTTATTTCGCAAGTAAAAAAACCACCGAAGCTGAACGGAAGTACCCTAGTTACGAATTAGAAGTTTTAGCTGTAATTGAAGCCCTGAAAAAGTTTAGAGTATATGTGCTAGGTATCCCATTTAAAATTGTAACCGATTGTAATGCATTTAAAATGACTATGGATAAAAAAGAAATGAGTTCAAAAATAGCTAGATGGGCAATAATGTTATCCGATTTTGATTATGTTATTGAACATAGACAAGGTAGCAGTATGAGACATGTCGATGCATTAAGTAGGTATCCTATTTGTATGGTAATCCAAGATAGCTTAACTTTAAAAATTATCCAATCTCAAGAAACCGATGACCATATTAAAACAATAAAAGAAATCCTAAAGGTGAAATCTTATGATGATTATCTAGTTAAAAATGATGTTCTTTATAAATGTGTTAATGGTAATGATTTATTAGTTGTACCGGAAGACATGCAAATGAATATAATCAAGGCCGCTCACGAAAAAGGTCATTACGCAGTTGCAAGAACAGAGAAAAGTTTAGAAAATGATTTTTACATCCCTAAAGTTAAACAAAAAATTGAGAAATGTATAGCAAATTGTGTTCCCTGTATTTTAGTTAATAGAAAATGTGGTAAACAAGAAGGCTTACTTCACCCAATAGAAAAAGAAGAAACTCCATTACATACGTACCATGTTGATCACTTAGGTCCATTAGAAAGCACTAATAAAAATTACAAACATATCCTTTCGGTCATTGACGCATTCACAAAATTTGTTTGGTTGTATCACACAAAATCTACCGATGCTGCCGAAGTAATTTCTAAATTAGAAATCCAAAAATCTATCTTTGGAAATCCAGTTCGAATTATATCAGATAAAGGTCATGCATTTACCTCTAAAGCTTTTGAAGATTATTGCATCAATGAAAATATTAAACATATCCCGATTACCACTGGACTACCCAGGTCTAACGGCCAAGTTGAGCGTCTAAATTCTGTCATAATATCTGTTCTGTCTAAATTGTCTGTCGATAATCCTAAAAAAATGGTATACACATGTAAGCAACGTCCAACAGGTGATAAATTCGACTTTTCAGAGAAGTGTAAGCACAACTCCTTTTGAATTGATTTTTGGTACTAAAATGAAACTAAAAAATATCATTGAAATTACTAGTCTTCTGAATGCTGAAATACAATCTGATTTTACAAATAATCGCGAAGATATGAGAAAAAATGCTAAAAAACAGATTTTAAAAGTCCAAGAAGAGAACCGTAAAACTTACAACCTCAGACGAAAGAAAGCTAACACATTTAAGATTAATGATGTGGTTGCTATAAAACGCACACAACAAGGTCCAGGTTTGAAGTTAAAACCAAAATATTTAGGTCCGTACAAAGTCATAAAAGTAAAAAATAATGACACCTACGATGTAAAGAAACTTGGATTCAACGAAGGACCCATGGTCACCAGTACATGTGCAGAGTACATGAAGCCGTGGACGGACGAAGCTTGAAAAAAAAAAGAATTTCACCGATTGTGACACTATACCAACTATGACAAACCTCTGGACTGACAACTAATAGAATTTTAACTTTATTCTCGAAAAGACGAAAAGACGTAAGGTAAAAGAAGATGAAAAGACGTATGAAAGAAGACGAAAAGACGGAAGATAAAAGAAGACGGAAGACGTAAGAAAGAAAAGACGAAAAGACGTAAGGTAATAGAAGATGAAAAGACGTATGAAAGAAGAAGACGAAAAGACGTAAGATAAAAGAAGATGAAAGGACGTAAGAAAGAGAGGACGAAAAGACGCGAAAAAAAATAGAGGATTTTTTTCAAGAAATAATCTAAGCTTTGATAAACAATTTGAATAATGACTTCTTTTTTTCAATTAAGACTTTGGATGCTGCTGTGTTTTTTTTTTCTTTATCTTTCCAGATGATCCAACTGCTGCTGCCTCCAAAGGGACGAGCATTCGAGGACGAAAGCCTAGTCAGGACGGCCGTTGTGGGAGCGATTCTTTCTCCAACAGCCAAGTATCATGTCTTGTAAGGTTCTTCATATCGCAACTCTGATAGAAAAGGTCTTTAGAAAGCAGACGATTTTCTGAAAAAACTCCATTCAGACGAAAAGCCGAAGAAAAAAGAAATGAACGGAAGAGATCATTGGATGGAATGTGGGGAGAGTTGGTGTTGACTTTAGAAGAATGTTGATTAAGATGACGCGATTAAGATGTTTTAATTAAAGTTTCCTTTTGAATGTTCGAATTGTAAATATTAATATGTAAATATCTTTTTTGTAAATATTAACGTTTAATATAAGTCATTTAAAAGTTTAAAAACGGTGTCAGAATTTAATTTACCTCCGAGTTTATTTACTTATGTGTTCGAAAGAACTTTTATAAGAAGAATCTCCATATATATATATATATATGTATGTATGTATATGAAGTTGGTAGTTTCGATAAGTTGTATGATTCATCGAGTTACTTATTTTGTGGGGTATAGCTAATCTGTTTAAATTGCTTTTCTTTTTTTTCTGTTTGGTTTGTTATGTGCGTTCGTAATTATGTAAATACGAAGCACCTATAATCGCCGTTCAATCTGTCCATCTGTCCGTCCGTCCGTCCGCATATAACAAAGTAAAAACTACCCAACCGAAAGCTTTCAAATTTTAAAATGTATAATTATTGCAAAATTTTGTCTAGTCATTTCAAATTTAATGAAAATCGGATGTATAGTTTAAGTACAGAGACGGTCAAAAGTTTCTTTTACATTTCAGCCAAGGGGGAAAATATTTCAGTGCATTTAAATGTTGTTACAATCTTTTAAACAAAATGAAATTGATATGTATTTATAGAAGTATACTAAAATACAATTGTAATACACATTGTAATATATCTATTACAATGTGCGGGGAAAAATTGTTTATTATTCATTTACAGCGCCATAGAATTCGGTTACATAATGGCATAGTGTGAAACTTTCTTTTTGTTGTATTTTAATCATGTTAAATTATTTCACATGCAATAAAATTAATATACGTTGCTGAGTTTACTATGAGTTACATCATGTATCATATAAAGTGCATAGTATTTACAGGCGTGTACAAAATACTTTGGATACTATACTGTAACCAAAATATAATGGTTAATTAAATATTAGTGATGATTGCTAGAAGTGCATTTTTAGTTGTGATATGAGATTTAAGTTTAACTAAATTTTGAATATTGCGTTGTGCGTATAAATGCCGTAGATCACATACCGTGTAACACAACAGAAAGTGCACAAGTTAGAGAATATGAATACCTTATGAAATACCTTAAAAGAGATTTTTAAATAGGTTATGTATTTTTGCGCTGAGCTGCATTTAGTAAACCAAGATATGTTTAGAGTATGTAGAAAAATGGTATACAGGGAAAAAAAGTATTAGAAACATGGCTGTTTATGGAAGATAATCACTGGAAGAGTGATTTCACTAAATTTCAGCGTGTTTTAGTCTTAATTAAATTTAAGTTCAACAGTGGCGTATACGTATGTAAAGATAGTAGGCAAAATACACAGCTATACAAAAGAAATAAAATTTGCTACTGTCTATTGGGTATAAATTTCTGAAAATCAAATTTCAACCTATAAGGCGTTTTAACACTATACAATATAGTTGAAAATGTTTAAGAAAACGATTTGTCTGTCTGTACTCTAACTTACATTAATATAGTTGGATTGCCCTGTAATTGATATATGTTATTATATTTACTATATTATGCTGATATTGAAAATAAAGTATGTAACATTCATAGTTTATTTATAGAGACACTCAAAAATATACTATTCCATTATGGCCTATGGAAAACGTAATATTTATATAAATATGATGCACTTATATTCGTCATCATGCCTGTTCAGCATTCATCTGTCCGCATAAAACATCGTATATCTACTAAATAAATTGTTTGAAATTTCATTTGTGTAATTGATGGAAAATTTTGCAGAGTCATTTCAAATTTTATGAAAATCGGATCAGAGTTTAAAAAGATAATAATGATAACTTTCTTCATTCTACTGAATCCTATCATACCTAATCAATTAAATGATATCCCGTAATAGATAATGATTATAGCTTTGCTAAATTGATTACGGACAATTTAAGATGAAGTGTTATTATTTTCGCTTTATTGAATTTAAAATGTACAATCGTATCATATTTTGCATTCATGAATTTTTTCATAAGAGTTTAGCATTTATTGCATCAAAATCTGAATGTTTATAAAAATGGTTATTGTTTGAACGCACATGTATCACATGCCACGTTTGACGTGAAATTGTCAACTTGTTTTAAATAATTTCATTTTTAGTTTTCACGGGTGAAGTAGGTGTTGCATGCGTAAAATCTGATTTATCCCTGAAGAATATGTGATTAACAAATCCGCTCGTCTACTTGTTGAATTTTTCCATTCTATTTCACGATTTAGCTATTTATGAGTTATTGTTTTGGAGGACATGTTTTATAGTTTATGTATTAATGTTTCTATAGTGTTTCACGGTTTAACTAATTATGTGTTATTATTTTAAAGGATTACATTTTTTGTTGTTGAAATAATGCTCTCAGTTAAATAATTATAGTGCATGATTAGAGTTAATATACCAGTGTGATTTATATCTATCTATCTATATATATATATATATATAGGTTTCTGAAATTAATTTCCCTATAATATTCTGTTAACTATCATCGGTTAACTTTTAGCGAAATGAGATTGCAAATTTGAATTTATTTTTCCCCGCATGTTGGTGATTATATAATGTAAGTTTTTTCTCTTCGCTAATTCTATTATTATTGATTTGATATATGTCTATTATTTTTCATTGAATTAAATTTTGCATTTACGATTAATTGGGTAATTTAGAAATAATTTTTAGATTTATTCTGTTTTCTAATCAGAAATTAATCGTAATTAATGTGTCTGTTACCCTTGACAACGAGCTTAAATACCACATTTCCAATAATTCGTAATTGTTCCAATATTGCCAACTCTTCTTGTCTTGTTATAGTTTGTTATTTCATGAGTTATTCTATGTGCATTATAGGTGTTAAATAGTAGTATTGTATAATGGCTATATATATGTATAAATACATTTATACCGAGTTTTGTTTTTGCTAATGATTTTCTAAAATCACAATATATTAATTGTTCATGTAAGAGACTACTTTACAGAAACTGATTAATATTGAACTTTATGTGCACTCCAAAAAAAATTCTGTGAGGAAATTTATGTCGTTATGCTTTTTTCAAGATGCATGTCATGTTACTGAATAATTCACAAAGTATCTTTAATACCAAACAATTTGAGAAATCGTTCTACGTATGGTCTTAATCGGATTATTTAGTAAGTTTTACGATATGTGCTACAACATCAATAAACATACTTAACACGTTCGCTGCCGCTCACCCGAAAGCGCGTGATATGGCGCCAACGTCAAGGGGCCACTCACGCGCCAGCGCATGATGTGGGGTGATGTCCAATAGCCAGTCACGCTCTGTCTATGCTGGCACGCTCTCGCGGGAAAATCTTTCACTGATTCTTTGTTATAAAAAATAAATCGGCTTCTGGGGAAAACTCACTTCTACAGTGAGGTATTAACTATCATCACATCTTCACGTAAGCGGCAGCGTACTTGTTAATATAAACGTTCAAATCATAGTTCTTACTTGAAGATACTGTCATAAAGATATAATCAAAGTTAGGAAGTGATGGGTAAAGGATAATGGTTAATATACTGAGAGAGATAATAGGATAATAGGGTTTAAGATATAATCAAAGTTAGGAAGTGATGGGTAAAGGATATTGGTTAATATACTGAGAGAGATAATAGGATAATAGGGTTGTATAACATGGAGTATCACATCCAAAGAGAGTATTAATTTTTCTGTCATGTCATTATTTATAGTAATGTTTAAAATGTTATGTAAAAAATAATTATTGTTTATATTTAAATTATAGAAGTTTTTTATGCCTTTTTTAGCATAATTGGCTGTTAAATAAATGTTGGTGCAGCGTTTTTCTTGAAGACAAAATTTTCAAACCGATTTTTAAATCAAAACGATTTTTTTCTTCTTAAATTTTTTTTGTACCTATATGCTATTAGGCTAAGTTTGAACCTGCTTGGTGCATGTTAATCTATATCTAACTGATTTGTTTGGCTTCAGAAAAAAAACGGTGTAGTATAAAGAGAAAACAAATACGTGTAAACATATCGTGTATAATTTACTAAAACCTTCCCTGAAATATTACGTATCTAAGAGCGCAAATCCCATCAAAATGTATTCAACAGGACTGAAGTTATAATGATCTGGAATGAAATTTATATTTGCATTTTGCACACTAGACTAGAGCCACAAATACAATAGAAAATTATCATTCAGAATTAACATAGAAAGGAAACTTTTTATTACCTGCCAGTTTTAAAATTCGCTTTATATCAAAATGTATAATGTTCCAATTAAAAATATTTTTAAATATTATTAACCTTGAAAAACCAGTACGTTTTGATTTTTATTTATTTTACTCATTTCGTTACTTAAAAATGGGATTCTACTCGAAAATGCCTCATCTTTCAGGATTCAGTATAAGAAAGTTCTATCAAAGATAATGTCAAATAATAAACAAACCTTTCACTATCTATTATTTTTGATTATTTCTCTTTTTTACTTACAGATAAAAGAAAACTTTCACTGCCAAATAAACTTAAAATTAAGCTTTTACGAATTTTTCCTTCCGAGTTCCATTGGAAATAAAGACACATTAATCAATGTTTTATCGTTCGGTACCCTGTGGATTAAGAAAAGTTCTGTTGTAACAGATTGTCTGATCAGGTGGCACTTATTTTTTGAAAATTTGTAAGACTCTATAATCGATACAATATTTCAGAAATATATATAAATATGTATATATATAAATTTTCTGAAGCATTGTACCGATTGTTGAGTCTTACAAATTTTATAATTGAAATATAAAATATTAAAAAATATATAACTCAAATTAAAAGAAAAAAAATTCTGAAATAGATATTTCACAGTAAAAACTAAGAACATAAACACTTGATATTACTAAATACAGGGTGACCCTCTAAACAAAAATAGTTAGCGAAAAAAAAACTAATGAAATTCTAAGTATTATTTGTATTTTCCTTTAACATTAGCACGTGCATTTTCGTAATGAACCATGTTTGTTAAGTCTCGTTTATGTACGTCAGGTTAATATATGAACATTACAAAATCGCTGACATATTCGGTTAATTGCTGAGCAAAATAGCACTAGATTTTTCACTTACATAATGGTGTAATAAAAACATGCATTACTGGTGTAACATTGCAATGTTACACCGATTATATCGGTTAAAATACTCCACCAAATTGGAGGCAGCAAGGCTGCCACCAGTTTTATGGAGTAACGTTACAGAAATGTTTTACAGTGCATGGAACTAAAACAAAAGTACCTGATTTAATCAATTTCAACACTTTATTTGGTAGCATAACTGATATTTTTCATATAAAAATAACTTATTAGCAATAAGCAATCCAATAAAACATATAATATGTTCCCAAACTCTGAAAGGTGATAGTAGGTCTCAAGAGAATAAAAAGTTACCGTACAACATGGGATCGCAATCCATGCATTCACTTAAAAATACGAGGTCTTTTATTACAACTCAATTTGGGTTGACTGTAATAGTTTTCACAAAATTGTAGTATATTATAATGGAATTTCTAAAAGACATTTTACCCATTGCTGTAAAATATGATAATAATAATATAATAATAATAATAATAATAATAATAATAATAATAATAATAATAATAATAATAATAATAATAATAAACTGAAGAAGATTCCTGTATATACACTAGCTGTTGGCACTTGACTGCGTTAAACAGTCTTGATCACCTTGTTTTACCAGAACTTTTCGTGAAATTAATATCATTTAAGTTTTGATTCGATTCTCGTAAAATTAGATTTACTAACGAAAATTCATCAACGAATTAATACATTAAATTTCTAACCACACTATTAGGTAATTTTTGCGTTGTTAT
Source organism: Maratus speculifer (assembly GCA_964019185.1). Lineage (NCBI taxonomy): Eukaryota > Metazoa > Arthropoda > Arachnida > Araneae > Salticidae > Maratus > Maratus speculifer. The sequence goes on from OZ025290.1 coordinate 185,865,526, forward strand.
ATGCGAACAGAGTAGACAAACATTCGGATCCGAGGACAATTATAAGTGCTATGTATTTATATATTTATGACAATTCTTCTTAGATTATGATGTAATGTGTTAGTTTCAACTGAATCTGTAAATGAACGCGAACGCTATATAAATAAATTGCAATAACACACATCAGTTATAGATGAGTTCAATTATATTAACGCAAGCTATAGTTCGGACATGCAGACAGACGGCTAACCAAATAGAAATCATAACAGCTTTTAATTATGTTGAAAAGTGCTAAAAAATGCACAATAGGTTAAAATTTGATTTTTAGCAATTTATACCAATAGTTGAAAAAATATCTTAATTCTTTTGTATAGCTATGTATTCTACCTACTATTTAGGTAAAATTTATTTAAGACTGAAAAACTCTTAAAACTATACTAAAATCGCACTTCCATAGATTACCATCCATACCTGCCCATGTATCCTATTCTTTGGGTGGCCCTGTATAGCATTTCATCGCTATTCTATAAACATATCTTAATATGCTTAGTGTTGTTGCACATAAAAAAACATAGCTCATCTACGTACCATTTTTAAGATGTTTTCTTTCACTCACAGTGACGCTTCCGAATTCATTTGTGTAATCCTCTATATGATTTACAGCATTAATACAAATAACGTAAAATTTATAAATTTAGTTAAACTTAAAAATTTATATTACAACTATAAATTTCCAGCAATCACCGCTAATATATTTTATTTAGGATACATTATAGTATACGGAATCTTTTGTATGCCTCTGTTAATGCTTTGCATTTTTTATTACATAGGAAGTTACTTGTAGTAAATCTAAGCAACGAATATCAATTTTATCACATGTGAAATGTTTTAACATAATTAAAACATGCCTTAAATAATGTCTCTCTATGCTATCACCTAAGGGAATTCTTTTCTGTGGCACTGTAAATGAATAAACAATATCCTTTGTGCGGCATATTCTACAAAAGGTATATTTTAGTGCCCTTCATAAATGCATATCAAATGGATATGTGTTCAAATATATGAAACACCATTAAGAAGAATTTGAAACTATTTTTCCATTGGCTCAATGTAACAGAATACATTTGAATTTCCCTGTATTTGAACTATACATCCGATTATCATAAAATTTGAAATGACTCAGTAAATTCTGCAACAAATATGTATTTAAAATGGCAAACGATTCGGTAGGGAGTTTTTCCGCTGTTATGTGCGGACGGACAGTCAGACAAACTGAAGGACCAGACGACACCTATAGATTATACACATAGCTGCCAAATTTTAACTAATCTTCTGTAATACCTGGATTAGTTTGATCCAGGTTAACGTCATTTCAAACCAGAAAATATATTTCATGAATTTTTATTTATTTCATTTCAAGATTGTTGGCCGAACATACTTAATTTTATTTCTTTGAAAAAATTCTAGTTCGAAACTCATTAAACCAGGGTCAAATTAACGCAAGTATTACGGATAATCCATGTCAGGTTGGCACATATGGATACGCATTTATATAATTGCATACGCATATAAAGAAAAAAAAAAGAAAAGACAGTATATACAATCTCAAATCCATTACCCAACAAAAAAATCTCGACCAACGTTCTCATGAGTTTTTTTATATCCACATCATTTTACAATGCGCATAGAACATTAATTGTACATTTAACAGCTATACCAGGGTTCAATTGAGCAGCATCAGCTTATTCTTCAAACAATAGATGACATTTACGGAACCACATATGCGATAGCATTTCCGTACTGTTGTTGGGCAAATCCTCCTGCCTTCCCAAAGGTAACAAACACAAATCTCATTTTTTTTACAGAATATTCTTTTTCTAAAGATATTTTTTTAATTCCAGAAAATATTTATTAATGCAGAAATGTAAAAGATACGCCGTTACGCTATACACATACATTTAATATCATGCAACTTCTTTTCAATTTTTATGTTCAAAATATAAATTGTAATATCAGTTTAGTTCTGAATATTCAAAATATTGATATCAAATACCTTCTTCAAAAAATACACAAACCTTTGCCGTAAAAAAAAAGTTTTTTACATTCATAATTGAATAAGAGCAGTAAGAAGTAAAAAAAAATCCAGCTACAAATTTAAATTTTATAAAATTTCAAATTATATGACATAAAAAAATATACGTTTATAAAAAGAATATTGTATTTGGAATAAAAACTGATGCTTATAACATGCATATAAATGAATGAGACTTTTTAATTAAAAAAATATGTACACACACACACACACATATATATATATATATATATATATATATATATATTGCATTAATCGTTATTTTCCATGTGGCATCACTCTCATTTTCTAAAAAGGTGCATAAAATACTTCATCTGTAAAAACATACATACGCAAATGAATAAATATAACACAAGGAATATAATTAGTGTAACTATAATAATTAACCATAAATGCTAATATAAAAATTATATCATAGATTTACATGAGTCGTTGAATAGAAAAAAGAAAAAATAACTTCAAACTCAATTTTACTTAGTAAATGAAAAATAATTCTGGAAGAGAAATTAGCGTCTAAAATTCTATATTTCTTATGTCTATCAAAAATACAGGAATTAAAAAAAAAGCTTCTTTAGTTCTTCAAAGGAATTTGATTTTCAATTTCCTGCAACTACATTGTTATTAGTTTTTTAATAACATATATATTATATCTAAAAATTTTCAAATATTTAAAGGAAATAAAATTTATTAAAGCCATTCATCACTTGAAACTGATATGCAAATATTTATTATACTGGATTTTAAGAAAATAATTAATAATTTTTAAACTTACTTGTTCCAAGAATGACTTTTCGAAAATAAATGGGTGAATACATGATTAAATTTTTGAGATAAAAAAAAATGCAATGAAAGAATTTCTTAGGGATACTCAGAAAGTGATGAATGCAAGCGTATATTTAAATTGCTTGAAAAAAGAACATTTAATTATGTGGAAATCTTTTATTCATTCCCTTTCATAATGTTGGTAAATACAAGATGAGAAAATGACAAACAAAGAAGTGCAGTTGTTTACGGAAATTCATTTAATATTAAAAAAATAAATTACAATTCATTCTTAAAATCATTTTATTTTCAAAACGGAAATATATTGTTATTCAGATTTATTATGGAATCAGGAAAACATTGTCAGATATTTACTATGATAGATACCAAAAATTTTAGGAATAAAAATATTTTGCAGAAAGATAAGTACACAAAGCATTAAAAAAGTAAGTAAAGCAATCTAAGGCTAAAGTCTAAATTAGATGAGATTTGAAATCATGAGTGAGATTATTAAGTATTTTATTTTAGTTGTAACAAAATCTGCCATTTAAAAATGAACTTTTACTGTAGATTAAAGAGGAGTGGGGGGAGGGTTGTTACTTTTGATAAATAGTTTTTTAAATCAATTAGATCTTTTAAATAACAAGATTTAAAAGAACATCATTTTTTTCATAAATATTTCAATGAACATTTTCTTTTACTAAAGAAAGATTTTACAAAATTTATTAAAAACAAATAATTGTTGACATGTTTCGATTCCATTCAAGTTAAAAACCGTATTCAAAATAAAAATGCAAATCGCCTCACGGTCAATACAAATGACACGCGACAATGAGGTTTACACAAAAGCACGCGCTCTCCTGTGAAACATTAAACTAAAAATATACTTTCATCTAAAAATAATTTCCGGTGTAGCCTCTTCTATTCAAGGTTTCATCGAGGAATTTGTTCATTAACTCTAACCATAACTTAGAAGTAATTAAATACACTGTATCATTGCAAACAAACCCTTTACGAGTATATATTTCAATGGACGCCTTTATAATGGATTTACGAAAAAAATTTGATGCAAAACACAATTTCATTTCATTAATCAGAATTTGCATTCACTCGTCTAATTATAAGCTAGATAAAGCAATTTTTGTACGACCAAATTTTTATCCGATTCATGTTCACCTTAAATAACTCCAAATTTTCTTCCAGTCATCCCTGTGTAATGATGTAAGTCTCCTGAACGCGGATTTGGGAAGCGAAGAGCCAAAAGCACGATTACGTATGATATTAATCCGATCAACCGAGAGAAGTTATTTTCTTTTTACCGTTTTAAATTTCGTATTGTTTAAAGACAAGTTTATTAAAAAGTTTATTGGCAAAGCTGAACGTTGTTGTCAAATCTGACATTCGTGTTCTCTTTGGTATACATCGAATAGCACTGTCTTGGAGCGGGGAATTTTGTGTTTTTTCAAGCGTTAAAAAGAACCTTGTCATCTGATGGAGGAAATGTCTGTAAATAAGGACAGTTCTCATATTTCAATATCATCTCTCTGTTTTACTAGTGCGGCATATTAGGCTGATACTAAGTTGAAACCGGAGTATAGTGGATTTGTTTCCTCATGACATGATTCACAAAGAAATTTGTTTATAAGGATATCGTCCCTGATTGTTTTAATGTGAAAATTTCCAAGGTATTTATTACTTCTCTTACCACCTTGTGCCATAAATGACTCCGAATAAAAGATTGTACGAATGAGAGATGACCAAAAATGGCACAGATTTTATACAGATTTTAGATCAAAAATGGATTTGATACAGAGAAGTATTTCATAATCACTGCAAACTCTCAACACACAAAAATAAATACAGAAATAGATTTGATACCGGTTCTACAATGTTTCTTCCGCTCTAATTTATTTTTCGGTACTTTTCGTAAGGAAGAAAAATTAAGTAAATTATACATGATATCTCACCTTAATTTAGGTTAAAACATCAGAAAATCTGGCATAGTATAAATGTTCACTTAATATAATTCTACATCTTAAATCATCTTCAGTATAGACTGAATTTGATAATTTTCCAGTATCAGTTAAAAAAATCTTTTTATGAATTTTTTTAAGTTATTTCTTCCTATTTTTTTACTTTAGAATTTTACAGAATTTGTTCAGTATCTGCATTCTTATACTGATTATAAATATTCAATAATTAGCTTCACATGCTGATTATGGAATATTTTAGTATCTATGTCAAATGTTATACATTTTTAAACTTTTTGCATTGTTTAATGAACTATCAAATGCGAAATTTGACTTTTCCGAAATTTTTGAATATTTTACATTTAATGAACCTTGAATTTCAAAACTGTAAATAAAAGGGGACAATATTTCTATTAGGAATTAGAATTTCTATTATAGATACTTTATAGATTTTTGAAAACCTTGCATATTTAATCAGATATAAAGTGCAAAATTTCATTTTTTCCCGAAAGTTTGAATTATATTATATTTAACAAAGCTTGGATTTCAGACTTATAAAAACCACAAAAGAAAAATCAGGTGTTAAGTATGGATTATGAAACATTGTTCAACACTTCCTGAAATCTTTAACAAAACTTCGTTATTTAGGGAAATAAGGTAAATTAAATAACATTTTAAATAAGTAAACATTTTAGAAATCATATAAAGCATTTGAAAATCTGATTTGAGCAGTTTTCTTTCACAGCCAAATGTGTATTCCAATTCTTTTGAACAACCCTGCATTTGATTTGTATATATATATATATATATATATATATATATAACCATTAAATAATACTACAAATCAACATCAATATGTGGAATAACTCGTTAATGACAAATATCAAACAGAGGAGTTGTCAAAAATTGGAATAATATTGGAAATGTGGTATTTAGCTCGTTATAAAGGGCAATGCTAAATAGACACATTAATTGCGATTAATTTCTGAATGAAAATCAGGATAAACCTAAAAATGATCAATCGTAATAGAGAACGCAATTCAATGAAAAATATTAGAAAAATAATAAGACAGTAATTGAATTATCGATATATTAAATGCATTGGAAAAACTATTTCAAAGATAAATACTAGAAAAATAATTAGACTATAATTGAATTATCAAAAAGATAAACTTACAAAAATCAATTGCTACCATGTGATAGCAATCGCACTTTGCATTCAGTCAAAGTAGACAGTTAACAAAGAAGTTATATCAGAAATTAAATAGATATAATTTATAATATATAAATAAATTAACTATTATTAAAAATAATTAATTACAAAACATAAGTAGACAAAATTTTTATGAACTTAATAAAAATATTTAAACTATTTTATACTAATAACAAGTTTCAATTTATAACTATAGAATTACTTTAAATTGATTAAATATCGATGAATACTTACTTCATGTAAAATAAATACGAATTTACTACATAAAGCGCCAGTGGCGCAAAATAACACTATGGCTCTAAACACAATAAATTAATGCAAAAAATTGATTAACTCTGTAAAAACAAAATTTTACAAATAACAATACTTATTGGTTTAATGCAGGGTTGGAAAAAACCAGATCTTTTTTTTTAAAACATAAAACGGTTTTTTATTTTTTGTTTAAACTAGGTTTTTTCGTTTAAACCAGGTATTTTTAAACATCCTACATACAGTGGATTATGTAGATAATTGAAAAAAAAATCATATTTCAATTTAAACAGTTATTCTTATACATAAAAAAATGACCAAGGACCACTGTATGAAATACGTATTGCTGAAAAAGTGTTAAAAGTGGAATATATATATACACTGGCGGAAAAAAAATCCCAACACCAAGAAAAACTTATTGTAGAGTAATGAAATTTGGACAGTGCACTTGTCTAGTTAAAATGTTTAATTGATTAGATTTTCGAGATCATAGGTTAATTGAAGGTCAATAAAATGCATTTCAAATGTGAAATGCTGTTACATTAAAAGTCGCTATAACCTCCAGAATTTTGAATGCATACTTGCACACGTGCATGCATTGTGTCATACAGGTGCTGAATGTCACTTTGTCGTATGGAGTTCCATGCTTGTTGTACTTGCTGTGTCAATACTGTGATGGTCAGTGCTGGCTGGGGATGACACCGAAGTTCTCATCCAATGATAGCCCATACGTACTCAATGGAAGACAGATCTGGTGATCTCGGTGGTCAAGGTAACAGGTCGACACTCTGTAGAGCACGTTGCGTTACAGTAGCGGCATGAGGGCGCGCGTTATCCTGTTGAAAAACGCCTCTTGAATGCTTTTCTTGAATGGCAGCACTACAGGTTGAATTACCGGACTGACTTACAAATTTGCAGTCAATGTGCTTGGGATAAGCCCGAGAGTGCTTCTGGTGTCATAGGAAATTGCTTCTTAGACCGTGACTTCAGATTGTAGATCCAGTGTTTTTTAAGCCGCAGACAGTTTGATTGCAGGCGTTCCCCTGGCCTCCTTCTGACCAGCACACGGCCATCACTGGCACGAAGGCAGAACATGCTTTCATCAGAAAACACAACAGATCTCCACTCCAGTGAGCTCTGGCTTGACATCATTGGCGTCGCAAACGGCAATGGCTTAGAGTCAGTGGAATGCATGCCTTGCATCGAGCTGTCCTTGAAGTAACCGATTTCTAACAGTTCGTTGTGTCATTGTGGTACCAACTGCGGCTCAAATTTCTGTCGCAGGCACAATACGATGAGCCTCAGGCGTACGCCGAATACGACGATCTTCCCTCTCAGTAGTGCCACGTGGTCACCCGGAACCTGGTCTTCTTGAGACAATACCATCCCTTGACCATTGCTTCCTACAATCATGCACAGTGGATACATTCTGTCCAAGTCTTTCTGCAAAATCGCGGAAAGAAAATCCACTTTCTCGTAGCCCTTATTTACGACCTCTTTCCAATTCGGGGAGCTGATGATAATAGCTTCTTCGTCTTCTTAAAGGCATTCATGATCAACCTCAACTCAATTCGTCAAATTTTGAAGAGAAAAAATGCTCACGAACTTTACAGCACTCGTTTAAAACAAACCTGACTTTAAAGTTGTGAGTGGCGCTACTAGCGCCACACTTATGCGCGAAGCCCGAAATTTGAATCAATGTCATCTTTTAGATGTATAAACAAGCCTACAAAATTTCGTTTGGCTAACACAAGTCTTTCTTGGTGTTGGGATTTTTTTTTCCGTCAGTGTATATATATATATATATATTACAAATTTAAAATTTTTTCGCCAAAACTAACCTTTATACTACCATAATTTTCTTATAATAATGTTCCGTACTTACTTCAAATTATTAAATTAAAATCTTGTTTCTAGATCTAATCTGTTAATCTGTATGCAGACGATATAAATTCTTAATTTGCCTTAAAAAACATTATTCCAGTATGCGTAAATTTAAAAAGATGGCTCTAAATTAAAAATATTCTTAATTAAAACTTTATTTCTTAATATTCCAAATAAAACTGATTTCTTCTATGTTTTTATCAACCCCTTTTAAGAAAATCTTATTAAATTTATTCCAAAACCATACCTTTCAAAAAATATCATTATTTTATTTTATCTATTTATTTATTTTTCCGCCGTCAACGATAATGTGCATATTAATAAATTCATTTCTTTTCTTTTTCTCTTAAAATTAATCATGCATAAAAATCGTCTGCCTAAGAAATTATGAGTCGATTATAAATTGGTTAAATAATATTTTTTTTTAAATAAATTTATCGTCTGTGTAAAATAGTCTCGTATCTGGACAAAAATTCTGTTTACATAAAAGGATGATGGTTTGAGATTACAGAAAGTTCTAGAATTTTCTTTTTAGTTTTAAAAGGTGGAAGTCTCGAGATGAGAAAGGGAGAGATTCTGGAGTTCTTTCGTCGATGAGTACGGCTGGTTGAAGTAAATGATGGAATATTTTTTGGACATTTCGGTAAAAGATCGTTTGCAAAAAGGAGTTTTTCCCTCTATAATGACTACAGTTGAATAAATAAACTTACAGCCACCACTGAGTGATTTATTGGATATTCTACATTTATTTATTTTTTTTTCCCTCGCTGGCCATGACTTCTGTGCAAAGAACGGGGACCCTGGCGATGATGTTTCTGGCTCCTAACTTTAAAATGTCACAGTCTTTTCTAGGAAAAAACTTTAAATTTGTAATGTTATCCCCCCCTCCCAGAAAATTTGTATGAAATTGATAGTTAAATAAAACTACAAGTTCAGACAACAGAAATATAATAATTTTGAAAAGTCAAATTTTGGAATAAAACTGTCAAACCCAGGAAGCCAAGAGATGGAAGAAAAGAAAATTAACGCAATATAAAAAATATTAGCGATTAAAATAAAATAGTTAAGAGGAAATTAATCTGAATTAAATTTAGGTAGTTAGTCTCGTATCTGGACAAGAATTCTGTTTACATAAAAGGATGATGGTTTGAGATTACAGAAAGTTCTAGAATTTTCTTTTTAGTTTTAAAAGGTGGAAGTCTCGAGATGAGAAGGGGAGAGATTCTGGAGTTCTTTCGTCGATGAGTACGGCTGGTTGAAGTAAATGATGGAATATTTTTTGGACATTTCGGTAAAAGATCGTTTGCAAAAAGGAGTTTTTCCCTCTATAATGACTACAGTTGAATAAATAAACTTACAGCCACCAATGAGTGATTTACTGGATATTCTATATTTATTTATTTTTTATTTTTTCCCTCGCTGGCCATGACTTCTGTGCAAGGAACGGGGACCCTGGCGATGATGTTTCTGGCTCCTAACTTTAAAATGTCACAGTCTTTTCTAGAGCCGAAAGGATAATTACGTGACTTTTTCGGATTGCAAACTGAATCTGTGGAAGGGCATGTGTTCCTGTTAAAGAACTTTACAACTATGCTCGGAAAGATGCTAATCTGAAATAATTACTAGTCGCTTCGAGTCTGATGTGGATTTCCTGACGCTTGATATTGATCTGTGCGCACAAATTTTGATTCAGTATTCATGGTCATAGGAAAATTTTTGAAAATTAATGACTTCAAACTGGTGAGTATGCAAGAAGTATTTGATGAGGAATTTAAAGACGATTGAATTTATTGAAGATTTTTCAAAAAACTGTAAGTTTTTTTATTAAATGTTTTGATTATTATTTTTATTCTTTCTATGATTGAGAAAAAATATTTATTGTGTATTTATTTATTTATTTATTTATTTATTATTTAATTGATGAGAGTAATTTGAAGTTAATTTATTAATTTACTAATTTATTTATTTATTTGATTATTTATCTGTGAATCTTACTTACTTACCAATTTATGAGTATTATTATTATCATTATTATGTGTCGGAGATTGAAATATTTTTATTCTTAAGGATTTAATTGAGGAGTATGATGTTCTTAAGATATTTACTGTTACTTATTAAGACTATTATGACATTTTTATGCACGATTAAAGGCAATTTTGTAATAATAAGGAATTATATAAAAAACTTAGAAGCTCAAGTTTACTTTTAAAAGTACATTTTCTAATTAATTGATATTTGTTTGTTATCAAGAAATAGTCTCAGAATGCAGTATTTTCATGATAATGTTCCTACAACTAGACATTTGAGCTGAAAATTAAGTTAACAAATATATTTTTCCTTTTATTTGTTAGAATTTCTGGTTACAGTGAGCTTTGTTTCCCGGATTCTTATAATTTATTTAAAATCAGTAAGAAAGATGGAATTGTGCAAGGCTGTTGCTAGAATTTTGACTGATAAATATGATTAATTTTTTCTGTAAATTTTGTGATTTTAAGTAAGAAATTACCTATAATTAAGATTTTTGAATCTGTTTATGATCTATAAATTAATAGAATTAAAAGTTGATCCCAATTTAAGGTATATCTATGATATTTACAATTTCTGTTTTATTAGATAAAATTTCTGGTTAAAGTTAGCAGCTAAATATAGTTATAATTTTCACGATAATTTTGATTCAGATTTTTAAAATGGAGGGTAATGGTTTTGTGTGAGGCAGTTAAAATGTATACAACTCCAGTAGACAAAGCCCTTAAAATTGCGAAAGCGCGAACTCAGGAATTTCACCTTAAAAGTAAAAGACTCTATGATCGAAATTTTGTCGAATGCCCCTTAAAAATACAAGACTCTGTAATTTATGAAGAATTTAAATACCCCAACACTCGAAAATTAGAACCTACTTTCTCTGGACCGTACAAAATTATAAATAAACTTTCTGATGTAACTTATGAAATAGATAAATTTAATTATGAGACAGGACAGAATTCCGTTATTGTGCATGTTTCTAAATTAAGACCCTATTATTCACCGAAGATTTTAAACTCTTTCATGAGCAACCCAAAAAACAAACAAAACCTCAGATACAATCACAATCACTAGATTAAACTAAAGTCAAGACAGTAGATTAAATTTCAATTCTTATTCTTTAAATATTTTATCACCATAATTTTCAAAATTAGCAGGTATGTTCTTGGTGCGCAACAAGAATATTACTTGTTTTTGGGAGTTTTTGGGATTGAATTGGGCTCCTTATGCAGGCATAAGGTGTGCACTTTGATTGTAAAGGCTTTCAAATTGATGTTGATAAATTAATTTTAAGTGTATTTAAGTCCAACTATATTTACTCATTTATTGACATTAGTATTATTCTACTTATTCAGCAGATATTTATGTTATAACAGTTATAAAATCTGATGATTCTACTCAAACCTATAAAATAATATGTGATTTTCAGTGATTGTGAAAACTACAGATATTAAAAGTTTTTCAAAAAAGTACAATATTTTTATTTCCATTTCTCAATTAAGAATGACACCTTTTATTCCTATTTGTATTTTATTATTAAAGTTTATAAACCATGTGTAGATAAAACATTATTCTACATTTGGCATTGAAAACTTATAACCAAATTTGACAATTTTGTAAAAGAGTATCAGAGAGGAATTATTGTAAGGAAATACTGGTTGAGAGTCCATTTTCTAAATTATTAGATTTAATTTTATTTGGATTTTGGAATTATTATGATTTTTTTTTTTTTTTTATACTTTCGGCTAGCAAAAAATACTTTCTTATGCTATTAGAAGATAAGAAAATTATTTAGTTGCTATGTAATTATTTTTATCCTCAACCAATATTTTCCCTATCAATAATAAACAAATTGTGATATTTTTGATTATACTCTTGTTTTATTATTATTATCATTATGATTTCTATAAGGAAGTTTAGTATTAATTATACTCTTATTGAGAAATATTAGGATATGGAGTCTTATTATACTATCACTTATTATTGTTGTTATTGTTATTATTTAAATTTTTCTATATTATTTATTATTGATATTGAGAGTGATGCTATTTATTATTAAAAAAATTGATATATTATTGAAAGAAAAATTTGATTGATTGTTAAAAGATGTTGGATCCAACATAACATAAAAAACAAAGATTAAACTAGATTTGGAGATCTTTAATTAAAGAGACTGTATTCAGTGAACATTGGAAAAGACTTTTATACACAATGGAAAGACTTTTTTCATTTGAAGAACTTTATTTAAAATAACCTATGCATTAAGTTATTGTAATTATTTAAACTTCCATGAGAACGAATTGTTATTGTTTTTATTATATTTTTTATCTCTTGCTTATTTATATTTATAACTTATTTACTGTTATTGTATGTATTATCTCCTATGCACTTACAAATAGTAAGAGATATTGTAACAGTATTGTATCTCTTTCAGGGAAATGCTCCTACCTAAATTTAATTCAGATTAATTTCCTCTTAACTATTTTATTTTAATCGCTAATATTTTTTATATTGCGTTAATTTTCTTTTCTTCCATCTCTTGGCTTCCTGGGTTTGACAGTTTTATTCCAAAATTTGACTTTTCTAAATTATTATATTTCTGTTGTCTGAACTTGTAGTTTTATTTAACTATCAATTTCATACAAATTTTCGGGTAGGGGGGGATAATATTACAAATTTAAAATTTTTTCGCCAAAACTAACCTTTATACTACCTTAATTTTCTTATAATAATGTTCCGTACTTACTTCAAATTATTAAATTAAAATCTTGTTTCTAGATCTAATCTGTTAATCTGTATGCAGACGATATAAATTCTTAATTTGCCTTAAAAAACATTATTCCAGTATGCGTAAATTTAAAAAGATGGCTCTAAACTAAAAATATTCTTAAATAAAACTTTATTTCTTAATATTCCAAATAAAACTGATTTCTTCTATGTTTTTATCAACCCTCTTTAAGAAAATCTTATAAAATTAATTCCAAAATCATACCTTTCAAAAAATATCATTATTTTATTTTATCTATTTATTTATTTTTCCGCCGTCAACCTTTGATGTGTGCATTAATAAATTCATTTCTTTTCTTTTTCTCTTAAAATTAATCATTTATAAAAATCGTCTGCCTAAGAAATTATAAGTCGATTATAAATTGGTTAAATAATATTTTTATTAAATAAATTTATCGCCTGTGTAAAATAGTCTCGTATCTGGACAAGAATTCTGTTTACATAAAAGGATGATGGTTTGATATTACAGAAAGTTCTAGAATTTTCTTTTTAGTTTTAAAAAGTGGAAGTCTCGAGATGAGAAGGGGAGAGATTCTGGAGTTCTTTCGTCAATGAGTACGGCTGGTTGAAGTAAATGATGGAATATTTTTTGGACATTTCGGTAAAAGATCGTTTGCAAAAAGGAGTTTTTCTCTCTATAATGACTACAGTTGAATAAATAAACTTACAGCCACCTATGAGTGATTTATTGGATATTCTACATTTATTTATTTTTTATTTTTTCCCTCGCTGGCCATGACTTCTGTGCAAAGAACGGGGACCCTGGCGATGATGTTTCTGGCTCCTAACTTTAACCCTTTGGTGGTTATAAGCGCGCACACGCGCCCGAAGTATTGTAGTTGTAAATGGTTAAGAGCGTCTGTGAACGCCCAGACTCATATGCTCCTAAATGGTTATAAGCGCTTGTAGACGGTTGAGTTTTTCTACCTGGAAAAGGTTAAGAGCGCGTGAGCGCGGTTGTGCTTTTCCCCCCATTGCCCCATTGTTCCTGCCGGGGAGTAGAGTAGGCGTGTAGCTGCTCCTCCTTCTTTTCACTGCACAATAGCTGTTCTTAGGTAAATTACCTGTCAAGTAGTTTATTGTAGTTGAAAGAATTTGTGCTTTGGAAATTTTGTTAAAAAATGCTTAGAGTATGATGTTTTCTGTGTATGGTTAAAAATGGCATTGTACCTCAAAACAAATATTAAGGTGAATCTAAAGATTATATGTAGATGAGGTGTTATAAATTCGTTCTAAGCAAATTCATGAAATATTATTTTAATGTTTGCTTATTTTATTTTATCATTCTTTTCCAGAACATTATATTTCATTATAATAAGTATCATTATTTTAAGACATTTGCACGTTTCATTTCTTTACTATATTGTTTCAAAGAATAAATATTTATTTTCTTTTAATTTTTTTTCTTAAAATTTTTCAGTGTTTTTCACTTAATTATATTACTAAATACTTAAAACTTTTTTTCTTACATCACTTTTGCTGTATCACTTTTGTTAGTATCAGGAGTGCCATTTCAGAACTTTCTTTGGGGCGAAGGGGGGGGGGGGAGATTTTATAAGGATAGGTTCTGGGGTATAACTCCCTCTCCCCTTCTGAACAGAAAACGTTTACTGAATCATATTTACAAAAAAAAAGTCAAAACTACAAGAAACAAATACAAGAAACAGAAGAACCGTTAAAATATTTCATTTTAAACAGGATTCCGTCTTAGCACGTGAAATTTAACATATTGAATATTAAAAAAAAATTCCTTTTTTAGGCAATTTCCATTTTTACAGGTATCTTCAGATGTTGTTAAACCGTTCACTTTGTAGTATAGCACTGTATTACTGTAAAACTTGTGTAAACGAAACTTGCCTATAACAGAATTTTTCAATAAAAGTAAAAAAAATCAAATTTCGACAACAAAATATATACAGTGAAACTTCTGAATAAGGGACACCCATGGGACCGGAGCTTTTGTCTCTTAAATAGAGATGTCTCTTATTCAGAGTTTTGGTTGTTGTTTATAATTAATCGTTCAGAAGGATATAAAAATAACAAGTCATTAAAGGTGAAGCTTAAATGTGTAAATTACGTTAATAAGACACACAAGGAATAGAGAATAGAATTGGAGGCACAAAAGGAACAGAAATTAAAATTTTCAATTGATTACTAAATCTTTAAATTATTTGTACAATTATTGTTTTTTAATTTATATGCAAATATATATGCAAAAAATATTAAAACATTTAAAAATTTGTTTAAGTAATTCATCAAAAGTAATCGTTTTGCAAATTTCAATTTTTCGTTCAAACCTTTCAAGTGTTCATTTACCATACTTATAAATATTAGTTCTTCATTATTAGCAGCATTTACGAAAAAGTATTCAACTACTGTGCTCAGCTAGCATATTGGCTAGCTAGCATATATAAATATTTTGACACATTTAAAAATTCATTTTTTAACAGAAAGGTATATAACTGGAATGCTTGATTGTGGAAACAATTTGGAATCGAGCTGTGTTTTCACTTATTTAGTAAATAAATTACCAATTGAATTACAAGTGATTTTGATCATGTGACAAATAGGTTTTTTACACTTATGAGTAGTTATTCTACTTTCAAGTAGAAATTCGGTTTAAAACGTCCACTTTGACAATATTTTCTGCATGATCTATTGCGTTTGCCCTCCCTCCTTAAAAAATAATAATAAATAAAACAATTCGATTACATAGTTTCTAAACAATAGCTAGTTTCAGGCATTTCCGAATAAAAAATAAATTAAAACTTATGTCTTAATAGTTGAAGTGACCACAAGCACTAATTTTCCTTTGAGACTTGGAGTTAAAGCAAATTACAACTTTGATATAGCTTTTTCGTGACTGTTTATAAAATAACATCCCCCCCCCCCCCGTCAAAAAAAAAAAAGCTTGCAATACAACATGAAATTTTCGGGACAAACGTAACGACATAAAACCACGGTACTTGGAAATATAACTGCTGTTTTTTTTTTTTTTTTGGTTAACTTATTGATAGATGAATTGCATCTTTAATAATAAACGATTGTTTTCTCAAGGTGGATATTTTTTTCTTTTTTAGTCCTGTTTCAAAGGATTAACTTCGACAGAGTTCACTGAAAAAATATTCTACTTACACCTAAAAAATGAAAAAAAATGTTCGACTTCATTTTTATTAAAAGCATCTACGCACTTTCCATCAGTTGCTCTTTTTCGTCCTGGATTTTACTCATTTAAACACAAACAAGATAATGACTGAATATAATATCTTCTGATCTATTTATCTGTGACCGGAAAAAAGTGAAAAAAAAAGAGAAAAAAGGTGGCAAGGAATTGATTTTTTTTTTTTTTTTTTTTTTTTTTTTTTTTTTGTATTTAAGTACTAAGAAGTGACGAAACACCAAATATTTGGTTTGTATAATTTTCGTAGATGAATATTTCTTTAAAATCGCTTGAATAATCACATACGAGAACGCTCGTTTTTATCAATACTCAATTTCTGGCATTAATAAATTAATTCTTAGGCATCATTTTTTGTACCATGTCAGAAATAAATAAATTAATTTTTAAGTATGATCTTTATGTCATTAAAAAATAGGATAAAACTTTACTATCCCTGTTACATATTCTAAATTCCACAAGCAAAACTTTATCTTTTCTGTTATGTATACTATTAAATAAATGCGATATTTCTCTTTTTTGGGAGTATATGTGTGTGTGTGTGTAAGAGGGGGGGGGGGTGCTCGCTTTTGTCCATTATTCTAGTATCTTATAGGAGCGTTTATTTTATTTCATATTTTAATATTTAGAATAATATATCTGGAAATTTCATAATCTATAACCAAAAAAAAAAAAAAATAATAATAATAATAAATTGCTTTTATAACGCGTCAAAAAAAAGGGGGGGGGATAACAAACTTTGCAAATTTCCTTATTTTAGGTGTAATCTCAACAAAGGCCTTGTTCAAGACCATACATAAGGCGATTCTGAAGGTGACTCATCCCCCCCGCCCCCCCGCCCTAGCATCACTGATATTTTGAGCCTTTCCTGGAAAAAATTCCAAAGTTACCCAATAAATTTCTGTTCCGAAAATCCAAATGAAATTCTGTTCAAAAACCAACTTAGTTTTGAGGCCCTTTCACAATTTTGCAGAAATACTAAATTGTAACTAAAATACGCGTTTCAAAACTAGCTCATCCTATTGCACTAATATGATGTTTAATATTGCACTAGTTATACACTCTATTTTTTAATCATCCTATTATTTTCTTTGCATGAAATTAAGTTATTACAACAGTTGAATAGGAAACATAGTATCTAGAGAATGAATATGCATTAATTTATCTTTCTGCTTCGGAGAGAGAGAGAAAAAGAAAATATGAGCCGTCCCCCCCCCTATTATTCCCTTCTAATTACGGCCTCTAATCTTGTCCCTAGCTTATTATCATTTTTTTTTTTTTGTCTGTTTGTTCAATTAGCAATTAAAAATACTAATGCTATTGATAAAAAATTTTTATTATTTTTAAAAATACAATTTTAAGCTAATAAACAAGCATTTCAAATAATTTAAGTTTTTAAAAACCCTCATTTTTATTTTAATTAATTTCTTTAAAATTATATATGTAAATAAATAAAAAATAAACAGAAAATAAATAAATAAGTGAATTTATACACGCACAAGCTTAAAATGAAGTAGTTATGTAAAGAGCATTCTTGTATGCAAACATTCGCACATTTTCCAGTTTTTGCATTAGTAGACATTGACTTAAAATAAACATTTCTACATATAAAATACATATAAAATATATGACGGAATAAAATTTCGCCTTGCTTTTAATATAAAATGAATAATGCTTACTTAAAAGGCGATTAAATAAACAATTATAGATGTTAATAATTATAGTATTAATCTTGTATAGTTATAGACGATTTTTAAATAAAATAAAATAAATAAAATAAAATTTTAACACCTATTATTGTTTATTTAATCGCCTTTTAAGTAAGCATTATTCATTTTATGTTAAACATTTCTATTCACATAACTGTGTTATAATGCCTTTAATATGTGTTATAATGCTGAATTAAATATAAGCATAGCATTTTTTTTCTTTCGTGTCCTGTTTTTTCCTTGTCCCCTCTTTTTCGGTCACATTTTTTCTTTCTATTTTTCTCCGCCCTTCTTTTTTTCTGTCTTTTTTCCCTTTAAATAACACGTTTTTTTCAGATACACTTTTCAGATGTGTGTTCTCCCCCCCCCCCTGTCCAATTTATTTAGAATTGAGAATTATATACTCTAGAGGTCTGCACAGGCCCGGACTTGGCCCGCGGGCCGGCCGGGCTGATAAAAAAAAAAAAAAAAAAAAATTCGGGCCTGCTGGTCCGTTCTGAAGATTTCAGCAAAAACAATAAAATATGAGGTATTTTCAACGAAAATGGTTTTAACGAGAATAAGTGTAAATGTGCGTCACGAGCTATACTAGTTCGACTACATCAATATAAAAATGTAGAGTGTAGACATCGGTATCAGAGAGTTACATTGTGTGTAACCCGTTTTAATATTTTTTTAGCTGACTCATGCCGGGCCGAGATCAAGCTTGTATTACTTTTCTACACATAGACTGGTCGGACCGGAACTACACTTAATTGTCCTCAAGATCTGTAGGGCAGAAAACATGATTTGTAAAATTATTAACAGTGATAAAGAACTTATGTTAGCTTAATCTTTGGATATATACCTCTTGATGGTTTCTAAATTAATTTCTCAATAATGTGAAAGTTTGACACATTTTCTGATTAATTTTAAATTGTAAAAGTATGAAAGTGATAAGCCTAACTATTGAAGGGATTTGGAATCGAATAGCGTTTTTCATTTTTAAAGTAAATAAAATACTTGTATAACCTTGTTGAGATATAATAGTTACTCAATGATTGCAGGTTTTTCTCCCTTTCCATGCTATCGCTTCCAGAAACTCTATTCAAAACGCTAATTATGACAGTATTTTATTTGCTTACAGTATTTTTAAAATGCTTGTATCAAAAAATGGATAACACCATTTGATTATATCGTTTCTCAATATAGATACCTGCTAATCTTATGCGTTTCTGAGAAAAAATGAATTCATAAATGTGTCAGAAAGGAGCTTCTTTGAATTTAAGAATGGATTTGGATTTAAAATCTTTAATAAAATTACATAGAAATATTTTTATAAATTTTCTTTTATTAAAGAGCTTCAAACGTAACGATGTTTTTAGATTTATTTCCTTTTTCTTTTATTGTAAGCCTTATTAATTTTTTAATGAATCTTCATTCGAATGTTGAAAACCTAAGAATCTAAGTAATCATTAATGTTGTTAATGTGTATTTCCTGTAAAATATACTGTAAAATCCTTCCATAGATATGTATGCAGTAATCCTTAAAGGAATCTTAATTTTATGATAAAAATATCAATTTTTTAGAAATCGTAGAAATTGTAACAGGCCAAAACGGACCGGACCGGGCCTAAAATATAAACATTTAAACGGGCCGGGCCCGGAAATTCCGGCCCGTGCAGATCTCTAATATACTCATGTGTACATATTATCTTGATGTGATGGAAAAAAAATAAAGTTTTAGATCACTCATTTTATTGTAAAATTTCCATTCTTGAAATTTAAAATTCAAGATATAATTTCAAACTTATGGGGTTTTTTGTGTGTGTTTTACTTTATATCAGAATTATTTAATTTCAAAGCTTTGTATGAATTCAAATTTTTAAATTTTACTCCAGGGAAATGCATGAGAAAGTGTGTTCATTATGTCTCGAATTTGACACCATCGCCCCACCCCTTCTTAAAACAAAATCATGTCTGTGCTGCTGTATGCAAAATTCAGTAATAATAATAAAAAAAAAACTGTTAAAATTAGTTCAAAGAACACTCCCAGTTGAGTTTCCTTTTCTATAAATACAGAAATATAAATTCTGTCTTTGTCATTTATTAAATACTTAATAGAAATATTAGTATGATTAATTAGATTTAATATTAGTAAATTTAAAAGAAAAAAAAAATCATAGTAGAAAATAAAATAACCGTTAACTTAAAACTATTTTAAATTTGAGAATTCCTTTATTAAGGCATTTTTTTTATAAATGTAATTATTTGTAACGTATTGCAATAAGAGAAATATTCTACATTCGAAGTATTCCTATAATCCAAGCTTTCTTATAGAACATTTCAAGCAAATATTTGTGTAAAAATATCACACCTTGTTACTTTAAAGGAAATGGCTAGTAAAAAATCCTGAATATCATTTTAATAGCAGTTAAAATATTCTTCTGCATCAGATAGTTTGCATTCGCTTATATTCCTTTATTTTTTGTTTCGGTGAACACAACCCCGATTTTTTCACCTGATGAAAGGAGCTGTTTTAACTATCCTGGAAACTACATACATGTATATATATTTTATTTTTTTCTGAAGTATCACGAAGTTCTTTTACATAGTTTATAAGATCTTAAGGTTTATATTTAATGAAGTTTTGTGTACATTGGTACCGCTAAAGATAATTTTTATCCCGACAAAAAAAAAAAAAAAAAAAAATACTTTGTTCTAAAATGTTTTTTCAAATCACATTTGAAAAAATTATTCCTATATTTTGCGATAAAAAAATTTAAAAAAACAAATTTATCATCATTTTAGTATCGATTTCCAAACTTCTGCAAGAGAATAACATTACATCCTTTTGTAATCTTAACTAAATCCGATATTATGTTGTAAATTGTAATTAAAAACATTAGTTAATGATTTTTAGTTGGTTATTAGTTCAAACATTTTTCATTTTATAAATTTTGAAATCTAAAAATACATTCTAAAATCATATTTAATTATTATCTAATATTGTTACATTCTTTGTCTGATATTTTAATCGACAAAACAGTATAGGGTTTTCTTTCGTTGTTTTGTTATTTTCTATTTTTCATAGAATTTTTTAAAGCATGAGTTTCTTTGATAAATTTATCTATGGCGCCTCATCTAGTTCAAAAATCTATTCTTTAGAGGCTTGATTTAGTAAAGAAGTGAAACCATATATGAATTTAAATATGAAGTTAAAAATTCATTTTATCTTATACGTTTATAATAGATCTGAATCAATATTTAAAAATCTTAAATTAATTTTGCTACATTCTTGGGTTTTGATAAAATATTCTTGAAATCCTGCTTTTCCTTTTTAATTAATTATATATTTTTTAACCTTCTAAAATTATACTTTGCAGAAAGTCTTTAATCTAAGGTATCTTGTATGAAGAATAATTCCTAATAATTTTGTGTAATTAAAAATATTAATAAGTTATATCTGAATTTAACTGCATGTTATATCAAATTAAAAAAATCTGCTTGGTTAGGTTATTAAAAGTGATGTTTTTAGCTAATTAAATTAAATTTACTTATACTTGTAAAAAGCATAGCAATGTTTAATTATATCTTTTTTTACTGCAGTAAAAATAAATAAAACTATATTAAGACATGTATATTAGCTACAACTAATTTATATCAAGAGAGTTTTTTACAAAATAGTTCATAAGCTATAACTCTTAAAATCAGTGCGAAAATATCACGTTTTCTATTTGTCTTTTTTTTTTTTTTTTCTTTACTTCAATGCGATTTACCTGTTTTCAAGAATGCTTGCAATCAACACATGTTCCCTATTACAAAAAGATTCCCCAATTTCTTCTAGAGGAGATTATACAGGGATTAGTTTCTTCAGGTGTCCAAGGGTGGGAGACCGGTTGTCAGGGGAAGTAGAAATTGAGTGTCCTTGCTAGACACACACACAATGGTCTTGAATAGATTATTGATTACCCGCAAATATTGCAGGGGGAAAAGCAGTTTTTTGAGAAACACATATAATGACTTAGCTTTCTCAAAGAATGAACATTTACAGAAACACAAAATATATTTTCAGTAAACCTTTCTGAAAGGTTTTGCATGCAGAGAGCTTGACTGCCAATGGGTTAAAATGTCACATATATATATATATATATGTTACAGGCCAAACCCGATTTTAGGCCAAACTAGTCTATCCTAATGCCCATCGGATAGACTAGTTTTTCCTACGCCAAACTAGTCTATCCTAATGCTCATAGGATAAACTAGTTTTTCCTAGGCCAAACTAGTCTATCCGAACGCCCATCGGATAATCTAGTTTTTCCTAGGCCAAACTAGTCTATCCGAACGCCCATCGGATAAACTAGATTTTCCTAGGCCAAACTAGTTTGGCGGAACGGTCATTAGGATGAACTAGTTTAGCCTGCTATTCATTGGTTTGAACTAGTTTATCCTAGGCGGAACTAGATTGTACTAGGCCAATTCAATTTGGCGTGATTTTATTGAATCTAAAGATCACCACGGCGCCGACTTTCTAGTTTTGATCTATTTTATCCTAGGCCGATGCAATTTGACTCGTTTTTAGCTCACATACTATCAAAGCCTGAGAGCTAATGTGCTCGTAGATTCTGTGTGTGTGTATGTAACCATGTACGTATGTATGTATGTATGTACGTACGTATGTACATTCTTATGTACATACGTACACACGACGTACGTACGTACGTCGGACTAATATATAGCGACTAATAAAACGGACTAATGTGGAATTAATATAACACAAGCACCTAAGTGTTGGAATTTGGATTCGATTTAGTTCAAATCAGCCGGCTTCGCCCGCTATCGGGCCCCTTGTTTTATATAAAATCTCGAAACGGGCGTATGTTGAAGCGAATGAACCTCGAAGAGAAAGAAACATGATGATAAATATTTAAGAAAAAAGATTCCGCATCGAAATACCACTATTTCCTAATAGTAATTTTTGTAAAAATGTTATATTCTTGTTGGAACATTTTGAAACTTACAGTTTATGAAACTTAAAGTTTTGAAACTGACAATTTATGGCATTTGATATAAATTTATAAAAAAGTCAGATTTCGGCGTGAAAGAGGGTGTGGATGCGAACAAAATCGCGAAATATAACGGAAATTCTAGCTTTTAAAGCACCCCGACATCAAGTAACATATCTACTATTAGGTTGTTTAACGGAGTTTCATTCAGATACAGTTTTGTTAATAATAGAGTGCACTCCTTGGTGTTGGAATGAGAAACTAATATAACGTGGCTTAGTTAAAACTTGCTGGCTTCGCCCGCTATTTGATTGGCCTAGGCAGTGGGGTTATGGTTGGAAATTCGTTCACTTCGAGGCCCTTTCGAAAAGGAGGATTACATTCGGCGGTGCGTACTCAGCACGCTTTCTACGATTTGAATTTCGTTCGCTTCGAAGTTCGTTCGAAAAGAAAGAGGGCATTCGGCAGTACGTGTGCAGCACACCTGCTATACGCTGTCGCAAGCTGTAGGGATGCTGAAGAACTAATGCACGAAATTTAATAAAAATTTACATTCAGGTAGTCTCTGATCTAAATTGATGCTGATTAATTTTTGGTGTAAATCGCTGATCAAGTGGAGCTGCTGTTTTGCATTTTTTATGATTTACGCATTAGTTTTATCTTAACTAATACACGAATTTCCATCAAACATCAGATTCAGTTCGTCCATGAGATGAGTTGGTGTTGTTTCTATTTTGAAGCAAATCACTCAACATGGCTATACTATGCTGCATTTTTAACAATTTTTACAATAGCTGTATCTCAAAAACTAATGAACGGAATTTAATATAAATTTATATTCAGATAGTCTTCGATATAAATTGATTCTGATTACATTTTCATGTAAATCGTTCAAAAATCACTATTCGTCAATAGTGACATTAAACGCGGAACATATTTTTATAAATTTATATCATGTGTCATAAACTATCTTAAAATTTCAACTAAATCAACCTAGAATTTCCGTTATATTTCCTGATTTTCTTCGCCTCCCCCCTCTTTCGTAATGGGACTTTTTTTACAATTTTTATCATGTGTTATAAACTATTACAAAGTTTCAAACAGTTCCAAGAAGAATTTAACATTTTTACAAAAATTACTAATAGAAAATAGTGGTATTTGACGCGCCATCTTTTTTCTTAAATTTTTAACATCATGTTTTATTATGTTTCTAAAAGTTTCAAATAATGGTAATATTTAATTATCAGCTAAAACCTTAAAAAATGCTGAGATTAAAAAAATATATATACATATATATATATATATATAGCGTCCTCTTACTCTACCCCCCATCCTAAATTTCAAGTGTCATGCTTTATTTAAGCTTTTTCTTATTTATAAAAGGATTCGGATATTTAGTTTCTTAATATGAACAATTTCGCCTGAAGTGATGTGTGCAAAAACCAAAATCTGTTACAAATTAAAAATCTTTTCATAAAACCGAAAGTCTCTGTCCGATTAAAAAAAATCCGTTCTACGTTTATATCTCAGAACCCCCCAAATTAATCAGGTAAAGGCCTTATCAGAAGGAACATACATCCAGAATTTGAAACAAATCGGTAAATTCTCTGTGAAAAACCTATTTTCATAAATTAAGAGTGTTACCTCCCATTGCTCCTTTCTTTATACGTAAACAATGAACACCCACAACTGATCTTGGATGTACTTTATCAAAATGATATTATACCTAAAATTTTAATAAAATCTTATCATTTTGCATGGAAAACTGACTTAACTAAATTAAGGAGGTGTGTGTGTGTGTGAGGGGGGTGCGGATTAGCCTTTTGTTCTCCTCCCCTTATTCTTATTCAATGAACCCCTGAAACTAATCAGGAAAGTTCATTATCAGGATAAATCTATGTCCAAAATTTGAAGCAAATTGGATATTTCTATCAGGAGTTATCGCATTACGTACACACGTGCGTACATACGTACGTACATACAGCCATACGTACGTAAATTGTTACATACACATACACAGAATCTGCGAGCACATTAGCTCTCAGGCTTTGATAGTCTGTGAGCTAAAATCGCGTCAAACTGCATCGTCCTAGGAGAAAATAGATGAAAATTAGAAAATTGGCGCCGTGGCGGTCTTTACATTAAAAAATATCACGCCAAATTGAATTGGCCTAGGACAATCTAGTTCGGCCTAGGATAAACTAGTTCAAACCATTGAATAGCAGGCTAAACTAGTTTACCCTAATCACCGTTCGGCCAAACTAGTTTGGCCTAGGAAAATCTAGTTTATCCGATGGGCATTCGGATAGACTAGTTTAGCCTAGGAAAATCTAGTTTATCCGATGGGCATTCGGATAGACTAGTTTGGCCTAGGAAAAACTAGTTTATCCGATGGGCTTTCGGATAGACTAGTTTGGCCTAGGAAAAACTAGTTTATCCGATGGGCGTTAGGATAGACTAGTTTGGCCTAGGAAAAACTAGTTTATCCGATGGGTGTTAGGATATACTAGTTTGGCCTAGGCTAATCTAGTTTGGCCTAAAATCGGGTTTGGCCTAAAATCGGGTTTGGCCTGTAACATATATATATATATATAATGGAAAAATGGCAAAAAAAACGCTTAACAGTTTGATATTTCTCATTAAGAAATTTATGTTAATAGCTGGAAGCACACTTAAATACTTTTTTTCGGCCCTATCGTTTACCTAGTAACTTTATTACACGCCACTATTTAACTAAAATTTAATTGAAACTAAATCATTCTTAAAGCTACTCAAATTGCATTTCCAGAAATTATCATCAATAGATGACCGCCTATCAAATCTTTTGCGTAGTCCTATAGATCTTTTTATCAATATTCTACAAACATTTCTTAATAAACGAAATTCAGTTCAACATAATAATGTATAACATTTTCAAAAACCACTTTTAAGCAATTTATGCTTATACAGTAGCCTTTACGAATTCCTTTGTGTAGCCCTGCATATCATTTATCGTACTTATACACACCATATAGTGTGCATAAATATAGGAAATTTAAAATCGCATATTATAATTAAAAATGCATTTCCTGCCACCATCTCTATTATATCGTTATTCAGATAGAGTATATTATGGATAATATTTTGCGTGACCCTGTAAATACTACGCACTTCATATTATAGGTTAAATAAACTATAGTAAGCCTCACCGACGGATAACATGAAATAGTTTAACACAGTTAAAATATGCCACAAACAATTCCCAACTAAACGATTGTGTAATGAAATTTTTTGTGTGATCCTGTATATGAATAGTTACTATTCTTTGCACTGCATATTTTAGTGAGCTTCGTAAATGCATATCAATTTTACTATGTTTGAAAGGTTTTAACATCTTTAAAATTCATTTGGAACGATTTTTTTCCTATTTGCCATAATGTAACTAAAAAATCTAGACTCCCTTTTAAATAAATTAAACATACTACAAACTTCATCTGAAGTATAATTTGTGATAATGTAAAAATAAATAACATTTAAAAAATTAGAACAATCCGAGTATATTTTTAAAAGTTAGAGCAAGGAACTTCGGACAGAGGGCTAGACAGCCAGACAAGCCGAAGTCATCAAAACTTTTGAACTTTGTTTAAAAAATTCAGGACAATCTGGATATAATTACTAAAGATAGAGCGCGGACTGAGAGACATATGGTTAGGCAATCCGAAGTCATAAACACTTTTCAACTTTGTTGGACAAAACTGAGATAAAGAAGTCGGAAATTGCACGTCAGACGTCGCAACTGGGGTGCTTTCCTATTATATCGAAGTTTTTAAAATAATCAGTACTTCGGATACAATACAGTACCCGGAATATTCTGTGTCTCCCTGTAAATACAAAATGCTTCCTATTATACGGGAATTAAATGTAGTAAACTTCAGCAACCTATATCAATTCATAAAATGTCAAATAGTTTAATATAAACAAAACGCACCCCAAACTATGTTTCCCTATATCATTATGTAATAAAATACTTTTGTGTCCCCTATGTATTCATAAAAATGTTATTTGATGTATATTTTAATACGTATTTCATGATGCATATGAATTGTGTTATATTTGAAAGAGTGTAACATCATTAAAATGCACTTGAAACTATTTTTCCCATTGCTGGTAATGTAACGGAATGCTCTTGATTGTCCTGTAATTGAACTATGCACCCCATTTTCATAAAATTTGAAATGACTCGGCAAAATTATGTAATAATTAT
Organism: Maratus speculifer; assembly: GCA_964019185.1. Classification (NCBI taxonomy): domain Eukaryota; kingdom Metazoa; phylum Arthropoda; class Arachnida; order Araneae; family Salticidae; genus Maratus; species Maratus speculifer. The sequence continues at coordinate 185,892,599 of OZ025290.1, forward strand.
ATACTTCAAATTTCAAGCGATTCAAGTCGGTTAGTGTTGCGTTGTTACATGCTGATAGATTGACTGACGTATTGAACGACGACTGTAGGAGCTACGCATGTAAATAATTACTAAACACTAAAAAAAGGGAGAAAGCTAAGATTAACCCAAATTTTAGGTTTGTGTTTTGCGTATTAAACCGTAATTTAAATGTTGCATAAATAAATTCTCAGCCCACAAAAATTCATATTTCTCTGACATTATTTATTTTTTTTTTCTTTTAGAGATTAAACATTCTGAATACGAATAATTATAAGATAGAGGGGAAAGCTCAATTAACTCATATTTTGCAACACCGACTAATTTAAAAATGAAAATTGCTGCGTGATTGATATTAATTATTTTTCGTACTTCACAATGCTTATTTTTTCAATTAGAATGTTTGTTTGCTGCTTGTTATCTTTTATAATATTTCTTAATGACGTCATTATAAAATTTCATAAACAAAGACAAAAAGTATATTTTATATATAGGGCTGCTTTTATAATTATCATAAGTGTATCATGAATTACAATGATGAAAATTATTATAATGAAGAAATTAAGGAATAATATAAATATTCTCTAAATATCCCATATTCCATATCATTCAAGTTTTAAAGTAAAAATGATGCATTTATTAATGCACTCCACTATAGTAAAAGAGTATATATGGCTTAAGTTTATCTGTCTGACTGCTTTTTCGCAATCTAGCTTTCACAAATTCATTTGAGTTGTTAGAAATCTGAAATACTAGAACAGAAAATTACAAAAAAAACAATGTAGTATGCTAGCTATTGAAAAGGAATTATGTGACGGCACTCATGTGCAAAATGTGTAGTCAAAATAAAAGTTTTAGTTTCTCCGATCTGTATTGTAATCAGAGATCAGTGTACTGAGTCTGTGTCATATGGAAATTTCCTCCTTGTGCCCCAATCCAGTTTTTTCTATGGGGGGGGAGGATTCCCGGAATGGTTTTTTGTGCGTGCATAACATGTCCGTTTCTTGCGATACATGTACGGTTCCAACGCTCTTTAGGGTTTTCGCATGCGCTGAGCATTTTGCGATGAAAAAATGGGTGTTGCCATTGGAAATTTTCGAGTTTCTGTGACTATAACCGCAACCGTGAGCGCCATTTTGTTGTCGTTCACAGAATCTCGAGCTCATACCTCTGAATAGCTATATCTGAAATTTCATTTCGATAGGTTGAGGGGACTGGCCGCTAGAGCTCCGTATATCGGCAAAGTTTTTTTATGACCACCCTGTACATTTGAAACATTTGAAACAATTTTTAATTACGCGAAATTCTGTACAGTTGACATCATTACAGTTTACTACAACATTTGGTTTATTCTCAGTTTGAGAATTTTTAGCATTTTTTTTTAAATATAATGTGCAATATACAAATGCTACATTCATTAGAACTCGCTATATTCAAAACTATGATGTTTTGGAAAATAATGATTACCATAAAAATAACATTGATTGTTACTATTATATTTCTAATTATATCAATAACAGTTTTAATAATAGTAATAATAAGGAAGCAAAAAAGATAAAATTACATGCACCAGAAATAATAAATGAACGCAAATATAAATGTTTCAGCAATAAAGATATTTTTTAGATTAAAATAATTAGAATTATACTTAAAATTGTAGTATTATTTTTTTAATAAGAAGAGACTAATGTACGATTAGTTTTCCTCTTTTACCACGATAACCAATATTTATTCTTTATTTTATAATAGATCCAGTTATATATTATAAATTTTATTTTACTACTCTCATTAACTAATCAAGATTTTTTCATTGAAATAAATTTGCAAATATGCTGCATAACAATAGTTTGCTATTTCTGCCCACTTTAAAGTGAAATTCGAAATGGTAGTATCTTGAAACCATACGTTGGATAAAAGCCAAAAATTAAAAAAAAGTAATTATTTATATCAAAATAACCTAAAAAGGACATTTAAGTATTTATTCGAAATATTTTTATTACGAATGCATCCATTTCAACTATTTTACAAAAGAATATGTATATGTTACATTGTTTTAGTTTAGACTAACCACTCCATTATTGTTTTTTCTTTGTTAAACTATTTCCTGTAAGAATAATAACCCACATATATATATCATCTTTTTATCATCATATTTTCATTTTTGTTTTAAGGGAACAGTGAACTTTGAAAAGTGTGGAAATATATTTTTATATTAAAATTTATCCTTTTTTCTAAATTATAAGAGAAAATAAAGAAATATCAGTTGAATTATATAAGGTGTCTTGAAATAATAGCGCCACGTTAGATTCTACCAATTTTCACAACTTAGTTTTAGATTTTTTATTCCATAGGATTTGATTATGTATATAGAGAAAGAATAATTTGAAGGTATGTATTCATAAAGTTTAGGGTACCATTTCTTGAACAATGCTATTTGGCATTATTATCCACGTATGTGGGCAATAAAAGATGGAATAATGGTATATAAATTGTCCAATTCAAAGAGATACAATCTCTGTGGTACTAGAAATTGACAAATTGTTTTTACATTATTTCCTAAAGAATTGTAAGAAATATTGCAAAAACATAAAAATAATTTTTTAAACTGTTGACATGAAAACTCATCTCCCAGTCATTTAAAAAATAATTTAAATTGATGTTCCAAAAGTGCACGATCTATAGTGCATTTAACTGAAATGCTACATTCAGTTTTTCATATGGCACACAGTGCTGGTAATTGGAAAAAAATATTTGTAGAAACTCAAATTTTCATACATTATGATGCTACCGGACAAAAGTTTACTTTTTTTACGGTAGCAAATTAAATATTTCTGGGAACGGCGTTTCTACACGTTCCCGCACTATTACAGCACTGGTGAAGTACGTTATTAAGCTATCGCATAGCTTTTATCGCGGGCTTTGAGCGTGGCGACCGAATCCAAAAATTCCGTAACGAGAAATATACTAACACATCCGTAACGAAAAAACCTAACACTCGGCTACCGTCGTTTCACTTCCGCAGACTTCGGCATGGTATCCTTCGGTAGACTTCGGCAGACATTGACGCGGTATTTTTGAGATATTTAGAGGATATCAAGTCTCAAACTTATATATCTTATTTCAGTTACTATAAATCTATAGTTTCAATAATAAAAATTCCTGATAGAATGTGTATAGAAAAGAATCGTCTTAAGATAAAACAAGGTAGGATAATGTAGCTTTTGGTGAGTGGAGACCCGCCCAATGGTGAGGATCGAAAAACTTAAATGCTTATAACTCGCGATCTAATTTTCGTAGCGCGGCCAAATTTTGTTTGGTAATTTATTATGAGAGAGTGTTAATTTTTGGTGACAGGAGACCCCCACGTTGAGGGTCGAAAAATTTAAAATGCTTATAACTCGCGATCTAATTTTCGTAGCGCGGCCAAATTTTGTTTGGTAATTTATTATGAGAGAGTGTTAATTTTTGGTGACAGGAGACCCCCCCACACACACACAGTGAGGGTCGAAAAATTAAAAAAGTTTTATAACTCACGATCAATTTTCGTAGCGCGGCCAAATTTTGTTTCGTAATTTATTATGAGACAGTGTTACTTTTGGTGACAAGAGACCCCACGGTGAGGGTCGAAAAAGTTAAAATGCTTATAACTCGCGGTCTAATTTTCGTATCGCGGTCAAAATTTGTTTGGTAATTTATTATGAGACAGTGTTAATTTTTGGTGAAAAGAGACCCCCCCATGCTGAGGGTCGAAAATTTTAAAATGCTTATAAATCGCGATCTAATTTTCGTAGCGCGGCCAAATTTTGTTTGGTAATTTACTATGCGACATTGTTACTTTTGGTGACAGGAGACCACCCACGGTGAGGGTCGAAAAATTTAAAATGCTTATAACTCGCGATCTAATTTTCGTAGCGCGGCCAAATTTTGTTTGGTAATTTATTATGAGACAGTGTTACTTTTGGTGACAGGAGATCCCTCATGGTTAGGGTCGAAAAATTTAAAGTGCTTATAACTCGCGATCTAATTTTCGTAGCGCGGCCAAATTTTGTTTGGTAATTTATTATGAGACAGTGTTAATTTTTGGTGACAGGAGACCCCCGCGATGAGGGTCTAAAAACTTAAAATGCTTATAACTCGCGATCTAATTTTCGTAGCGCGGCCGAATTTTGTTTGGTAATTTATTATGAGAGAGTGTTAATTTTTGGTGACAGGAGACCCCCCCCACACACACACAGTGAGGGTCGAAAAATTAAAAAAGGTTTATAACTCACGATCAATTTTCGTAGCGCGGCCAAACTTTGTTTCGTAATTTATTATGAGACAGTGTTACTTTTGGTGACAGGAGACCCCCACAGTGAGGGTCGAAAAAGTTAAAATGCTTATAACTCGCGGTCTAATTTTCGTATCGCGGCCAAAATTTGTTTGGTAATTTATTATGAGACAGTATTAATTTTGGTGAAAAGAGACCCCCCCCCCCTGTAAAGGCGTTTTCCTTTACATATTAGTTAATAATTGTTTTCCCCCCTTAGATAAATTACAATATTTCCTTAATTTGTAACTTTATTTAATAAGCTAGATTTCTAATCCCTTTAATTCTTTTCAGTTACTAACGGCCATTTTTTCCTTTAAAATATGACTTCGCTTATCTCTCATTCTTTCTTTAAAGCTACAACATATATCCGTTTGTTCATGTAAATGAATGTATTTTCCCATAGCAACAACCATTTAAAGAGTTATTTCTAGCCTGTATTTATTCATAGTTAAACGCTATTCGCTTAGAAAGCAGATGCGCTAAGTTTGTCTTTTATTTTATTTCATTAGAATTCATTTCCTTTCGGAGCCCGTGAGACTCTTGTTAACCCTAGGTAAAGAATTCAATCTTTGTGGTTTTCCGGTGCCATATACACTCTTTTATCGTTTGGCATTAATTATTTTAAATTTTACGCTTTGAGCATTCTCATTGTACTCTATGTAACGGAAATCAAATGCATGTCTCCTATCATCGAAAATGTACATCTGGTGTTCGTTATTGGCGATAAATACCAATGTAATACGCCAAAGACAGTGGTTTCAAAAATTTTATTTTTATCATTCGGCTCTCATCTTTGGTACTGTTATGTGATACAATATTCTCCTACGTTCCTGCGGTCGACGGGTCTTACCGTCGGCCGGAGCCTTGTTACACGCCTCATGCTCTTCAATAAAAGGATTTTGTGTCAAGAATAACTCGTCTTCTCTTGGAGTTTTTTTTTGTTTTTGTTTTTTCTTGAACCCGTGCTTACATCACCGATGCGGAGTGAATCCTCCCTATATACATTGGTGCAAAGCGTCGAATTTTTCTCCAAGTTAAAAAAAAAACTACGGTATGCGGACTGCGGTAATAGGCTAAAAATGTTCTTCAATCATTCAAACATTTGACGGTATACCTCCTTTCCGTGTCTCATGACGAATGTTGGATTGTTTTCAAGTTATCACGATTAAAAAAAAAAATGAAAACTATTCCGAAGCGAAACGAGATATTACTTTCATCAAATTGTGTTTTTTCTCATTTTCGTCCATTCCTGAAGCGATTGATTATTAATCATAAAAAAACTGTTCGCAATTTAATCAAATCAAACGTCGATTCTTACTGCAAGTGACTTTAGTAAAGCCTATTTATTTAACTATTGGGACAATTATGACCTTTCTGCAGTAAGCAACATCAACAAAATCTGCAATTTATTTTATCTTCGCCTGCAAGTATGCGACTCTACATAACACTGTGTTCTCGCCGGCAACCCTGGAATTCTCCCTGGCAAGCTAAATATTCTTCGCCACTCATCAGTGCCGGACTTATATGAATCATAGTGCTCCTTCATGTTTTCGTGGAAAAAAAGGAGATAAATATGTGAATGATCTTCCCTCTGACAAATTTACTACACATCAGCAGTTTAGACCTCTGCAGTTAATACTTTTTAAAGACAGGCTTGCAGCTGATCCTAGATTGACGTACAAAACAGATAGCGCAGCAAAATTAGCAAGGGCACATGCTGTCGTTAAATGTATCAGTTACTTAGGAAGGGGTGATTTGGAAAAGGAATGTTTTGTTTTATTATTTTTTCGCGCTTCAAAGTGATTACATCAAGTTTCAAGGCCTTCAGTTTTAATTATTTTTTTTTCAGCTAAGGTAAGTAACATATTTCTATGGAGATGTTGCGATGTAAATTCATGTTTTGTTTAAAAGACATTTAAAGTCTCTTATAATTATTTATAGAGAGATTTTGGTAAAAAAAAAAAGGAAGTATAATGCTTCCAGGATTTTACGTTACTTGAAATATGATTTTCCTCTATTAAAATAGTTTCCAGTATAATTTTTGAGGAGATACAAAATATTTCTTAAAATATTAAGAGTTATGCCTTCATTATGTAAATTATAGACAGGTATTGCCACAACTTAGAAATGGAGCACTTTATTATTTTATTTTTAAGTTTCCATTTTCTTCGTGATGTGTTTTTGTTTGTAAAGCTAAAACCCTTGTATAAGTTTTTTTACTGACGTTTTTGTGCATTCCTTCATGAGATTTCGTACAAAAAATAGAAGCTGATATTACGCTCTATAAAACATTGTGGTACTAATATTTTCAATTGATGCCATTGCATATATTATTTACTCTTAGAAATTTCATGCCTTTTATTACTTTTAGATATTTTAACAGTTTTCTATATTTTAGCTATTTAAAGGTATTTTTATAATATTTTTGTCTCAAGTTAGTAAATATTTAGTAAATATATTTGTAGTAGATTGTGGTTCCGTTAAATGTCTTAATATTTAAAGCAGTACATATTTTTGTGTAATTCGTCACATATTTTCATATAAAATATTTTTACATGAGTAATTAGGTGTAGGTAAAGATTGTGTTTTTTTTTTTTAAAGTGCTCAAAATTGTTTTGCATGACTGTTATTAAATTCTTTCTCAGTTATACTCAGTCACCTATTTTAAGTTGAAATTAATTTTATTCTGACAACAATGATTGCTTATTTTTATTTTTGAAATACACAGTGAAATGCATTAGACACTAGTTTATTGCATTGTATTTTTTAGTTCTCGAATAATTTCAATGATGTGTAAAATAAGTTTTGGTGTTGACATATTTTTTTTTCTTTCAAATTAAATTATCAGATTATGTACAGTTTGACTTTAGTCAGTGTGTTGGATTCAGCGATACCTTACCTTTTTACACACAAGTTTGCACTTTCAAATCATTGTTTGTGAAATCTATTTTTTTAAATTTTACACGTGTATCGCTGAATCCTCATATATGTGCTTAATTTTTACTTGTTTCAGTTACACCCCCCCCCCACCGTAAATGTAAATATTCATTTATTCATTTTAGATTTTTACCATTCATAATATGCAGGTGTATACCAGTAGTCATTTTGGAGGTCCTACATTTTTTTCCCTATTTTGATGTTCCGGTGATGCAGGGATATTGTGCGGTGTGACAAACTCGCAATTCAGAAATGACTACTTAATCTATTTCGATGGCCTTGAATTGCGTGTCGGTTGCTTCTTGCGATTATACACTCAGCCATGTGCGCTGGTTCGCATTTTTGTGTATAATCGTTTCAGTGCCTTTATTGTCACATTGCATTCTATTCGTATTTTTCTTCTTCTCTCCAATAACAATATTTTGCGACGCAGTTTGCTTGACTAAAGTCACACTGTTTGTTTTTTCTTATGAAATAGTTACACACCTTTGCAAAAAAAGAGAAGAATTTGTTCACAAAAAAAATAAAAATAAAATTTCTCCTCTAGCTGAGATATAAAAAAAACTTGCTTTGCAATTAATAATTTTGAGACTTGTACACTTAATATATATTGACACCATCCTTTTCTTGTGGTTTTTTTCTTATACCTATATACACTATATTGCCATTGATTATGGGACACTTGCGATTTTAGACATTTTACTAAATATCTAGAAAAATACATGAGGAATCATCTCGAAACTCTTAGTGTATAAATATAATAGTATACGTCATACATCTCCGTGAAGATTTTTTACCGAAACGCCATAGGGGACCGTCAACAAGTTAAAAAAGAATGAATATCTTTTGAATAACCCTGTCAAAACTAATGTAGCAAAAGCGCTCAAACTCTAGATTACGATTGAATGCCTTATTGTAATACACTGTGTTCATTTTTATGCAAATAGCATGCATACTCGCAGAGTAATTAAGGTTTTTATAAAAATGGTCCCAAATTTTTCCAAGTTTTTTCCTTATAATTTTCAGAGTTCTTAATATAAAATAATATTTTTTTTTTCAGAAAATATGACAAATAACATTGCATACAGCACCCTGTAATCAGAATTAAAAAAATAATAAAAATTGTATGAAAAATGAGTAGGTTTACTATATAATTTTTTACTGCGCAGGCGTCAAAGATATCAAAATTTCATTTGCATATTATGTTAGCTAAATGTATAGAGCAACTTTTGTAAAAGTCTCAAAATCATAGCTTGAAAATCCTGAAAGTAATCGTCTATAGAAAAGGGACAAAATCCGTTGTTTCCAAAATGAAGCAAAAAAATGAGGGATTTTATCCAAATGCAGTAGTACATCCCATATTGTGTATTCTATATTGACACTAATCAATGAATATATGGATACAACCCCTCTTGTTTTTGCTTCATTTTGAGAATAACGGATTTTCGACTTACTCAATTGACGATTATTGTCAGAATTTTCAAGTTATGATTTTGTGACTTTCACAAAAGTTGCTCTATACATTTATCTAACATGATATGCAAATGAAATTTTGATATCGTTGACGCATGCGCAGTAAAAAATTATTTAGTAAACCAACTCATTTTTTATACAATTTTCATTATTTTTTAATTCTGATTACAGGGTACTGTGTGCAATGTTGTTTGTCATATTTTCTGAAAAAAATAATATTTTATATTAAGAACTCTGAAAATTATAAGGAAAAAACTTGGAAAATTTTGGGATCATTTTTATAAAAACCTTAATTACTCTGCGAGTATGCATGCTATTTGCATAAAAATGAACAAGGCTTATTAAAATAAGGCATTCAATCACAATCTAGAGTTTGAGCGCTTTTGCTACATTAGTTTTGACAGGGTTATTCAAAAGATATTCATTCTTTTTTAATTTCTTGACGGTCCCCTATGGAGTTTCGGGAAAAAATCTTCACGGAGATATATGACTTATACTATTATATTTATACACGAAGAGTTTCGAGATGATTCCTCATGTATTTTTCTAGATATTTAGTAAAATGTCTAAAATCGCAAGTGTCCCATAATCAATGGCAATATAGTGTATGTTTGCTGTGAATTTTTATATACCTACACTTGTTTATGTTTATTGTATATACAGGTAAGAGGTGATAATCCCACTTTTATATTTTAAGTACTATACATTTTATTTGTGTATCATACCTAAACACATAATTTTAAATAGAGAGTCCAGTATTGGGCTTCAAAAGTTTAACTTTTGCATCTGTGTCATCGTAAAAAAAAAGGAGCAAGTTAAATTTATTTTTCCAACAGTAATAAGTTGGCAGTTATTATTATTACGCAGATTTTAATACACTTCTCTAATTCTTGTGTCTTCTAAAAAAATAATAATACACATATTTTTTTCAGTAATGAGTTTTTCTATTTGATTCGATTTTCTGTCATAACCATTAGATATTTTTGAGTCACTTTCATGATGTAATTATGAAATCTTACACACACAGAGATGATGCTATCTCGTTTTCCCCTCTTCTTAAATGAAAGATAGTCACACAATACACATTCTAGTAGAAGCATTTTAATTTTTACATTTTTTACACTTTGGTATGTGTGGCATTTGGCATACCCCTACACAGTACATTTTTTATGTATTTGTTCTTTTATTTTGGCAATCATAAAAAATTTTTTAATTTATTTTTGTGTTAGGTCATCATTCACGGCGCTGTTTTCCCTGGAGCAGCAATGTGTCTGATGTTTTGATTTCAGGGTTTGATTGAGCAAGTTGGCCGCTTGCTTGGTCAAAGACTGAAATGGAATTATTTACTCGTTTTTTTTTTAATATTTTAATTATTCACACAACACTTAGAGTAATTTATGGTGTTTTTTTGTTTACATATAGTGCATACATAAATTAATTGTACACAGTGATTGCACATGCATCTATATTTCTATGCATGAAATAATTTGTAGGTTTGAATTCCTTTTACACAGGTAAACACACAGGTGATAATTCATTAATTGTACAAATAGTGACTCGATAACAATATTGGTTTTTTTTAATTTTTTTCTTTCAAATATATGACAGCATATCTTTAAAGTTCATGACGGTGTATAAAGTTTTGTTATTTTGCCTGCTCTGATACATATCATCTTTCACGACTGGATCAGGTAAAAAAAAAAAAAAAAAAAAAAAAAAAAAAAAAAAAAAAAAAAAAAGGATTTTTTTTTATTTTAGATTTGATGTCTCTTAATAAAATTTTAAATCATTTGCACTTTAGCTTCAATAAAATTGTGTATGTAATCATTTTATTTTATTATTTGTATTCTTTTGCTAATATAGTAGTTGACAGTATATTTTTTCTCATACATAGTAGTTCATTGATAATTTACACGAAACTCGAGGTAGCTGGTTTAGAGTTTAACCAGATTCTAGTTACACTTTACACGTTGTTCATTGATTTTTTTTACACACATACTGGTTGTTTACTATGTTGCTCTATTTATTTTTCATGACTGTATTTTCTTTTTAGGAAAGAAGGTATTTAGTAGTAACAATTTTTATTCCTAAAAAAAAGCCTCTTTTTTTTTAAAAAAAAAAGTAATGGATTTTTCACATTTTTAGGATGTATTGGATAGAATTTACCTTAGAAATTCCACATTTTTTTTCACTTCACAAGAATTTTTTTTTTTGTTTTTTTTTTTTTTTTCCATTCACTGTTTGGACATTTTTGTGTTTTTTTTATAACAAAATTACAGCAATATTTTTTTTCCGTAATTTAAACCTTTTATGGCAGTGTAAACAGCGGTAAATTTCAAAACGTAACACAATGGGTTTTGTACTTAGTGTACAGGAGGAATTTTTGTTCATTGAATTTACACATTAGTTCATTGCATTTTTGTTCATAGGATATTACACACGTTGCTCATGATTTGGGTCTCTCTGTACCCAAAATTTTGTTTCACACACATTACACATTAGTTCATCGTTTACAAGAATACTACTCCCTTGTGTTTTCAGTTCTTCGTGTGCACTGGTACTATAGCCCTTTACATTTCGATTTTTTTTTATTTATTTAACGTGGATTTTTGTTTTTATTTCTTGAAACATTGAGCATCTGGTGCATATCACAGTTCAATGGCTATAAAAACGGAACAAAAATTCAAGCAAAATAAATAAATAAATAAATAAAAAAGCAGATGAAAAAAATTGTAATTTAAGACATTACACCACACATTTGAAAAATGTTTCACTCGAAGCATTCATCTAACATTTTAAGCTAAATACCAGTTGTTTTATTGTGTATTATCCGTGCCACTGCTATAAATGACTTTATACATGCTGCAATTTGAAGGTACGGTTCGTTTAAGTTACATCACTCCATTGTCGCCAAGCATAAAAGTTGGCGACGAAAGAAACATTTCAAACTATGTAACACTGTTGGTGCGAAAGTAATCATTATTAAAATACAGCTTTGGCATATACTGTTATACTTGTAAGACTTTGGCATATACTGTTTGATTTTACAGAGCAGAATTTTGGTGATGGAGGTTTTAAACCAAAGTCGATCGCAGCACATGCATCTGTGAATGGGTCCATCAGACATTAAATCAAACAAGTTTTTTCCAGTTTTTCCCAAGCCGATTGCTTTTTAGTTTTCTTTTTAGGTGGTGGAAAATCAAGAGTAATAGCTATAACATTTTCCGGCTTGCTAGAATCACTATTGGCACTCAAATTTTCCTGGTTAGAACCGACCGATTAGAAACGCCATGGCTAGTGGATTGGTCGGCCTCGAGACATGATGTTTTACAATTAATCAGTTCGGCATTAAATTGCTTCCTTTTTCGTGATCGCTCTTCAACACGTAATTGGTTTTCAGCGGCTCGATAGTCTTTTGATTTTCTCGTTTTCTGCATTGAAAGACGTTTTTGTGCCAAACCAAATACAGTACTTCTTAGTTATCCCGTCGACCAATTTCGCCAAATGATACGAATCGCCAAACTAATAAGCAACTTATACATGTTGACTAAATTTTTATTTTAAATAAAAAAGAACAAGTAAATTCACTATAGTAACGTCACTGCGAGAATGAGAGAGCACTTCGTTAAAAAGTAATTCCATTAATTGAGTTGTCATTCGTTGAAAGTAAAAAGTTCCCCCACGCGGAGAGAATTACAGCCAAGCTCGAGCTAAGTCACTACAAGTAAAACATTAAAAACAAAAAGTGGAAATAAAAATCACTTTATGATTGTTTAAGTACGCGTATTGTGTTTAATGTCATTGAATGCGACATTCACGGTCATTCATTTCTTTGGCTTCGGCTTTTTCCATATCTGTTAATTCCCGTCTATCCACTTTTAAATTGGTTAATTTTCTCCTTTATTACAATGATTTTAAACATTTTAATTTTCTATTCAAATAAAAATTCTTCTAAAAGTAAACAATTTAATTTAAATTCAAATAAAAATTCTTTTAAAAGTAAAGAATTTAATTTAAATTCAAATAAAATTTCTTCTAAAAGTAAAGAATTTAATTTAAATTCAAATAAAAATTCTTCTAAAAGTAAAGAATTTAATTTAAATTTAAAAGTGGCCACTTCATTTTGTCAATCCTCCACCAAAAACAACAACCATTTTTCAATGGTTAATATCGTGTGTCACATGAAAACCTGAATGATGGCGTTTCAGTTATATCACCATACAGTGCAACTTTGGAATATCTTATACTATAATGCGAGCAAAAATTGTGTGTGTGTGTGTGTGTGTGGGTAAATTTTATCTCAAAAATGGCTCTAACGATTTTCGCGAAAATTTGGATTTTACCATTTTCGGGCACGAGAAGACCATTGGGCTAGGTCACATGTTCGAGAAAATTCGATTATTGGGTCATTTTGGGTCATAATGAGTCAGGATCAAGCTATTTATATCTGGAGAACGGCTGGATCGATTTTAAGGAAATTTTGTATCCAATCGTTTTTTGGCACGAGAAAACTATTGAGCTGGGTCACATGTTCGAAAAATTTCGATTAGTGGGTCATTTTTGGGTCATTGTGGGTCAAGCCATTTTTATCTAAAAAACGGCTCTAACGATTTCGACCAAATTTTATATTTTATCGTTTTGGATTACAAGAAGACCATTGGGTTAGGTAACATGTTCGAGAAAATTCGGTTAGTGGGTCATTTTTGGGGTCATTGTGGGTCATGCTATTTTTATCTAGAGATTTTCTCACGCAATTTTGACTAAAAATTGCATTCTATGGTTTTCGGGCATGAGAAAAACATTGGCTTAGGTTGCATGTTCGAGAAAAAATTTTAATGGGTCATATTGGGTCATTAAGGGTCTGAGTCAACTATTTATATTTAAAGAACGGCATGATTGATTATAACGAAATTTTGTATGTAACAGTTTTTTGACATGAGAAAACTAATGGGCTAAATCACATGTTTGAGAGATTTCGACTATGAAGGTCATTTATGGGTCATGATGGGTCATAATGGTCATGGTCAAGCTATATTTAAAGAACCGGTGGATCGATTTTAACGAAATTTTGTATGCAACAATTTTTTGGCAAGATAAAATCATTGGACTAGGTTACATGTTAAAAAAATTTCGATTAATGGGTCATTTTGGGTCATTAAGAGTCTGGGTCAAGCTATTAATATTTAAAGAACGGCGTGATGGATTATAACGAAATTTTGTATGTAACAGTTTTTTGACATGAGAAAACTAATGGGCTAAATCACATGTTTGAGAGATTTCGACTATGAGGGTCATTTGTGGGTCATAATGGGTCATGGTCAACCTATATCTAAAGAACAGGCGGATCGATTTTAACGAAATTTTGTATGCAACATTTTTTTGGCACGATAAAATCATTGGACTAGGTTACATGTTCGAAAAATTTCGATTAATGGGTCATTTTGGGTCATTAAGAGTCCGGGTCAAGCTATTTATATTTAAAGAATGGCGTGATGGATTATAACGAAATTTTGTATGTGACAGTTTTTTTGACATGAGAAAACTAATGGGCTAAATCACATGTTTGAGAGATTTCGACTATGAGGGTCATTTGTGGGTCATGATGGGTCATAATGGGTCATGGTCAACCTATATCTAAAGAACAGGTGGATCGATTTTAACGAAATTTTGTATACAAAATTTTTTTGGCACGATAAAATCATTGGACTAGGTTACATGTTCGAAAAATTTCGATTAATGGGTCATTTTGGGTCATTAAGAGTCTGGGTCAAGCTATTTATATTTAAAGAACGGCGTGATGGATTATAACGAAATTTTGTATGTGACAGTTTTTTGACATGAGAAAACTAATGGGCTAAATCACATGTTTGAGAGATTTCGACTATGAGGGTCATTTGTGGGTCATAATGGGTCATGGTCAACCTATATCTAAAGAACAGGCGGATCGATTTTAACGAAATTTTGTATGCAACATTTTTTTGGCACGATAAAATCATTGGACTAGGTTACATGTTCGAAAAATTTCGATTAATGGGTCATTTTGGGTCATTAAGAGTCCGGGTCAAGCTATTTATATTTAAAGAATGGCGTGATGGATTATAACGAAATTTTGTATGTGACAGTTTTTTTGACATGAGAAAACTAATGGGCTAAATCACATGTTTGAGAGATTTCGACTATGAGGGTCATTTGTGGGTCATGATGGGTCATAATGGGTCATGGTCAACCTATATCTAAAGAACAGGTGGATCGATTTTAACGAAATTTTGTATACAAAATTTTTTTGGCACGATAAAATCATTGGACTAGGTTACATGTTCGAAAAATTTCGATTAATGGGTCATTTTGGGTCATTAAGAGTCTGGGTCAAGCTATTTATATTTAAAGAACGGCGTGATGGATTATAACGAAATTTTGTATGTGACAGTTTTTTGACATAAGAAAACTAATGGGCTAAATCACATGTTTGAGAGATTTCGACTATGAGGGTCATTTGTGGGTCATGATGGGTCATAATGGGTCATGGTCAAACTATATCTAAAGAACAGGTGGATCGATTTTAACGAAATTTTGTATGCAACATTTTTTTGGCACGATAAAATCATTGGACTAGGTTACATGTTCGAAAAATTTCGATTAATGGGTCATTTTGGATCATAAAGGGTCTGGGTCAAGCTATGTATAATTAAAGAACGGCAGGATCAATTTTAACGAAATTCTGTATGTAACAATTTTTAGAAACGAGAAAACTAATGGACTAAGTCACATATTCGAGAGCTTTCGATTATAAGGGTCATTTGTGGGTCTTAATGGGTCAAGGTCAACTATATCTAAAGAATGGGTGGGTCGATTTTAACGAAATTTTGTATACAACATATTTTTGGCATGAGAAAATCATTGGGGTAGGTCACATGTTCGAGAAATTTCGATTGGTGGGCCACTTTTGGGTCATTCTAATTTTATCTTGACAACGTTTCGCGCAATTTTGATTAAATTTTGTATTTTATCGTTTTCGGTCACAAGAAAATCATTGGGTTAGGACAGATTTTTGTGAAAATTCGATCAATGGGTCATTTTGGATTAAAAGGGGTCAGGGTCAAACCAACTATATCTAAAAAACAGCTCAATCGATTTTATCTAAATTTTGTATCTAATGTTTTTCGGCATGCTAAAACTAAAGAGCTAGGCCGCACGTTTAAGAGATTTCGATTATGAGGGTCATTTGTTGGTCATGATGGGTCATGCTAATTTTATATAGAAAATGGTACTCACCATTTTGACTATACTTTGTATTATATCGTTTTTGAGCAAGAGAAAACCATTTGGCTTGGACACATGCTCGCGAAAATTCTATTAGTGGGTCATTTTGGGTCTTAATGAGCTAGGGTCCTTCTAATTATATACAATAACGACTCAATCAATTTTACCTAAATTTTGAAACAAAACGTTTTTTGTCACGAGAAGACTATTGGGCTGAGTCGCATGTTAAACAAAATTATATTAGTGGGTCATTTCGCTTCATTGCTGAATGCTGCCAAGCTAATTTTACCTAAAAAATGGCTTGAACGATTTTGATTCAATTTTATATTCTACTGTTTTTGATTACCTGAAGACGATTGAGCTATGTCACATGCTTGATCAAATTTGATTAGTGGCTCATTTTGGGTAATACGGGTCAGGGTCACGAGAATATGGCAAAAGCCAATAACTTGGTGATATTTGACAAAATATTGGCGACATATGGCCAAAAAATCGACTATAAAAATTACGAAAACCAAAACACGTATTTGGAGCCAAATGAAAGAATGCCTCCAAATTTGGCTATATCTAGCAAAATATATTGTCTTTCAGAATGTAAAAAATTTTTTTATACATTCTTAAGAGGATTCGAGATGTATGGTTAAACCAATCAGAGTCGAGCTAAAAAAGTGATTTAGATCGATGTCCTTTCGTTGTTAAATTTAAAATAAAATAAAATTTATAAATATGCGCATAAAAACATAGTTTTCTTATTGATTGTTTTTCTAAATAATACTATTATAAACATGTTTTACAGTAATAATACAGAGTTAATGATACAGTGAAAATACTATATCGAGTTGAACACAAAGTTAATTTTGACCGAGCTAAGCTCGGTCTCCCCTGCTAGTATATTTTAATTGTTTTTAAAATGACTGGCTAATGTGTTGACACTTGGCAACGGTTAAAGGAATTAATTTTCTGTTTTTAAAATATTCCTTACACCATTTTACCAATTATAAATAATGTATTGAATTAAAGTGTTATTCTGTTATATATTTAAATTGCTTTTATTTACCATTAACTGCGATATCAGGATGTCGTAATAATCATTTGATATTTTATTCTTCTGACATGAAAAAAATAGCAGGATATAGATTCAAAATCCTTTTCAGTTTCAACAATATCAATAATGATCTCTCTGTCATAAAAAATTAAAACTTTATAAAAATGTAGCCTTTGTTTCTGAAAAAATTCTGCCATTGAAAAGAATCAACCGGTATAATAAGACAATCGATGGCATTATTACACGAATATACATTTTGCACAATATATGGTATTTATGTATTAACTTCACCGCAACAGAAGTTGAGCTAATACGCCAATAAAGAGCAATCTTGATGTTCGTACGCGCACGCAGTTATCGTTTTAATGCCTTGTTGTCGTGTTGTTTGCTGATTTTTGACGCCATTTTTTAGAGCTACGAAAATGCATATTTGTGATTTGCCAAAGATGCAATTTTATTTTTCAGGAGCGATGATACAGGAGTTAAACTCTATATCGGCCCATTTTACACTGAAATCCGATTGACTACATTGTTTATAAATAAAGTGTTTTGAATTTGGAAAGTGTTTTTACTTTAAATTAATTGGGTACTACTAGGTTATCCTGTCGACCAAAATTCTATCGCCAAATTATAAGATTAAATGCCAATAATGGATGATCCTGAATGTCAATTCAATAACATTAAATACGATACACGTGTTTAAAACGTCATTAAGTGATATTTATTTCGACTTTTTATTTGTATTTTTATTAATCTTCTACTAATTATTTGTTCTTTTATTATTTAAAATAAAAATTACGTCAATATGTATAATTTGGCTATTAATTTGGCGATTTGTATAACTTGGCGAAATCGGTCGACGGGATATCAGGTTAGTACCATAAATTGTTTTATTTTGTGATTTGTCGCAAACATTTCAGGTGTAGATTGGCGGGACTTAAAAACCGCCAAATTTGTAAATGCGGTGGCGTTAGTACATAAGTACCCAGTATATTTTAAACTGCTAATTACTCAGCGAACACATCAAAAATATCCCACAGCTTTTTAAAAGTACAGGAAATACTCTTCAATTTATGTAATAAACAAAGTATTTCCTTCTAAATATATTTTCTTCATATCACATAACTTATCTAGCAAATTTTAGATCGGACGTTGAATACTTACGTGCTTATTTCAGAGATTAGGTTTACAACTATAACAAATTCACATTTAGCGGTTTTTTGTGATTGAGATGACTCAGAAACTTTCAGCACAGAACCTGCAGCGCCATGTTTCTGGATTCCTTCATTACGATGCGCAACATAAGCATTTGACATTATTACCCTCCACTGCGTTATTACCCCAGTACATCTTACTTCAATAAAATATTTAAACTGACATATTCTCAAAATATACAAAAATGGGATAAGTACATAGAGTGGTAATGTTATACTATTATTTTAACACAATCAACTGATTGGTAAATTTATCACACCAATTGAATACTTTCCAACTGAGAGTTAAATTGCCCAGGTCGGGAATCAAACCCAGATGCTTGGCTTACAAGACCAATCCTGTTAAGATAACTAAGCGATAGCCGGCTGGGATTTCTCGCTCAATCTGGTATCGATCCCGTCCTGAGCAATTTTTCGCTCAGTTGGAAAGTATTCAATTCGTATGATAAATTTACCAATCAGTTGATTGTGCTAAAATAATAGTATATCTATTTATCCATCGTTAATCTGGAGTTCCATTACCTGCGGTTTATTCTGCCGAGCTGTCTAAATGACAGACCAGATGTTATAACCAATAAGGTTATCTGAGAGAGAAATCCCAGTCGGCTATCACCCGGTTAGCTTAACAGGTAAAGAAAGCATTGGCCTTGTAAGCTACGTATCTGGGTTAGATTCCCGGTCTGGGCAATTTTTCTCTTAGTTGGAAAGTATTCAATTCGTATGCTAATGTTATATTTGTAATCAAACGGGAATCCATGCGTTTGTATAATTGGTAATTAAACTACAATGTTTGATGATAGTTATTGCATTCAAAAGCGATCGATGAAATTGCAGCTAAGTTCGATCTTTTTTCTGATAATTCGAACGCATTCTAATTTAAAAATTCCAAATTAAGAAATGTCTATTCAGCTGTCATATCACTTCATTTTAAACATGCAAAGAGTACTATAAAAATGTAGAATGTGAAAATTAAAAATCATTGTCTAGAACATACTTTCTTCACAACATCAATTTTAAAACAAATTGCACACTTTTCATAAATATTGTTTATTTTTCTCAATAATACTGTGAAATAAACGAACGCACCATTGTAAGAAATTTATTTTTTAGCGTTACCAGCTTTTTTTATTTTATTTAACTTCCGAAGTTCGTTTTATCAATAATGAAAGTGGAACTAACAAAATGTTAAACAAAACTTCGTAATAGTAAAAAAAACTCAGTAACGTTGAATTTTGTAGACATTTTGAAGAATTCATTTTAAATTTTATAGAGGGAGATAGCAACAATACCGCATAAGTAACACTGGCTTTTGGGTACGTTGCAAATATGTAACGAGATGATACAGAGTATTAACAGCATATTTCGTTTATATATCGCATTAAATTGTCCTGGATTAATTATTTTTTGTGAAGTTTTCTATTCGTTATGGAATGTTAATACAAATAAATTACATTGTTTAAATTCAAGCATAACATTCCTGCAATCCTGTTTATTTAGTTGACCAAATGAAATTGAAACATCACTGGAAACTATTTTTAAAATCATAAAACACTTTTAATTGAGAGCAATTTTTAAACAAATTACATCTGAAAGTGTACTTTATTTTCAATTCAACGATATAATAAATTCCGCGTAAAAAACACGTTATCTAAATTAAGGGACGGGGAATTAACCCTATCCCCTCCTCCATACATAACCAATGAACACCTAAACTAATCATGGAGGTGTCTCATCAGAATGATCCTATTTCTAAAATTTGAATGGATTTAGATACTTCAGCATGAAAAACTCATTTATCTAAATAAAGAGTGGGGATTAGCCCCCGTTCCCCACTCCTTTCTATTTACCAATAAATACTCCAAACTTAACATCGCCCCCCCCTCTTATACTTATCCATTGAATTCCCAGAACTAATCAAGCATTATCTCAACAAACCTATATCCATCATTTTAAGCAAATCAGATATTTTTATCATGCGTTATAGCATTACATACGCAATATTAAAAAATATATGAGGCTATTGTGTGAGTTCACTAATTTTTACTAATAAATTTCAATATCTGCATTTCTGAAAAAGTATGAAATTTGTCTTTTTAAGGCGTCATCTATACTCATATCATTAACAACATTTCTTGCATATTTTTATTCCTGGCACAACACATTCTCAGCACAATCGAAAACGATTTCAGTTAGAAGTGTTAATTATTATGTTCAGTGAGTGTTCGGAAAGTGTTTCACACATTTGCAGTGTATGAGATGATCAAGTAACACAGGGATATGTTTTAACTTTATATACTAAAGAGGAAGAAAGATTAATCCTTTGTGACTCAACAACTTCAATTGAAAAAATATTACCTCATATGTTAGAATGCACTATTTTAAACATGTAAAAAATAATTTAAAAATTTAGAACCTAAAACTAAAATAATTATAGACTAAAAGATACTTTTTTCACACCTATAATAATCAGAAATTGACACAAGTCTCATAAATATTGTCCACTTTCTAATAAAAAAAAGGATACAAATTTACTTTAAAAAAGTCTATTTTCTAACTTTAGAAGCTTTTTTTACTTGACAAAATTTACTAAGCTAATTTTTGCAATATCGACCTGAAGATTTTGAAGTTTTAAACAAAACTTTGGTGTGAGAAATTAACCCAACATCATTGCATGTTGAGAATCGCAATGATCAATTTGTATTAACTGGTGTGTTGGAAAATACGAACAACAAATAAAATCGCATTTTAAAACTTACGTATTTTAATATTATTGACTTAAGTGTACGTTGCAGATCTGCAGCACGGTGATACAAAAGCGGGTTAGATACAAAAAGAAAAAATGTATGATTAGACATACATTCATAAGAAACAATCTAACTTGTAAATGATCGGACTAATATATTTTTTCTTCAAGATGAAACTAAAGTGAAAGAAAAATTATCTAAACAGCTTTATTACTCTGCAGGAATATTCTTTCATCTTTCTGTTTTACTGATAAATGAATGCAAGAAAAGTTATTTTCTACATTTTTACAACGAATGTACTTTGTTGAAAAGAATTTGCATGTTTCTTAAAAATTGGAGTTTGTCAGAAGGAAGATGTTTATTTGGTGTAGAAAACACTAAAATAAACTGAAAATCATATTAAGTTAAGTTTCTTTTTAGAATATGTACAAGGCTTACTAAATTCGGAACGAAATAGTTTACAATATATGTTACTGCGACGAAAAATTTTCCGAATAATTATCATTGCAATCATCTAATGTTTATCTTGAAATCATGCATAATTTTCATTTATAGAGGCATGTTACCTGAAGTACTTTTCTTTAATGTTATAATTTCTTTTTCAGAGCTTCTTAGAATGAATAATGTAATGGTGTTATTTTTATTTCTAAAACTTTCTTTGAAATTTATTCCTTAATAACTGGCATGTTGTTTTTCTCCTTTTAAGTTTCGCTAACTTAAAGGCTGAATCTAGAAAAGAAGATTTAAGTGCAAAAGATGACCTTTATGTACTACTGGAAATTTGGAAACCTCTTTTAAAAGAAGTTTATGAAATATTTAAAAATAATAATAATTCGTCAAGCATAGATCATGAAGCACATTCCAACACATTCAGAATAATGTAACAGAACTGCACCGTTAAAAAAATTAAAATATTACGTCTCATTTTACCATATGAAAATTTGTAACACAATCTCAAAACCGAATTTCAGCTTTTCCCATCTATAATCGGAAAATTATCCGACTTTTTTAGCAGCCTTGTAGAGGATATAGAGATTTGTATCTATTAACAACATGATTGCGAAATTTAATTTATTTAAGATATACACATGTTTCAGAAAATTTTCCTTCAGTAATTTTTTCTAATAACGAGAATGGTATGCGAATACATTTGTGCCTATGACGCCTAGGCAACGATTACCTGTATAGAATATAATCGATTGTCTAGGGGTGATCGTTCTTTGAGGTTCTAAGAAGCACACAAAAGCTTTTGACTCGGAGATTTTTTTAATGACACAAGACTGGTCTTTTTGTCGGTAACTCACCAAAGATGTCTAACTTCAATATGACCACAGAAGTAGGGGCTAGCAGTTGTCTTTGTCCTTTCGCATCAGGACTGAGCAAAAGCGTGCTTTTTTCTTTCTGTATATAGGGAGAAGAAAGGCTGATTTCTGATATCCAGCGTAGAACTTTACCCACGAAGCTAAAGTCTAATCTAATTGAGCAGAAGATTCATTAAAAAACCCGCTCTTTCTTACATTGCAGAGATTTTTCCAACCTTAAATTATTTGCCATACCACCTGCTTTGGCAGCTATATCATTTGTGGTTAGAATATAGAGTTTCTTTTGCATTATATCTCCTGTAGGTTTGATGGCGGCATTTTATTTTCAGTTAATTTATATTAATATAAATACCAATTAATCCCACAAAAAATCAGGGATCATGGATTGTATTTTCTGGAATTCTCAAGAGCCGCCCTTTAAAGTAAAAATAGCTAGCTTTATTTCAGCTATATTTTCTGGCATAGGATTTCTTTCCAAAGCAGCTATTTCTGCTCTTGTAAGAGCTTTTTACACAGCAAAAGCAAATCAAGAGCCTAAAATCATAAAAATCTAAATCAAAGATCCCGATGATGAACTCCATACAATTATAGAACAATGGGAAAAAGATCCGATTTATGATGGAAAGCTCAAAATAGAGGTTATCTATCAAACAGAAAATCATCATAAACTCGTTTCCTGTATCTGAGGTATGAACTTTATATATAAAGATTAGTAAACAAAAAAAGTAAATAAATTTAAAAACGCATACTGAATTTTAAAATATACTCTCCATCAATTATTACGCAATAACAGTACTATAACCGTTTTCTTTTGTGTGTTTCTGTAAATTAATAAAAAAATCTTATGACTGCCCTGTTTTAACGTTATCGTAGTAAAATTCAGTGATTTATATCAATTTTAATACATTTGAAATAGCGTAATGTCATTAAAATATTCTTTAAACGATTTTCCCCATATACCATTTTCCCCATATACCATCATAATCGAATTATTTTGAGTGTCCCTGTAAATAAACCATTAATAATACATGCTTCATAAGCAATACCAAAGATAATTTGGTGACTCGAAATATGCCTTATTAATTGAGTAAAAATCCGAGTATATTTTCGGGAGTTAGAGCGTGGATAGACGGACAGACAAACCGAATGCATAACCGAATTGAACTCTGTTCAAAAGTACTAAAACTGTATAATTAGATATACATTCGCCAAAAAAATAATTTAATTTGTAAATGATTGAAATAATATCATTTTTGTTCAAGGTGAAACTAATGTAAAAGAAAAATTCTTCAAACAGCTTTATTACGCTGCAGGAATATTCTTCGCGCTTTATATTTTATTGATAAATGAATGCAAGAAAAGAAACTTTCCTTAATTTTACAACAAATTTAGTTTGTTGAAAAGAATTTGCATGTTTCTCGAAAACAGGAGTTTGTCAGAATGAAGATATTTATTTGACGTAGAAAACAATAAAATAAGCTGAAAGTCATGTTACATTGAATTTCATATTAAAATATGTATTAGACTTGTTAAATTCAGAACGAAATTGATGTTACTGAGACAAAGAATTTCGCGAATAATTATCTTTGCAAATATTTAATGTTTGTCTTGAAATTGTGTATAATTCTAATTTACAGAGAGATATGTATCTGGTATATTTTTCTTTAATGTAATTATTTTTTTCTTAATTTTTCATATAGGATGATTGATGCTTCAGTGCTATTTGTAACTCGAAAAATTTCTATGCAGTTTATTCGTTGATAAATTGCATATTGTTCTTTTCTTTCTAAGTTTCGAACTTAAAGAGGTTCAAAACACAAAAAATATTGATTTTTTTTATTTATTTTTTATTTTTTATTTTATTTTTTATTTTTTATTTTTTTGTAAAACAAAATTATTGCATTAAAACTGTTTGTATCTTTTTATGCTTAAAATAACGTTTTAATCATGCATCTATATTAATTCGAAGAGAAAATATTAATTTTTTCGTTATGGATTGTATTCAAAATCTAGCCTTCAAACAATGGGTTTTTACGGATTTAAATTGTTATAACTCAATAACCCTTAAAGATAAATGCTAAACGTGGAAAATTACATTTTTTAATTGTTTTCCTTTAATTTTGATTTTAAAAATTGAAAAAAGAAATATTTTCTTGTGAATATATGATAGTAAAACTTTTTTTCCAAATTTTTGTTTAAATATTTTTGTTTTTTTTAATTGATATTTTTATATTATTAAAAATGCCGAATCGTAATTTAAACTTTGATATTTCTGTGTATTTAAATCTAAAAAAATACTGAAATTCTGCAAATAATATTTTGAGTTATAACGGTTTTAAATTACACCACTTTTTTAATAAACGTTAAATTTTTAATTTAAATAAAAATTATAAGAAGTTTTATCATGTGTTTTTATTTACAAATAATATGGTTTAGCATCATTAAAAAATTCAAAATTTTAACTCAATAAATAAAAATTACTTAAACACACGTCCCGGTCAAGGTTCTCGTTGACATTTTACCAACGTTAGTAATTTGGCTAATTAAAAATAAAAAAAATCGCCAAATGAAAAAATTACACAGGATAACAAAAAAAAAAAAAAAAAAAAAAAAAAAAAAAAAAAAAAAAAATTAAATGGTCTGACATGTTTTAATGAATTTAAGATATTTCAACCTCCAGGAACCCGAATATGGCATCCGTTTCCGTACATCAGGTAAGGTTTTGCTGTGAAGTTGAATTGAAAAAAACAAATATATACTACAGAAGTGTAATTAATTGAACCGAAAAAAATGTACGTATGTTAACAGAAAACATGTTTAATTAATTACATAGTTAAATAACAACTAATAGACAGGAAAACATTCGGTTAGTTCACTGTTTCGTCATTGTGCAACAAATTATGGTAGGAATTTCCTCTTCATTGAGGTCTGAGCATGAACGGCAACAGGAATGTCTCTATGGAGATTCCAACAGTAATCCGCCATAATTACTGCATCCCAGCGACCTTGGTATCTGTTCTGCATCTCCCTGGTCCAGTGGCGTAGCCAGGATTTCGTTTCGGAGGGGGTCCAAAATTTTTCTTTCGACTTATATATATGTAGTGAAACCTATCAGCATAAAAGGGCAAATGTTGATTAAAAATTCCGTTTTATACAGGTTTTTCTGTTAGCGAGTGTAATAGTATAGTATGCTTTTTTGAAAGCTTTATGGAACATTTCCGTTTAACGAAAATTTCCGTAATAGGCAGGTTTTAAGTTTGTGTATTTATATAAATGTACTTATTTGTTATATGAATAGTAAAATCTGTTAAAATAATAAATATCTATAACAGAATCCTGCCTTAAACGAAAGTGTTACATGGTCTTAATATCAATTCCCATATAATTAAATTTGCAAGAATTTTGTCTGAAAGGATTTTTGCCGCTTTTTAATAAAACACCGTAAAATCTATGAAGCAGGACTGTCACGGGCGACTATTTTTATATTCTGTTCGTATCAGTATTTTTCTAATATAAATTTTGAAGTGTGTGTGTCTTACAAAAGTTGGCAAAGTATGTGTTAAGAATTTCTATTTAAAGAAAGTGGTTCGAGTTGCAATTAAAAAATAGTTGCTTGTGGCAGCCTTGATTAAGGAAGAATGTTCCTGCAACAAAATTCTGTCTCAAAGAATCCCGACACTAAGATAGTGTATCTTAGAAGTATAACTAATTGCATAACTTTAAACGTATTTTAGAAGTATAACTAATTGCATTACTTTAAACGGAAGCCTGTCTGAAATGGAATTTTTTTCTAGTTCCTTGCGATCACGTCTTGACAGTATTGATTGTGTATGTATAAAAGGTGTATTTTGAGTAACTTTAAGAATTTAGTTTTATTTTTATTTAATTTTCTAATTTAAAAGTAAGCATGGATAAAAAAAAAGTGTAAGGTTAATCTTTATAACTGATATTACGGTAAAGTTACATTAGTATTTACTAAGGACTGTCAAAAAGGTGTTACAAACATTATGATGTAAAAATCTAAGCGCGTACTAAAGAGTTAAATTAATTTATATCCAATTTCATATTACATAATATTTGCTAACAATAAAGCAAAGATCGAGTGGTAAGTTTAAAATAGCAATTTTCATGTTTAATGTCTTGTCATTGTATTAACAACTTATGCTCTTCTAAATATTGGATAATGATTTCACATAAGTGTGAATCGCATGGACTGTTAATTCTGCAATAGAATTTTTGAGATAGAGTTTTAATCGTTAAAATAAAAATTTTGCAATTTCAGCTACAGAAATTAGTGATGTAAGAAGCAAACGCATCATATATTATAGTTCATGCTGAAAAAAATAGTTTTCTTACGATTGTCTAAAGCAGCCATAATTATTTTGGGCAGACTTGTATAAAACCAAAAACTTTCTGCATACGTAACAATTGGGTCGAAAATTTTGTGCAAATTAATTTAATGTTTAATAAATTTACGTGTTATATTATTTTGACATGGATGAAATTCGCGTTTTTTACGTTATTGTGGACCCAATTAATACTTTTTAAGTATTTCATAGACGAAATTTGCGTTTTTTACGCGATTCATGGACGAAATCAGCATTGTTTTGTGGTTCATGAACGAAATTTGCGTCTTCTGCGTGATTCAGGGACGAAATTTGCAGATTTACAGGATTCATAGACGAAATTCGCAGTTTATACAGATTTCATGGACGACAATCGCGTTTTTACGGGATTCATTGATGGCATTCACATTTTTTATGCGGTCTTGGAAGAAATTCGCGATTTCCGTGTGATCCTTAATCAAAATTTGCTTTTTTTTGCGTGATCCTTTGTCGAAATAAGAGTTTTTTACGCGGACCTTTGTTGAAATGCGAGTTTTTTTTACGCGATTCTTTGTTGAAATTTTCGATTTTTTTCAAGATCCTTTGACGAAATTTGAGTTTTTTTCGCTATCCTTTGGCGAAATTTAAGTTTTTCGTGATTCTTCGACGATATTTCGTGCTCTTTCCATGGAACTTTAACTATTTTCGTGTTTTTTCCATAATAGTTTGACGAAATTGGAGGTTTTTATTTCTGCAAACGATTGACGAAATTGATTTTTTATGACAACCGTTTCAAAATCGCTATTTTTGGTGTCCGAAACTTTTGACTGGTTAATTTTTAAAGTTTTCTGCATCAAATGCCTTAAATTTTCGGAAAATTCGAAAATCGGCCCTGCTTTTAAATGTGCGCTAATAGTAAATAATTCGTAAATAAAATTGAGGGAGTATTTTAAAATTTTGGTACTAAAAAAAGTTACAAAAATAAAAATTTATTTTTTTCCTAAAATTTTCTGCGCACAGCGTACATGCGTGCGTCTAATACATCTCTGCTTTTGGATTTCATTGTTTCATATCTCTCCTCTCGCCATTTTTGATACCATATATTCGATCTAATAGATGCTTCCGTTATCTGATCAAATTAAGAAAGTTAAATTTTTGCAATAAATTTATTTGTGGTTGATTAGCACTTTTTTAGAAGTATTAGGATGTGTAAAAAATAATGATGGTGGTTCCTGTTTTTGTACTTCCCAACCAATTTATTTTAGATGGTTTGAAACAGTTTTAGAGGATATTCCAAGTTCTGCAGTAAGCTCCGGGCTCTGGTACGTGAAATAACTTCAATTTATGCTTTCGATTTCTCATTGTGAAAGACAAAATGTCACCCGCGATCTTCTGCATACACAAAACTCTTATTGCCATCCTGAAATACATGAAACAATGTTAAAGTGGACGTTCACAAGTTGTAATTGTTGTGAAAGTTAATGTTGAAACTAGACTATTTTACGGGTGAGATATCTGCAGCTTTGGAAGAGACACTTTGGAGTCCCGTTGTAGGCTGGTAGCACTTTTAGACCATCAATAAACATAAAATTCCAAATCTTATAACAAATACATAATAAAACATTATAACAATATAATAAAACATTAAACATCTTGAAAAATGATCAAGGACTTCACCTGTGTATTTATCTGCATTCCCAGCTGCACTGATAAAAACATGTTGGTCAGTACGGTCGTTCAAAATGATGCTCGCTCATACCATGATTCCACGATTTTTGTATCGATGCCTTTCACGGATGTTTGCGCGTGTTTTTTCTCTCCATATGTACATATACCATATGGTAACACGTCTGTAATAACTCTCCGAACAAAATCAAGATTCATCGGTAAAGAGAACTCGTTTTCAATCCAAAATACTCTAATGACGATTATAGCCCTTTAACTAAGCGCATTTCGTTACTTGAGTTTGTGGAATATAAATCACGGTCTTCCTTGCATGCAGCCCTTTTGGCCTTACTCAACAATCTCTTAGCCTCTTACTCACAATCGTAAATCTAAATAGGCTGGAAAAAATAATTGCTGCAGTGAACTCCTTTGTAACCTGAATTGACGTCAGTTGCCTGTTTGTTTTAGCAATCGTGTCCAAATAACTGTCCTGAAACTCTATTTTGGCACTTTTTTTTACCTTAATCTGACTGTCTGTGCACATTGCCAGTGTCTTTAAACCATTTTCAGATAATTGACGTGACGCTTTTAGCTATTTTTAAGTATTTACAGTCTCCTGAGAGTGTCTTCATTTCTCACAGTCTATCATATGTGTTCTTGACGACATATTCCACCTACTACAAGCAAATATTTTCCTAACCACATGCACAATCCTTGAAATTAGACTTCATATCCCGCCCCGTGCTTTTCTTTTTATGCGTGAACCGTAAGAACGGATTGAAAAAATTGCATATTTTTTTGTAGCAACGGCAAATCCTATTAGACTACGTGGTAACTTTGACATTGAGTTACTAACCAGTCACCTTTCAAGGAAGTTCCCATGATAGAACATAGAACTAACATAAAGCTCGTTTTTATAGTTGTCCCCAGTGTGCTTTGGAAGTGGTAACAAAAAGCTACTCCAAATAAAAAGTTAATTTTATAATTGCAGGAAGCAGATTTAAAGTTAATAATATTCCTCATTATAAACTCAACAAAAATAAGAGTCGCGAATTCACCAATGTGCCGTTTTTGCTATTAGTATAAACTCGTCTTTTCCCTTAAGTGTTAGCATCAGTTGGTCCCATCGAAGTCCAAGTTAACATTTAGATTTACGTTTAATCTTGTTTCAGTAAATTCGTGAAAACGGAAAAGTGGGTACACATCCATAGTTTTCCTTCCGTCTCGGAAGATTAGAATATTTTCGTTTACAATAAGAAGATTCTGTGTTCACAGAAAACCTTTCAAAAATATGTCACAATTGGAATAGTTTCCGTTTTAAATCGATTTCAAACGTCAGCAAGCATAAAAATATAGTATTGTTTTCGCCTAATCTTGATTGTTTTTCTTTGAGATAAGTGATTTTAACAGATCTATTGTAATTCTAATGTAATGTAATCTATTATAATGTAATAGTCTTCACAGGTGTACTTTAGAATAAGCACGTTTTAGTGTACGTAGCTAACGTATGTTTAGAAAACGGAAAGGGATTATAATAAAAACCTGTCTAAAACGGAAAAGTTTACTGTCCCGGCGAAAGACAATTTCGTGTTATATCTTCTAAGGTAAACACCTGTCTAAGGCGGAATTTTTCATAAGTCTTTTGTGTGTCCGTCTTATCCATTTTTACTATTGTGTCCATGATTCAATAAACCAGGTCTTCGGTCTAGTTTCGGGGGGGGTCCGGACCCCCTGGACCCCCCCCTTGGCTACGCCACTGCCCTGGTCTCCTGATGAAAATGCTCTCCCTTTTCATCACTCATAGAGCCCAGGTTGTTAGGAAAGCGATCCAAATGCGAGAATAGGTAATGCATTTTGATGCTCATGTTACATCCGAGGTTTCTGAATGCTGTTCTCATATTGTTCACCAGTTCAACGTAGTTAGTGACCTTCGTGTTGCCGAGAAAGTTTTTCACAACTAGAACAAAAGCCTTCCATGCTTCCAGTTCCACTTCACTCATATGTGTTTCAAATTGCGTATCTCTCATTAGCTGACGGATCTGTGGACCATCAAAGATGCCAGCTTTCAGCTTCTCAATGCTCAATCTGGGATAAAACCTGGCACAAGTACATGAAGCAGTCACCATTTTTGTCGAGAGCTTTGGTGAATTGCTTCATCAACCCCAGCTTAATGTGCAATGGAGAAAATATGATCTTCTCTCTGTTCATAAGAGGAGTGTTGATGATGTTCGCTCTGCAGGGCACCAGGTCCTCCCTAAGAGGCCAGTCCTTGATTGTGTAATGATGAGCTCTGTCCCTACTGTCCCACATGCAGATGAAACAGGGATACTTTGTAAACCCTGATTGTTGTCCCAACAAGACGTTCACCATTTTCAAATCCACACAAATGTACCACTGATGGTCATCATAATGAATTTT
Source organism: Maratus speculifer (assembly GCA_964019185.1). Lineage (NCBI taxonomy): Eukaryota > Metazoa > Arthropoda > Arachnida > Araneae > Salticidae > Maratus > Maratus speculifer. Next base: position 185,923,332 of record OZ025290.1, read on the forward strand.
CTCCAGAGTATACTTCACTGATTCATACTTCTCCTTCAATGTAGTTGAGTGAGCTAGTGGTACAGAGGAAAACTGGTTGCCATTGTGTAGCAAAACACATTTTAGTGAGCGCTTACTGCTGTTGATAAACAGCCGCCAATGTTCGGGATCGTATTTTGCCACTCTCAGCGTGTACAGCAGCCGTGCGATATCATTACAGTACACCAGGTCAAGCTCTTCACAGAAATATTGTAGGAAGTCTTGACGTCTGTTGCGGTAGAATGTGATGCGAACACTCTCAGTGAGACAGTTTTTTCCTTTAATCTGGATGCCAATAGTTCGGCAGATGACTTTGAGAGGTTAAGATCGCGAACGAGATCATTTAGCTCTATTTGTGTGAACGGAACTGGAGTACTACATTCTGGAACCACATAGTCGTCGTCATCAGCAGCAACCCTGATGGGGGAGGATGATTCTTCGTCAATGTCCGGAAGTTCTTTAAACACGGGAACAGAAATGGCTTCAGAATGGGCTACAGGACGATGTGCTGACTGCAGATCTGGATATACCAGGCTACTCCGGTTGTTTCTGTTTATACCAGTCAGATCTACAGCGCAGAAGTAACAATCTGTGACATGGTTGGTAGGCTCCCTCCAGACAATAGGAATTCCAAATTTCAGAGCCGTCTTCTGGCCTTTGGTCCACGCACGAAGATACTCGGTGCATTTCTTGCATACTATATGTGGTGCCCAACCTTTATCTTGGCCACCTAGTGCCATCTGGAAGTGAGCAAGGTAGGTGCGCTTTATAAAACTGGTGATTGGCTTCCTGTTTTGTACAACGGGTGTGTTCGCCACAGCTATAGCAAAGTATCCGTCTTATTCCTACATGATCTTTTTGAAGACGCCATTTACTTCACATAGATCTCTGCAATGAAAGAAAATCTATCATTGGTAATCCAGGGCAACGAAATACGACTTCTCGGAATGCACCACACACAAGTACTGCAATGAAGTATAGGCATTTATGCCGGAAATCACTTAGCCTAAAATGGACATTTGCACAAAAAATTGACCTGATAGAACGATACCGTTTCGGGTTTTGGATTCAGGGTATAAAAATGAACATATATCGGCTGGAAAAAGTTAGACCATTTTTTGGCTGTTGACCAGTGTTATTAGCAAAATACATTCGCCATGTAGCAAAAAAAAAATATCTTTAATGTACCTCCTTTTTTCAAAGTGTACTAAAATAGCCTAAGTTTTTATAACTGCGACAACGATAGTTATTAATCTAATTTCAACTATCCGCTACAACTATATTAAAAATATGTATATATTAAGGGTGTATTTCGATTCAAAATGCTTGTTTTCCGATTTATTTTTGAATTAACTTTTGCTCACAAACACATGAAACTCGCATATTCTCTTATTTAGAAAGTGCCCAAGGTGCCGTAAAGGTCAATTCTTTGATAAGTGTACAAAATGTTGCAAAAAAAGCAATCAAAAACGGCAATTTGAACCGATTTTTCCGAAGTGGGAGATAAGGGAACGAAAAAAAGGGTCTTCCTGAGAAGTTAATTGCTTATAAATCAAATTCTAATGAATTGAGCGTAAAAAGACTTTACTCGGCACCTCATACGCCCCTTCAAGAATCCCCTCAGCAAGTTTCATGATTCTACTTTTAAAAATGTGTCTGAAATTGTATCGGAAAATTTCGAGCTGCTGAAGGTGGAAAAGCGTTTTTTCGAATACACCCTTAAAAATATGACTACATGCATATGTAATGAAAAACAAAAAAGAAAAGAAAGAAAAAGCAAAAATTGAGCACTACCAATTTGGCGAACCTAATCGCTTGTTTATTCGCCAAATGAAGAATTTAGTCACAATTGGCGCAGTAGTGAGCGTCAGCAAGAACCTTGGTCCCGGGTCCTCTTAAAAGTTGGAAGTTGACAAATATATTAAGCGAGGAAAATGTGACCTGGAGGTATTACTGGAAGTTTGGAAGAAACTTGCATAAATATCTATTTATAGATTAAAAAAAAAAAAAGATTTTTTTTTTCGTGATTTACGACCGCTGGAATAGTAAATATGTTTGAGGCAAATGAAACTTTTTAAAACAATTCACAATAAAAATTAGGGATGATAGTAGTTATAAACTAACTACGCGAATAAGGAAAGAGCGCTGTTCAGTAAGTTGCTGGCAGACAGGATATTCAAATTTGAATTAGTGCCAGGGACTAAGCTTTTAATATTTAAAATAAATTAATACTTTTATTAAAACACGTATACACACATAAATAATTCAACGTCAACTATTAAAGATGTATACAATTAGTCTACAGGCACACATAATATAAGTACAATAAGATCATCTGGAGTAAAAAATTAGCCAGAGACAGGAATCGAACTCGGGAATGATTCGAATGACTCAGTAGTAGAGCAACAGCCTTTGTATGTATTGGTCGTTGGTTCGATTCTTGGCTCTGGCTAATTTTTCATTCCAGTTGAATTTATTGTATATATTTCTGTAGAATATCTGCATATATCGTTAATATAGTGTTTGTTCAAACTATTTATTTTAAGAGTAATTTTCATGCAAAACAATAATTTAACGACTTTGATAAACAAACAAACAAAAAAATGATTGGTTCGAATTTGTATGTTTTTCACAGTTTTATATAGCAAATATTATTTACGAATTACCACTATGTATTATGCGACATGAAAGAAAATCAAATGCGTGATTTAAAACAAACCTTTTTTATTTAAAAAACGAAACAAAAGTATAGAATTTAATATTTGAAGATGATATCTATGCCATATCTGATAATAAAAACAGAAGCAATTACAAAAAATGAGCAGATATTAATATCATCTTATTTATAAAAAAAATACAGTTATTAAAATATTATTTATTTATTTATTTAATATTTTTGATGGAGTTAGTAGAAGGAAATACATAACTAATATATGTAAGCTATATATATAAAAAATCATGCATTCTTAATTTAACCATACAAAATTTTTTTTTTTTAACCACAGCAATTTCTGCTTCTGGTATGCTATCTTCAAGCTGATAATCGCTTTTTTATTTTCTTCTATCTTTACAAGAAAAAGCTATTTAATTTGGAAAATATTTCAAGTTTCGGTTTTCGTCGGATTTACATGTTTTATGTTTCAGAGATCTCGAAAACATGTTTTTACAAAATGTCTGTGTGCGAGTCTGTGACTGTGTCTGTCTGTTTGTGATAGGTGCTGCTATGCTGCATTTTTAAAGATTTACGCAACTGTTATATATCAATAACTAGTGCACCGTTTTCTATAAAACTTCGGATTCAGTTAATCCTTGATATGAAATTCATGCTATTTACATTTTGGTGTAAATCACTCAACAGGTGGCGCTACTATTCCACATTTGCACGATATTCGTAATAGCTCTGTCTTAAGAACTAATGTACAGAATTTAATAAAAAATTACACTTCAGTAGTCACTGATATAGATTGATGCTGTTCAGATTTTAGTGTAAATCGCTCAACAGGTGGCACTGCTATGCTGCATTTTTTACGATTTATGCAACAGCTCTAACTCAATAACTAATACAGAATGCTGAACTTATGCCGAATGCCAAAAACTAGGTGATTATATAATGTTATGTGAGTTTCTAAAACCGTGTTGAAACATGATTGATAAAAATGCGACTATGGAAATATTGCCATATTTTAACATTAGAAAATTTTCTCATTTTGTTTTCGCCATTTTTAAATCTATAATATATATGTACATATATATGCTTATGTGTATGCTTATATTTTAGAAGTTTCACAAAAGGTTTAAGTCCCTAGAATCCATTCTCAGTTATAAAACTGGGTTTATCTCTATTCTTGACTTAGGATTTAATCGTTTAAATTTATACCCAACTTCGAAAACTTCCTCCACCTATAGGCCGAGCCCACAGGAAATTTTCTTTTTATTTGAATAAACAATTTTTCTTTTACTTGAGAGGTGTAACGAAAAATTAAAAACAAATATTATTGACATGTTTCGATTCCATCTAATAAGAACCATAATCATAATAATATCTTTTACATTAAATTTTTTATGATTATGGTTCTTATTAGATGGAGTCGAAACATGTCAATAATATTTGTTTTTATTTTTTCGTTACACATCTCAAGTAAAATAAAAATTGTTTATTCAAATATTTATATGTAAAAGATATTTCTTAAAAACTTGTGATTTAAAAATCTACTTTCTTTATGATTTTTTTATTGTTGTTGATTTGGTTTTTACATTTAACAATCTTAGTTATTTATTTTTGTTATAATTGTACTGTTTTATGGAATTGTTTCATTAATAATAAATTTTTTGTTCGAAAAAGGTAAATTTTGATTCGTAAAAATAAACGAAATACCTGAAATTGTGGTAGCTTGGTGTACATGTCCATTAATGTTTTTCAAAATTACTGTTGGAATGTTTTATAACTTAGTGAAATATAAATGAGCGCATATATATACAGGGTGGTCATAAAAAAAACTTTGCTGGTATATGGAGCTCTAGCGCCCAGTCCGTTCAACCAGTCGAGGTGAAATTTCAGATATAGCTATTCAGAGGTATGAGCTCGAGATTCTCTAAACGGCAACAAAATGGCGCTCACGGTCACGGTTACAGTTACAGAAACTCGAAATTTTCCGATGGCAACACCCATTTTTTTCAGCGCAAAACGCTCAGCACATGCGAAAATCCTAAAAAGCGTTGGAACCGTACGTGTAAAGCAAGAAACAGACACGTTATGCACGCAATTGTTCTGTGAATCCCCCCCCCCCATGAAAAAACACGATTGGGGAGCAATGAGTAAATTTTCATGACACAGAGTTAGAACACTAATCTCTGATTACAACACAGATCGGAGAAGACTTTGATTACACATTTTCCACATGTGTGCCATCACAGGCAATTACACATTGCATGGTGGCGACTGTGGACAATGCAGACGAACTTTACATCGCATGAGGGATGCTTGCAATCTCACGTTTAATAGGATCTTTCAAATCCAGGAAAGTTTGCGGATTGCACATGTACACTCTAGATTTTAGATATCTCCAGAACCTGAAATCCATAGGAGTGAGGTCGGGGGATCGCAGAGGCCATTGACGTTACCAGTTAAGGTGAAATGTGCCTTATCCGTTCATAATATGCGAAGAGGTCGATCGTTATCTCCATCATTCTGGATAAGAAATTCATTAACAAAGTATATATGTTGTTGATGGTCTCTCATTTCAACTTCTGGGCGCGCTGGTACCGGTAAAGAAACATGCGGGTTACAGAACGCAGTAACTTTAAGACCATTGATTTTGGTATATCAAATACACAAGATGCGCCTTTTGTAGTTTGAATGCGTCCTCTGGTCACTATGTGATGCACTTCCATAACAGTATCCTCAGGAACAGTTGGTCGTCCGGATCGCAGACTATCACAGGTGTAGCCAATTTCTTCGAATTTCATTACTAAAACACAAAGAGCTTGTGAAATGTATAGGGAACGTATTTGGCGATGGTTTCGACGGTAAACGCGCCAGGTTTTCGCAGCATTCATCTCATTTTGATAATAGTTTTACCAACTCAGCAGGAACGAAGTCATTTTGTTGGCATCTGCGAGCTCCGACTGAAGAATTAACATTCCCACCCTAATTTTTATCCGTTATCTACGCTGACTATCTGGCAAACGATGTACCGTAATTGATATTTTGTCTCTATCATATTCATATTTTCTTCGTGCGCTTTGGTCGTGTTTTGATGGGGGCCATTCGTAGAGCTGATTTTTTGCGAGCATAACGCGTCCGTTTATTGCAATAACCATAACATTCCAACGTTCTGTAGGGTTTTCGCATGCGTTGAGTATGTTGCGATGAAAAAAAATGGGTGTTGCCATTGGAAAAATTCGAGTTTCTGTAACTATAACCGTAACCGTGAGCGCTATTTTGTTCCCGTTCACAGAATCTCGAGCTCATACCTCTGAATAGCTGTATCTGAAATTTCACCTCGATCGGTTGAACGAACTGGCCGCTAGAGCTCCATATATAGGCAAAGTTTTTTTTATGACCACCCTGTATATATATATATGTGTGTGTGTGTGCGTATGTGAGTGTGGATGTGAATTCGCATGTGCTTAAAACTTATGAAAAACCCTTTTAGTAATTTATAAATCGATAATTATTTTATCATATCCTGAAACATTTTCCTGATTTCTTTTATAAATTTCTTATAATAGCAAAATATCTATCTTCCACTTAATTTACAGAAATTTATTGTTTTATCTTTTTAGTCTTTATCCAAAGCAGATTTTTTTCATTCAAAAATAATTCTACCTAATTTTATTTTTGTAAATATAGATTTTTGGGAAAAAAATAATTTGAAGAAAGAACTGTGATTTCTCTTTCTCTATATCAAATAAATTTTTGTAGGTAAAGGCATTTATTTGCTTATCGTTTTCTCTTTTTCTGTTCACAAAAATTACAAAAAATATTGAGTAAAGAGTTTAACAGACATTTAGATATTATTTTTTCTCCTTTCAAAAGGAAATTATATTGTTGCACTCTTTATTTCTTATATATCTTAACGAATCTGTTTCACTTCATACTTTATTTATATACAGAGAGTGTATTAATGCGTCCAATTTAATATATGATTTAAAAAAAGTTTTTTTATTATTATTATACATTTTTTACTTTTTTCGCACAGTATTTTTTAACATGACTTTTATTTACAATTTTATTTTAAACTTTCCAATGTAGTTAAAATTTGTTTAAACTTTTGGTTTATCAGACCATTTTTTTGTTTGTCTGGCCATTCTCAAACTCACGTGAATATATTCAAAATTTATGTAATTGATACATAATATTGAACGTTACTGTAAAACATTAATTATTGAAAATGAAGTATGTAGCTTTCCGAATTAATTTACAGGGATTCTCAATGCTGTTTCAATTTATTTTGGTATACATGGGAAAATAGTTTTCAATGTATTTTAGTAGTGTTACACTATATCAAATATTTTGAAATTGGCATCATTGAGATACACAATAAGAACTTAATGTTGGTAAAACAATGTCATGATGATAATTTCCTGGCTTTCATTAGAAAGAAGGCAGCTAGTTATAAGAAACTGAAAATTTATTTTACATATTCTTCCATGAGATTGATGAAATTGTAGCATCATTGTTGAAGCTTTTATAGTACCCTTAAACAAAAGTTACTTGACTAGTTCAAAAACCAGCTCTCAGTAGCCTCTTTGACATCTTCAACTCATCAAAATGATCACTTTTAAGAATTTTCTTCAAGGTTGGGAAAAGATAATCGTCTAAGAGGGCTAGCCTTGATGGGTAGGGAGCATGTTTGGCCAGTTGGAAATTTAGGGTTTTTAATTTTTCTAGCTATAACGCTTTACATATACGTAGGTGCATTGTCATTCAACAACAAAAACAATCCTTTTGATCGACGTTCCTCAGCATTTATCATTAGTTATCTCCTTTAACTGATCCAACAAGTTACCATTATATTATAAAGTTATACCACACAACTGAAGTAGGTGTTCTACCATCATAATGCCGTCATTGTTTTAGAAAACGTCCTTTTTGGGCAATTTCAGTGTTATGTCACTGCGACGGCACACTGAAATCCACTATGACATCATTCTTTTGATAATTCCTTATTTTGCGGATCATAGATGTAGAGTCACGTTTCATTCTTAGTCACTAATTTACCCAAAAAGTTCTGTTCAGTTTTGAAAAGGCCGAAACGGCTTTGTATGCTTGAATTTGTTCCTTCCGTTGATCAGTGCTGAATCCTTTGATATCCGCTTTGCTGAAAGCTTGTGAATGTCCAGGATTATAATAATAATATACTCTATTCAAATTACAAATGTACAATTTTGTTTGAAATTTCAAATGTATGTACTTCTATATATTGTATACATTTTTTCGGAAGTAGGAGCGGATATTCAGCGGTTCTTCAGAATGTGCGGTTCTTCTTAAGGCAGCGGTTCTTCTTAAGGCCTGCAATGCATGTTATAGTGCGATGTGAGACGCACACAACAGGGATCATCTTTATCAGAGAAATGAACAGTTTTCACAATGGTGTAGGAAGAACACTTCTGTAGCAGTGTTTGTGACACTTCAATGTGAATTTCCTTTGCTGGCATCCCCTGTAAATATAAAATCTTCATGACACCTCCACGGCCTGATCAATGCACGGGCCTCCGGGGCCTTGGCTCTGGGCCCACCAATTTTAGGGGCCCATAAATCATGTAGCTGATTTTTCCCCTTAATCAAATACTTTTCAAATAATATTTCTTTTATAAAATATGAAACGTAAAATTTAAATATTCTGAATGACTCAATAAAATTTTTAGAAGTTTTTAACCTAGGCACTTTTCACCCAAACAACTTTGTCAACTCGTCAAATAAACCTTTTTTTGCGAAAGTGTCGCCGAAAATGTTTATGTAGTATGGCCCAACTTTTAAATAGGCCCTAGGCCCAACTTTAGCTTGATCGAGCTCTGGACGCCTCATAACTCCAAAGATGTGAAAATTTCTTGTGGCTCCGCCATCGCAGCTTTCACCAGGAAGAGAAATAAATGTAATAAATACGAAAACCTAAAATTATTTGGTACATACTAAGATTTTAAGCTTTTAGATAAGTTTAATTTTTCTTTTCTATTCCAGCTATAAGGAATTCAACCCAAGAACTCATCAGCATTCACACATACTGTGCGTTGCATTTATAATTATTTATCATTCATATTTATTATTCTTATCAATCAAAAATGTTGGGTAACAAAACTTCTATGAGCAATAATTACTGGAAGTATTCTCAATTGTGTAATATTAAAAATTTAAGAACTTTTTTGCCTTTTACTTCGGGTAACCCTGAATGTATTTTATATATACAGGGTTATACAAAAAAGTTCTAATGCATTCCCGTTGGATGATAAAAAATACCGAAAGGGATTTTAAAATCTATTATACATTAATAAAGTGAACTAAATTTTTGAATAATATGTAGTACATATTGAGATCGGTAAAATACATGTTCGTTTAAACTAAAGAAATTTGAATTATTTTCCGATTGTAGATGGTACATAGCAAAATTATTATTAATTTTTTACAAATTTTCTGGGTTTTCCTAATTATTTAATCTAATACCATGTTTCATTTTACTAACCGGTGAAGTTTTCTTGAAATATTTTGAAGTTAAATTGTATATGATTAGCGCATAATTTGTATTTCTTGCTATTTAATAGCAAGAAGTTTTTAAAATAGATATATTTATCATTTACGGCAGCAGCTGTGACCAGTATATTAATGTTAAACCACTGGCTAACGATTTGCATTGGATAAACTCAAACCTAAACCCGGTAAACATAAAATAAGTAAAATTCCGTCATCTGAATCTAAATCAACGTGTCAAATTGATAAGAATTTCATTTTCCAATAGTTATTTTTCTTTTGTTGTTCTTTATTTAATATTTTTTCATATGTACGAATTTGACCAAAATTCTAAAGAAAAACTACAAACGTAAACGTTACAATGATCAAATACAGTAAAATCTCTATAACGGACACTCTCAAATAGCGGACACCTCTATTTAACGGACAGTTTTCCAATCCCCACTCCCAAAACTTAAATTTTTGTATGTTTAACCTCTAAATAACGGACATTCCGAATAGCGGACACTTTATTTGGCGTTAAAGGATGAAAAAGTATATTTTAAACAGAAAAAAAAAAACTGAAAAAAAGTAAAAAAGCCTCAGAATTTATCAGGACAACGTGTCACAAATTTTGTGATCACAGTTTAATGTAGATAAAGATCTGGGGAAAATCCCCCCGCCCCCAACATTCACTGCTAAATCTGTTAAGAAAATATTAGTCAGGGGGTTGCCCGGGAGAAATAATCTCCCAGACTATTGAAATGTTATCCAAGAACATTTTGAGATTTTATATTAAGATCAAAAAGTGCAGTACCTCGATCCTCGTCCGGAACTCTAGAATGACCAATAACATCATATAGAAAAACAAATTACAGTAGAACCCCGCAAATTCGGACCCTGTTAATCCGGAACTCTGGATAATCCGGATAGGTTTCGTCATTTTTTTTTTTCAATTTTGAGAAGCGATTGGCTATTTTCATAACATTAACTTGTTTCAACATCGTATTCTAAATTAAAAAAAAAAAAAAAAAAAAACTTTTTCCGAAATCTTTTTGGAAGAATTGAGCAAAGTAAACTTTCTTACTGTCTGTAAATATTCATTAAATTTAACATAAAGAATGATTTTCTGTGGTTTATTTTATTTCATTTTTTCCTAATTCTCCGGATAATCCGGATTGGGTCCGGTCCCAATTAATCCGAATTATCGGGGTTTTACTGTACATGTAATCGCAAGCAAAAATAAACTTTTGTAACAGATTATTTTTTCACAATAATATAATAAACAGTGGATAAAAGTGTGCACAATTTTATTTCAATTTTATTGCTTAAAAATAATTTTAATTTCTGATTAATTATATAATAGAGGTTTTAGGACATATACAAGTAAATTTATGAAACATTAAGCATTTCTTAGCGGTTTTTGAATCTCTGAGGTTTTCCCAATAGCGGACACCTCCGAATAGCGGACAATTTTTGAGTTCCCGAGGTGTCCGTTTTTTAGAGGTTTTACTGTACAATGCTTTTTACTTTTTCTTTCAGGTAAAGTTGAATTTCATTTGTAAGCAACAATTTTTATTGCAACTAAAACAGTTTTACTTCTTCTTTCAGCTACAGTTGAATTTCATTTGTAAGCAACAATTTTTATTGCAACTAAAACAGTTTTACTCAAAATACTTTGTGCTTTTAAAATTAACATAATTTAGTGTTTAGCCTGAGACTTATTTGTTACTTTTTAGTGCTTTTATACATTTATCTTTATACAAAATCTTTTTATGTCTGAACTTTTGAATTTTTATCAAAATAAATATCTGGCAGCGTTTTCCTGATTCTAGGATAAATCTGAATAACAATATCTTTCCTTTTATAGATTTGAAAAGCAAATACTCTTAAAAAAGCATTTTGATTTTTTTTTCTAATATTAAATGAACTTCCCTAACTAACTGCACTTCTTTGTTTGTAATTTTTGGATCTCGTATTTACCAGCATTATGAAAGGGAATGAATAAAAGATTTTCACATAATTAAATAGTCTTTTTTCACAGATTGAAAAGATAAGCTTGCATTCATCACTTTATGTATATCTAAAAGAAACTGTTTTATCCCATTATCATTTTTTTTATCTCAAAAATTTATTCATAAATTCTTACGCTAATTTTTCAAATGTTATTACATTCTTTAAACTGCAAAATTCTTTAAATTGATGTTTATTTCCTGCTTTCCATCATAATAAATATTTCCATCTCTGATTTTTTCCGCTTTTATGATGAATAATTTTAAATTACTCCTTTTTCATTTAAATATTTGAAAAAAATTTAGTCATAATATATTCATTATTTTAAAAAAATAGTACGTAGTTGCTAGATTTTATAAATTAAAATATTTTAAGGCATAGAAGTAGTTTCTTGAAATTCCAGCATGCTTATTAGACATATGTAATAGAAAAATGCAGAAGTTCATTTCTTTTAAAGGAGTTAAAATATTTTTCATTTACAAAATAAAAATTAACTCTGACGTTATTATTTTTAAATATTCGAAACTGATCCCACAATTATATAATTTATATTAGTATTCGATTTTATGATTAATTATTATTGTTACACTAATTATGTACCATCTCTTATTACTCAAATGTTAATCTATATTCCATATACGTGAGTATGTTTTTGTAGATTAAATATTTTATGCACAAAATGCGTAAAACTGTTGAAAAAATAATGATAAAAGGTGAAATCTGTTTATCTAAAAATATAATTAATTTATAAACGTCAGTTTATATCTGTTAATCTAAATAATGAAATGGTGAAATCTCTTAATCTAAAAATGTAATTAATTTATAAACGTCAGTTTATATTTCCAATACAATACTGTTTTCAAAAAGCTTTTTTAGCTTTTAATTTTTTCTTTTAAAGCTTAAAAAGATTTTTTTTTAAATCTTAAATTTGAATTTACTTATAAGCATCAGTTTTTATTTCGAGCACAATATTCTTTTTTCAAAATGTTGATTAAACTTTTCAGTTGATTTAAAATTTTATAAAATTTGATTCTAGTCCGATATTGTTTTTCAAATTTCTTGCTGCTTTTATTCAGCTATGAATGTACATATTTTTTTATGTGAGAGGTTTTATGCATTTATTGAAGAATATATTTGATACAGATTTCCTGATTCAAGAAGCAAATTGATGTAACACTAACGTTCCGACTTGTAAGCGACAGCTTTTATTCCAACTAAAACACTTTTATTCAAAACACTTAATAGTCATCCTTTTTTTAGGGGGGGGGGGGTTGCTGTTTTTTTCTTTCTCTTTTAAGTGACTTAAGCCTGAGACTGTTTCTCTTACTTTTTAGTGCTTTTATGCAGTTTTCTTTTTGCAAAATCTTTTTATGTCTGTGCTTTTGAGTATTTATCAAAATAAATATCTGAGAGTATTTTCCTCATTCCAGAATAATTCTAAATAACAATATCTTTCCTTTTATGAAAATCAAATGTTTTAAAGAAAGAATTATGATTTATTTTTTCTCTCTAATATTACATGAACTTCCGTAACTAATTGCACTTCTTTGTTTGTTATTTTCTCATCTCGTATTTACCAACATTATAAAAGGGAATGAAAAAAAGATTTCCTCATAATTAAATATCTTTTTTCACAGAATGAAAAGATACGCTTGAACTCACCATTTTGTGTGCATCTCAAAGAAAATGTTTCTTCACATTATTTTTTTTTTATATTTTATCTTAAAAAATTTAATCATAATTCATGCGCTAATTTTCATATATGTCGTAACATTCTTTAAACGGCAAAACAAATTTTTAAATTAATATTCATTTCCTGAAACTCCATCGTAATAAATATTTGCATTTCTGATTTTTTTCATTTTTGTGATAAATGCTTTTAAATTAATTTTACTTCACATAAATATTTAAAATATTTTAATTATTATATTTCTTAATTTAAAATAAAGACAGGTAGTTGCAAGAATTTATAAATTAAAACCTTTTGAGGCGCGTAGTTACAAGTAATAATTAAGTAGTTTCTTGAAATTCTCGCATTCTTGTTTGACTTAAGTAAGATAAAAATAAAAAAGTTAATTTCTTTTGAAAGAGTTAAAACACATTTTATTTACAAAAAAAATAATAATTTGGATGTTATTATTATTTTTTTCTTTTTGAAATTGATCCCATAATACTATAATTTATTTCAATATTAGCATTTATGATTATACCCTATTATAGTATAGAAATATCAATCTATACTCCATTTACGTACGTATTTTTCTTAATTAAATATTTTGTACACAAAACGAGCTTTGAAACTACAGGAAAAATAATGATAAAAGGCAAAAAATATTAATTGTTTTATCTAAAATTTTAATTTATAAGAGTTAGTAATTATTTCTAAAGCAATATTCTTTTTTCAAAACGCTAATTAATCTTTCTTTTTGATTTTAAATTTTATAAAATTTAAAGTCTATTCTGAAATTGTTTTTCAAATTACTTGTGGTTTTTTTTTTCAATTATGAATGAATACTTTTTTTTTATGTGAGACGTTTTATATCTTTATTAAAGAAGCTATCTGATTTCCATTTCCTGATTCAAGAAGTAAATTGATGAAACATTATTGTTTGTAAGTGACAGTTCTTACTTCAAATAAAACACTTTTATTCGAAATACTGAATATCCTTTCTTGTTTCTTTTTTACATTGACGTAATTTAGACTTTAGCCTCTGGCTGTTTTTCTTACTTTTCAGTGCTTTTATGCAGTTATCTTTCTGCAACATATTTTTATGTCTAAACTTTTGAGTATCTAGCAATATCCAGAGTATATGTACTCCATTTACGTATGTATGTTTTTGTGGGTTAGATATTTTATGCACTTTTTTTACAAAATGAGCACGAATCTACTAGAAAAGTAACGATAAAAGGCGAAATATATATATATATATATTTATATATATTATATAAAAGTATAATTTACAAGCGTCAATTTTTATTTTAAATGTAATATTCTTTTTTCAAAATGTAAATTAAACTATACTTTTGCTTTAAAATTTTATAAAATTTAGAATTTAATCTGTTTTCGTTTTTTTCAAATTTCTTGCTGTTTTTATTCATTTATGATTGTAATAATTTTTTTATGTCAGAGATTTTATATCTTTATTGAAGAAAATATATGATACCGATTTCCCGATACAAGAAGTAAATTTATGTATCACTAACATTTCGATTTGCAAGCGACAGTTTTTCCTCTAAAACAAATTTATTAAAAGTACTTAATATTCTCCTTTGTTGTATTTAATTGTAAATATATAGACTTCAACCTGACACAGTTTTTATTACTTTTTAGTGCTTTTGTACATTTATCTTTCTACAAAATCGTTTTATGTCTGAGATGTTGAGTATTTATCAAAATAAATATCTGAGAGTGTTCTCCTGATTCCAGAATAAATCTGAATAACAATATATTTTCTTTTATAGATTTAAAAATAACAAATTTAAGAAAGAATTTTGATTTCTGTTTTCGTTCTAATATTAAATGAACTTCAATAACTAACTGCACTTCTTTGTCATTTTCTCATCTCGTATTTACCAACGTTATGAAAAGGAATGAATAAAAGATTTCCACATAATTAAATATTCTTTTCTCACAGAACGAAAAAATACGCTTGCATTCATCATTTTATGTGCATCTCAAAGAAAATGTTTCATTACATTTCTTTTTATTTTATCTAAAAAAATTTAATCGTGTATTCATGCGCTAATTTTCATAAATGTCATAACATTCTTTAAACGGCAAAACAAATTTTTAAATTGATATTCATTTCCTGAAACTCCATAGTAATAAATATTTGCATTTCTATTTTTTTCCTTTTTGTGATGAATGCTTTTAAATTAATTTTACCTCATTTAAATATTTGAAATATTTTAATCATTATATTTCTTATTTTAAAATAAAACCACTTAATTGCTAGAATTTATAAATTAAAACCTTTTGAGGCACCAAAATAGTTTCTTGAAATTCTCACATTGTTGTTAGACATAAGTAATATAAAAATTAAGAAGTTAATTTCTTTTAAAAGAGTAAAAAATATTTTATTTACAAAAAAAATTCAATTCTGACGTTATTATTATTTTTTTCTGTTCGAAATTCATCCTATAATACTATAAGTTATTTCAATATCCGCAGTTATGATTATACCCTATTGTATTGTAGAAATATCAATCTATACTCCATTTACGTATACATGTTTTTGTAGATTAAATATTTTATGCATTGTTTTACAAAGTGAGCGTGAATCTACAGGAAAAATAACGATCAAAGACGAAAATTATATACTTTTTTAATCTAAAATTTTTAATTACAAACTTCATTTTTTTTTTAATTTTCTTTCTTCACAATACTGATTAATCTTTTCATTTACTTTAAAATTTTATAAAACTTAAAGTCTAGTCTGAAAATTTTTCAAATTATTTGTGTTTTTATTCAGTTCTGAATCTTTATTGAAAACGATATCAGATTTCGATTTCCTCATTCAAGAAGTAAATTGGTGTAACATTATTGTTTGTAAGCGATAATTCTTATTTCATATAAAAAACTTTTATTTAAAATATTTAACAGCCTTTTTTGTTCCTTTTTAAATTGATGTAATTTACACTTTAGCCTGAGAGTGTTTTTCTTACATTTTAGTGTTTTTATGCAGTTATCTTTCTGCGAAATCTTTATATGCCTGAACTTTTGATCAAAATATATATTTGGCAGTATTTTTCTGATTCTAGAATAAATATGGATAACAATATCTTTACATTTAAAGATTTGTAAATCAAAATTTTCTAAGGAAGAAATTGATTTCTATTTTCTTTCTAATATAAATGACCTTCCATAAGTAAATGCACTTCTTTGTTTGCTATATTATCATCTCGTATTTACCAGCATTATGAAAGAGAAGGAATAAAAGATTTCCAAAAAATTAAAATATCCCTTTTTTCAGGAAATGAGAAGATACGCTTGCATTCATCACTTTATGTGCATCTCAAAGAAACTGTTTTATACCATTATTGAATTTTAATGTCAAAATTTAGTCATGTATTCATGCGCTAATTTTTACAAATGTCATTGCAGTCTTTAAACTGCAAAATTTTTTTAATTTACATTTATTTCTTAAGCTGCATCATAATAAATATTTGCATTACTGATTTTTTCCGCCTTTGTGATGAGTAATTTTAAAATAATCTTATTTCATTTAAATTTTTAAAAAAGAAAATTGTCATAATATATTTGTTATTTAAAAAAACTATGTAGTTGCTGAATTTTATAAAATAAAAATTTTTAAGGCCTCAAAATATTTTCTTAAAATTCCAGCATTAGACATATGTAATATAAAAATGAAGAAGTTAATTTCTTTTGATGGAGTTAAAACATTTTTCATATAGAAAGTAAAATTAACTCTGACGTTATTATTTTTAAATGTTCGAAATCGATCCCACAATTATATAATTTATATTAGTATTCGCATTTCTGATTAATAATTATTGTTACTCTAATTAAGTACCTTCTGTTATTACTGAAATGTTACTCTATATTCCATTTACGTGCGTATATTTTTGTACGTTAAATATTTTATGCACAAAATGAGCGTGGAAATGTAGAAAAATTAATGATAAAATGTGAAAAACATTTATACTTTTTAATCTAAGAATTTAATTAATTCATAAACGTCAGTTTGTATGTAGATTACAACATTCTTTTTCGATACGATAATTAATCTTTCCTCTTGTTTTTAAATTTTATAAAATTTAGAGTAGACTGATGTCTGAAATTGTTTTCCAAATTTCTTGTTGCTTTTATGTGGTTATCTTTCAGCAAAATCTTTTATGGCTGAGCTTTTGAATATTTATCAAAATAAATATCTGACAGTGTTTTCCTGATTCCAGAATAAATATGAATAACAATATCTTTACTTTTAAAGATTTGTAAATCAAATAATTTTAAAGAAGAATTTTGATTTCTTTTTTCTTTTTAATATCAAAAGAACTTCCGTTACTAACTGCACTTCTTTGTTTGCTATATTCTCATCTCGTATTTACCAGCATTATGAAAGAGAAGGAATAAAAGATTTCCAAAAAAATAAAATAGCCCTTTTTTCAGGAAAAGAGAAGATACGCTTGCATTCATCACTTTATATGCATCTCAAAGAAACTGTTTTATTTCATTATTGATTTTTTAATGTCAAAATTTAGTCATGTATTCATGCGCTAATTTTTACAAATGTCATTGCATTCTTTAAACTGCAAAATTTTTAAAATTTACATTTATTTCTTAAGCTGCATCATAATAAATATTTGCATTACTGATTTTTTCCGCCTATGTGATGAGTAATTTTAAATTAATCTTATTTCATTTAAATTGTTTAAAATTTTTTTGTCATAATATATTTGTTATTTAAAAAAACTATGTAGTTGCTGAATTTTATAAAATAAAAAATTTTAAGGCCTCAAAATATTTTCTTAAAATTCCAGCATTAGACATATGTAATATAAAAATGAAGAAGTTAATTTCTTTTGATTGAGTTAAAACATTTTTCATATAGAAAGTAAAATTAACTCTGACGTTATTATTTTTAAATGTTCGAAATCGATCCCACAATTATATAATTTATATTAGTATTCGCATTTCTGATTAATAATTATTGTTACTCTAATTAAGTACCTTCTGTTATTACTGAAATGTTACTCTATATTCCATTTACGTGCGTATATTTTTGTACGTTAAATATTTTATGCACAAAATGAGCGTGAAACTATAGAAAAATTAATGATAAAATGTGAAAAACATTTATCCTTTTTAATCTAAAAATTTAATTAATTCATAAACGTCAGTTTGTATTTAGATTACAATATTCTTTTTTCGATACGATAATTAATCTTTCTTCTTGTTTTTAAATTTTATAAAATTTAGAGTAGACTGATGTCTGAAATTGTTTTCCAAATTTGTTGTTGCTTTTATGTGGTTATCTTTCAGCAAAATCTTTTATGGCTGAGCTTTTGAGTATTTATCAAAATAAATATCTGACAGTGTTTTCCTGATTCCAGAATAAATATGAATAACAATATCTTTCCTTTCATAGACTTCAAATTAGCCATTTTAAGAAATAATTTCGATTTTTTTAATATTGAATGATCTTCCATAACTAAATCTACTTCTTTCTTTCTCATTTTCTTATCTTGTTTTTACCAACATTATGAAACGGAACGAATAAAAGATTTCCACATAATTAAATATCTTTTATCCAAGGAATGAAAAGATACGCTTACATTCATCACTTTATGAGTATCTCAAAGAAACTGCTTCATTCCAGTAGTATTTTTTTATCTCAAAAATTTAATCATGTATTCATGCGCTAATTTTCACAAATGTCATAACATTCTTTAAATGGCAAAATTTTTAAAATTGATGCTTATTTCCTGAAACTCAATCATAATAAAAATATTTGCATTTTTCATTATATTTGAAATTTGATTATATTTTATATTTGAAAAATTTTAATCATAATGTTTCCATTATACATATATATATATATATTACGGTGGAGTGAAACATCGGAAGTTGGAATTTTGATTATGGATAGCAGCAAAAAGATGCCTTTTACTATCTCTAATACACGTGCAGAATTTCATAAATTTTGAAAAACTCCTTCAGTTCCCTACCAGAACAGCTATATTTGCATCGATTTACACGATAAATTGTTCCCATAAATAGTACATTAACAGGGTATTTTGGTAATCTCGTACGACATTTTTATATTTAAAATGTTTAGTGTAATTCAACATAACGTATACTTCTGTCATTGAGATAAACATTTACAGGAAAGATAACTGAAAAAAAAAAATCATATTTTAGAATTTGTATTTCGAAGAATATTGAAGATAAAGCATATTGTATGTTCTACAATAAGACAGTTTCATATTCAAATACTGAAATTCAGTGTTACAAACTATATAAACATTATTGACTGGCAAAAATGTGAAATCACCCCACATTCTTAATTGAGTACCAACTGGGAAACTGGAAATTCTCAGAGAAAGATCGGAAATCCCATCTTTTCAATTGAAAAATTTCCCTGTTAAATTCAAGCGATGCGTAAACTTAGTTACTGAAGCGCCAGTAGCGGCTGTAGTAGTTGAAGCAAGGAACGGATATATATGAGCAAAAATGAAATCACGAAATGTAATACGTAATTTTGGTAACAAAGGTCAATATAAGGGTGAAATGAAAGATCGTTTTATAATACATCGTATATATTTTTTCATTGCATTAAAATATATTCAGAAAACTGCATTCCCGTTATAGTTAGAGAACTATCTTTCATGTGCATTCGAAAAATAAAAGTGAACAGCGCGTCAATTTTGTTTTATCTTCTCTGCGGCAATACGATCCACACTTTAGGGTTATATTCTTGATTTAAAGAGTTAAAACACAATGATCATTCACAAGTAATAGTTTAAGAAGTCCTTTTTTGGGAGGGGAAAAGGAAAAAAAAGAAACAGTTGAATATTTTACACTACATAGTGAAATCTTGGTTTTCATATACAGGGTGTCTAGTAAATGACTGACCCATTTTGAATGTAAATAACAAAACAAAAAAAAACAGTTAGCGATAATAAAAGTGTGCGGTTTGCTGCACTGTTATCAGAAAATCAATAAATTTTTAGATTTGCACTTTCTAAAAATAGTTCAAATTTCGGCCAACAGATGGCGCTGGTGGCGATAACAGGCTTCGAAATTCAGACATTATTATAGTTTTCATATGCATAAACTTTTTGGTTCATTTCGCAGAGTCGAATCTCAGTCGATATGTTGAATCGACTCTCCACTCAACTACAGAAATAGAGTTTGTCGGATGGAAAAAAAATTTATAATGATATTTATGATTGAATAATATCTATTATACTTAATGAAAAACAACAAAACATACTTGTTTAATAATCATCGACTTTTCAGACATTTACCATAAATAAATTCTATTCAAAATATGTTTTTGCAAACGGTTAACTGATTCTCTTTTTACGTACAATAAGTTGAAAATATGGGATAAATACCTTTTTTAAGTTAAAAATATATTAATATTTAATCTGAACATTTCTTCCATTAAATAGTATGGCTGGTATTAAAAAGCTTTAAGTAATGGATCAAGCATATTCTTCTTGCCCATGTCGTGCAGTGAAATAAGTTAAATAATTAAAACAATGGTACGAAAATAGTGTTGGGATGTTCCCTGTCTAAAATAAAACGGAGCAATGAGTTGTTTGTCGGCACATAAAAATATAATAAACCTTGAAATGAAGGAATCCGTTTATAACAAATCTTGTTTTAAACGTAAAAAGGTATTGTTTTCGAAGGAGAAAGTAACATACAAAACCAGCTGGTAAGATGGTAACCTGTCTAAAACGAAATTTTGTTCATTTTTCCGTAAACCGAATTTCCTTCATTATATTCATATTTTGACATTTAACATTATTTTAAGAAAATGATTCGAAAAACTTTTTGAAAATTATATATGAAAAACACTAAAGTTCCAGTAATTTCGTAATATTTATATTTATAAAATTGAACTAAAATAAGTAGAAATATGATGATTCTATGATGATTCATGATATATTGTGCTTTCAGTAATGACATTTTGAAAAGTGGTGACTCGCAGGATATAAAAACAGATAAGTCGCATTATTTTTCAAGCATCCTTCAATTTCAGCGTTGCGTTTGCTGTCAAGGGAAGAAGAGTTGTGTGTAAAAAAGGATCTGAAAATCAGTCGTGGCTTTCGTAATAAAATTTTAAGCTATGTTAAATGCCAAAATATGATTATAACGTAAACATAAATTCGTTTTCGGAAGAATGAAAAATATTTCGTTTTAGACAGGTTTTCATCTTAGCAGGTAGTTTTGTATATTACCTTCCCCGTCGTGATCAATATTTTTTTAATATTTTGACAGGATTTGCTATAGGCGAAATAAAGACGACCCTTTATTCTAAAGTTTGATATATTTTTATGGGCTGATTTATAAGTCACTGTCCCGCTGTTTTTTTTTTTTTTTTTTATTTGACGGGAACCTGCAACCACTATTTGCGTACCATTGTTTTAACTTCTGATTTTACTACACCAGGTACAGGCAAGAAGAGCTTGCTTGATCCATCTCAATTTTTTGACCTCACTAATTCTTTTAAATGCAATTTCATACTATTTAATGATGGAAATGTTTAGATTGAATATTAAGATTTTTTTAACTTAAAAAATCGTTGTTTATCCCAAGTTTTCAATTTATTACATGTAAAAAGAGAGCCAGTTAACCGGTAACAAAAACATTTTTTAATAAAATTTACATAACAATAAACATTTTTTTTTGTTGTTGAAAATTTTGGTAAATGTGTGGAAAGTCAGTGCTTATAAATAAGTATATTTTGTTGTTTTTTATTACGTATAATAGACATTATTCAATCATTAAATATTATTATAAATATCTTTCCATTCAACAAATTCTATTTCTGTAGTTGAGTGGAGAGTCGATTCAACATGTCGACTGATATTCGACTCTACGGAAAAAAGCCGAAAAGTTCGTGCGTATGGAAACTAGAGTTATGTCTGAATTTCAACAGCCTGTTGCCGCCACCAACGCCAAATGTTGGCCAAAATTCGAACTACTTTAAGAAAGTGCATGTGTAAAGTGCATTTAAAAATGTATTGATTTTCTGATAACAATGCAGCAAACCGCAATTTTTAGCGCAAACAGTTTTTTTTTTTTTTTTTTTTTTTTTTGTTATTTAAATTCAAAATGGGTCAGTCATTTACTAGACACTCTGTATAAACTGAATGATATTTAAGAGCTGGTAGGAAATTTTACCTTATGTTCAGTGTGCCAAAAGGCAACTTTTTAGACCTATCAAAAAAAAAAAATAATAATAATAATTTGGTCATTTTTACTCTACCCTAATATGTATATACAGGGTGTTTAAAAAATGACCGGTATATTTGAAAAATCAATGAAAATTAAACGGGTAGGTATAGAAATACAACTTTAGTTGCAATATGCTTGGGACAACAGTAAATTTTGAGGCAAATAAACTTTCGAAATTCGTTACAATTTTCAACAACAGATGGCGCTGCAGGCGATATTATTGCTGCACATGGTGGATATGTGGAAAATATCGTATTTTAATTTTTTCAGACTGCAGCGCCATCTGTTGTTGAAAATTGTAGCTTATTTCGTTAGTTGTCTGCCTGAAAATTTACTGTTGTCCCAAGCATATTGCAACAAACGGTATATTTCTATCGCTGCCCGTTTAGTTTTTTTTTTTTTTTTTTTTTTTTTTTGGATTTTTCAAATGTACTGGTCATTTTTGAAACAACAATGTATATAAATATGTACTTACTAGAGTTTATGAATTAAAATCTTTCGTAGGCATCACAGTATTTTCTTTAAATTCCCATTTCCTTGTTAGACATAAGTAATATAAAAATTAAGAAGTAAAATTCTTTTGAAGGAGTTAAAATATTTTTAATTAAAAAGTAAAATTTACTCTGATGTTATTATTTTTTTTTCCAAACTGATCCCATAATTGTATAATTTATTTTAGTATTCACATTTTTGATTAATTATTATATTAAATATGTGGCGTGCGTTATTACAAAAATGTCAATCTCTACTCCATTTACGTAAGTAATTTTTTGTGGGCTATATATTATATGCACAAAATGAGCGTGAAACTACAGTTAAAGGAACGATAAAAGGTGAAATACATTTTTTAGTCTTAAATTTTGTATTTATTTATAAGCATCATTTTTTATTTCGAACACAATATTCTTTTTTGAAGACACTGATTAATCTTTCCGCTTGATTTAAAATTTTATAAAAATTAGAGTCTACTCTGAAATTTTTTTTCAAATTTCTTGCTGCTTTTACTCAGTTATGAATGCATTCATTTTTTTATCTGAGAGATTTTATGCCCTTGTTGAAGAAGATATCCGATATCAATTTCCTGATTCAACAAGAAGAAACAATTTTGACTTCGGTTTTATCGCATGAAATGATTTTCTATTGTTATCGGAACTTCTTTTTTATTCCTTTTAAATATAAATTTACCATAATTACAAAAAAACAAGAAATGAAAAACATTTTTGTCCAATCTTAGTGCATTATTATTATTATTATTTAATTTATGTATCCGTTCGTCTCAAATCTTACTGACTTATTTTACGACACTTCTTTGCTACAATTGATAAAAATTTGGAGATTGTAGCATATTTCCGGTGACAATAATTTTAACAAGTTACAAAAATCATTTGGAAAATGACTTTTTCAAAGACTAAAATTTAAAACTTATAAATAAACTCTGTATTTAAAAAAAAAGAAAAATGGTTTTTTACAATCAATTAGTACAATATTGAATTGTTTCTTTTTCGTGAGTTTCATACATTTCTTAATTGGTAGGTTTCATAATCAGACCTTCTTTTTCTAGCTTTAAAAATGATCTTTTATACGACGTCATTTCGATTCGGTCTTTTCCATGTCTGATTATTTGTGCTTACCTATTTTGTAATTTTTTTACTTAAATCGTTATTTAAAAACACATTTCAATTTACTATTCCATTAAAAACTTTTGTAAAATATTTGTCTAATGAAGGTATGTAAATGTCAGGACATATGTGATATTTACGTGTCATTGATTGCTTCAGAAATAAACTTATGTTCTTCAACTAAACAGTGACATGGACGGTAAACGCTGCATCTTTTAGTTCAGCGTAGATTTTGAATAGATTTGAATTTGACACTTTGACCTTAGTATATCAGTAAATCAATTTTTTCAAAAACACAGATTGAACTTTATTATTCTCAGGAGACGATATCTCAAGAAATAATGCACGGAATTTCATATCTTTAGAATCTTCCTGATGGCATAGGTTGCAGAGCCATCCTTAATAAGGAAAAAGGCTTAAAGCGAGGCCCGGTGCAAAATTTTTGCGATGCCTTTTCTTTTCAGATTCTTAACATAATCTTGTCTAAATTATCAATGAAAAAAAGTGGTTTTTACCGATATACTGTAACCCGGAGAGCCACAAATTGATGCAATAGCTATTATAAAATAATAACGTTTATTTGTATGATTATAGGGATAATTTCTGGAACTACTAAATCAATTTCAAAAGTAATGATGACAAATGGATTATGAAAGTCCATTTTCCCATATAGGCTATATTTTATATTAAATCTGTTGTTAGCTTTCGTTTTTTCAAAACTAAAACAAAATCACTTCACCTTTTTCATTTACGTATAAAACACATTTCATATTTATTTACTTAGAACAGGTGTCACAAATAAAATTAAATTAAAAAGTTGACATGTTTCGGTTCATTCATAAGAACCGTATTCATAACACATAAACTCACTTCATTAGTTTTCTACTGATTTTATGTGTTATGAATACGGTTCTTATGAATGAACCGAAACGTGTCAACTTTTTGATTTAATTTTATTTGTGACACCTGTTCTAAGTAAATAAATATGAAATGTTTTTTTATATTTTATATGTTTATCAAGACCACTATCTTCACTAAAATCATAAATTTTTATTTAGGATTTTATATATACCTTCTTCTTTTTGTTAAAGAAAAACTATTTTGTGTCCTGGTGCGAGGCTCTGTGTGGCCGCATCTGTCGCATACCCCTAAGGACGGCTCTGATAGGTTGTCATTTTATGTTCGCACTGTGATAGCGAATGTCGAAGTTTTAACATGTATGAGGTCGAAGAAAACTTTCGGATTGTTACAACCGACTAATTTATTTTAAGCTATAAATTGTTTCACACCATTCTGCTTCGATTCCAGAAGATAACCGAGCATTATGCTTGTCTGTTGACAAATCCCACAGCACTCTTTACCACAGTATATTTACAATAACAATCAAATTTTTAGGAGCAAGAATAATAAGCTTCTTCCTACACTGTTATAAATACAGTGAAAAAATACCACTAAAGGGATCCATTTTCTGACCCATGATAACGCTTTTAGTCATTTATATAACCCTCTAATGTTCTCTTTCGTTAGAAAATATAGTCTGTATTGACCGAGGTAATTTTTCACAATATTTTAACATGTTCTTGTAAAATTAAAACATTTTCATTAATGTTTCTTCATTTAAAACCACGATGTTTTTATCAAAACTATTAATTATTATTTTACTAACTCGCAATTCAGTAAAATTTATAAATTAAAATATCCAGATGTAGCAAAGTAATTTTTTATGTAATCTCTATATTTTTATTTAAAAAAATCGAAGATACCGCCAGGAGTTACAGAAACATAAAATTTTAATCAATCCATTTATAAGCGTTAATAATTTTTCAACATTAAAAAATGTTTTTTCTTTTATTCCAAAATAATCGGCATATTGGATTTAATGTATACAGGGTGTTAGCGAATCGAACGACAAATTTAGAGGAGTGGTAGTAAGCAACAAACGTTTGAACTATTACCATAGAACATGGGTTCGCTGACCACTTATTTAGATACAAATGCAGGGAGTTTCTTCCTAACTATACCTTATTTTGAATGTTTATACTTCATAAGTAAGTCCCATACAATATTTTAATTTTCAAGCCTATTTAATATCACAGCTGTCGCAATTTAGTATGTTACTTGCACCTGCAATTATCTGGTGATAGTAACATCGTCTTAAAATATACCTTGTATTTGAACAAGTTATATCACCATCAATTTGCAACCATTAATTTTTAAATAGAAATGGTATTTCCTATTATCACTTGAAAATAATAATTAAAAACGGTTTTAACACTTTTTGCTCATTTCATTGTTTTAAATTTGAAATTTACTTTCGACTTCTTTTGGAAAGCATTAGCATCATTTAAGTAATTGCTATGTCAATTTTAAATATGTTTGAATTCTAAACTGAATAACAAATATAATTTAGATAATATTTTGCTCTTTTAATCCCATGGTGGTAGTTACAACAGCATAAATTTTAGCTGCTATTAAAGCAGAGACAGTCATTATTAATTTTCAAACATCACTTTGGAAATCATCTTGGTATTTTTTGAGATTGCAAAAAAATTCAAAATTTAGAATGTTTTTAGACGCTTTTCACTCATTTTCATCTTTTTAAATATGTTCTTCGAGAGTATTTATATCTCATATTTAATTACCATGCCCAACTTCAAGTTGCTAGCCCCCGCATTATCACAAAAATTGCCATTTAGTACTTTTTTTTTTGCTACTACAAATTCAAATGGTAGTGAAAACGAAGTAAAGTAGAGCATATGTTAGAACAACGGGTGTTTGGATCAATTTCTAATCATTACTTTTGAAATCGATTTGATACTTCGTAAAACTGCTCACGAATCGGCATTTAGAACACTTTTCGTGGAATTTGATCTCTTTTAAATTATATTTCTTAGGTTTAGAGATCATTTATATCTAATAAATAACTACCATGTAAATTTCATGAATCTATGTCCTTCAATAACAGAATAATTTCATTTTTTGAATATTTTGAGTTCCTGCACACACTTTGGTGTAGTAACACTGAAATAAAACAGAGTCGACGTCATAGCAAGGGCTATCACAGTCAATGTCCATCCATTACTTGTGAAATTAAGTTGATACTCACCGAGATTAAAGAGAAATTGGCAGTTGAAAGATTTTTTTTAGAAAGCTTTTCGCAATTTTTTCTTTCTTATAAATGTACCGTAATTTCGGGTGTATAAGCCGAGGATCAAACAATTCTTTTTGGACCCAGAAATCTCATTTAGTGATAGAAGACAAATATTTACGGCGATCTAACTAGTTATATTTATTTCTTAAAAAAATCTGGGTCGAAAAAGAATTGTTTTATCTGCGGCTTATACACCCGAAATTACGGTAGTTTTTTTATGTTCTTAGAGATCATTTATAACTAATAAGTTACTACTGCTCTAAATTTTATGATTCTAGGCTCTTCGATAAAACAAAAATCGCGTTTTAGAATGTTTTTTACTCCTGCACCCATTTTTAGTGTAGTGGTTAAAAAGATACTTGCTTTTGCCTTTATATCTTTTCGGCTTTCTTGGCAATGGAGGAGGAAGGTGCAGAGAATTTTTAAATGCGGATATATTTCTATATTTATATTGTAAGAACATCATATTTGTACATTTCATAATTCTACAAAATGCTAAAAGGAAATTAAAATGATAGATTTGTGTGGGATTTTAAATATTGCACTAAATTCCATTAAATTAAAAATTCATTAACTCGTCTAAATCTTCCAATCCTTCTAAGATTTATTAAATGATACCTTAAACATTCTAATGTAGTTTAAAGGATTAACGAAAAATGCTTTAGAAGCTAAAATTTTCATGAATTCATAATTCTGTAGATAAAGGGTTAAACATAACTGTAAATAAAAACATGACAGAAAAACTAATACTCTCTTAAGATACTGTCTATTATACAATTGTATTATCCTTTTATCTCTCGCAGTATATCAGCAATAATCCTCATCTATCATTTCCTAACCTTGATTATCTCTTTGTAACACTATCTTCAAGTATTCCCAAAGATTTAAACCTTTATATTGGGTATGTGTATTAATGCTTTAACACATATCGTAAAACTTACAAAATTACCAGATTAAAAGCTTACGTAGAACGATTTGTCAAACTGTTCGGTATTACATGCCTCTTCAATTATCCAGTAACATGACATCTATCTAGTGAAAAGAATATAAACATACATTTCCTCTCAGAATATTTTCTAGAATACACATAAAGTTCAGTATTAGTTAGTTTCTGTTAAGTAACCTTTTATATGAAAAGTTAATGTACCGAGTATTTAAGAAATCAGTGGCAAAAATTAAAACTCGATAAAAAAAAAAAAGAAAAAACTTCTAAGTCGGAAAGAATTGTGGATAGAATTTTTTTTCACCGTATCTTTGTATGTCATAAAATAAAAAATAATTCAAAATTATAACGGCAGAGAGCGCGAATGTTCTTGAACGTAGTGTCACGGAAATGAAGTATATTTCTATTATCCATAATGCAAAATTAAGAACCCACCAAATCACACAGTGTGATTTCTGATTTTGAGGACATTTGCCTATATTTTCAGCTTTGAAATACATCCTGCAACAGGAGTTGATAACCATGACCGGTATGTTCTCTTTTATGCATAATACCGTGAAAAAAGCTTTAAAAAATTAATCAAGTCTAGTAGCCAGTAAAAATTAAAATCGACATTAGAAATAATTACGTTACCGTCATTGATATTGAAAAAACACAAAAGGTTTTTTGCAAATTAATAGAGAAAGAATAATAACAAGAATAGTTTAAAATAGCACGCAAATTTATAATATAAGTTAGGTCTCGCTTTAAAAATTATTCCTAAAAAGAAAAAAATGATAGTGTAAAAGAAGAATTAACTGGCATGTTCTTGAAATGGTTATTGTAGAACAGTTTACGTGTCTGAAAGTTTGAGTGTTGCAAAAAATCTATATATGGTGATGTGGTGTTGTTTTATTTTATTTTTATGTATTTATTTATTTATTATTTTTTGTATTATATCCCATTTTAGGTTCCACAAAGTCTGGATTAATACCAATTCTTATTATTTTATTGAAACGTGTCCTCTATGCCACATGCTAATCACGTAGTATTCTAATTGGCTAGAGTGGAAAATAATGACATTTTCTTTGCATCAGATGCAAACTTCTTTTTAAGCTTGGCTTTTCCATAAAAAAGTACGAGAGAAGAGAAATATCACTACACTGTAAAAAAAAATCTGTAAAGGTACTACACTTTATCCAGGAAATTGGGCTTCCAAGAACTTTTCCTGTAACGTTAACAACAAAAACTCAAATTTTAGAATCGGTTACATGGATTTTTCCTGTTATCGTTACATGAAAAGCTCTTGGAATCCCAGTTTCCTAGAAAATGTTTAGTACTTTTACAGATTTTTTTACAGTGTAGTAGGAACGAGGGAAAAATTGATGTTTGCGGTTTTTTTTAATTCAATTTTAATGCAAAAAAAGTTGCTATCACACAAACTGTAACTCTAGAATGAAAACTTTGTCGTGGGTGGCGACGACCGGACAACTGCATATGTCAAATCCTGATCATGATTATACCCAGTATTGGAATAAGTTGGGTGGTACACTGGACACTGTAAGTCAAACTGGCAGGTTATACATTATTTCTCAATTGTTTTTTCACACTGTACGATTTACTGCAGCGCCCTCTTCAGATCCCGCGCCCCACTACGCCCTCTTACTACCTTTTCATTCATACTACATCTCTTATTACTAAAAATTTATTGTGAGCCAACCACTTGTCTTTATGTCAGTAGATATTTATTCTTGAACCTATCTTATTATTTTCTCCATATGATGCATTTTTTCCATTTTATAACAATCGTAGACATTACTAAATAAATTATACGATTTTTTTTTTTTAAATATGTATCTAATACACTGTAAAAAAAACCTGCAAAGTTACTAAATGTTTTCTAGGAAACTGAGATTCTTAGAACTTTTTATGTAACGACTGTAGAATTTTACGATTCGCGAATTCGAAAGTATACGTAAATAATACTTGAAAATGGAGTCTTTTTACTTGTTTATTTTGGACAACACACACACTAAACACAACTACAAAACACTTAAACATAAAAATATAAATTTTACATGTATAATATTAATAAGCGAGAGTTTTATTTCTCTCGTCGAGAAAATCCTTCGAGCACATCTGGCCTTTAGAACATGATTTCGTAAGACGATCGGCCCAACGCAACGGCGCCGAAAAACAATCACGTGACTGGATAGCAGGTGCTACGATTCGTAACACTGCCCACCCATGAACATATGGATGTTCATCACAAATTATATATCAATTTAATACAACATGAATATAAATATGGAATATTATACATACTTCAAGGACAAAACTTCAACTAAATACAACAAAACTTCAACTAAAATAAGAAAAAAAAACAAGATTAGTATATACAAGTTAATCAGTTCAAATTTCCATGTGATACAATAACTGTACTGGTCGTCTGAGAATAGATTTCTCAGTTTTTATCTTACAGGCCCTCACCTTGCCGTCTCTTCCAGGAAATAATTCAATAATTTTTCCTAGACTCCAGAAATTTCTGGGTAATTTATCATCTTTGATTAATACTATGTCATTCAATTTAAATTGAGGAAAATTAGTTTTGTTCGAACTTAAATGAGCTGACCTCAAATTTAACAAGTATTCCCCTTTCCATCTAGTCCAAAACAAGCGCATTAATTTCTCACGATAGTTAAAATATTTAATTAATTCTTTCCTGGAAGAGATATTCGATTCAAGATGAAGGCGAACTGGTGGCAGAGAAGAAATTCTTCTCCCAATTAGGAAATGAGCAGGCGTAAATGGTAGGGGGTCTTGACCTTCTGGCGAGGCATATGTTAAAGGTCGAGAATTGACCATTCCTTCAATTTCAACTAAAACAGTATGTAGTTCATCAACAGTTAGCGATGATTTCCCGAGTGTCTTTCTTAAAGCAGTTTTTATAGTTCTAACCATTCGCTCGTAAAATCCCCCCCACCACGCTGCTCGTTCAATGATATATTTCCACTGTATGTGATGAGAAGCAAAATAGTCTTGCACATCTGGATGAGTCATAATCCGCCAAAGGTTTTTCAAGTCATTGTCCGCACGTTTAAAGGTCTTGGCGTTGTCCGAATATACTACAGATGGTAATCCTCGCCGAGAAACAAACCTACGAAAGCCTAGTAAAAATGTTTGTGTCGACAAGCTGCCGACAAGCTCCAAGTGGACATTTCTAGTAACTGCACATGTAATCAATAAAATGTATTGTTTGTTATCACAGTCTTTTACGTATAATGGCCCTGCAAAATCACATCCTATCACACTGAATGGACTGGTCTGTTCTACTCGATCATTAGGCAATGGCGCTACCGTCTGATCGCCTGGAGTTGAAGAAAATCTTTTGCAAATAATGCAATTTTTAAGCACAGCTCTCACAGATTGTCTAGCCTTTAATAACCAGAATCTTTCTCTAATCTGCACAAGTGTATGGGCAACAGCAGAATGAAAAACTCTATAGTGGGCATCCCAAATTATAAGTTCTGAAAGTTTGGTTTTTGACGGAAGAATTATTGGATGTTTCTCATCCATCGAATAATTTGCGTTATGGAGTCGTCCTAAAACTCGCAAAACTCCATCTGAATCGAGGTAAGGGTTCAATGAAAGCAATCTAGAGTCTCTAGGAATTGGCTTGGAATTTTTCAGGCTTAAGATTTCTTTTTCGAAAATTTCAGCTTGACAATTTTTTATCCAGAAGATTTCGGCTTCTCGGATTTCCTCCGCCGAAAGTGTACGTATTGGTTCACGATTTTTCTTTAGTAATCTGATAAAACGAAATACATAGGCTGTTACACGCAATAATTTTCTCAAGCTACTAAATTTTTGTATATCAATTAAATTCTCCTTGGCAATAATTGTATTAACCACAATATTACTTCTAGCTTCAATTTCAGGATTGACTGATTTTAATTTTAAATTATCGTCCTTAGGCCAAAATTTTTCAGATTTACCGAGCCATTCCGGCCCGTACCACCACTGATTGGAGTTTATTAACTCTTTCGCTGACAGTCCCCTAGTTAGCATGTCAGCAGGATTATCCCTGCTATTTACATGCAGCCAAGAACTAGGGTCGCTTAAGTCCTGAATTTGCATCACTCTGTTAGCCACAAACGGCTTCCATTTGGATGCCACTCCTTTGATCCAATGTAGTACTATAGTCGAGTCTGACCACAGTACTATTTTATCTAGATTCGTGAAAATGAGTTTAAGGTGACTAGCTATTCTAGCAGCTATTAGAGCCCCTAAAAGCTCTAAGCGTGATAGTGTTATTTTTCTCAATGGGGCTACTCTAGCCTTAGACATAACAAAACATGTCCTATAATTTTCTTCGGATGTTTGAAACCGGAAGTAGGCTACCGCTCCATAGGACTTCAAGGAAGCATCGGAAAAAATGTTTAGTTCTACTTTGTCGTGCACTTCACTCGAGTGATAATAATATCTGGGTATTTTTAATTGGTCTAGCAACTCGATTTCCTGATACCATGTTCTGTATTTAATTTGAAATTCTTCGTTAAATTCATCGTCCCAGTCTAGCCCACTCTGCCATAATTCTTGAAGGAAAATTTTTACCCTTATCAAAAAGGGTGACATAAATCCAATTGGATCAAATATTTTAGCGGCTGTCTGGAGAACATGCCTTTTGGTGAATTCCAAACTGTCACCTATTGACACTAAAGATGCCAAATCTATAGCCAAAAAATCCCCTTCAACATTCCAATTTAACCCCAATACCTTTGATTCGGCGCAGTTTTCATTAATCTCTATAACCGGGTTACCATTCCAAGCTTCTTTTAATTCTGGAGAATTAGTAACGAACTTTCGCAATTGCATATTGGCATCTTTAAATATAGAAACTGCAGTAGTTGTTAGTTGCATAGCCTGCTCGACTGTAGATGATCCGTAAATTAAATCATCTACGTACAAATATTTATTAATCATTTCATAGGCGGCGGGTTCCGTATCCTTATAATTACCAATATGCTTTTTAATTGTAGAGGCTAAAACATAGGGAGAGCTGGTGACGCCGAAACAATGACGATTAAAGTGATACAAAACACTGTGTTTATCTATGTCGCAGTCATCGAAATACAAAAAACATAGATAATTTCTATCATTTTCTGATACTTGAATTTGTAGAAAGGCCCTAGCAATATCCCCCGTGAAAGCAATTTTAAACTGTCTGAAATTTAATATCACATCTATGAGATTAGGATTCAAATTTTGCCCCGCAAAAAGACATTGATTTAAACTTTTCTCCCCCATTTCCCGACTGCTCGCGTCAAAAACAATCCTTGTTTTTGTTGTAGAGGAACTTGGCCTAGAAACAGCAGAGTGTGGCATCACGAAATTGACAGAACAATTATCACTACATTTTTCAATAATTCCCTCAGTTAATTGCTCTTTCATAATTTCATTATATTTTAAAAACAAAGATTTATCATTCTTTAACCTTTTCGCCAAACTTGCGAAACGCCTTTCTGCTACCTGGTAATTATTAGACAAATTCTGTTTATCTAATTCGCTACGCCATAACAAGGGGGTCATATATCTATCATTTTTAAAAATGATTTCTTTCTGGAATTGATTAATGACCTCATAAGTCTCCTCTTGCATTTGATCATTTGAATCGACTAAAAAAGACTCAATTTGCCATAATTTTCTAAGATCATTTTCTGAAGGGAAACAAATTACATTCATACAGGAAGTTGGCTGCGAATTATTACTATTAACTTGACCGACAATGGTTTTGCCAAATATTGTTGGCTGCATAAATAAATTATGATTAATTTTTTCGACATTACCTATTATAGTTTTGAACAGATAGTCCGCACCTAGCAAGATCTGGACCGGTTTCGAATGAATAAATGTATCGGCCAATTCATGTTTATCTAATCTTAATTTATCTATTAACTTATAATCAACAGAAGTCATTATCTTAGTACCGCTAATTATTTCAGAAACCAGCGCTTTTACAGTTATTTTTTCATAAGGATGATGACAACTAATAATAGTTAAATTTACTACATTAAACTCCTTTTCTATGGCATCGCGATTTGCAAATGTATAAACCAAAAGCGTTTCCTTGGCAACAGGTTTTAATTTCAACGCCGAGGCTAAACTTTTTGTAATGAATGTTCTAGAGGATGCCGAATCATATAAGAGTCTCGTGCATAATTTATTACCAGTACCCTGCACTCGTACACAGGCGGTTTGCAATAATGTTGCGTACTTTTCGGGAGAATTATTAGTTTTAATTACATATGAAAATACGGGTTGACTTTCTTCATTTTTAGAATCATCGGCTTTTACTGAGCTTTCATCGTGACGCGCTTTTGTCGATTTTTTTGTCGGGCAAAATAAATAATTATGCTGGTAACTTTTACACAATTCACAAGGAGGTATTTTTACCTTACACAAGGATATTACGTGCGATTTCAAGAAGCAACGATAGCATCTTCCATCTTTTTTTAATTTATACCTTTTCTGTTCATCAGTAATTTCATTACACTTTAAGCTTAAATGATTCGCGTTACAAAATATGCAAACATTTTTTACAACAGTATTAAGCGCGATTGAAGAGGGAACATTTGGTTTAGTTCTAAAATTCCTTTTTTCATATCGTGCTACTTCCTGATTTTTTAAGGAAATCCCTGACACTGCATTTGCTGCTTCTCGCGATTCTATTTCAAACTTTATAAATTTCATCAGTTCATTTACGTCACCAGCTTTTTCCGCATTTTTCTTTCTCTGATATTCTACAACTAAATTATGGGGTATCTGTTTTAAAATTATCGGTATCAATAAATATCCGAAACTGTCCGACGCGACCCCGATAGCTTGTAAATTACGAATGCTTACTTCGCATTCGTCATATAAATCTCGTAATGACTTAATATTCGTGCTCGACCTAACCGGTTCTAGTTCTAATAATTTGTTTATAAACCCGCTTATCAAAATTTCTGGTTTACCATAACGATTCTGCAGCAAGTCTAAAGACTGCTGGTAATTCGCCTCGGTCAGGGCTAGACCGGAAATTGATTTAAGTGCTTCACCTGACAAAAAGGATTTTAAATAAATAAGTTTATCCACCTTGGATAAATTTTCATTAGCATCAATGCTGCTTTTAAAACTATTCATAAATTCCAAAAACATATTCGGATCCCCTTTAAACGTCGGGATGTTTATTTTTGGTAAATTTATTGTTGTTGGTCTAGCATTGAAATAAGGAGTTGTACTCGCGTTAAATAAAGAACCATAATAAATAATACCTTTCTTTTACTTTTAATTTTTTCAAGATCCATAATAGTGAAAATATAGATCAAAAGAATAAGTCAAAATAATTTTTACAATACCTTTTCTATCTGCGATGTGAAGACGCGATGTATTATTCCGATAAATTCAGACCGAGAAATCCAAGAACGGCAGCACAAATCACAGTCTTGAAATTTATAAACATATTCTTTATATTCAGATAGATATCCTTAAAGGAATCACTGACACTTATGAAAGTCTTAAATTCGAAAGTCTTACAAACAGTCACTTCCCGGGTTGAAATGTGGCACCATGTAGAATTATTACGATTCGCGAATTCGAAAGTATACGTAAATAATACTTGAAAATGGAGTCTTTTTACTTGTTTATTTTGGACAACACACACACTAAACACAACTACAAAACACTTAAACATAAAAATATAAATTTTACATGTATAATATTAATAAGCGAGAGTTTTATTTCTCTCGTCGAGAAAATCCTTCGAGCACATCTGGCCTTTAGAACATGATTTCGTAAGACGATCGGCCCAACGCAACGGCGCCGAAAAACAATCACGTGACTGGATAGCAGGTGCTACGATTCGTAACAACGACAACAGCAAAAACACATGTAACAGATACAAATTTAAACTGAAAATCAAGAAACATGCAAGGTTACTAAGAATTATTTAGGAAACTGGGATTCCAAGAATTTTCATGTAACAGCAACCCAAGTTACAGATGCAATTTTAGTAAGATAACTGTAATTTTAGTTTACTCGTTTGTGAAATTACAGATTTCTGTAACTTTACAAAAAATAGTTTTGTTGATTTACATTTTTCTTGTACAGTGTACAGATAATGGATTAGCAACCATACAGATTTCGGCAACTTTACATCTGTAAGATCGCATATATATATATATATATTTACAATATGATGAATTTGAAGTCCTTTGCTTAAGAGGTCACCGCTCTCCAAACTAAATCCTTCGTGTTTATATTTCAAATTCGCGAAACACATTTCCAACACTAACTGAACACAATAATTAACACTTAACAAGAATTGTTTTTGATTGTTTTGTGAATGTTTTATGCTAGGAATAAGATTGTGCAGAAGGTTTTGTTAATGATGTGAGTATAGAATATGCCTAAAAAGCCAAATTTCATAATATTTCCAGGATGCAGTTACTGATATTTATTGGTATAAATTAGTCAACACTCAGAAATCTCCTGGAATATTTTTTCTGAGAAGCAAACAGCCCCTTATTTCATTTTAAAAATTGTGTGATTTTAAAGACACTATGCAGAAAGAATAGTTAAAATGTTTTATAAGTGTTGTTTTATAGGGTTCGAAATTGCGTGGTGCTTAAATGTGCTGTTAATTTGGTGATAAAATGTTGTGCAGGACAACACTAGTGTAAAAACGTATATGAGTGAATTCCAATGAACGTTGATGACTTTATCATTTTAGACATTTAGTACTAATAACTCTGATTTAGAGAATGTTTACTCAG
Organism: Maratus speculifer; assembly: GCA_964019185.1. NCBI lineage: Eukaryota > Metazoa > Arthropoda > Arachnida > Araneae > Salticidae > Maratus > Maratus speculifer. The sequence goes on from OZ025290.1 coordinate 185,959,967, forward strand.
ATCTTAGAATATATCGTTTCAGGGATGCATATTAAAAAATAAGTTATCAAAAATATACATTGATTGAAATATACCTTTTCTACATTTGCAATGAATAGAAAATGCCATTTCTATCCAACAGAATCAAATCACTATACATAAAAAATAAGGTCGTGAAAGAATTTTCATTTTGTTATTAATATAAACTTTTAAACATACATTTAATTAACTAAAGACGTTACAAATATATAAATATATTATTTAATATATCTCTATGATCTTTGGACGCACACGCGATCAAATTCAAAGGGTAATATATGGCTGATTAGAATAGAAAATATTTGAAAAAAAAAACTAAAGAAAATACGACGCAATATGCAAGCGAAGTTCAGTTGTTATAAGAAGGGGTAAAAAATGTAGTTCTCATATTTTTCTTACACATTGTCAGCATACTAATTCAAACATACAGACGATACGAACTTACATTTTTAAAAAGTCTATTTATGGAAGTCTACATATTTATTAACAAAAAAAAAAAAATAATTTTAGCCGTATATGGGTGATTCTCAAAATAGGGGACAATTTATGTCTTTCGGCATACAAAAGAAATTGCAAGGTTTTCTGTCATGCTTTTATATTTAGATATGTTTGTCTTAATATTATTCATTATTTGCACTCAAGAATTACTCACTTTTTAGTTAAAAACACTTTAAAATAACAGAATAAATGTTCAAAATGTCATTAGCATGGATGTCCACAGCAGCTGTGCCTTGTATATACTAACTTTATCAAGAGTTAATATCATGTTTATAAAATAAAACAAATGTTATTCTTTCTTTAAATTAATCAAGGAGAGGATTTATCCAATAAATTTCTTTTTAAAAATAAAATTACAGTATATAAAAAAAGAATTAAAGTTTGTCCTTCATATTCTATTTTCAAAACAAGGTCATACTATAACAGCTGGTTATTAATAAAAATTTCATTTTCACATATGACAATAGTTTGAAAATATAAAGTTTCTCCATGGCAACAAGTAGCCATTTTATCCCAGCCTGAAAATCGAAGCATGTATTGTATTTTAAAAATAGAAGTTGAATATTAGAGGCGTACATCAATTGTATGTCATTATAATGGATAATAATTTTCATGTTTATTTTATAATTAAAATTTTTATTTTACTTATTTGCATAGGACTTTTGTGTTTTAAAAAGCCCCAGAAAGGACTATTGCATTGTGATTATATTATGGCTCATAATCTTATTTAAATTAAAATTTGTCATTAGCATGGACAAATATCAGTGTCATTAGCATGGTTTTTCTGTCCATGCTAAAGATTCCTATGTGCATAAATGTAACCATTGCTTATATTGTATCTTTTACAAAGTTTAATTTTACATATAAATTTAGGTATTACATTTATTATCCCTAAAATATGCATTAAATCTGTCAGAAAATCACTGAGACAGCTTCTTACATTGTTAGTGTCAGAATGTTGCTCATGTAAACAAAGTTTGCTCTTTGGTAATGTTTTTATTCTCCTTATATGTATATGTATATGTAAAAATGGAAACCATTTGCTGAAAAGGAAGGCTAATAAATGTAGAAAAAAATATTTAAACAGGAAGAAAATAAAAATTTCTTAATATATTTATTCCATGCAATTTGTTTTGTCATTAGCATGGCTCAAAAAATACTAATTATTTTTTAAGTTAATTTTTAAATATTTAGCTCTGCTGACTACATGTAAAGTATACCTAATACTAGGACTTCCCTCAGAGGGATTAGTCTGAGCGATGTTGCTGAGAATACACATTTAATAACTTGCGACAAGTAAAGAAAATGAGATGTTACCTTTAATTGGTCATTCATTGTGATAAAATATGATGAAAATAAGCATATTGAATCATAGAATTACAAAATCTTATATATAAAGTTGAATATATTATTTTATAAAAGGAAAAGCAAACCATACATGGATGTAAAATTGGAAATATGCAAAATGTTAAAAGTAATATAGAAAATAAAACATCAAATTTTCCTACATTGGAAATATAACTTTTTGAAATGATGTCATGAGCATAAACAGAAGCTCCGAACCGATTTCAAAAACTATAAATAACATAAACTATTATGTTTGAAGAGAATGGAGTGTATTTTATATGGTGTGAGATCCGTCTGAATAGTTTATATTGTTGAACATCTGTTTTCCATGGATGCCATGAGGTTGTCGATAAGAATTAAGGAATCCTTTTTTAAGAATTTGTCCTAAACGAGCATTTACATCTTATAAGTTACTGTGATGCCAAAGTTCTAGTTTCTAACCCCAACAGTATCCTAGAAATTGCAATATTCTCAATAAATTGGGCTTTAAACTTTTTCTAGAAAAAAAAATGTTTAATTTGTGAATTTAAATTGTCTAATGTTTTAGAAATCGTTTATAACGAGAATATTATATCTTAAAAGTTGCCACAAAAAAAAAAAAAAAAAAAAAAAATAGTCATATCAACATTAAAGAATTCTCAATTTTAGAATTTTTTTTGCTCGGTGATTATTTTTCCTACGCAAAATATAGTATATTTTGCAGCAAACATGGTTACCAACATTTTTTGCCCACATTACTTTTTAAATCGGCTAGGTACTTTCAATGATAACGAAAAACACACAAACATTATTGCTTTATAGCATAGAAATATAGAATCAAAAGCTATTTATCTTCTATTATATACATAAATTATCTAATTAGTGCTAGCAGATGCATTTTCAAATGTACATAGATCAATATAATGTTTCCTTTTTCTTTTCTTAGTATTTCTTAATATTCATTTTTCATTTCTTTGTATTATTCAGTAAAAAACTCACTTTCTTAAGCCCGAATTACGTTAAATTTTTTATAAAAGCGCCAAAGTCCATATAACAGCGAAGTATTGTGAAGAGTATTAAATACAAGGTAGTAAGACACTTAGCCAAGCGCAGATAATAAATCGCCAAATATTGTTCTTTTCGCCCTCTCTCGCAATGGATTTTTTCCGTACATTTAAAAAACATGATTTTGAGTCATATTATTTAAAATTCAAATAAATAAATAAGAGGAAGCAATAATAGCGTAAGTCAAAACATTTTATTTCAGCATCAAGGAATTGTATCGTAGTTACACATGTGGAAAAAAGCTGCTTTTGGCCAAAAGACGTAGTCTCCACTAAATTTGAATCCGATTAAAAAAAGTACCGTGATTAATTAAAATGTTATAGGCAGAGCTGCCAAGTCTCCGGCATTTTGGATACCGGTATTTTAATACAGAAAATGTTTTATTAAATTGGAACATTCTGCAGATTTAAAAAAAAACTTTTCCTATAAGAAAATTCTGCGATGCAATAAGCGGGGGCTTGGCATCTCTGTATAAGAATATTTCGTAATCTACTTTTTAACCTTAAAAAAAGCAAAGACCATTTTTCGGGTATAAAAAGTATTGCTAATTGTTCCATTTTGCATACAAGGTACCGATTTTAATATTGATACATCTATGGTGATAAATTTCCAATAATTTTTCAAATCCCATTTATTTCATTAAAAATATAAATCTTTTATTCATTTAATTTAAAGTAAATGGTTTTTAACTAATTTCATAATACTTTTGAAAGATCACTTTTCATTGGCCATTTTTTAAAGCATTTAGAAAATGATTGTTGTTTTCAGTCAAATATAGGCTTTGGTTTGTCCGCATTTTATTTTATTATTATTATTATTTATAAATGGTGGAGAAATATTAATACTTAATCCATAACGTACATAATATATGACTCTCTTATTACATAAGTCACCTTTTTATCATCATAAAAATTATGTTTTTACTGATTTTTATTAACTCAATAGGAAAAATTTTGTGCTTTGAGCAATAGATGTCCGCATTTCATTTATTTATTTATTTTAACAAAATTCTTTGCATTTAGAAATTTTTTTATTTAAATAGGAAATCCAAATGTCGCTGTTAATAAAGAAGAAAATTACAAAAAAAAAAGTTACAAAACGAGTAGACGCATACTATCAAATATGGAAAAACGACGAATCCAAAAACGTCGTATGAAATATCATCTTTTAAAGCAAAAAAAAACGAGGTCTGATTATCGAACCTACTGATTACAAAATGTGCATTACATTAAAAAAAATTAAATAAAATAAAAATACTGCAAATATTGATTTTTTTTTCTTTTGTGCAGTTTTGGCTTCGAAAGGTGCGTTATGTTGCAAAAAGATATAAGCGGCTATGAAAACACACTTGTTAAACGTTCATGCTCAGTTTTACAAATAAATATGGCACATATATGCCATATGGCACACCCAGATACCTAATTGGTGCCAAAATGGCGTTCAGTTGCCTAACATGGTTATCATATAAATGTTATAATAAATTGTTTGTTCTAAAAATATTATCATTTATTGTTTTTTTTTTTTTTTTTTTTTTTTTTTTTTTTTAATAATAGAAAATGTTTCGTTTATTCCTTTTTTTTTATTTTGAAATAAATAAATAACGTGTTACTATAGCATGCTATATGTATCTGGTAATCAGAACGATGTTTTCGCCTAATTGGCATAAAAAATCTCGCCAAACCCGGTGCTTATATCTCTAGTATATTATCTCAAGAATTTTATTTATGTATACTATAATTGTTTTTACATGCCACTTACTTCTTCATGTATATAAAAATAGGTATGCTCCTTTATGCAGTATAAATTGTATAAATCTTTAAAAAAAAAAACCCGTTGCCCTTTTTTGGATCGAATTAAAAAAAAAATCAATGTCTAATTCCAGTATTGCTCCAGGTATGCATACATATTCTAAATTTCAAAGTTGTATGCCAACAGGAAATGGATGAAAAATGGGAAAAAATGTCACATATGCACCAGGGTACATAATCGGCGTCAAAATGGCATTATTTTACCTGAGATGGTAACCCGGCTTTATTTATTTATTATTATGTTTATTTACTCATACAATGTTTATTTACTTTCATTTCCTTTTTTTTAATTATATAAAATATTTCTTTTTATAGTTATTAATTATTATTATTATTTTATTTACTGTAAGTTCTTTTTGAAAATAGAAAATAATTTAAAAATGTGTATGTAAGCGTTATTTGAAAACGGAGTTTTCGCCAAATGGGCTTTGAAAAAATTGCGCCAAATCTGATGCGCTTGTGGTATCCGTGCCGAAAAATTGGTGACCAGAATTGACTTCCACGCACAAACAAAATATAAGTTAAAAGAAAACATGCAATAAAAATAATTATAAAGGGAAAATGATGTCATAAAAGAAACTTTTTATTTAAAAACGTAATTGTTTCTAATTTTCACACGCGAAATATGTAAAATATTCTTTTAGCTATCAAAAAAGGCTATTAAGTTTTTATGATATTTTTTTAATATAAAAAAATAACAGTTTTATTTTACTGCATGATTACATTTTAAAATGTTTTATTGTATTCAATATTTCTGAGTGCGTAAATGATTACTATTTACTCCATGTACTGATTCGGTTATCTACGAAAATATCCAGCTTGTGAAAATCACGCAAACCAAATTTCTGTGACGTATGCAAATAAATTGTGCTTTTTTATCAGTTTTTTTAATGTAACTTTTAAACTATTTGGAACTAATTTTTCGTATGTAGTGCATTCACCAGATTACCTTCATAGGTACCTATTGGTACAAGCAGAATCAAAATCCGACAAGTACTTTTTGAGATTTGCTTGACGAAAGAATTTTTTTGACTTTTAATATCGTTACGTATCTCTGAGTATAAAGACTTCGCTTCGCTCAGACAACTATATTAACAACACCTGTGTTTTTCAGAAATTTTGCTAACAGTAATTTTTTTAAGATTTCACTTTTGAAATTGTCCCCTATTTTGAGAATCACCCATATATGCTAACTGTTAAAATAAATAAAACCGTGGCATTAAATAGTTATTTCAGTAATGCCGTCTCTTGGTAATTCTGGAAGCAATTTATATTAATTGCTATCTTGGAGTATAGCTGAAATAAATAAACTCTTCTTTTAAAGCCGACTCTATAATTAATATTGAACTTTATGTATGTTTGAAGTGGGAAGAGGCCATTTCGTTCCCGACACTTCGGTCCTGGCGTCACTGCCCTAACTTTTTGACCCTGATGCCATTCCGCCTCTGCGTTTTTGTTCTTTGTCATATCTATCTTTTGTGCATTGAAATTTTTTGTAATCAAACAATACGCATAATGCTAGAGCTTAAACGGTTAAGCTCTTTAAAATATTTCATTAATTAACTCTTTAATGTTTTCTAAAATTTAAAAATCATTGTACTACCACTTTTTTTGTCAGTTATTGAAAAAAGAGTTCAAAGACCGCTGTGAAATAAACAACAGTTTTTTTATATATAATTTTGTCAATTACATCTAATATGTTACAATTTTTAGCTAAATTTCCCCAAAAACGAAATTTTGTGACTTGTATTCTTTGTCTTTTGGCATTTTCAAATATGTTAGCTTTTTTGGAGTTGGAAGAAGAGGTGCTCAATGGATATAGAAGAGAACAAATATTTGGATATTTTTACTATTTAAAAGAAAAACCTCCAAATATTTGACACATTACACAACCCTTAGTGTTTTCTACTGAGCGGTTTTAATGGCATATATTGAAAACATTTTTAGGTAGATTTCGTAAGAAATACTACCTATTGCAATCGCACCAGTTTATATATATATATATCTATCTATCTATCTATATATATATATATCTCACTTTTTTATGGACACGATAACTTCTATAATTTTTCACCAATCTCCACCAAACTTGCACATAAAATCAAAGGGGATAAAATCTTGGCTAAGTTCGTTAATGGGCAAAATCGGACCAAGGGGGTCGGAATAGGGGGCGTTTTTGTGAAAACCGAAAAAACGCCATAACTTCTTAATTAAAGTAGATATCGAATCGGTTTAAAGTTTATATTACTTCTTAAAAATGGGCCAAAAGTATATGCATGACAGATTTTTGATAAATTTAGAAGTGGGCTCAAGGGGCGAAAAAAACAGGGATTTTGAGAGAAAAAAATTCATAACTTCGTCAATTTTCAAGATATCAAGTCCAACTAAATTTTTTGTAAATGTTCTTAAAATTATCTAAAACTTTTGTATTTACAAGTTTTTGATAGGACCAACTTTTACCGACGAAAAAAATTAAAAACGAAAAAAAAAGGGCGCTGAAAAAAGAGAAAAATCCATAACTCCGTCAATTTTTAAGATATCAAATCTGATTAAATTTATTTTACATCTTCTCAAAAATATCTACAACTTTTATATTGACAAGTTTTTCATAGGATCAATTCGTATAGCAAAAAGAAATTAAACAAAAATAGGAGTTGGAGAAAAAACCTCAAATCCAAACTGCTTATATTCTGACTCATTTTTAAATTCATTTTTGATTCTAAATGCATCCAAATGGTAGATCCTCTTATTTAGAAACTGTATAAAGTGACGCATTGGTCAATTTTCTGATAAAGACAGAATATATTTCAAAAAAAGCTACCAAAAAGGGTATTTTGAACAGAATTTCCGAAAGTCATCCGGACTGAAAATTGAAGGAAGTATTCAAATAAGAAATTGCGTTTTTTTCTGACTCGTTTTTAAATCCATTTTTGTTCTCAAACGCATCCAATTTACAGATCCTCTTATTTAGGAACTATATAATGTGATGCATTGATCGGTTTTTTGATAAAGACAGAATATATTTTTAAAAAGGCTACCAAAAAGGGTATTTTGAACAGAATTTTCCGAAATCATTGTGACTGAAAATTTAAGGAAGTGTTCAAATAAGAAATTGCGTTTTTTTCTGACTCGTTTTTAAATCCATTTTTGCTCTCAAATGCATCCAATTTACAGATCCTCTTATTTAGGAACTATATAATGTGATGCATTGATCGGTTTTTTGATAAAGACAGAATATATTTTTAAAAAGGCTACCAAAAAGGGTATTTTGAACAGAATTTTCCGAAATCATTGTGACTGAAAATTTAAGGAAGTGTTCAAATAAGAAATTGCGTTTTTTTCTGACTCGTTTTTAAATCCATTTTTGCTCTCAAATGCATCCAATTTACAGATCCTCTTATTTAGGAACTATATAATGTGATGCATTGATCGGTTTTTTGATAAAGACAGAATACATTTTGAAAAAGGCTACCAAAAAGGGTATTTTGAATAGATTTTCCCGAAGTCTTCGTGATTTGAAAATTTAAGGAAGTTTTCACATAGCAAATTGCGTTTTTTATGACTCGTTTTAAAATCCATTTTCGCTCTCAAACGCATCCAATTTACAAATCCTCTTATTTAGGAACTATATACTGTGACGCATTGGCCAGTTTTTTGATAAAGATAGAATATATTTTTTTAAATGCTGTCAAAGTGAGTATTTCGCACAAAATTTTCCGACCAATCATGAATAAAGAATTAAGTATGTATTCAAACAACAAATATGTTATTTTATGACTCATTTTTAAATTCAAATTTTTTCTCAAATGCATTCAACTGACAGTTTTTTGTTATTTGGGAGCTGTATAATGTACTGTTTTGGTCGATTTTTTTTTAATAAATTCAGAATCTATTTCAAAATATGTTGTCAAAACGGGCATTTGAGCTGAATTTTTCTTAAGATGATTCTGATAAAACCAGTTTTTGAAGAAAAATGAAATTAAAAATTTTTCATAAACGGCCAAATGAAGTTATTAAACTGGGTTTATCTCTAATCATATATTTTTTTGTTGAATTGAGCACTCTTCGAAATCTACCTCCGCCTATAGGCCCAGCCGACAGGGATTTTTTTTAAATATCATAACAAACAAACCCTCTACTTTCTTGCATGCATTTATTTTATTGTTTTTTTAAACTGTTTTTATTAATATTGCCCTTAAAAAAATTGATAGACTTTACAGAAAAAGTTATTAAAAATAATCATAAGTTTTATAAAAAAATTAATTTTAAATGCATCTAAACAGAGTAATTTTAAAAATAAAAGTAAATGGATTTTTTCGTCATAAAAGATTTACGTTTTTCTTACTAAATTTATGTGATAATTTAGATTCAAGTTATAAATCTTTCTAGTTAATGCGTGCTTATATTCGAGCTATTTTAAAATTTAAGGGACTTCATTAAAACACCAAAAACTTACAAAAAGTTACGTGCATTGTACAGAATACGAATATTCTAAGATAATTCTATCGGGAATGATAAATGCTTTGAGTTGTCAGGATCTTTTATATATGATATATTGAAATATGAGGTCTTCTATAAAGAATTCACAGTCTTCCTCCTTAATATAAATATAAGACCGCCATAATTTGTATATGAGTTGTATGTTCTTAGTATTCCATATTACCAAATGCTTACATTCGCACTAAATTTTTTAAGCTAAAATTTAGCTCACTTCGATTAAAAAAATCCGGCAATGTTCTATGTAAAATTGTTACACGTGGTTTGCTTACATAAAATTTTCAGTGTCCTGTGATAATTTGAGCATGAATTATAAGAGTCTAAATTTCTCTCTCTCGTATAATCAGATGTTTATTAAACTTTTGCGGTTTGATAAAAATGGTTATGGTACTTTATGATGTTAAAATTTTGGGAAGCCTATGCCAATTATCACCCAAATTATAGGCTGAACTGACAAAAATTGCAAAAAACGAAATGGCATCGAGATTGAAGTGTCGTACCAAAACTTCATATATTTTTAACAGATATACAACGCGGTGATGAAAATTGATACCAAACACTTTCACAATTTCATTCAAATAATCAAGCGTAATTGCGTATCCGTGTAACGTAGTGTGGTTCGTGATTCATAAAATAATTACTTTCTGTCATGTAAATATTTCAAAGCAACTGTCAAATTCTCATTCAAACTATATATTGAATGCGTAATCATAGATGCAGGAAACAATTTAAATATATAAAATATGACCAAATGCATTCCTAATAAAGAATTTTGGATTACATATCGTTTTAGCAGAGAGTAAAACGGCAAGGATTTTTAAGCTATTGCATAGCTTTTATCGCGGGTTTTGAGCGCGGCGACCGAATCCAAAATTTCCGTAACGAGGAAAATCCTAACACATCCGTAACGAAAAAACCTAACACTCGGCTAACGTCGTTTCAGCTCGGCAGACTTCGGCATGGTATCCTTCGGTAGACTTCGGCAGACATTGACGCGGTATTTTTCAGATATTTAGAGGATATCAAGTCTCAAACTTATACTTCTTATTTCATTTACTATAAATCTATAGTTTCAATAATAAAAATTCCTGATAGAATGTGTATAGAAAAGAGTCGTCTTAAGATAAAACAGTGTAGGATAATGTAGCTTTCAGTGATTGGAGACCCGCCCAATGGTGAGGATCAAAAATTTAAAATACTTATAACTCGCGATCTAATTTTCGTAGCGCGGCCAAAGTTTGTTTAGTAATTTATTATGAGACAGTGTTAATTTTTGGTGACAGGAGATCCCTCATGGTGACGGTCGAAAGATTTAAAGTGCTTATAACTCGCGATCTAATTTTCGTAGCGCGGGCAAATTTTGTTTGGTAATTTATTATGAGACAGTGTTAATTTTTCGTGACAGGAGACCCCACTCCACGGTGAGTGTCGAAAAAGTTAAAATGCTTATATCTACCTATCTAATATTCGTAGCGCGGCCAAATTTTGTTTGATGATTTATCATGAGACAGTGTTAATTTTTGGTGACAGGAGACCCCCCACGGTGAGGGAAGAAAAATTTTAAATGCTTATAACTCGCGATCTACATTTCGTAGTGCGGCCAAATTTTGTTTGGTAATTTATTATGAGAGAGTGTTAATTTTTGGTGACAGGAGACCCCCCATGGTGAGGGTCGAAAAATTTAAAATGCTTATAACTCGCGATCTAATTTTCGTAGCGCGGCCAAAGTTTGTTTAGTAATTTATCATGAGACAGTGTTAATTTTTGGTGACAGGAGACCCCCCCCTCATGGAAAGGGTCGAAAAATTTAAAATGCTTATAACTCGCGATCTAATTTACGTAGCGCGGCAGAATTTTGTTTGCTAATTTGTTATGAGACAGTGTTAATTTTTGCTGACAGGAGATCCCTCATGGTGACGGTCGAAAGATTTAAAGTGCTTATAACTCGCGATCTAATTTTCGTAGCGCGGCCAAATTTTGTTTGGTAATTTATTATGAGACAGTGTTACTTTCGGTGACAGGTGACCCCCCACGTTGAGGGTCGAAAAATTTAAAATGCTTATAACTCGCGATCTAATTTTCGTTGCGCGGCCAAATTTTGTTTGGTGATTTATTATGAAACAGTGTTAATTTTTGGTGACAGGAGACCCCCCCCCCTCCACGGTGAGTGTCGAAAGAGTTAAAATGCTTATAACTACCGATCTAATATTCGTAGCGCGGCCAAATTTTGTTTGATGATTTATCATGAGACAGTGTTAATTTTTGGTGACAGGAGACCCCCCCCCACGGTGAGGGAAGAAAAATTTTAAATGCTTATAGCTCGCGATCTACTTTTCGTAGTGCGGCCAAATTTTGTTTGGTAATTTATTATGAGACAGTGTTACTTTCGGTGACAGATGACCCCCCACGATGAGGGTCGAAAAATTTAAAATGCTTATAACTCGCGATCTAATTTTCGTAGCGCGGCCAAATTTTGTTCAATGATTTATTATGAAACAGTGTTAATTTTTGGTGACAGGAGACCCCCCCCCCTCCACGGTGAGTGTCGAAAAAGTTAAAATGCTTATAACTACCGATCTAATATTCGTAGCGCGGCCAAATTTTGTTTGATGATTTATCATGAGACAGTGTTAATTTTTGGTGACAGGAGACCCCCCACGGTGAGGGAAGAAAAATTTTAAATGCTTATAACTCGCGATCTAATTTTCGTAGCGCGGCCAAATTTTGTTTGGTAATTTATTATGAGACAGTGTTAATTTTTGGTGATAGGAGACCCCCACGGTGATGGTCGAAGAAGTTAAAATGCTTATAACTTGCGGTCTAGTTTTCGTAACGCGGCCAAATTTTGTTTGGTAATTTATCATGAGACAGTGTTAATTTTTGGTGACAGGAGAGCCCTCTCCCCCCCCATGGTGAGGGTCGAAAAATTTAAAATGCTTATAACTCGCGATCTAATTTTCGTAGTGCGGCCAAATTTTCATTGGTAATTTTTTATGAGACAGTGTTACTTTTGATGACAGGAGATCCCCCATGGTGAGGGTCGAAAAATTTAAAATGCTTTTAACTACCGATCTAATATTCGTAGCGCGGCCAAATTTTGTTTGATGATTTAGCATGAGACAGTGTTAATTTTTGATGACAGGAGACCCCCCACGGTGAGGGAAGAAAAATTTTAAATGCTTATAACTCGCGATCTACTTTTCGTAGTGCGGCCAAATTTTGTTTTGTAATTTATTATGAGAGAGTGTTAATTTTTGGTGACAGGAGACCCCCACGGTGAGGGTCGAAAAATTTAAAATGCTTATAACTCGCGATCTAATTTTCGTAGTGCGGCCAAATTTTCATTGGTAATTTATTATGAGACAGTGTTACTTTTGATGACAGGAGATCCCCCATGGTGAGGGTCGAAAAATTTAAAATGCTTATAAATCGCGATCTAATTTTCGTAGCGCGGCCAAATTTTGTTTGGTGATTTATTCTGAAACAGTGTTAATTTTTGGTGACAGGAGACCCCCCCCCCCTTCCACGGTGAGTGTCGAAAAAGTTAAAATGCTTATAACTCGCGATCTAATTTTCGTAGCGTGGCCAAATTTTGTTTGGTAATTTATTATGAGACAGTGTTAATTTTTGGTGACAGGAGACCCCCCCCCCCCATGGTGAGGGTTGAAAAAATTAAAATGCTTATAACTCGCGATCTAATTTTCGTAGCGTGGCCAAATTTTGTTTGGTAATTTATTATGAGACAGTGTTAATTTATGGTGACAGCAGACCCCCCACGGTGAGGGTCGAAAAATTTAAAATGCTTATAACTCGCGATCTAATTTTCGTATCACGGCCAATTTTGTTTGGTAATTTATTATGAGACAATTTTAATTTTTGGTGACAGGAGACCCCGCACGGTGAGGTAAGAAAAATTTAAAATGCTTATAACTCGCAATCTAATTTTCGTATCGCGGCCAGATTTTGTTTGGTAATTTATTATGAGAGAGTGTTAATTTTTGGTGACACGAGACCCCCACGGTGAGGTTCGGAAAATTTAAAATGCTTATAACTCGCGATCTAATTTTCGTAGCGCGGCCAAATTTTGTTTGGTAATTTATTAAGGTATTTCATATCTTTCATCGCGGGCTTTGAGCACGGCGAAAGAATCTAGAAATTCCGCACGAGAAAAAAAACCTAACACTCCGGCTAACGTCGCTTCAGTTTGGCAGACTTCGGCACGGTATCCTTCGGTAGACTTCGGCAGACATTGACGTGGTATTTTTCATATATTTTTTGAATATCAAGACTCAAACTTATGTTTTTTATTTCAGCTACCATAAACGTATAGTTTTAATGATAAAAATTCCTGTACAACCTACATGTATTGTAAGATGATAAAAATATTTTAAACGATATTAACTTCTCATTTATTCAATAAAAGAAAAAAGTTTGTTATCGGTCATCACGCTCAAAAAGTGTAACTTGGATTAATATCAAAGACAAAAAAAAAACTGCATAAATAAAGAATAAATAAATAATTATAATTGCATAAGTTTATAAAAAATGCTATGCAATAGCTTTACCGCGGCAGTCCCCGAGTGCCACATGTATTTTTTTATTTTATTTTATTTTATTTTATTTTTCGTATCAAAAAAAATTTCTGTTACCAATTTAATTTCATAAGAATAATTATCTTATTTTAGACCATTGTGCTTATTCGTGTACTTTTTTAAATTTCAGTTATGGATTTATATTAATAAACTGATAACTAAGAACAATTGAACAAGAAAAATATTTAAATTCTATTTTTTATGCATAAAATTTGATGCTACATGGATCTCAAAAATATATTTTTTGACAATTTGTTAGAACTTTTGTTATTTTATTTTGCTTTTTTGCATTTCAAAAATATTGAAAACATAAATAAATATTTATTTTTATTTATTTATTTTTTTATTTATTTATTTATTTATTTTTTTTTGTTATTCATGGACTCTACGAATGGTATCTTAACGCAAAATAAAACTACTTAACCTTTACGGATGGGCTGTGACAGCATCTGTCCGGACATACATGTATTCTCATGTAGACAAGGAGCGAGCCCCTGCGTAAAGGTTAAAATAAGTTTATTACATTCCATACATTTCTGCTGCAAGCCATTTTTATATAACGCGTAGCTCGCTAAAAAAGTGCTATAAGAAGGAAATTGCTTTTTGTTCAGTTCTACCGTTTATTAGGCTCCATTCTAACATTTTTTTCTTTTTTTTTTACATTATTTATGTACGTAAAAAAATTAAATATTTGTATCCTACAGGATAGGGGAGAGTGGGGATACTTGAGCATAGGGGATACTTGAGCCACCCCTATTATCTCTACAGTTGGTTAATTTTTCTTTCTAAAACTGCCAATATGATAACATATTTATAGTTCTGAACATGTAAAAAAGAAATCACACATCTTGGTACCATTTTGAAAATATAGTGATTAATAGTTGTCTTTTCCCTATCTGAAGTAAATATTTGGGTGCATGGCTTTTTTGTTTTTTGTAATCAAAGTTTTGTTTAAAGTTGCAACTATATACATACATTCAATAAGCATAATTTCAATTGTATTTTGAGTCTAAAATAGTTCTAATAGCTGCATGCTTTATTTAGTAAAACTCTGGGAAACAAAAATAGTGATAGTGGGGATACTTGAGCCAATGAGAGTGGGGATACTTGAGCCATGTCTCAACCATCCCCACTAGAAATTAAACATGGATGAAACAAATAAAAAATAAAATTCCATCCTTATATTCACTAATAGATATTTTTCTGGATAAAAGAGAGAATAATTTTTCATTTTATTTTTTTTCTTAAAAAAATAACGACCTAAAAATGTTTAAAAATGTATATTTTTTAAATGAAAATATCTATTTTATTTTTCATTTTGACTAACAAAATAGCCTGTTTAGATAAATGTAAACATAGTTTTCAATTTAACTTTCATTAAATTAAAATAACTTTTTAAAACGGTTTTACAGGCTATAATCTCTAATACTTTAATTAGTTAGGTCCAACATATTAAAATATTTATTTTTTAATATAACATATTAAGATTAATATTTTATATTGAAATCGTAACCTCTGTTGCTGTAATTTTTTTTAACTAAGAAAATTTAAGAAAAACTGGTAAAAAGAGCGCACAAAAAACAAGAAAAGCAACAAAAATCCCAGTTCAAACTTACCTGCATGGAGCCAAAGGGGAAGACAAAATCTTTTCCTGTGAAATCAAAAAAGTGTTTGAAATAGTAGAATGATACATCTGGCTTAAATTCCGACAGCTACTAAATTAAAAGCATGAGTTCGACAATATCATTAGAGGAAAATTCTGTCAATGATGGTGATGATGTGAAAAGAAAACCTTCTATTGATGGGTGGTTACTAATAAAATATGCCAGAAAGAAAACTGTAAAAATATTTGTTGGATAAGTGCTTAATATTTTGAAAATGAAATTTGCCCGAAGAATTGCAGATTCCAAATTTAAATGGCTCTGAACTGAGGATGTTTCTACCGTCGTTATAACTCAAGTTGAAATTATCCCCCGACAACCAGTTTTAACTACAAAAAATGATCGTATTAGTAGCTTTGTTTTCTCAATTGGTTTTGAAGGACTTTACGTTTCATAATTTTTCATTCTGTAAAATGTTTGTGCAAAAAGTAAAGCGAAGAAAATTACTTTTGTAGGTATTTTTCCTTAGTGGCTCAAGTATCCCTTCACCATGGCTCAAGTATCCCCGCCATGGGGATACTTGAGCCACGATGTAAAACAAAAAACAAACATTTATTATACATAGAAAAATAGTTCAAAATTAATTGAAAGTGGTTTTTAGTTGAAGAAAAAATATCAAATTTTCATTTTCAATATTTTATTTTATTCTAAAAAAAATATAAAAAATTCAAAAAAATTAAAATTCAAAAAATGGCTCAAGTATCCCCATCTTCCCCTATATCATGTCTGAAAAGGTCAGCCATTAAGGTGATCATAGAATTATTTTAAAGTTTTTGTCAAAAGTTCTCAAATAGCTCAAAAATAATTTTACAAATGCCTGTTTAAGTTTCATTATTAGTCTGTGGTTATAATTAAAATGTTCTCCAAATATATTTCAATTTAGAAAATATGCATATCTTGTATGAGTATCGTAACATATGAATGTATTAAATTTAATATGTATTAGAAAAAAAGCTATTTTATGGTCAGAAAATATAAAATATAAACAAAAGAAAACAGAATATTTATACAATTCTCTTAAGTTTACATGCTTTATTGCTTTTTCGATACTAATCTTGATTTCTTCCGCTAGCCCACGCTGGAGACATTTTTCAAAATTTACAGACACCCACGCATTTTATTTTCTTCATTTTATTCGCATGATGATATCCGTGGATAATCAGAGATGTTTTCAATAGTTTTCGGAAAAAAGCGTTAGATAAATCGAAATATCGATAAAAATGAATCAGCTTTTTATTAATAATCATTCTTATGTATTTTGCAAATTTGTTTTTTAAAGGAAAAACTGTATTTAAATAAGTTACTGTCAATTTTCTGTCGAATTTTGTGATTTTTTATCATTCTGGGCAAATTGTAAAATGTACTATTAATTTATACATTTGAAATAGTTCAACATGTATCATACAATATCTTTATCTAATAACGGAAATGTATTGACATGATCATCTTTAAATTCCATTTTGAATATTTCTGAAAAGATCTAGATCTTTCCATGTACGCATATTTGACCATCGTTCTACATATAAAGCCACCATACATGTCTATCACGTACTCATAAAATATTGTCTGTTATTGCTCTTGTTTCAGTATTAAATTACAGTGAAAAAATCATTCATTACACTGCCTTAATAAAGGTTAAAAGTATGGATTTTTTTTAAGTCCTTAATTGGAAATAGCATTTTATAAGGATTCTTATTGAGTAGTCTGAATTTGTATCCATATTTATGAACTAGATACCTCACTGAAAACATATAAAAACAGTTTGTATCGAAATAAAAATGTTAGATGCTGATGAAAATGTACTGGACTGCGATCTATTAATTTCTTTAAAAAATAATTACATTTCGCTAATGTTAATTTCTCTTGTATGTAGGACCTTCACTTAGCACAGCATAGCAGCGCTCTCTATTGAGACTTAAAAACCTAAATACCAAAAATCTTTTTTTTTTTACCATTTGGAAAATGGTTGTTGATGTTTTCGGTTGAGTTTGAAGCTTGTTGTATTCGCATTTTTTTTTTCTTTTGCTTTTTTTCTTTTTTTTTTTAACGTTCGTGATCCTTTACCTATTTCTCTTTTAAATTCCGTGACCGTTTAGTTTTCCTTTTCCAATTGCGACTTTCTTTAGAGGTAACCAGGTTGAAAAATCTCGACCCACATTCCAAATATCCGAGTCGCTAAAACAGGTCGGAAAACAGGTTGGAGAAAAAATTAGGAATTGAAACTGAAAATTAAAAAAAATAATAATAATTTATTAAATAAAGCACACCGAAAAGCAAGAAGGGAGGGCTATGGTCTGTGATGCTACTGAACTATCGCAGCTGCGTCGATCTTATTATTATTAAAACTCTAGCTGGCCACTTGGATTGAATAAATTTTTTCTGAATCAGTTAACTTAAATCACATAAACGTTCGCCATCTGAATCTGAATCTGAATCTAACATGTCAAACTGATTAGAATTTCATTTTCTAAATGGTTATTATAATTTGTTAAATTGCATTCTTTTCTTCTTTTGATAAATTTCTTACATAATATCTATAGTACCAACTAATTGTCTATGTATACAAAGTGAAAAAAAAAAAAGAAATAAAAACTGAAAACTGAAAAATTTTCAAAAATTTTCAAAATAAGCAGTTTTAGTTGCAGAAAGAAACTGTCTAACATAAGTCTTGAGCATAATCCAATAAATCTGGATTCCAAATTTCATCAAAATTGATGGGGTAATTTCCGAGGAAACAGCTCGCAAACCCTTCATTGGAGGGTTTTTTTTCTGTTTTTATGAAAAAAAATATTTAAATCTATATATCGATCTGATAAAAAATAAATAATAATATCATAAAAGAAAAATCAAAGTATGAGCTAAAATTTGATACTTTATGGCTTGTGCTTATGGCTTGGCTTTAATATACAAAATTAGGGTTTTAAAATATTGTACTGCTATATTTTACAATTTTATGTGCTTAAAGTAATTAGTTTTATCTGCTTAACACTCTGAAACTTCCTTTATAGTAATATTGTTAAGTATTCAGTAAAAATAATGAAAGTAAATTTTGCTTTAATAGCTTAAGTGATTTTTTTTTCAAAGGAACAGATTTTAATGTTATTGTCAGATGCAGCCATCTGGCATGGGCAAAATATGAGTTATTCCATTCTTTGGACTATTCTTGATCAGTTACAGCAATCATATTAACCGAATACATGGCACATAATAATAATTATATTATGTTCTAGATATGTGCTAGATGTGGCATACAGTGCAGTGGCAAGGGCTAAATTTCACATATGTGCCATAGGATTGCACCGAGTCTTACCGTAATTCAAATGCATCGAAAAACTAATCGAAAGTTTGGCATTCTTATTCTTCTGCTCTGTGTGTATGGATATAATCCGATACATGAGAATATAGAACAAAGTTTGTTTAAAATTATATTTTGTTTCCTTTGCTAGTAAAGAAATGTATGTCTTACATTTATGTGATGTTTTCCATTTATTTTGATAAGAAGTTCTGCCTGAGTACAAAAAGACATTATTACTCTTGAATGCGATATGTAACAAGAAACTATTGTTAAACATTTTGAAATATATATATATATACATGACATCTTGAGATAGGGAGCTGGTAATATTATTTGCAAGTTTCCTCATATTATATCACAGGTGTCGTGGCGAGATAAAAATTACGTAAAATAATAAACGCAGAAGCTTCATAAAGCTACATATTAGCTGCTCCAAACTAGTTTATTAAAAGGTATTCATATTGAGCGGGAAAAATATATAGTATAAGGTTAATTTTGGCGAATAATGTATAAATAAATATACATATGTGTTTGTGTGCTACGGCCAAAAACCCGAAATTGGCCAGATGCGATTGGCCAGTTCGAGAACTTTTCCAGATGTAATTGGTCAGCTCACGAAATAGATATAAGCACTCGACTTAATCCTTTCTAATATTGTTGAAAGTGTCTATGAATTCAAATAGTCTAGCCGTCTGCCTGCCCGTACTCTAACTCAAGCAAAGGCTTGGGTTAACTTGTAATTGTATTTTTATTTGCTTTATCAATTTATTTCGGAATTGAAAGGGAATTGTGTACTATTTTTGATAAATTTACTGGGATACACAAAAGTATTTCGCTTCAATATAATCAATGGGAATCGTTTTTACGGTATATTTTATTGTTGTTCAATTATCTTAGTTACAATAAAATTGGTACCTTTGCATCATTAAGGTGGACGAAAAACAGTTACCTGTTACAGTGTATGAAATATAGCAAATCCAGATATTTTACAGAGACATTGAAAAGTATTTCGTTACAAAGAGAACGTTGAAAAAGTTTTTTAGTGCATTTTAATGATGTTACACTATTTCAAACATAATGAAAATGTGGGATGCAAATTTTTATAGAGTATTCATTACGTTGTCAATATAGTTCGTTTATAGAAACGTCGCGTAAAAAATTTCTTCTCTAAATAAGAAACAACTTTTAAGAGAAGATTCATGACGGCCTTATGGTAGCCTTAATGGTAGCCTTAATGGTAGCCTTAAATCTCCAGTTCGAATGTTGACCAAGGCTTCTCAGCTAGTTCGTGAATTGGCCGGTCAAAACCGGAAGTACGCTATTCATTTCATGTATTTCGGGTCATGGCCAGGAAGCTCGGCCAGTTCTAGAACTGGCTAGGGTCTGGGTTTTGGCCGTAACATATATATATGACTTCTTTTGAATAAGTAAACTATCGCAGTTATAAATGCGTTAATGTGTCTGTATATCATTGAAAAGAAAATAAAAAGAAAACAAAAAAATATTATCTTTTTTGCACATTGATAAAGATATTATTATTAGGGGGAGTTTGTGATAACGCATGGTATCGTAAGGGAGAGGGGTTCAAAATTACCAAAATATTGATAATGTTATGTATGTATAGCTTCATAATACGTCTTTAAATTCATGTGTGTTCAATATTACACAACGTTATGAAGAAGAATTGATTTTTATAATAAAAGCCCCGGTTGTCGATTGGCAACTACCTGTTTTTTAGCTGTAAATCATACTTAACCTTGTCACCTCCACGAACTAATACCAAACACCGCCATATTCGCTGACTATGTTATAAGTTTCATTACTTACGCTTTATTTAAATTAATATAACTCTCTAGATATAATTCAGTTTAAAAAAAAAAAGAAGTTATGATTAATACTCTTAAGGTCTATATGTAAATTTCTGATAAAAAGTTTTATATCATGTTAAAAGAAACATATTTTTTTTTAGAATTTAGAAAGAAAACACAGAAAAGAACATTACAGTTTTGCATTTTTTTGTTCGATGGTCAGGGAGTTAAAACAAAATATTTTTCTTTCATTACTTTCTTCAGAAAAGAAAACCGAAAAACTTTTTTTAAAATTATTTTTTTAACCCTCAAATACACGTACAGCGTATAACGTACACCAGGAATGTTCTTTGGTAAATACTGTTAGTACATCGCCACTGCTAATTACAAATAAAAATCTTCATATAACATAATTGCGATATTAGTTCTAAATTCTAAAATAATACGATTTAATGATTACTTTTTGAATTACAGGGATGAAAAATGTAAATTTCTTACATACTCTGGTATGTCATAGCCTTCGCGTGAATTGCAGATTATAATATCAAACATTTAATGGGTTAATGGGGGGATATAAGAAAAATTGCAAATGAAAAATTCTTTCACGCTTTGAAGAGATTTTATTCAAGTTTCATTATTTAAAGTGTTTTTTTAACAACTATGTATAAATTTATACATTTGATTAAAAGTATCATAAACAAATTTTTTTAAAACATATAATGTTATAAAGTTCTTTAGAATATTCTTCTACATTTTAAATCTAAAAATCACGATTTCTAAAAGTAATATTCTTAACACAAAAAAATGAGTAAATGGAAACACTGTTTCAAACATTCTGTTAAATTATTACTTCAACATCATCTCACTGAAACTGTGAACGTGTCCTTTCTACATCTAAAACTGCAATTTCTACCTCTGATAGAATAGATACTCAAAATTCTTTTATCGTAACAGGAAAGAGCAATAAAATATTAATCTAGGAGCTTTTATGGAAGAATGGAAAAATGTAATTGAAAAGCGTAAAATACCATTATGATTTTTTTGCGGTTCGCTTGCTCTATTAATTTTTAAAAGCCTTCCTTTTGATGAAATTTGATCTCCAACATAAAATGAAATACAATATAAAGTGTTATAAAAGAATGGAAAATTGTATCTATATTCTATACTTTTTTTTATTTTACTTAATTTGTTTTTTATAAAGATGGAATGGAATTTTATAACAGATCTTTCTCTTACTATTTGATATGTTTGGATTATAAATATTACGTTCACTGGTGTTTATTGATTACACTATACTGTTAAAGATTTGAAACGAAATGCCAAGGAAGAAGAAAGATAGAGGGGCAGTACGCTGTTAACCGGTTTGCAATATGATGCGCGTTATCGCTCAAATTTAAATGCCCTCCTTCGATCTAGACAAAAGTAGGGCGGGAAAAAAATACCGAATTCATTTACATCATCCGTGCATTTTTCCTTTAAATGAAAATGAACAGCTTATGTTTAAACATTCTAAAGCAGTATTTCATCGTACTATGATTTAAAAACTATATTATTAAAAGTTTTCTGCTTTTTTGTTAAAGCATGTGGCTGTATTTGGACCCAGTTTAGCCCAAACTCCCAACCATCACATTTGATCGCTATTCTTTTTCTGTACTCTATGCTTTCGACCGTTTTTATTGAAAACGATTACATTACGGAACGTAACAGTATTTTGATAATAATATGAGCAATTTTATGATAAGAATGGATTTAAAATATCTTTATGCAAAAGATAGTTGAAGGACAATATGCCGAAAAAGAAAATAATTCAGGCTAATTGATAGGATTTAGCTCGCAGCCTATTCACTTATTTAAAAAATAAAAATGCTCCTCTAAAAATAAAGAAATTAACTAGGTTGTGTGAAGCCATTCATTCTTCCTTTTTTCATTTTTTGAATGAACCTCAAAAACGAATCAATGGGGTTTATTAATGTAAACTAGTACACTGAATTTGAAGCAAATGTAATTATTCTGCATGGATATCCGTTTATCTAAATTAAAGGGGGAGATTAGTTTCCATATCTCCTTCGTATTTAACTAATGAAACCCAAACTAACCAGGAAAGAACCTTATTAGAATGAACCAATATCCAAAATTTCAAGAAAATCGAGTCTAGAGTAACTGAATTATATACATACATTCTTACATATAAAGCTTGTGGGTACATTAGCTCTCAGCTTTTAATAGTCTATAAGCTAAAAATGGTTGAATTTTCAGCAAATGTTTAACAGAGTAAATATTTTAACATTTTAACTTAAACTAAAATAACCATTTTAAGGTATTTTTCCGTTATTCGAGCGCAGGGGGTATATCAACCAATATTCTTCCTGCTTTCAACTGTACTCTAATTAAGATAAGAATTTAGATAGTGTCACACCAAATAACAAAATAAGTTAACTGGCTGCGAAACTGAATATTTTTAAGCACCAAAAGATGAAAAGAATGTTTGAATTTTTTTTATGAGGGTACTAATTTTTTAAGATAGTTTCTTTTATCTCTTAACAGCTTAGCATTGTCACCACTCCCCAAGCCAATTTAGTAAGTGTAATTTGCAGGAACCAAATGAAGAAAGTCAGTTAGTAAGGCAACCGGTATAATAGAGCAATCATCAAAATAACAGGCTCTGCAAGTAGATCGGCCGGACGGGGGGGGGGGGGGGGCTACTGGATGGCCGTCATGCGGCGATCAGGTGGAATACCACCCAGACAAGTAACTTGTTCAGCTTGGGAACTATAACGGCTAGGTGTCTAGCTATTGGATTGGTATCAGCCGATATCCAGCATGTACGTTAATTGTCCTTGGTGCATGTAAAATCCGTCGTGGGCACAAAATCCTCCAAGTTACCTGTGAATTATACCTCTGTAGATGCCTTTTCAGGTGAAAGTCTCGTCACCTGATCAACCCGAATAGAAAACCGAAGGTACCAAACAAGAAGAGCAAAATGTTAAGGATCAACAAAGTTTACAACTAAGTAGTAGGCAATGCATGATTTAATATTATGCCGTTAGGTTGAAGATATAGACGATAGTCATTATTAATACCACGAAGTGGCAATTAGGCGGTCACACTTCCCAATACCAGGCATCAAACCCGTTCAGCTGGAGAAACTCGGCAGTTAGAGGCTTGGTTATGGGTTAGAAAGAAAGAAAGAGACAGAAATGTCTCATTGTGTTACAAATGACTTATTATTGAATGGTATTTCAATTTAATTTACGTATTTATGTTTCACTTTTTAAGGATATTATATTAAGACTATTAAGTGACACCAATTCTTAATATATTTGGCTTAAAACTAGTTTAATTACTAGTGAAAACTACGCAATGTCTGACTTTATTGGTGATATATTGGAATTTAAAATATATTTTGCATGTTATTTCTTTTTTGTATAATCTAATAATTTTTCTTTTTCCTATATTTGTCGGTTTTTTAAATATTAATACTCTTTTTAAAAAGATTAATAGAATTTAAAACATAACTTTTTCTTCACTATACCCTAAACGGTATGAATTTTTATGAATATTTTTTTAAAGACAATATTTTCCAAAAGAAATCCGATTCAAAGAAAACTCATTGTCGCGTTTACGTTAATTTTTTAAAACTTTAATGTGAAGCTTTAAAATATATTTCATTATAATAAGATTAAATTAGCAAAAGTTCTTTTTCACAGAGAAAGAATAGGCTTTCTAAGTTTGAGTGACATGTTTACTTCTTCTTCTTTTTTAATCCATTTATTTTGAATGGCTCAGTAATTTAAACAAAATGAACATGAAACTGCATTAGATGTAAGCAGTACTTCTAAAATGTCACACTAACGGAATTTATGCATTTTTTTTCAGCATTTTTATTTGTAGTATAAAAAATAATCTTATTAAAAAAATCATGGAAATAATATTTTTACTTTTTTTTACTTGATAAAGTATATGAAAATTTACAAACACCTTTTATTTCCTATCCATTTTAATTACCTATGTTTAAACAAATTGCATTAATGTTTTAAATCATCTACTTTTTTAATGTAGATCTTAAATGCTGCTTTGGTGTAAAATTCTTCTTTTTTCGTGTGTTTCTGTAATTTACCTATCCATAAAAAAAAAGAAAAAAAATAGAAGAAATTTATATTACTGCACAATGCGAAAAAAGAATATTTTCTCCCCTAGAAAAATGTATTACGTACATTGACGTCAATATATATATTCGGTATGTTTTTTTTATCAATGATATTACCCATGATTTCGAAAATTGTTATTTATCCTTAGGTATCCAAAAACCAATATATATCTATATATATATATTGGGATAATGCAAAACTTTTACTCCTTTTGAGCATATGGAAATATAAAGTGAGTACGAACATGGCAGCTGAAGTTTCGAGAACAAGGAAGTCGCCAATAATGCGCGAAGCAATAGATTATGTATAGAACGACATTCGTCAAAAGAGTTCATGCGGAACAGAAAACAACGCGGCAAGTGAAAAAGATCTCATCAGGCATTGCTTTTCTGTACGGGTATGATAAAGGCGTTACAGCAACCGTAGCTTGCTGTTACTTTTGTCAAATGTATGAAGAGGATGCCGTGGACGATAGCATATGCTGCCGTTCGTTAAGGAAATACCGGAACTATAACAGGCGCTGTACAGATCATGCCCATTTTAGACAGACATCAATATATTCTGACAAATATGGACACAGCTATAATAAATTCCCTACATTAAACCGTAAAAGAAGTGGCAAGAACTTTCCCGGTATACAGAACAATGGTCGAATAACGGATGCATATTCTTGGATTCCTCAACAAAATCGATCCGTGAGTACCACACCAGCTTACACCAAGACAATGATAAGAGAGGATCAGCACCTGTGTTTCTTTGCTTTCCGTAACAATAACGGAACCCGTTATTGTTACGTTGAAACCCGTTTTGAATCGAATGCAAACCTCTAATCCTAACATTTATATATACCGCAAACAGAACTCAAGTCTAAGCGGCTAACAATCATCAATCTCAGAAGAGGTTGTTTCTCATCAGGATAATGTCATGTCTCGTGTCGCAATAAGAAATAGATAAAAATTACTGGAGTTTGGGTAGGAAGTTATATCTTCAAAGGTGTACAGCCCCGATCTTATCTTTGAACTATTACATTTTCCAATCGCTACGCAACGACTTCACTTCCCAAACTTTTAATGATTTGGAGGATGTGAAAACGGCGTTACGACAGTATTTTTATTCTATAACAGAAAGCTTTTGTCGGCGTGGGTGTCACTTACTGTCAGAAAGATGGCAGGAGAGCATACATAATGATGATACTTATGTGAATTTATAGTGCTTAATTTTTTGTACTCTCCACCTTCCTCTTCTAACCAAAAAATTTGTAGACCTTATATACTCAACCAATACGAATACGGAATTTTAGATACAACAATATCCCGACTTTTATCAGCAATTCCTTCCGAAATCAACGACGTAAGGCGAAAACGCTGCAAGTCGAGTTACATTTAGATGGATAAAAAGGGATAAGTAATAAAAATCCACCAAATTCAAATGAATATATTCTATTGTATGTAGGAATTATGTCACATATATTTAACAGCAGCGAAAAATTTGGAATAAATCAATGTTATGTGCATATTTTTCTATAGATGTGTTTAAGACTGGATCGGTAAAAGAGAATTTTTTCAGCGAATGCGAATGATGTATTTTTATATAAAATAAAAAAGTGTGTTTTAAGTTTTAAAACCTAAATAAGTTTTGATGAAATGCATAATTTTTGCTCCAAAGGCTTTAAATTTCCTCACAGGTGGAACACTTCTTTTTTGAAAATAGCACAATTGAAATCGCACATTTTTACAAAAATTTAGTATATTTATAGAAGATAAGTGATCTTCAGATAAAAATAATATTAATTAGACGAACTAATATAAGATATATTTTTCATTGTGACTAATTTTATACGTATATTTTAAATTAATGAAACAATTTCTTCTTAAACATTTTCTTTCATCGAAATTCGTCGTGTTCCACCTCATACTAAAAATATTATTTTTTTTCTCACTGGAGGGGGGAGGGGGTAACTCTTAATTCTGAAAAAGAAGAATTCTTGGAGAATTATCTTTTTTATTATTTAAAATATTTAAAACTTTCTATTTTATTTAAAATATGTACTAAATATATCTTTCCATGTACCAATTTATTTATTTGAATAGATAATTTTCTTAAGAGTTTATATTAAGATTAACTTCGAGAAAATTTCCTTTAAAAGCTCTCTCTCCATTTTTGCCAATATATCATTGTATCAAACGGAGGAAATGACATTTACATGTATCATATACGTGTATGTAATTAGTAGTATAACTTTTGTTTCATTATTATATATCATAATTGGTTACATATGTTAAAAACTACAATGTTCGAACATAAATTTCGTAAAACACAACCCCCCCCCCCCCAAAAAAAAAAAAGAATGATGTACGCCGTCTTAAAGTTTAAAGCTTTGCTGACAGATTTTGAATCAATCCTCATCCAGTACTCGGGGCTATAATCGAGCGGTTTATTTTTAAGCCATTTCATCTTTTTTTTCCCCTCTTAGGAAGGGGTTGGGGCATCCTTGAAAGGCGTATGTGATTGTTTGAGGGGGGGGGGTTGTGTTTTACGAATTTTGTGCGTTATAATATTGTAGTTTTTAACATATGTAATAAATTCGCACAAAGTTTTACAACTTTAATCATAATTGGTTATTCTCTTTCCTTGTACTTTTAGAATAAATTATAAACAAAGGAAGTAGAAAAACTTAAGTGTGACTTTGTTTCACATATTATTTAAATTTTTATATTAAATATTTGGAAAATATTTTTTTTCTTTCAATACGATAAAAATAACATGCTATATTAACAAATTTGTCCAGAAAGTTTTTTTTTTTTATTTTACTCTACAATGCTCAGTATTTTCCCGTTTATAATATTTATAGATTCAATTTTTTTATTGTAACTATTTTAGAAAATATTTTGTATATAAATAAAATTTGAAAATGTGAAAAATAATTTTTATTGTTCGATTTTAAAAACAAATTCAAAATTTACGATTAGCATATTTTAACACATTACTTTTTTAAGCATCTCTTTATTTTAATGACTTACTTTTTGCTTACATGTCACATATTATGAACAGAATATTATGTATATGTATGAAGTATTATGAACATAAAGAAATATTTTTAAAAAAAATTCATATTCTTAGTTGCAATATTTAAATTTCTGTAAAATGTTTTGAAAATGCACATTTTTTACCAAATTTGCTTTTTTTTCTAATCAGTCTTTAACCTTTGGTATGTAATAAACAAAGAAAGGTAATATATACTTTTTATATTAATGTAATATACAATATATAATCTTAATAAAGTGTTTCTATTTCAATAATTAAAAGAATAATAAAAACTATAGGAAAAATATTACAGTATTTCTTTTCTTTTTAAATATTCCGAAAAAAATTTCCCATTTTTCTCACTAAAAATTTAAGTGTTTAAAAAATGATGTTTAAAATTATTTTCAATGGCCTTAAAAGATGAATTTCTATTTAGTAAAAATGATTCCATTTTCGCAATTCATAAAGACAAAAATTTTATGTTAAACATATATTGCATCGGCGGTAGAGAATTTTGAACCAGATTCCTCAAAAACAGTGCGCAAGAGATATAGCGTCGAACACAAGGCGAACCAGCAAATATAAGTTAACAAATCTTTATTATATTGCTTAGGCGATATGATATCCCAACACTTTCCAAACCTAATGATGAAGACGCCTCTGTTGAAGTCATGCGCGTGATGTGCACTCTTGATTAATGTTTTCGTGTTACTATGGTCATGTATGATGCGTGGCTTGACAGACTTTGATATGTGCATATGTAAGATGAGTCACATGGTGTTTTTTATGTCGTGAGAATTATTAAGGATTTGTGTTCTGTGGATGATTGGTTTTGACTAGGATTGCACAAATATAATCCTGCACCGTAGACTAGCAAAATCCAACACCAATTACTCTAATTCAGTAAAGTGTTAAAAACCGTTAATTTTTGGAGAAGTTGTTTTTTACAAATTTATTTTTAAATGAGTCAGAAATAAACACATGATTAAAATTTAAAATTAAAATGTTTATGTATTCAGATGCAAATTTTGCAAATTTACTAATGCATGAGAACTCAGGAATTAACTACTACGAGTATTCACACACTTCTGTAAGGATTATTAAAAAAACAATATACTAATAAGGAAAAAAAATAACTTTCTAATATTTTCAATTTTATAACCCCTTTTCAAATATCACATTGCACTTAATTTCCAAAAAAAAAGTACAATATCAAGGAAATTTAATTTGACACATCTACAGTCATCTTTCAGAGTCGATTGGATGTTTTAAGATGCATCCCTACAGATATAGCGGAATTTTTTTCCCATAAGCTTTTAAATTAAAGGTCGGGATGAGTTAATTTTGTTTAATGGATTCATTATTCAAATAATACATTGTGTTTTTTATTTATAACACTATAAATGTCTATTATAATTGAATGAAAAGCACATATTTTTTTAAATGTAATATACTAATCTGATAACCTTAGTGGAATGAAATCTTATGTTAAAAAATTTTCGCGAAAGTGAATGTTTTCGTACTATTTCGACTATTTATTTAATTCCTTCTTAGTACCATACATTTGAATGTTTATATGTAATTACTTGAAAATAACATTAACATTTAATTATTGAATATTAGATATTATTTTAACCATTTACAATATTAAATATAAAAATATTAAACATTAAAAAGTACAGTCTCATGTTTAATAAGCTGAATTTTACTATTTTTTTCCTTATCGTACAATAACGCTTTCATCCGTAAAATAAATCAGCTTTTGAGGAAAAGTATCATTACATGTTCTTCCATTAAGCTCTTCCATTTTCATTTAACATACATTGTACAAACGACTTTTTCGATCATAAGGAATGAAAAAAAATCTATTCTAAATGTAGAATAAGTTTAAATGTTTCTATAAAATTGTGCGGCATAATGGTATGCAAATTTAACACACCGGATTGGAATGCAGCAGCTATTCATTAATTTCTTAATAAATATTCATTATTTTTAATAATTGAGTTATAAATGACTCTATTTTTATTTTATATGCATTTCTCTTTACTTACTACTGGAAGTTAATAAAATGCATCATCTACATAACGCTAAGAAAAAAAAAGTCTACTTGTTAGTAACTTCTCTGTTGAGGAGGTCGAAGGAGTTTATTGCTTATTCGCATAAATCTAAATGATATGAAATATGAATAATTACATAAAATGATTGTTACTGTATTTCAGAAATTTATTTTTTTCATTAACTAGAGCGATATTACAAAATTCATCGTGGAGAAATTTATTATTCATTATTTATTATAATTCTACTTTTCAGTAAATAAAAAAAAACTAAATAAAATCTAAAAATAATAAAGTGTTCATGTATCGAGTAACATATTTAGTAAAGGATGAGGAATGAGGAATAAACTACAGGGAAACATATTAGTAACGATTTTAGAAAAGAAAATAGATAAATACACGAATTTTATTTTCTTGTATGTTCAGTTTGATAGCTCTTTTTCCGAATTATTTTATTACTTCTTGACGTTTCATCTTGAATTACATTTTTATTTGTAAGAAAATCCACCAACACCTACAAAATTTAGCCTATCTTTCCTTGTTTTTTTCTTTATCAACCTTTTAGGCGTTTTTTCCTTATTATTATTTTTTGTAGTCAAACAGTTAAATATATCCAAGCTTCATCTATTGTAAAATTTAGTTAATGTAGGTATTTTTTTCTTCTGAACCTACATCTGTTGGACATATCTATCCTTTGGTGTAAACTTTGATGTTTCTTTAGATTTTTTATTAATTATGTCACATATTTAATATATAGAAATATTAAATCAATGCCTTTGACAACTTTTTTTACAATGTGTTATATTTAATACTTATTTATTAAGTACAAACATAAAGTCTTTGATTAAATGCTTTTTTCTATCAATATTCAAAATAATAATAAGAATAATGACTCAGATCACAGTTAAAATCTATTCCGAATTGATGACGCATAGATTTGCTTTTCATTGAAATTTAAATCGCAAAGTTAAAAAAGTTATGGGAGTCACAAAAACAGGGTATTTCATTTTACCCGGATTGAAAGTAAAAATTTCAAGGAAAATGAAAACATTGCAATGAAAATACAACGATATGTACTTATTTAATGTGAAATGTGATACGAAAAAATTTGGAAAAACATATTGCACAAACAATCGATCATACCGTATAAACTGATTATCACACTCCAAAATGTGAGGTGTCAAGTGCATACTGCTAGCGCGCATAATGCAAAATTCTACCATTTTTGTTTGGTGTTATCACATTTAAAACAAAGATGAGAAGGTCTATTAAATGTTTTATTATAATATTTTTCAGTTTTCTGAAATTTATTACTGTCAACCTAAACTGATTTAGGATGAAACACCCTGCATTAGTGACTCAGTAAGTAATTTGCGGCCCTATGTTTCTATGTGATTTTTTATCCTTGTCGTATGCCTGATTTGACATATCATTTTGTCAACGTTTTTTTAATCACCTTGTATACTATAGCTTTATTGAGAAACATAAGTTATGGGGTATTCCTTAGAAAATCTAGAAGGTATACGGCGTATACCCCCTGTATATTCCTGGTAATTTATCTAGCTATTACGAATGTATTAAATCAACATTTTATTAAATTCTTTTCTTATGTTTGTTCTAATTAAAAAATTATAATCTCCTGTCTACTAAATAGCATTAATCCTAAGACAAAACAATTATATTTTAATGTTTCAGAAAAATTATATGAAAGATAAAGTTGTTGATCACAATCAACCTTACGCCCATTTTTTACTTCTTAGATAAATTTAATGAAACATCTTGGATAAATACAAATCGTATTGATTTAAATATCTTTAATTAATGGTAGAGATATTTAGCCTTCATAGCAAAGTCAAATAATGGTTATAACTTAAAACAGTCAAATGACTGCAAAGTTTGCTGCAGAATTTTAAAACTGTAATAAGACACATAGAATAAAAATAAAGCATGCAGTTAAGGATTTAAAAAAAATCATATGTCTTTATTTTAAATTGCAAAGAAAAATTCCTTTCATGTATAAAAAGGTAGATTTTTATATTGAAATAACTTCGCATTTTCTATGAGTGTTATTTTTTATATTATTTATATATTGTGCGGCAAAATAAGCAGCATTGTCTAGATGTAAGCGCAAAAGAATATTGTTTAGAGAAATTATATTTGGATATGAAAAAAATGAACTTCCTTTTCAAAACAATTCCACTTGATTTTCCAGAAAACACATGAAAAATACACATATAAATAGTCTAAAAAAAGAAACTTGGTCATGAACCATAAAAAGAAGATCAGTCATTCTGTGTAGTCATCTTTTTATGGATAAAATCATCCATAATATGTATAAATTGAATGAATAAAATTATCCGTCATATCCATTGTATTATCATTTGTATTTTGTTCCATCATATTCCCATTCACAAAATGTCTTTTTGAAATTACATTTTTTGTGTACTTGGGATTCTTTATTTATTTAAATTGTAATATTCTTGTTGAATAAACAAATAGGTTTATGAAAGATGTTTATTTCATTTTTTATATTTATGAATGCATTCCACATTCTACATATTTTTGCATAACAATATAAGTAATGGGCTAAAAAACTGAGTATAAATTCTCATATTGATTCAGTGGCAGAAATCAGGATTCATGCTGTGATATTTTATAACAAACATTTAATTTCCTTTCATTTTTAACATCCTCATTTTTTTAATATAAAAAAATTATATATAATCCTTTGGAAATTGTTTATTTTCTCTGAAGTCAGATGTGAATAAGTGATTTTTCCGTAAACGTATAAAAACGTTCCTATTTTGTGGAATTTTCCATGAGATTTTAAAAGAGACACTTTTTTGTACTTCTTATTTTGTAGATTTTTTTTTTGCGTTATCAAAATATGTATTCATTCAATCTGCATGATAAGATTGTACACTGTTAAAACTAATGGTGACACATTGCACCTTTTAGGGGTGAAAGGCTTGTCTCACTGGTGACACCCCTAGAGGAGCTAAAATGGCACCCTTAACTAGGGTGAAAGGATGGCACCCCTAACCCAGGGTGCTTCAGGGGGTGAAAGGACGGCACCTCAGGGAAGAATAGTGGCACCCCTTATCCACAGTGTTCAATAGGGTGAAACGATGGCACCACAGGGGAGAATAATCTCACCCCTTATCCAGGGTGCCCCAGGAGGTGAAAGGATGGCATCTCAGGGGAGAGTAATGGCACCCCTTAACCAGGGTGCCCCAGGGGGTGAAAAGATGGCGCCTCAGGGGAGAGTAATGGCACCCCTTATCCAGGGTGCCCCAGAGAGTGAAAGGATCGCATCTGAGGGGAGAGTAATGGCACCCCTCATCCAGGGTACCTTAAGGGTCCCCTGGGGCCTTAAGGGGTGAAAGAATGGCATCTCAGGGGAGAATAATGATACTACTTATCCAGGGTGCCCCAGAGGGTGAACGGATGAAACACATAATCCAGTGTGCCCTGTGGCATCCTACAAGAAATAGCACTCACAATCTATGGCCCACAGTTGCAACCCCTCTCCCTCCCACCCTGTTTGTCAAGAAATTGTATTGGTTTGAATCATGAAATACAAAGTGTTTACCCATTTTTAAATTGAATTCTGCAGAGAAAATTATCATGATCAGTCAATATTTTGAGTCTTTTTTTTTTCTTTTAGATTGATGGAATATTATATTTTTAAACTCATTATCAGGTGTCCAAAGAAAAATTGTAGCATATTTTTGTAACTCAGAGAAGAATAATATGAACTACAAAAATAATCATAGAAAGGTAGAGAATTCAAATTGTACTTTCATTTACATGGAGAGTATTTTAAGAAAAATTCAAAATTTTAACTTTTATACAGTCTTTGCATTTTAAAATCACCAATCATAAGTCATCCTATTGCATTGTTAGTCATAACCAAAAGGTTTTGTTAGAATAAATCGCAAAATTTACACAACCTCTACACCTATTTTCTGCCTCTAAAAATCACTGAGTTAGAGTCAAATACTGTGACTTTGTCATGCAATTTGAAGCCTGATTTTCAATTTTATGTTTTGAAGTTCTTGTAAAATGAAATAAATCATGATTTTTGACTGTCTCTAACTCATATGTTTGGATCAAACTGTTTGGGTATGTTTAAGAAAGGGCCAGTAACTATTTTTGTGATTGGGCATTTTTAGATGCAGGAACATTATACAAATTTGATGTTTTTTGACTCCAAAATAAGAGAAAGTACAGATTGAATTATCTATCTTCATATGAATATTTTTATAATTTTCTTATAGTTTCAGAAGTAATCCGTAACCATCTTTTTTGACACATAGTATATTGCTTGACATGTATTTTCATTATTTTATATACAGGGCAACTGAAAAGTATGGGGACACAGAAAAATGCTATATACTGTAAAATATATGCCATAATTTAATAATAAAAAAAATAAAAGGAATAACAATATTTTAACAAATTGTTCACTGTCTTGATATTTATTTTTTACACAAGTTTGAAAACGAAAGATCACAGAATTGACAGTCCGCTGCAGATAATTCTGATTTAAATCATTCTATGCCTTGATAATTTCGCATCACATACAATGCAAACTGGGGATTTTCTATTTCTAGCTTTTCTACAGAAGTCAAGTGAGTTAAGATCTGATTGTTCAAGGGCAATACACCTGTTATTAAATATCCACGCAGATGGGTGTTGAAGGTCAATGTTGTTTTTGCTCCATGTGAAGGCCACAATACTGCTGGAAGTTCCATTAAAATTATTTTGCTTCCATGAGGCGAACACTTCGTTGAACATATTAGTTGCTGATCATATTGACGGTTGTGAACTTTTCGGAGGATTAAGATTTTCATATAATAGAAGAAATGCTACAAAATTTTGAAATAGGCATTTCTCAGATTTTAGTTGTGAAATATCAATGTCAAACAACGCACCAATATTTTTTCAGCTACCCAGCTGTATCTAATTAAAAAAATGTAAAACACAAATTAGAAAAGAATATGTAATAAATACTGTGTAACTTTTAAATTAGTAAGAATACTTCATATTCTTTAAAATTCTTCCAGAAAGTTAGTCATCAAGCTATGAAATGAATTATAGAAAATAAGTTCATTTTATAGTTGTGGTAAAATCACAGATGAAATTGAGTAAAAAAAAAATCATTTGTACAATATATGTAGTACTTACCTTTATAGTGAACTTATGCAAATCCATATTTTATAGCATATATCCACACAGGATTAGAAATTAAGAACTGTATGTACGGTGTCAAAATAATGCCTACAATTTTTTTTCGATGTGCCAACTGCATTTCATATTTTCTTATTTCTTTTCACAACCATGTTAATAGTAATAATATTGCATTGCATATTTAATTTTAATGTATTGAAGGGAAGTGGAGAGGAAACTTTATATATTAAACACTTTTTCTTACTAAACAAAATAAAAACTGACTTTCCATAAGTATGAAACCTGATTAAACTACAATATTTGGATTCTGGAAAAATTTATTCTTTTTATAAAGGTAATATGCATACAAAACAGATAATCAAACAAATATGTCCACAGTGAGAAAATATGAGCTTTAGATATAACTAGGGATAAGCTAATTTTTAAGAAATCTGAGACTAACAGTACATCAGAAAATAAAAAGTTAGCAAATAAATGAATCTTTGGTTGCCAAATATGGTGTGGCATTTAAAACATTTCCAAATCATACATATTTTTTTTGTTTGTTTGAGGAAGGGAATACAAAAATTTTAAAACAATTTTAATACAGTTTCTTATTTTAGGAACATTTAAGGATGCAGAAATATCTCATAATAAAATAAAATCTTGTTTACAGCAGTGTAATATCCAAGGACCAGTTTTATCAGTCATTGGTGAAAGTGAAGTTAACTTAGAGGTTATTGAAAGGTTCAAAATTCTTAATACACGTGCTGATGTCATGGTGCAGAGGGGGGGGGGTATGCTAAAATACAAATGAAAGCATTTGCTAAACAAAAATTAAAGTTAAAGAAAGCTAGCTATCAAGATTTGACGACTAGGAATAATTTTTCTATAATTTAGTTTCATTTGACGACTAACGACTGCTGATTTCTAGTCCTGTATCCACATCAAAACACTTTCTGCCAAATTGTTTTTGTGTTTTGACTTATTGCATCTGAAATTTTAATCCAAAGAGTAATTATAATGAAAGGAATAAAACACTGAATTAAAAAAACAACCTTTTAGTTCAAATAATCTTTTTATTATAAACACCAAGAATGTATTAAATATTATTAAACAAAGACGTAACACTATGTGGAACTGATGCCACTGAGAAAATTCTGAAAACATAAGTTTCTAATAAAAATTATAAAAATTTAAATTGACTTTTGCTATAGTTAACGTTAAACAACCAAAATAATGCATACCACAAAGTAACTAAGCTTATAAAATTATCAGTTTTTGTAATTAACTGTTTATATAAAATTAATACATAGCATGAGTAATTTAACAAGTTGCTTGAGTTGCGGAGCACAGTAACAGGTTGAAACACAGAAATTTCTGCACCTTCTTCATGATAAAGAGTCGGAAACTTTTCTTGTATCAAGCATGGTAATGTAAGTACTATAAATGTAAGTTCACTATCTGAAATAGTAATAATAACACATTAAGGAAAACGCACAACAAGACAGTCCAATTAAAAGGTATCATGAAAGTACAGCAAAAATGGTAGATGAACAAAAAGAGAAAGAATAAAATTTAAATAAAATTTAAATTATAGCTCACAAGGCTATCAAAGCCTGGCAGCTAATGTGCCCGCATGTTCTGTATGTAACGTGATAATTCTTTATATAAATATCAGATTTGCTTCAAATTTTATATGTAGGTTCATTCTGATAAGGTTCTTCACTGATTAGCATTGGAGGTTCATTGGTTAAATATGAAGAAGGGGAGAAGAGAGTGCTACCCTCCTTAATTTATATAAATATAAAGAAATCATGCAGAATTATCACATTTTATTCAAATTTTGTTAATAAATTCTCTCTGATAAGGCACTTCTCTGATTAGTTTTAGGGGCTCATTGGTTAAGTATAAAGAGGGATGGTAGTTAATCCACTGTTCAATAACTTACAGTTGATTTCTTTTATTTTTGGAAGGGCATTATTCTTTGAAATAAGAGTATAATACACAGTTGTATGTATAGCCTGCGAGCTCAATGCCATCAGTTTAACTGGGCACTTTCCTCTTTATTGCCTATTTTCCGACAGCACGAGAAAATTACATGACTAACTCATACGTGTCATTAAGATATTCTTTTCCTGTATTATCATTAAGAGTTACAAACTATTTACATTATTAACCATATTTACAAATCATATCTTGCGACAAAGTGTCTATTCCAGATTAGCAACGAATTTCCCTAACATGTACAGGTATTCCATACCAGTAATAATAATAAAAAAAGGAGGAATTTTATTCGAATTTATTAGTACGCCCCTATTATGTATCCTATATTGACACTAATCAATGAGTATATGGATACAACCCCTCGTGTTTTTCCTTCATTTTGGGAATAACAAATTTTCAACGTATTCTATTGACGATTATTTTCAAAATTTTCAAGATGTGATTTTGCAACTTTCACAAAAGTTGCTCTATACATTTGGCTAACATGATATGCAAATGAAATTTTGATATCTTTGACGTATGCACAGTGAAAAATTATTTAGTAAACCTACTCAATATTTGAACAATTTTTATTATTTTTAAATTCTGATTACAGGGTATTGTGTGCAATGTTGTTTGTCACATTTTCTGAAAAGAATGTTATTTTATATTAAGAACTCTTCAAATTATAAGCAAAAATCTTGGATAAATTTGAGACTTTTTTCGGATTCGTGGAAAACCTTAATTTTTCTACGAGTATACATGCTATCGACATAAAAATGAACACAGTTTATTACAATAAGCCAATTAATCATAATCTACACTTTGAGCGCTTTTGCTACATTAGTTTTGACAGGGTTGTCCAAAAGGTATTTATTCTTTTTTAATTTGTTGACGGTCCCCTATTGGAGTTTCGGAATAAAACCTTCAGGGAAATATATGACTTGTACTACACTACCTGGCCATTGATTATCGTCCACTTGCGATTTTAGACATTTTGTTAAATATCTAGAAAAATACATGAGGAATTATCCTGAAACTCTCAGTGTATACACATAATAGTACAGGTCATATATTTCCGTGAAGATTTTTTCCAGAAACCTTATAGGAGACCGTCACAAATTAAAAAATAATGAATATCGTTTGGATAACCCTGTCAAAACTAATGCAGCAGAAGCGCTCAAACTGTAGATTGTGATTAAGTGGCTTATTGTTATACACTGTGTTCATTTTTATGTTGATAGCATGTATACTCGTAGAGAAATGAAGGTTTTTATAAAAATACTCCCAAATTTTTCCAAGATTTTTGCTTATAATTTGCGTAGAGTTCTTAATATAAAATAATAATATTTTCTGAAAATCTGACAAACAACATTGCACATAATACCCTGTAAACAAAATTAAAAAATAATAAAAATTGTATGAAAGATGAGTAGGTTTACTAAATATTTTTTCACTGCGCATGCGTCAATGATATCAAAATTTCATGTGCATATTATGTTAGCTAAATGTATAGAGCAACTTTTGTGAATGTCGTAAGATCATAGCTTGAAAATTCTAAAAATAATCGTCAATATAATAAGTTGAAATTCCATTGTTCCTAAAATGAAGCAAAAAAATGAGGGATTGTATCCAAATGTACTAGTAAGTTCCGTATTGTGTATTCTATATTGACACTAATCAATGAATATATGGATACAACCCTTCTAGTTTTTGCTTCATTTTGGAAATAACGGATTTTTAAGTGATTCCATTGACGATTATTCTCAGAATTTTCAAGCTATGATTTTGCAACTTTCACAAAAGTTGCTCTATACATTTAGCTAACATAATATGCAAATGAAATTTTGATATCGTTCACGCACGCGCAGTGAAGAAATATTTAGTAAACCTACTCATCTTTCATACAATTTTTATTATTTTTTAATTCTGATTACAGGGTATTATGTGCAATGTTGTTTGTCACATTTTCAGAAAATATTATTATTTTATATTAAGAACTCTGCAAATTATAAGCAAAAACCTTGGAAAATTTTGGGAGTATTTTCATAAAAACCTTCATTTCTCTACGAGTATACATGCTATCGACATAAAAATGAACACAGTTTATAACAATAAGCCACTTAATCACAATCTACAGTTTGAGCGCTTTTGATGCATTAGTTTTGACAGGGTTATTCAAAAAATATTCATACATTTTTTTATTTGTTGGCGGTCCCCTATAAAGTTTCTGGAAAAAATCTTCACGGAAATAGATGACCTGTACTATATTGTTTATACACTGAGAGTTTCAGGATAATTCCTTATGTATCTTTCTAGATATTTTGCAAAATGTCTAAAATCGCAAGTGGACGATAATCAATGGCCAGGTAGTGTATTATATTTATATACTAAGATTTTCAGGATAATTCCTCATACATTTTTCTAGATATTTAACAAAATATCTAAAATCGCAAGTGGACGGTCATCTCTGGCCATAATAGTGTATATCAGGAGCTTTAGGGAACTGGCTAATTCTTTATTTCCCCCTTTTGCTATATGGGGGAAAGTCGGGTGGAATGGGACTGTAGGTTTTTTTCTTTGTGCATTATTCAAAACATTTCATCGATCGCATACAAGATCAAGCAATGGTAATCCATTCTTCAGTTTACAAAAAATATTGATATGCATAGACTTGCAAATGTATGAAAGAAATTTTTTTTTCAAAAATCCAATTTAAATTTGATTTATTTGCTCTCAATATATTAAAGGCTTGTTTATGTATAAATGTAATATTTTCCCTATTTATGGAACATTATACTGTATATTATCCATAATTTAAATTAAGCCTAAAGCAGCATTTTTGTTTGAACAAGAAGTTTAACACAAACAAGGAAGTGGCGAGGAATGGGACATGCCAGAAAAGGGATGAAAGGGATGCGCCCAGTTCCCTTTTTTAATTAATAATAATGCGAATTGCTAACATGCAAATTTTTTAGAGGATAATATATTAATTATAACATTGATAATATATGCATTCATACTTCAAAATGTAAATAAATTGATGATTATTTAAGGCGCAACGCTAGGCACAGAAAAAGACCCGGATGATAATGCAAAGTGTATGCGGGCGTTCTTTTCAAATATTTCGCCGAAATTTTAATATTTTTACGTGATTGTTTTGCAAAAGATTGCTGAGGGCGATCCGCAACCGGCGTAGTTTTTACTTTTTCAGTTTTGGTTTCAGATTTTTTTTTAAATTACTTTAACTTACGAAATTGGTTTAAACCGGTTCTGAAATTGAAACTATCGTTATACAAAAAATATAAAAGCAAAATCGAAAAAATAAAAACTAGGCCGGTTATGGATCATCCTCAGCTGTCTTTTTCAAAAGAATCGTGTAAAAATATTAAAATTTGAGTTAGTTATTTCAAAAGAACGCTCCTATAGCCTTTTACATTATCATCTTTACATTCTGACCCTAGTGTAGGGCCTTAATGACACCTATGACAGAGAATCCTGAATTTTCATTCCAGTCATGAAGATACTGGAATTTTATATTGTAGCATATACATTATCAACTTACAACCTTTGTTTGATTGTTTATCTTACCGACACTATAGGTTATTTTGTGCCTTATAGCTTTTTTTATTATTGCTGTCCCATAACTCTTAATGAGGAGGTATGAGACACATTTTGAAACTTACGTTCTCTTTAAAATAAAATAGTATTTGCACGTTATGTTTCTATATTGTTCAGGGGGATTAAAAAGTGTTTTACGTTGCATGCTATAAATCGAATTTTTTCTTTTTGTATATATAAAAAAAAAAAAAATCTTACTTTTGTAAAAAAAGTCCCACACCACCCAACTGTCCCCTATATAGATATTATATATTAATACACCAATTACATGAAAATAGAATTTTTATCAATAGTATTAAAATACAGTTTAAGGGATAACAGTTTATTGTATATCCTTAGGTTTTTACCACCTTCTCCCTAGGTTTTTACCGGTAAAAAGCCAACCCTGTTTATTGGTCTTGTTTCAGAACGGGTGGAATGAAAGATTGTTAATAATTATGCCATTAGAAAAATGTTTAAGATTTATAAATGAAAGTGCAAAAATCGCCTTTAAAACACGAGATCTTCATCACCTGCGGAAAAATTTCACATTTATGTAAAATTACGATGTAAGTTTTTATTCATTGTTATATTTTTTGAATACACACTATTTCTGTAAACTATTCTGAAAGTTCAGTAAGTTAATACAGATTGTTTTCCTTTTATAATTTGAATGTTCATGACTACAAATTTGTCATATCGGATGATGTTGATGATTGAGAAAGGGGGGGGGGACTGATTACGGTCTAATCAAACTTAAATTACTATTATTGAAAAAAAATATTTTATTTTATTTAACCATAAAATTCTGCTACTAAATAAGGTTTAATGCGAAAGAATACTTTCGAAAAAAAATGGGTGTAAATCTGCATAGCCGATAATCAGATCATAAGGTTTATTCAATTCAATACCCTAACATTTTCTCACCTTTTTGAAAGAAAACGAAACCAAAAGTATGAAAATATGAAGAATTGGGAATAAGAAAACATAATGGTAAACCCAAGATACCGCTAAATTCGGGTTTTTAGACATTTCCCACCAAGGTATGACTTGGCTGACTAATAACGTTTTAATATGCAAATCGAGGTTTTATCCGTGATTTTTATCCTTAAATGAGACTAAATGATTGTCCGTGCTACCGCCTCCCGATCTAATCTTATTATGAAGATTATTTTGGAAATAATGGTGGTTAATAAGGAAAATATTAATAATGAAAACCCTGTAAATAGGTTTTGATTACTTTAAGATTTGCAAGTATTCAATTGTCTTAAATGAAAAAGTTACCCCCCCCCCCTCTCAAATAAAGAGAAATCAGGTATACTGAAACAATATTAGAGAAGTTACGCGAGGCTGCAATATGGTGTGAATTAGCCTTTACAGGAGGGGTTCGGATAGCATCTATCCGACAATATATGCAAAGCCGGCCAGATGCTGTCCGAGATCCCGTGTAAAGGTTAAAATTAAAACTTCGCGAATAAAATTAATTGCTTTTAACTGTATATAGACGCAAAAACATATTTTAAACTTAACTGCTCTGACAAAAATTGTTACATAACTACTGTGAGCTGTCTGTCAGACCCTTTAATCTGAAGATGAATAAAATGTTACATTAATTCTCAGAATACTATTTATGTATTAAACTTTATGTACAAGAATATTATAAATAAATTTAGCTATTCAAAAGTATTTAAAGGTAGTAATAAGACTCCAAACTAAAAAAAAAAAAAATTGACCAGTATCTATAGTTAAACTAAAAATTACAAGTGAAACTTGAAAAACTCGCGGTGTCTGAGACCACTAACAGCAGTTAAGGGTTAAATCTAAACAGTTGAGTTTAAACACAAGGTAAAAGGGTCATTGAATATTCCGATTGCAACAAGATTCGTCTATAATAACTGATTTGTAATGAAAAAATACGTAAATATTTTTACAATCTTTCATTTCGCTCTTTCTAATTGTGCGCCCTTAGGATTCCCGTGCCTAGAGCAGTTTGCTCCAATTGCTCCTCGGTAGCTAAGGCCTCGATAAATCATTTAAAAATATTGATATGTAAACGAGAAATTGTAAAATAACTACCTCATAGGTTTAACATTAGCAAGCGGGTATTTTGGTGAGAGTGTAGCTTGTAGCTTCACATAATAAACTTAACAATCAATCATACTAACAAAAAAATCTAATTTACTGTTTTTTTTATGACATTACTTATAGGGATGTACGATAAATTAAAGTAACAATAAAATAAAATAAAATAAAGTTAAATCTTACCTTTAATCAGACTTTGCCCGGTTCACTGGTCGCGCAAATCGGATCATTAAGTCCTCATTGTTGTTTCATTGTAGCTCAGTGGTTAGTCCTCAATTAATATCGCCAATTTACACACTGCCATGTTTTGATTTGCTCACACCCGTAAACTTTACTTGCCGACACCGAAAGCAGAAAGACACGCGTCATAGCGCATGCGCAAGTTGCCAGTCACCCGATGAGGTGCTTATGAAGTGCATGGCACCTTATTTAGCTCCCATCATCCAGTAACAGATCTGTCGTCACCCCAACCGCATATTCAAGCTCCTATGACACCCTAAGGTTCCAAATGGCACCGCCTTTTCACCTCCGGGTCCCAAATGGCACCGGTTTGTCACCTTTATTTTTAACAGTGTATCTTCATAAAAGTGTACTTTTTTATGTAATCAACATTTTCTATTAAAAAAGGGATTCGAGATGGTCTAGATTTAACTTAAAAGAATGTTG
This sequence comes from Maratus speculifer, assembly GCA_964019185.1. Taxonomy (NCBI): domain Eukaryota; kingdom Metazoa; phylum Arthropoda; class Arachnida; order Araneae; family Salticidae; genus Maratus; species Maratus speculifer. The sequence goes on from OZ025290.1 coordinate 186,003,267, forward strand.
TCTACAGAAATACAACTAGAATATGAAAAATGGTTTCCGTTTTATTCAAAGCTATTCGATTCAGAAATTTTTTATTACCGTACAGTACATGAGAAAGATACATATAAATATTATTAAAAAATAATCTTGGCCATGAATCAAAGAAAAGTGATCAATCACTGTGTTCTAAAGACACTTTTCATAGATGTAACTTTCACTATATTTCTCACTCATGCTGTTATCCACAAAAGATTTGCTAAGCTTTTATTTATTTTTTCACTTACGTCTCTTTAAATGTATAAACGACAGTTTTAGTTGAATAAATAATTCACTTTTTAAAATTTTTAATTATAATCTTTAGAGACATTTCGTCGGATAAATGAATGTTGTATGCAATTTATTCTTCAAAAAGTGTATCATATAAACTTAAGCTCTAGTTTTTCCTCTTACGTTCAATCAACTAATGTGTCCTGAATTTTTATAAGCATATATGTGTGTACGTAACGCGATAACGTTTGATAGAATTATCTGATTTGCTTCAAATTTTTGATATACAGTGAAACTCGTTTAAGATACGCCCGCTTAAAATACGATCCCGCTTAATATACGAATTATCTTCGGTCCCTTGAAAACTGCCTATTAAACCCGTGTAAAATTACCCGCTTAATATACGTACGCTTAAGATACGATCCCGCTTAATATACGAAGAAAATTGGTCCTTTGATGTCAAAAACCCCGCTTAATATACGAAATGGTGCTTATGAAAACCGTTTATCACGTGTCTTTTGGACAGAATATGTAAAATCTTAATTATTTTTCATAAGATGCTTTCTTTTTACCTTTTTTCTCTCTAAAATATGTTCTTTTCCACTGCTTTTGTACTCTGAATTCTGATTGGTTCCTTTCTCAACAAAATATAAAAACAACAACCGCTTTTATTACTTTAACCAGTACACTTGGGCAGTGGATGGATCTGAAATTCCATTGGTTGCTCCCTCTCCTGATTGGATGAGAATCCGTCTATATTATTCTGTTTTTTGTATTTCTTATCTTGCTGCTTTTTTTATTATACTATTTTTTTCTATAAATCGTCCTCAGGTCTACCTTTTTTATGAATTTCTTTTGTCACTTGCTTGTTTGCGGCACTTTATAAAATGAACAGAGGAAAAGCAGTATCAAGAAGAATATAAAGATTGGGACTTATTTGTCAAATTTAACGATCAGGTTGTAACAAGTGAAGTTCATTCTATTGCAGATATAATCACAGAGTCAAAAGTTCCGATGAACCTAGGTCTTCAGAAGGAGTAGAAAACGATGCGGATGAAGCAGCAGATGTACCAACCATACCATCATTCGCAAATATAAAGAGCTTGTTCAGCTCACTTCGACTGTATGCCTCTTCGATGGATGCTGGTCCCTCCGCTGAAAATTTTTCTACTACACTAACAAGGCAGAAAATTTCCTAATAAGATCTTGCCTTACGTTGCACCAATTCAAGATAAGCAACCTTTTCTCAAGAAACTAAAACTACATCATGATTTTTATAATGTATCGAATAATTATTTCCCTTGCATTCATTTAATTTGTCTTTCAAAAAAATATTATGAAAATTCATTATTCTTCTCCGTTAATTATGTATTGTATTTTAGTTACTGTTTTCTATAAATCAACAAAATTTTCAATTTATTGTCTTTTTTTTATTTATTTGGCAGGGAATACTATTTAAAGGCATTTTAATTATTTTACTGTACAAACAGATATTCAATAAAATTTTAGAGAAAAATAAAATTATTCTTTATTTCAATCAATATCTTAAATTTAAATTTTCTAGAATATCTAAAAATTGTTAGAAATGACTAAAATAAGAGTTATGAAAGGCTAAAATACGTTAATAACAATGTTCACTGTCTTTAATATGCATTATTACTCAAGAATCTATAAAATTTGGATAAGATACGATCCCGCTTAAGATACGAAATGCTCTCGGTCCCTTGATTCCTATCTTAAACGAGTTTCACTGTAATTTAAATTTTTTGGTGCTGTTTTAATGATGGTCAATTATTTACACGAAATACATAGGCCCGAAGGATGTGCACCCTCCATGAGGGGTCTTTCTAAGGGAGCCTAACGCATATTTAAACAAGGAAATCCTAGGTTCTACGAAAACCGTAGACAACTCCAACAGATTACATCGACGGGAAGACGGGGTTCGAACCCAGAACGTTTCGTTTACCAACTTCGAGAGCAGAACCTCTTGGCCAAAGATGGCACAGTAATAGCTTCATTTTTCGCTCACATTGAATCAAAGCTTGAGAAATAATTTGTTCGCAGATTCCGTATGGATTGGCAGGTTCCGACTGCTATCGAGTGGAGAAATATAGCAAGCAGTCTAGTAAAAGCTACCTGAGCACAATGCTGATTAACGGACCCACCCTTCTGGGAGGACTTTCAGGAAAACGACTCGAATTCTCGTTATGCACAAGGAAAACCCTGAAAAACCTTGTGTAGTCGCTTCGTCCGAATCGCGCGCACAAGTGGCCTCGGACTCCTTTTATAGTGTAGCGTGTTCGAACGATTTGGAAATCTGCGTTCGATAAAATCTTCGGAACAAGACGGCCGTGAACTCAATTGCCCCGGCAGCCTACCCGATCCAAAGTCTTTGTCAAGAGATCGCTGACTATCGCAACAATGCCCTTCCTGCAGTAATGATCAAATCAAAGATCGGTAAGCTTTCGAGTGTGGACGATTGGTGGGAAAGTCTTTTCCCTAATCGACCTCCACAGGAGGCACTCATAGACACAATGTCTAATCGTGCTGATTCCGTTCCCGCAAAAGCATGCAGGGTTGCCTTTAAGGACGCGGGCTTGGTGGTCACCGAAGGTACCCTGTCCGGCTACAGCCGGGTTCAGATAGAAATCCCCCTGGACTCTCCTAGTGGAGACTCTCTGGAAGATCGCATATGTCAACCGGCCGTCCTCAGATCGGTCCCACCATTCCTGCAAATCTGTGAGTGACCTGTCGATGAGCTTCCTCTTGACTTGACATCCTGAGAGAGGAACATGAATGTCGACACGCAGCCTCCTTAGAAGGAGTGTCGGCATGTTCGTAATAGGCGTATCCGACATGAGCCTTTATGTAGTGCATATGGACTCTGATTACTGTGTTAGCAACCAGGTTTCTAATCTCGGCTGCTGCTTTGTGCCTAGGCACCAAGAAGTAAAGCGCCTAAAGCACCGATCTCGAATCCGAGTAAATATCGAGTTCACCAAGACCTCTCCGAAGAGCGTTCGAAATCGCCTCTTTGATCGCATGGACTCGGCTGAGAAAACAGTCGACTCATCAAAGAGGCGGAACCTTCCCTCTGAAACAATGCCGTCCCTAGTGGCGAGGAGATAGGTATATCCAGTCGAGCTTTTGGCAGTCGTAGCGCCCCTTATCGCAATGGAACAGGTCTCCGGCGCGCATATCACTGTGGTGATGTTGTACAGATCAAGTTTTCTTCTACAGCCGATTGACTTTTCAATCAATATACTTTCCTTTAATCAATAGGCTTCCCTTCAATCAACAGTCAAGTTTCCACCTTCAGCACACAGCTGTCTGTCGCAAAAGAGCTTTGTACTCTAGCGGCCTGTATATTATTTTTTTATTTTTTTGAGGATTGTAAGTTATTGTAATGAATCCCCGCATGCCGGGGAACTTACGGGGTGGGAGATATAGGGTCTAAACCGGATGCTAGCGATCTGGTGATCTTGTTCCTCTTAGGCATAAATAAATAAATAAATTACATATTTATAGATATATCCAATTTGCTTCAAATTTTGTATATAGTTTCAATTTGTATTGGTGTTCTTTTTATGAGGACTTGTCTTCACAAGAAATATTGACCCGAATTATATATACCAACTATGGGGTTTTTCTAAGGAAACCTAACATATCCGATCAAAATTAAATTTTACATACTGCCGTAAATCCGATGACAATGTTATATTATTATGGTTTTCAGTGCTTAACATTTATTCTTATTTTACAGTCTAACACAAAACATTTCTGACAAATTATCGTTTACAAGTTTAAAAAACGCGATGGTTGTATTTTTAACTTTAAAAATTGATTTTTATACGTTTTTGATCAATAAATTCAAAATCTGCCTTTATTTTTAACAAAACATCAGGATTTTTCGGAAAATTAAATTTAAAAGAAAAAAATGTAAATAAAAATAATAAAAGTAAATATCTGAAGTTAAAAATTAGCAAAAATATGACACAGTAAAATTGGTTTAAAACTTCTTTTAGTCTTATTTTATCTTAATTAATTAAATAATTTATTCAATTTTTGGCCTTTTCCTGGGATTTTTACAGCTAAATAGCTCAAAGATCCTATGAGGTTAGGATAGAAATTCAATTTTAACTTTTAACACTTAATCTTTGGAATTTACTATTTGGAAAACATCTTGCATTGATGATCGAAAATGAAAGTTCTTTTTGGATTCAGCGCTACAAAATACTTACGAATCAATTATCAAAAGCTCAACATCATCATACAACCAAAATTTTGCAGGGTAGTGTAATCTTATAGTATTTTAAAATATGGGTCATTTTATAAAGAATTAAGGCTATTTCTTTTTATAATTTTATTCAAGAAAAATTATGTTATTTTTATAAAGTCCTGAATATACGTTTGTTACAAGCTGTATATTTTGCATCTTTATTTCAGAATGATTTTAGATTTCAAGTTTATATTGTAATATTAATTTTACTCTCAACTATTCTTTTCAATTTATCTGCCGATTATTTATACTTCTATTAAGTATGAGAATAACCTCCATCTTGCAGCAAAAAGATGCCGATTTTTTTTCCAAGGAACAAATTTAATGTTATTGTCAAATGCTGCCATCTAACACGGGAAAAATAAGAGTTATTCCTTTCTTTGGACTATTCTTGATCAGTTACAGCGATCATATTGGCCAAATATATTGCACATAATGAGAATTATAGCTCTTCTAGATATGTGCCAGATGTAGCACATGGTGCTGTGGCAAGGGTTAAATGTCACATATGTGCCATACGATTGCAATGAGTCTTCCTGTAGTTCAAAAACTAATCGAATGTTTGGCATTCCTATTCTTCTGTACTATGTGTATGGATATAATCCGATGCATGAGAATATAGAGCAAAGTTGAAATTATGCTTTGCTTTCTTTGCTAATAAAGAAAAGATAACGATGTATGTTTTCCATTTATGTGATGTTTTCCATCTATTTTGATAAGAAGTTCTGCCTGAGTACACGAAGACATTATTCTTGAATGCGTTATGCAACAATAAACTATTGTTAAACATTTTGAAATAGAAATTGTTTCTTTTAAGTGTTATTTCACATGAATTATTCCATAGCTAATAGTGATATATATATATATATATATATATATATATATATATATATATATATATATACACTGGTGTCCAAAAGTTAAGCATAATTGGTAATTAAGTAAGTAATGAAAGAAATATAAATCGAAATGTGGTGAAACTCCAGGTGAGTAAACAAAATAGCACGCATCATAAATTTTCGCGAAGAATTTTCCTCGAAATCGAACAGGGGACCGTCAACAAATTGAAAAAGAACGAAGATCTTTTGGATAACCCTGTCAAAACCAATGTAGCAAAAGCGTTCAAACTGCACATTATGATTAAGTGGCTTATTGTAATGTATTGTGTTTATTTTTATAAGGATAGTATTCATACTCGTAGAGAAATTAAAGTTTTTATAAAAACAGTCCTAAGTTTTTTGCTTATTTGCTTAAGTTTTTTGCGTTTTTAATATAAAATAATATTCTTTTCTAAAAATATGACAAACATCATTGTACACAATACCCTGTCATCAGAATTTAAAAATAATAAAAATTGTATGAAAAATGAGTAGGTTTAGTAAATAATATTTCATTGCGCATGCGCCAACGATATCAAAATTTCATTTGCATATTGTGTTGGCTAAATATATAGAGCAACTTCTGTAAAAGTTTCAAAAACATAGCTTGAAAATTCTGAAAATTATCGTCTATAGAATAAACTCAAACTCCGTTATTCCTAAAAGGAAGCAAAATATCAGGGGTTTTATCCAAATACAGTTATACGTGCAATATTGTCTAGGCACGAAACAATGGAATATGGATACAGCCCCTCATCTTTTTGCTTCATTAGGGAATAAAATATTTTGATCTCATTCTATCAACGATAATTTTCAGAATTTTTAATCTATGTTTTTGAGACTTTCACAAAAGTTGTTCTACATATTTAACTAACATAATATGCAAATGAAATTTTAATAGCGTTCACGCATGCGCAGTAAAAAATTATTTAGTAAACCTGCTTATTTGTCATACAATTTTTATTATTTTTAATCTCTGATGACAGGGTGTTGTGTACCATGATGTTTGTCATATTTTCAGAAAAGAACATTATTTTATATTAAGAACTCTGCAAATTATAAATAAGCAAAAACTTAGGGCTGTTTTTATAAAAACCTTAATTTCTCTACGAGTATACATGCTATCCTTATAAAAATAAACAAAGTACACTGCGATAAGCCACTTAATCATAATGTGCAGTTTGAATGCTTTTGCTACATTAGTTTTGACAAAGTTATCCAAAAGATATTCGTTCTTTTTTAGTTTGTTGACGGTCCCCTGTTCGATTTCGGGGAAAACTCTTCGCGAAAATATATGACGTGTACTATTTTGTTTACACACCTGGAGTTTCACCACATTTCGATTTATATTTCTTTCATTACTTACTTAATTACCAATTATGCTTAACTTTTGGACACCAGTGTATATATATATATATATATATATATTGCTTCTCTTCTTTTGAATAAGTAAACTATCGCAGTAATAAGTGCGTTAGTGTTTCTATGTATCATTGCAAACATAACAAAAGAAAAATATATAGTTTTTAGACATTGTTAAAGATATCATTAGTTGGAGGATTTTGATAACGCATGATATCTTAAGTGGGAGGGATCCGAAATTACCAAAAAATTTATAATGTTATGCATGTATAGTCCCATAAAACTTCTTAAAATTCATGTGTCTTTAATTTTATAGAATTCTATGAAGAAGAGTTAATTTTTATAATAAAAGACCCGGTTGTCGATTGGTAACCACCTGTTTTTTAGCTGTAAATCATATTTACCTTCTCACCGTCAGGAACTGATATCAAACACCGCCATATTCTTTCACTATGTTATAAGTTTCACTGTATTGTACGCATTGTTTAAATTAATATAACACTATAGATATAATTCAGTATTTAAAATCAAGTTATGATTGATACACTTAGGAGGAGTTATATATATGTATAATATATACCTCATATATGTATATATGTGTGAAAATTTTTTATATCATGTTGGAAGAAATATATATATATATATTACCATTTAAAAAGAAATCACAGAAAAGAACATTACAGTTTTGTCCTTTTTTGCTCAACGGTCAGGGAGTTAAAACAAAATATTTTTCTTTCATTACTTTCTTCAGAAAAGAAAACCGAAAAACTTTTTAAAAATGATTATTTTAATCCTCAAATACACGTACGGCGTATAATGTACGCGTGAAAAGTTCTTTGGTGGGTACTGCTTTTACATTGCCACTGTTAAATACAAATGAAAATCGTCATATCACATAATTGCGATATTAGTTCCAAATTCTAAGATAATATGATTTAATGATTACTTTTTGAAAAATAGGGGTGAAAATGTAAATACCTTATTTACTCTGGGTATGTCATACCCTTTGCGTGTATTTCACGTTTAAAAATCAAGCATTTAATGGTTAATGAATATAAGAAAAATTGCAAATGAAAAATATTTTCACGCTTTGAAGAGATTTTATTCAGGTTTCATTATTTTAAGTGGTTTTTTAATAACCATATATAAATGTATACATTAGATTAAAAGAATCGTAAACAATGATTTTTTAAAACAGGTCATGTTACACAGCTCTTTAGAATATTTTCTTATATCCTAAGTCTAAAAATCACGATTTTTAAAAGTAATATTCTTAAAATAAAAAAAATAAATAAATGGAAACGCTGTTTCAAACATTCTGTTAAATTATTACTTCAACATCATCTAACTGAAACTGTGAACGTGTCCTTTCTACATCTAAATCTGCAATTTCTACCTCTGATAGAATGGAGATACTCAAAATTCTTTTATTGTAACAGGAAAGAGCAATAAAATTTTAATCTAGGAGCTTACATGGAAGAATGGAAAAATGTAATTGAAAAACTTGAAATACCTTTATAATTTTTTTGTGGTTCGCTTGCTCTATTAAATTTTAAAAGCCTTCCTTTTGATGAAATTTTTTCTCCAAGATAAGATGAAATACAATATAAAGTGTTATAAAAGAACGGAAAATTGTATTTATATTCTATACTTTTTCTATTTTACTTAATTTGTTTTTTGTAAAGATGGAATGGAATTTTATAATAGATATTTCTCTTACTATTTGATATGTTTGGATTATAAATATTACGTTTACTGGTTTATTGATGACACTCCGCTGTGAAAAATGTCATACGTTTTTGAATATATAAAAATGTACTGTAATCAAAAACGGAAATATACAGTGACCTCTTCTAACTCAACTAATATTTCGAAAAACGTTCCTTTACCGCTAAAAATACCAGAAAGTTATTTGTTTTCGAAATTGTAATAAGAATTTATAAAAATTAATTTTTATTAGCTGCCCGTCCATTTCGGAAAAGTTTCTAAGTAACTTTTACAGTATAATACTCACTTTTCTCAAATCAAAACATCCCTTTTTCGGATTCTATCAATTCTCAAGTAAACATTTTCCGAAGCATAACTGATTTTGTGCATGCAATTGTAGCAAAATAATGTCAATTTTCATATTAATGTTAATACTGTTAATATTGTATGTTTGTCTATTAAACGTGCTCTCTGAATATCAAAATATCTTCGTATGAATTGGTAGCATCCGAAAAAGTTATATATCAGTTTATCTAAATTAAGGGTGGAGATTAGTTACCATATCTCCTTTGTACTTAACTAATGAAATCCAAAACTAACCAGGAAAGAACTCTATTAGAATGAACCCATATCCAAAATTTCAGGAAAATCGAGTCTAGAGTAATTGCATTATATACATACATTCTTACATACAAAGCTTGTGGGTACATTAGCTCTCAGCTTTTAATAGTCTATAAGCTAAAAATGGTTGAATTTCTAGCAAATGTTTAACAGTGTACAATATTTTGACATTTTAACTTAAACTAAAATAACCATTTTAAGGTATTTTTCCGTTTTTAGAGAAAGCTTTTATTTCTCAGAGAAAGAATGCACTTCCTAAGTTTAAGTGGCATATTTGCTTCTTTTTCATTTTTTTAATCCATTTATTTTGAATGGCTCAGTAATTTAAATAAAATGAACGTGAAACTGCATTAGATGCAAGCAGTAGTTCTAAAATGTCACACTAATGGATTTTTTATTTTTATTTCTAATATAAAAATAATAATTTTATTTAAAACTTATGAAAATATTATTTTTACATCTTTTATTTAATAAAGAATATGAAAGTTTACAAACGTATTTTATTACCTAACATTTTTTGTTACCTATGTTTAAACAAATTGCATTAATTTTTCAAACCATCTGTTTTTGTAATGTGCGTCTTAAATGCTGTTTTGGTCTTCTTTTTTCGTGAATATTGTTCTGTGCTTTATGTATCCAAAGCAAAAAAATGTTTTTAAATCAAATTCATATTACTGCATAATGCAAAAAAAGAATATTTTCACTTTTAGAAAAATGTATTACAATCATTGACGTCATTATACAATAGGTACGTTTTTGGTATCAATGATATTACCCAGGATTTCGAAAAGTGTTACTTATCCTTTGATGCCTGAAGACCCATATATATACATATAAATATTAATATATACACACAGGGTGTATATATTTATAATATAAACATGGTATAAAATATACAGAGTGAGTCATAAATATCGAAATAATAGGCTATCTCCTTAAATATTGCCCTTAAACCCATACTTCCAATTGCAAAGTTTCATAAAAAAGGTGCATTTTTTGATAAAATAAGTTGCAACTCCATGGGGGGGGGGGGTCTAATTTAAAAAATACGAAAATTCAATTTTTATACAGCTCCCAGATTATAAAACTTCCAATAAGAGATTTTTTCCTTATCCATTCCTGAATTGAACAAAAAAATTCATCTTCATAACTTCTTCATCTTCAGAAATTTATCTTCAAAACTCAGAGAGTTATGAGAATTTTAATAAATCGTGAGGTTTCAAGGGATCAGACACAAATTGAAATGCGTGTAATTGAAGAAACCATGCTGCTGTAATGGGTTCAGGAAACATTTATTTTATTTCCTTATTTATAGAGTTAGAATTTTGAATGTTTTGTGATGGTTAACCATATAATTTGTAAGCATTATCACATCATAAGACTTCTTAATAAAAAAAAAAAATTCAAAAAATTTAGAGTAAAATAAAATTGTTATAAATCAAAATATTATTTGTTCCGTTGAATTTTTTTCTTTTGATTTAATGAAAATGTGTAATTTTCAATTTTAATTCAGCATTTTAAATAATATTTATTTTTTTTAAAATAAAAGTATTTAAAATAGCAATATAAAAAAGAGATGCAACTTTTTGTAAACAAATCATAATTTTTAAAGTAATTTTTCTGAACTGAAAACTTCTTTCTCCTCTTTGGGCTTTTTTTTTTTTTTTTTTTTTTTTTTTTTTTTTGAGATGTTAAAAAACTATTGAACGCGCGGGACTGTTACCGTAACCGACGGTTGTTGACGGTTATTAACAATTTAAAAATGAGAAATACTGAAAAAACATTTGATGCAGAAAAGTGCATTTAGTTTTAAACAAAGGTGGGCTCCTAACCTTTAAGTGCTATTTTAAAGTTTCAAGGCGGTTAACTCCGTCCTTTATAGTTTCAGTTTCAGATTTTGTTTAAGTTTTGCCATTCTCAAAATTTTTAAGTACTGTTTAATTGCGTCAGTTGATTTAAACCTCATTTTTTATCACGTCAATTTCAAATTTTTTCATTGTGCAGTGACTCACAGACAGACTTTTTTTAAAACATGTTTTTCGGTATCTCTGAGCCCTAAAACGTGTGAATCCGTCTAAAACCGGAATTTAAAATTTTGATGAATCCAATACCTTTTTCTTGTAAAGATAGAAGAAAGTAATAATAGGTTTAAAACCATCATAAATTTTGAAGCTGAATAGAAAAAAAATTGATTTTTGAAAATATTTCTATATAATTTATTAAAATATATTTCCAATGATTCCGTTAATAGAAGTGTCATTATCGCTATTACTATTTTTACTAAATTTATTGCCTGCGGCAATAAGTTTTTTAGACACTTTTTATGAGAGTTTAATTAATATCACTTAATTTAATAACACTTTTTATAAGTACGTAATAAGACGGTGCGGCCAATGGGTCGTGCCAGTTACGAGGTTGACGCCAAGCTCAAGATATTGCATACATCTAGCATATTTCAAGGAATTTTAAAGCAAAAACCTATACGCTTTTATTTTATATTTAAAAGTTAAAGTATTGTCTTGGATCGACATTTAACAATGCGTAAATTTATGGTCGATCCCTAAATTGTACTGCAAATGAACTGATATTGCTGCACTCAGAGGTATGCATAAGTGGTTTAAGTCACGAATTTTGGAAAATTTTGGATTTTAATAACTTTCGGGGATTTGTAGATATCAAACTGATTTTTTTTTTTTTTTTTTTTTTTTTTTTTTTTTTTTTTTTGTTCAATTCAGGAATGGATAAGGAAAAATTTTCTAATTGGAAGTTTTATCCTCTGGGGGCCGTACAAAAATTTAATTTTCGTGTTTTTTAAAATAGACCCCCCCCCCCCCTCAGGGAGTTGCAACTTATTTTATCGAAAATTTCACCTTTTTTTATGAAACTTTGCAATTAGGTCTAGGGGCAATATTTAAGGAGATAGCCTATTGTTTCGATATTTATGACTCACCCTGTATATATTAGTTAATGCTAAACTTCTACCCGTTTTGAGCATATGGTAATGTCAAATGAGTACGGACATCACATCTGACGTTTCTGAAATAGAAAAACGGGCAATAACATGTAGAGCAGCAGAATATGTATAGGCGCAACATTCGTCCATAGAAGAACTCATGCGGAACGGATTACAATGTGACCTGCGAGAAACACCTCATGGGGCATTGCTTTTCTGCATGAGTATGATAAAGCCTTTACAGCAGCTACAGCTTGGTGTAGCTTTTGTCAAGTATATGGAGAGAATGCCACGGACGATAGCACCTGCTGCCCTTGGTTTAGGAATTTCAGGATCGATGATAGGCACTGTATAGATCATGCCCATTCTGATTGCCCATAAGTGGATTCTGATGAAGATGTAGACATACTTATAGTAAATTTACTATATTAAACCGTTGATGAATTAGCAAAAACGTTCTTCGTATACAGAACAACAGTTGAAAAACATAGGTATGTGTTTGGATTCATCATCAAGCTGGACCATTGAGCATCGCGCCAGCTTACATTAAGCAACGAGAAGGGAGGATCAGCATCTGGATTTCTTTGCACTCCCGTAACAGAATCAGATTCAGATTCAGCCAGACAGTGCTAAGGGAATAATCTACTGGGAGATCCTCCACAGAACCAAACGATCAATGCATACCTCTAATGCCGACAATTAGACATACTGTGAACAGGACCCACGTCTAGGTGACCAGTAATCATCAGTAGGAAGATGATAATGCCATGTCGCTTGTTGTTTAATGACTCGGCAAAAATTACTGGTCTTTGGTTGGGAATTTTTATCACAATCGGCGTACAAACCCGACCTTGTATATTCAGACTATTGGATTTTACTATCGTTTCACAACGACTTCGGTCACCAAATCTTCAATGATTCGGAAGTTGTGAAGAGATTTTACGAATGTTATTTTACTCTAAAAGAGAAAGCTTTTATCGGCGTGGATTTCAGTTATTGCTGAACTGATAGCAAGAGTGCATATATATATTATATTATGTTATATCACTTAATATCCATGTACCATACGTCTACAAATAACTCTACTGTATTATTAAACCACATTAAATTTTGACTTGAACAAATATATAAACCTTAATTCAATTACACAGATGAAACAATGCACATCTTGTATATTTCTAAATAAAACAAAAAACATTACTTATAGTCTATGTATTTCTTCTCAACATATATAGCTGTGGAACTCGTTTTCAACCGCTTCCCAGCATAACTTATTTTTTTTTTTTTTTTTTTTTCCTTTTTCACTCGAGATCATTGCACGTTCTCTCTATTTCGTGAATCGTACGCATCTGGCACATCGATATACTAAATCTTTGTGTTCATTAATTTATCTTGTCGAGGATATTTTTCTAACATACATATATTATGATAGCACTTATGGGAATTCGTATGCGCTTAACTTTTAGTGTTCCCCACTTTTCTGTTCTCGCCAAAAATCGGGTAGAGCTTTTGCACTCACTCAATATATATATATACAGAATTTTAGATATAATAATATCTCCACTTACATCAACAATTCGTTCCAAAATCAACGACTTCAAAAACGCTGCTAGTCGAGGTAGATTTAGATGGGCGAAAAAAGGATAAGTAATAAAAATCCACCAAGCTCTAATGAATATATTCTATTATACTAACGGACCCGAAAAACGTTACAATACTGGCACCGACTCCAAAAATTCAAATAAATGTACATAAATATAATAATAGGCATGATAAACACTACGCTCGTAAGTTAATTTCTTATTACAATTATGTAAGGAAATTATTTTTCACTTTGCAATAGTTTTTGAAGTCAGTTCTATTTTTGACAGAAAAGTTTATTTTTCTCTTCTTAATTTAAAATTAACAATTTTCTGAATTTGGTTAATTAAAATTATAATACCGGGAAAAATTATTATAAACCATACACGTACGTCAAGAATGGGGTTCAAACACACTATCACTTTCTTCGAGAACCAGAGCTTAAATCTGGAGCCTTAGACTACTCAATCATTCTGACCGCATTCTATTCAGCGAACTTATTCAACAGTGTTAATTAGCTAGAAATCACTAACTTTATTAGTTTTGGCCTAATTACTAAAAAAGTAAAGAATCAATTTCGATGAATTGTGAATCTAAACCATTCTCGAATCCAGGGAATATACACAAAAAATTTCATTAAAATAGGTCCAGTCGTTTAGGAGGAGTTCAGTGACATACAAACTCACCGAAGATTTATAACATATATAAAGATTTGCATTGGATACTTAATTTTAATTTTGAAATTGGTTTGGCTGGCATCGACTCCAAAAAACCAAATAAATGTACATAAATATAACAATACGCATGATAAATACAACGCTCTTAATTTAATTTCTTAAAACAATTATGTATGGAAATTATTTTTCAGTTCGCAGTTATTTTTGAAGTCGGTTCAATTTTTTATAGAAAAGCTTATTTTTCTCTTCTTAGTTAGAAATGATCGATTTTCTGAAGTCGGTTAATTAAAATTATAATACAATAAAAAATTATTATAAACCATACGTGTATGTCTGGACTGGGTTCGAACGCACTATTTCTTTCTTCGAGAACAAGAGCTTAAATCTGACGCCTTAGACCACTCAGCCATTTTGTCCGCACTCCTTTCAACGAACTTATTCAACACTTTTAATTACCTAAAAATCACTAATTTTATTTTGCCTAGTTATTAAAAAAGTACGGAATCAATTACGAAGAAATGTGAATCTAAACCATTATCGAATCCACTGTAACACATACAAAAAATTTCATTAAAATCTATCCAGTCGTTTAGGAGGAGTTTAGGGACAGGGGGAAAAGCTTTCCTTCTAATGATAACGCATTGAGATCGCACATTTTTACAAACATTTTGTGTACTTATAGAAGATAAGTGAGCTTTAGGTTAAAAAAAAAATAATAATTAGACGAACCAATATAAGATGTATTTTTTATTGTGAATAATTTGATAGGTATATTTTAAATTAATGAAACAATTTCTTGTTAAACCTCTTCTTACATCAAAATTCGGCGTGTTACACCTCGTAATTAATATATTTCATTCTTTCCGGGAGGTGAACTTAAATTCTGATAAAATAATTCTTGGAGATTTATCTATTTGCTTATTTTTTTTTTTTTTTACTTTCTTACACTACTTTATTTTAAATATTTACTGAATATGTCTTGTCAGGTACAAGTTTTTATTTATTTGAATAGATCATTTTCTTGAGATTTAGTATTCAGATAAATTACAAGAAAATTCCGTTTAAAAGCCCTCTCCCCATTTTTACCAAGATATCATTTTGTCAAAGGGAGTAAATGGCATTTATATATATATATCATATACATGTATGCACTTAATTATACTACACTGTTATTTCACTATCATACATCATAATTGGGCCCCACCAGTGGCCGAGAGGTTCGGATCTCTCAACTGGTAGACAGCAGGTGCTGGGTTCGATCCCAATCGCGGCTGTCGGCCTAAACGTTCGGAGTTTTCCGTGGTTTTCTTCGAACCTTGCGTAAATACGGGTTAGGTTCCCTTAGAAAGACCCCCACGGAGGGCACTCCCCCTGGTCCTATATCCCATTAGCGTAGATAATCGGACGACAAAAATCAATCAATCAACATCATAATTGGTTATTCTCTTTCTTTCTACTTTTAAAATACAATGTAAAAAAGTGAATTACAAAACAAAAAAACTTAAGTGCGATTATGTTTCACGTATTATTTACATTTTTATAATGAATATTCGGAAAAATATTTTTTTCAGCAATACGAGAAAAATAACGTACTATATTTGCAAATTTGTTAAGAAAATCTTTTTTATTTTACTCTACAATGCTCAGTATTTTCCCGTTTACATTATATATAAATTCAACGACTTTTTTTATTGCAACTATTTTAGTGAATATTTTATAAATAAATAAAACTTAAAAATTGTGAAAAATAATTTTTGCTGTTCGATTAAAAAAAAAAAAAAAAAAAAAAAAAAAAAAAAAAAAAAAAAGAGAATATTTTAACACAT
Organism: Maratus speculifer; assembly: GCA_964019185.1. Lineage (NCBI taxonomy): Eukaryota > Metazoa > Arthropoda > Arachnida > Araneae > Salticidae > Maratus > Maratus speculifer. The sequence continues at coordinate 186,019,397 of OZ025290.1, forward strand.
TATTATTTTTTAATGCATTTGTTTATTTTAATAACTTTTTAGCATACATGTCAAAATGAATTTATGTAAAGTATAATGTAAATAAATAAATACTTTGTAAAATATTGCTTATTCTTATTTGCAATGTTTAAATTTCTGTAAAAGATTTAAAAGTACGCATTTTTTATCAAATTTGTTTTTCTTATTTAAACAGTCTTTAACTCTTTGGTAAATAATCAGCAAAGGAATATAATATATGCTTTTTTAATTAATACGATACGCAATATTTAATCTTAATAAAATGTTTATAGTTCAATAATTAAAAGGATATTTAAAATTATAGAAAAAGGTTTAAATATAACAGCATTTTCTTTCCTTTTTTGATATTCCGATAGGTTTTTCCCAGTTTTCTCAGTAAAAATTTAAATGTTCTTCAAATAATTTAGCAGGCCAAGTATACTTAACAAAGTTAATTTGAAAAGATGGAGTTTAAAATTATTGTCAATGGTCCTAAATCACGAATTTGTATTTAGTAAAAATGGCACCGTTTTTGCATTTCATAAAACCAAAAAATTATCTGTTAAACACTTCAAACCTAATGGGGAAGACGCCTTTGTTGACGTCATGCGAGTGATACGCATTCATGAGCAATGCTTTCGTGTTACTATGCGCATGTATGATGCATTGCTTGACAGACTTCGAGATGGCAATATGTAAGATGAGTCAATGACAGGATTTGTACCATGAGAATTACACAGGATTTGTGTTCTGTAAATGATTAATTTAATGCTGCTGGTTGTTGAGAAGCTTGCGAGTTTGTCATTTCATCCGGACTATCAATGCAGAGGTCAGACAGGCCTTGACTAGATTGTACCAGGATAATCCTGAACGGTAGACTAGCAAAATGCAATGCCAATTACTCTTATTCAGTAACATGTTAAACATGCTGCTGTTTGTTGGAAAGCTTGCGAGTTAGTTATTTCATCCGTATTACCAATGCATAGGTTGGACAGGCCTTGACTAGGATTGTACCAGGGCCATCATAAACCGTAGACTAGCAAAATGCAATGCCAGTTACTCTAATTCAGTAACATTTTAAAAACTTAATTTTCGGAATTTTTTTTTTTTTAATGAGTCAAAAATAAACATATTATTAAAACCTTAAATAATTTAATGTTTTTGTATTCAGATGCAAATTTAGTAATGCATGGCAACTCATGAATTAACTACTACGAGTATTCACACATTTTTAACGCTTTTTTAAAAAACAATGTACCTATAAGCAAAAAAATAATACATTTTATTTTCTCAATAATAGTTTCTAAATAAGCTCAATATTATAACCCTTTTTTAAACATTACATTACACTTAATTTCCAGAAAAAAATCGTGCGATATCGACTGAATTTAATTTCACACATCTACAGTCATTTTTGAGAGTCGATCGGGCATTACAAGATGCATCCTTACAGATATAGCTGAATTTATTCCCCATAAGCATTTAAATTAAAGGTTAGGAATAATTATATTTGTCTAATGCTTTCACTATTTAAATGGCATCATTGTGTCATAACTTTTTTTATTGATAACACAGTAAATTTCTATTATAATTATATAAAAACACACATAATTTTTGAAATGTAATGTACCTAATTAATGGCATCGGTGAAATGAATTTTATGTTAACAAAAAAAAAAATTCGCGAAAATTGAAGTGAATGCTTTTTGTGCTAGTTGAACTATTTATTTAATTCATTCTTAATAAGATATATTTAAATGTTAATTGGTGATTGCTTGAAAATAACATTAACATTTATATATGAAATATTAGATAACATTTTCACCATTTAAACTATTAGATGTAAAAATATTAAACTTTAAAAAGTACAGTCTCATATCTACAATACTAAGTTGAATTTTACTAATTTAGTTTTTCCTTATCATAAAATAACGCTTTCATCCATAAAATAAATCAGCTTTTAAGAAAAAATATCATTATATTTTCTTTCATTTCCATTTAACATACACTGTACGAACGATTTTCTTGATCATAAGGAATGAAAAAAAATATACTAAACGTAGAATATATTTATGTTTCAATAAAATTGTACGGCATGATGCTTTGCAAATATAACACACCGCATAACAATTCAGCCGCTATCCATTAATTTTTGATAAATATTCATTATTTTTAATAAGAGAATTATAAATGAGTATATTTTTACCTTATATACAATTCTTTTAACTTACAACAGGAATATAATGAAATGCATCATCTTAATAAGGCTAAAAAAATCTATTTGTTAGTAACTTCTCTTCTAATTTTCTCTCTCAGTTTTTAAGAAGGTCGGAAAAGTTTATTGCTTATTCGCATAAATCTGAATGATTAGAAATATGAATAATAACTAAAGTACAGAAAAGAAATGTTACTGTATTTCTGAAAATTATTTTTTTATTAGCTAGAGATATTACAAAATTCATTATGAAAAGCGTAGTTATTACAATTTTACTTTTTAATGAATAAGTAGAACTTGTGAATAAAATACATAATGATAAAGTGTTTATGTATCCAGAAAAATATTTAGTAATGGATGAGGAATGACGAATAAACTACAGGAAAACATATTACAGTGCGTGTCAAAAGTTTAAGTACAACAGAAAATTTCAAAATAAAATTTTATTAATGAATGAAAGTTAATTTCCTTTTCACATAATCTACAAATTGTAGTTTTAAAAAGTTAGTTAACAGATTTATGTTATAAAATTTATCTTAAATAATAAAATTTATCAAAACAAAAAAAATGAGTGTGTCAAAAGTTTAAGCGCAGTAGTTTTTAGTCTTTAGCAGAACAATAATAATAAAAAAAATACTTGATTATTGCTGCTTCATGCTTAATCACTTTAAATATACGGTCTTTCATCGATAAAATGAGATTCCTTATTGTTTCTGGTTCAATTTTAAACCAAGCGTTCTCAATGGCATCTTTCATATCTATAACTGAAGAATACTGCTTTCCATTTGGATAAACTTCATGAGTGAGAATACCCCACATATTTTCTATAGAGTTTAAATAAGGAGTAATTGCCAGCCATTTCAAAACAGACACTTTTTTCGACTTAAGCCACGACGAAGTTGAGTTTAAAGGTATGGATCGAAGCATTGTCATGTTGAAATAACCATTTTTCTCCCCAAAACCTCGGCAACAGGAAGCAAATGATTGGCAAGTGTCTCTTGATAGTTTCCAGAGTTTTCACGACCACTGATGAATGCTAGAGATGCCTGACCATTGAAAGAAATAGCCCACTACACCATTACAGAACCACCATTATGTTGTCGGCTAAATACACTTCTAGGTTCTTTGCGGAGATCATGCCAATAGTACTTAAACCCATCAGGGCCATCGAGTTTCCCTTTTTGTTCATCACTGAATATGACATTCAGCCACTTTTCACCAAATGACATATGCTCTTTGGCCCATTGTAATCTAGCTCCTTTATGGTGTCGTTTGAGACACGGTAATCGAGCCCTTTTACAGTATTTGGTGTATTTGAATTCTAAAACTCTTCTATGAAGAGTTTTTTCGATATTTGTCCTCCAACTGCATGTTTTATTTGCAAAAGGGAGTAATTACCAGTTGAAGCAAAATTTCTGAGACCGCTATCTTCGCTCAAAGTAGTCACTCGCGGCCTTCCTGAACGAAATTTTCGTTTGAAATTATTACCACGAGCCAAAATTTGATGAATACCTCGTTTTGATCTTTTTAAGTACTTGCAATTTCAGAAACAGACTTAGATTTTGCTCTCATACTCCATATTCTTATCACCTCCTCTGAAAACTCTTTCGACCGAGGAATTTCGTACTAACTCGTAAACAACTAACAGCTTATTATACACCCAGAAAATGTTTGCGTGCGCAACCGCTTACGTCAGATTGTAAAATTTGCACAAAAATAATTTTGTGCTTAAACTTTTAACACGGTTATTTTTGTTCTATTATTAAACTCCATGGTTTGAAATAAAATTTAAAAGTTAATTTCAATCAATATGGTGTTAAAATAGATATTATTAACATATACAAGACAAATATTTAAATAAAGTGAATATTTAAAGTTTTATTTGAAAATTGCTATTGTGCTTAATTTTTTTGAAAAAGAAATGCATAAACAAGCATGCGAATTTTATTTTTATTTTTTTCACATTCAGTTTGATAATTTTTGTGCTGAATTATTTTATTACATCTTGACATTACAACCTGAATTACATTTTCTGTTATAAGATAATCCATCAACACCCACAAAATTTTAGCATAACTTTCCATGTTTTATCTTTACCAATCTTTTAGGTCTTTTTTCCTCTTTAGTTTGTTGTCAAACAGTTAAATATATCCAAGCTTCATCTATTGCAACATATAGACATTAAAGGTCTCTGAACCTACTTCTAATGAATATGCATTTTTAATATTTAATGTAAACCTGTAACTTTTTTAGTTTTTTTATTAATTAGATCAAGTATTATTTTTAAGTATAGAAATATTAAATTAATGTCCTTGACAACTTTTTAAATAATCTGTTAAGATTACACTTATTTGATAAGCAGAATTATAAAGCCTTTCATTCCGTGCTTTTTTCTAAAAATATTAAATAATAATAATAATGACTCAGAGCATAATTAAAATGGATTCCGAAATGATGCCGTATAGATTTATTTTTTATTGAACCTTAAGTCGTAAAGTAAAAACTATTATGGAAATGTATGAACATCATCTGTATGATCAAAATTCAGCTTATGACGGTGTGAGTGTGCAGTTGTTTTGATGAATAATACAGTTTTAACTCTAAAATTATTTGAAGGTGTCTCTGAATGCAATGTAGCGGATTTTCTTGATCTTTACAGCAGTTTGAGGACTGATGTTATTGATCAGTGTTAAGATCTGGTAATGTCTATCCAATACAGGATCCATATGAGATCAGGTGATTTCTATGTTCTGTCTATAATGAATAGAGATATACTCAAATGAAATAAATGAAACACTTCGCAAAACGGTGAGGGAAATAAGGAAAACGACAGTTTTTGATTAGATTTACAAAGAAAATTTGAACTTTGAGCGCATGTTGAATACTGAGCAAAAATTACTGTTATACATTTATTTATTATATTATATTATATTTGTTAAGATTGAGCAGCTTAAAATCTGAGGTGACACATCCTTGGATTCAGTAATTTACAGTGGTTTAGTTGTAAAAAACAGTGGCCATACGTTCAGAGTAGACGGTATACCCTAGATAGTATATACTATAGTTTCTTGAGAAACAGAGGGCATAAAATGCTCCTTAAAAATCCTGAAGCTACATCAACATTTTATTAAATTATTTTTTTATATTTTTGTCTAATTTAAAAATTACAAACTTCTGACGAATCAATACTATTAATCATAAAACTAATCAATATATTATAATGATTTAGGAAAATTATGTCGAAGATAAAGTTTTGGATCATTATCAACTTTACACCCACCTTTTAGTTCTCATACATATTTAGTGAAAATTCTTCGATAAATATAAATCTTATTGATTGAAGTATCTTAAATTTATGACAGTCATATTTAGATTTCAGGTTAGTCATATTTAGTAAGGTCAAGTTACGGTTATAACTTAAAACAGTCGAAAAACTGCGCAGTTTGCTACAGATTTTTAAAACTGTAATAAAGCTTATAAAATAAAAGTAAAGCATGCAGTTAAGGTTTAAAAAGACATATGCCTTTATTTTAAGTTGTAAAGAAAAATTCCTTTTCTGTATAATAAGATAATTTTTATATTGAAATAACTTCACATTTTCTACGAATGTTATTTTTTATATTATTTGTATATTGTGAAGCAAAATAAGCAGCATTGTCTAGATGTAAGCGCAAAAGAATGTTGTCTAGAGAAATAATATTTGGATATGAAAAATAAGAACTTCCCTTTCAAAACAATATCACTCGGCTTATTATTTTTAAAAAGCACATGGAAAATACACATATAAATAGTCTAAAAAAGGGAACTTGGTGATGAACAATAGAAAGAAGATCAATCATTTTGAACATTCATCTTTTTATGGATAAAATTATCCATCTTATGTTTAAATTGCATGAATAAAACTATCCGTCATATCGATTGTATCATCATCTATATTTTTCCATCATATTGTCATTCGCAAAATGGCTTTTGGAAATAACATTTTTTGTATGCTTGGGTTTCTTTCTTTATTTAAAGTGTAATATTTTTGGTGAATAAATAAATGGATTTATGCAAATTGTTTATTTCCTTTTTTATATTTGTGTATGTATTCCAAATATTTTTGAATAACAATATAAATAACAGGTTAACAAATTGTGTATAAATTTTCATTATGATTCAGTGGCAGAAATCATGATTCATGCTGTGATATTTTGTGACAAACGTTTAATTTCGTCCTCATTTCTATAAATATATAAAATTATATGTATTCCTATGGAACTTCTTCATTTTCTCTGAATTCAGATATGAATAAGTGATTTCCCCGTAAAAGTATAAAATCCTTCCGATTTTGTGGAATTTTCCATGAGATTTTAAAAGAGGCACATTTTTTTACTTCTTATTGTGTAGATTTTTTTTTATTTATTTACGCTATCAAAATATGTATTCCTTCAATCTGTATGATAAGATTGTATCTTGATAAAAGTGTACTTTTTATATAATCAACATTTTCTATTAAAAAAGGGATTCAAGATGGTCTAGATTTAATTTAAAAGAATGTTGTCTAGAGAAATACAACTTAAATATGAAAAATGGAAGTTTCCGTTTTATTCAAAACTATTCCATTCAGAATTTTTTGTTATCGCAGAGTACATGAGAAAGATACATATAAATATTATAAAAAAAAAAGAATCCTGGCCATGAATCAAAGAAAAATGACCAATCACTGTGTTCTAAAGACACTTTTCATAGATATAACTTTCATTATATTTGTCACTCGTGTTGTTACCCACAAAAGGTTTGCTTGGCTTTTCATATTTTTGGAACTAACTTTTCTTTAAATGTACAAATGACAATTTTAGTTGAATAAATAATTGTTTTTTTTTAAATTTACTTATAATCTTTAGAGAAATTTCGTTGGGCAAATGAAAGTTGTATGCAATTTATGTCTCAAAAAGTGTATCGTGTAAATGTAAAACTCTAGTTTTTCGTCTCACGAGCAATCAGATAATGTGTCGGTTTTGTACGCATATATGTATGTACGTAAAGCGACGACGCTTAATAGAATTATCCGATTTGCTTCAAATTTTGGACATAATTGCAATTTGTTGGTGTTGTTTGTATGATGTTCAATTATTTACACGAGATACATAGACCCAAAAAAGTGTGCTCCCTCCAGGGCGGGGGGAGGGGGGTTCTAAGGGAACCTAAAGCATATTTACTCAAGGTAATCCTATGTTCGAAGAAAACCATGGTAAACTCCAACCGATTATGCCGACGGACAAAACCAGGTTGGACGGTAATAGCTTCATTCTGATAACGTTCTTTTCCGAATAGTTTTGGTGACTCATTGGTTAATTTTCACTATATTTCTCACTCGTGCTATTATCCACAAAACGTTTGCTGGGTTTTTAATTTTTTTTTTAAATTTACATATCTTTAAATGTACAAACCAGAGTTTTAGTTGAATAAATAATTATCTTCTTGAAATATTTACTTATAACCTTTAGAGACATTTCGTTGGATAAATGAATGCTGTATGGAATTTATTCCTCAAAAAGTATTTATGTAAACTTAAAACTTTTGATTTTACGTTCAGATGCAATCAAAGCATGAGAATTAACGTGTCCACAGATTCCGTAAGTATATATGTATGTGTGTAACCCTTGATAGAAATATCCAATTTGTTTCAATTTTTTATATAGTTTCAATTCGTGTTGGTGTGCTTTTTATAATGAGCGATTATCTTCACGAGAAATATAGACGCGAAGGATGTGTGCTTACCATGTTTTTTTTTTTTTTTAGGGAACCTAACATATCCGATCAAGATTAAATTTTACATAGTGCCGTAAATCCAATGACAATGCTATATTTTCATGATTTTCAGTGGTTAACATTTGTACTTATTTTACAATATAACACAAATAATTTCTGATAAATTATGGTTTACAAGATTAGGCAAAACGCGATGGTTGTGCTTTTAAAATTTAAAATATATTTTTATGTATTTTTGATCAATGAACTCAAAACCGACTTCATTTTTAATAAAGCATCAGGATTTTTTGGAAAACTAAATTTAAAAGTAAAAAAAGGTAAGTACAAGTAACAAAGGTAAATATCTAAATTTAAGAATTAACAAAAATATGACACTGTAAAATGGGTTTAATTTAATTTTATATATATCAATAATTTATTCAATTTTTGCATTTTACTGGGATTTTTAGAGCTGAATAGCTCAGGGATTCTATGAGGATAGGCTGGAAGCTCAATTTAAACTTTTAACTCTTAAGCTTTGAAATTTACGATTTGGGGAAAATCTCGCCTTGATAATTAAAAATGAACTTCCTTTTCAGCTTTTTAGAAATTATTTTACTTTCCGCTCTTCAAAATACTTAAGAATCAATTATCAAAAGCTCAACAACATTACATAATCGAAATTCTGCAGGGTAGTGTAATTTAGCAGCAATTTAAAATATATGTCATTGCGTAAATAATTAAGGCTATTGCTTTTCACCACTTTAATCAAGAAAAATTCTGTTATTTTTGTCTTCTTATGTGCTCTATACAAGCTATGTATATTGCATCACTATTTCAGTACGATTTTAGAATTCGAATTTATATTGCAATGTTAATTTTTCTCTGAACTATCTTTTTAAAATATGTATGATAATTATTTATATTTTTATTAAATTTGGGAATAACTTCTATTTTGCAGCAAAAAGATGCTCCAACATTAAACAGCTACTTCATATAAGACATTTTTGCAATTGGAATTATATGACTAACGTTTTAGACATTATCCTATGAAAGGACACCCATAATACTTCTTGACATTTTAGTGTAACAATAAGTAGAAAATGTTCTTTTAAAAGATGCCTCACTTTTCGACTTCGAAGGTTATTTATCAACGAATTTAAGATGTCTGTTCTTGTGTCAAAAAAAATTCCTGTATAGCTATTATACAAAGCCAGATAAAACGTACCGGGCTCGACAAAGAAAATAATATTTAATCTTTTTAATGTATTTATTTTTCAACATAACCATTAGAAAGGAAAATAAATTTATCATATCGGTATTCTAATTTAATTTCACCATCTCGATAACGCGATTCGTCGAGCTTTTCAAAACAGTTATTTACGGTAGAAATTATCCCTTCGTTGATCTGAATTCTTCGTCCGTCAAGATATATTTTTAGGTTAAAAAATAGGTGATAGTCACTGGGTGTCAAGTCTGGCGAATAAGGAAGATTTCAAGTAATTCGAAGTTTAATTCGTAGATTTTTCCAATTGCGATTATCAGCTGATGGGCTGCAGCTTTGTCATGGCGAAACAAGATTTCATTTTACGAAATGAGTTCGTTTTTTAATTTATCTGGTCACTCAAAAGTTGCAATAAACTTTCGTAATACTCACCAGTGAAACTTTTACCTCTATTCAAGTAATTAATAAAAATAATTCAATTTGCGTATAAAAAAGTAACAGCCATAACCCTGTTAGCTGACAAAGTTGACTTCGCCTTTTTTGGAGCTCTTATCCACTGTTTTGACTAATTTGTGATCGGGAGTGTAAAGTTTTTTCCATACTTATAAGTTGTTTCCAAAATTCTTTGGAATTTTCACATAGAGTTCCAAATTCTTACTTGAAACGGTTTTCCGATGAAACATTAGATCAAATGTCACAAACGCGGCACCCACCTTGCAAAGCCCAAAGTATAAGTTTATACAGTTGGCAAAAAAAGTATTTGTACACTTCATTTTTTTTAATTATAATGACATTAAACAAAAGATTTAAGCAAAAAATACTGTAATACATTAATTTAATGCATTTTAATATTATAGAAGCAAAAACTAAATTAAAAAGATCGATTTTTTACATTATAATAAACAAATATACAAAAATATAATGCAAAAAAAGTATTTGTACACTGTATTAATGTAATATAATTAATTAAATTTTAGTAAAATGATACAAATTAATATTTTGTGTGAATTTATTTAGCGATTATGACTACTTCTAGATGGTGTGACATAGATTCCACCAACTTTTTTGTAGCGGTCTGGTTAATGTTATTCCATGAAACAATAACAGCTTCTTTAAAACTGTTTTTTTACTGATACATAATTTTTTTCCGATTTTTGCATCCAATAGCATCCACAAATTTTCTATTGGATTCTAGTCTTGAGATTTTAGAGGAGTTGGCAGCCGTCTTCGAGTATTGTAGTAACCATGTGCCGGTAATCACAGCCGTATACTTTGGTCGTTATCCTGCAGAAAGTGAAAAGCTTCCTCTACACCTAATTTCTTAGCACGGTTTAATAAATTATGCCGCGACACATAAATGTATGTTAAACCTGTCCTTCCATTGTCAATAAATTTTAAATGTCCTGCTCCATTAGAAGCTATACACCCCAAAACCATAATATTCCCCCCACCATGCTTGATAGTTTGAAGTATACGTTTTGGATCTTGAACAGTTTTATTTTTACGCCAATTTTTTCGAATGCTTGGTGGTAAGAAAATTCTGAATTTTCCCTCATCAGAAAAAATTACTGTTTTCCAAAAATCTATTGATTTACTTCTGTATACGAAAGCGAATACTATGCGTTTTCGCCTATTTGTTTTGCTGATGAATGGATTTTTCCTTGAGGTTCTTCCTTTTAAGTCTGCATTGAGAAGAATATTTCTTATTGTTTGAGGTATTACTCTGATGAGAGAAGATGTTGCAAGGTCTCCAGCAAATTTTTGAATCGAACGCATATGATTTTTTAAAGCTTTTTTAACAACACTCCCTTTTTCCCTCATTGTTAGTTTGCTGAGAAGTCCTGGTTTTCATTGAATTTCGATGCATCTAATTTATTCATAGTTTCTCACTATGCATCGAATAGTTGTAGATGGTAATTTAATAGCTTTTACAAATTCTTGTTGTGAGTTTCAATTTTTATTATGCTCAATTATAGGATTTCATATAGCTAGAGGTACCTCTCTAGTTTTAGGTTCTATTCTCAGTTACTTCAAGTGCAAATTAAATTAAATGTCAGACAAATATAGTATGAAGTTAAAAATTATTAACAGCTTCTGTATAAGTAGTCCTTTGAACCATAAACACTATAAAACACAGTACATGTCAGGATGGAGAAATGTACAAATACTTTTTTTGCAAGAAATTTTTAAACTTTTCTTATTAGAAAATTATTTTACATCTTTATCAAAATTTTCTGTTGTGTAATTTAAAACGCGTGGTAAATAGACTGTATTAAAACTATTTTTGCCAAAATATCTGTTTTTATTTAGTTAAAAATTACACATTTTAGAGTGTACAAATACTTTTTTTGCCAACTGTATATTACATGCACTTCGTTTGATGCTTACAGTCCCTGCTATCTCGAAAAAATTTAATCTGCGGTCTTTCAGGGCTATTCGATGAAATTTCTAAACAATTTCAGGAGTTGTCACTTCCACGGGACGTCCAAAACGATGTTCTTTACTCAATTGTTCGTCTGTCTCATTTTAAACAAACAACCCTCCTTCTAACAAATGAATATGATGAGGTAGAATCATTCTGTGCGCTGTTCATTTCCTTTTCAATTCCTTTAGTCGTTAAACCTTTAAATTGAAGTTTTAGAATGGTACTCGTTTTTTCAAATGTGCCATTTTCGTAAAAGCTCCAAAATAATTTTGTTTTAAATGCTGTCAATCAATTAATTATAAAGCTTCTGATCTGAAACTTGGATGGGTATACGATAATTAGGTATATTATTAAGCAGCGCCAGTATATGTCATCTCTAGTGGTACAAATTCTGTGTCAGTCAGGGACTTTTCATCCTGCCCTCGTACTTCTTTTATTTAATATAATAGATACTGTTTTTGCACTATACATATTAGTTATAATCCATTACTTACTGACTAGTATTAGATAGTTTAAAACACAGCTTAGAAAGTGCCAATTTTTATGTGTTGTGAGTATCAGTTTATTGTAATTATGTATCATAATTACCATTTAAATATCTACCACAAACTATCTAATCATTCAACGCTTTTTATAAGAACGGTAACATAACCATGAGTTATCTGTATTTTGACCAATCAGAAAAATTACAATTATGGATAAGTAACTGTTATTTATAATAGTGGTTAAATGACTAGACAATTTGCTGCAGATTTTTAACAACAGTGTTTTAAATGAACAATTACGTTTCTGTTTTAAATGCTTTTCATTGACTTGAACTTTTTACTAATATAATAAACTGATACCTAAACAATTTTTTATTATAATGTAAAATTTATTGTTAAGTATTGTATTAAATTTATAAAATAACTTAGTTTGCATAACAATTTATGACAAACTTTGATTGATTGATTCTTAATTCGTAGTTGAGTTATGCAAATTTACTAATAAAATTCAAAATACTCACGCTGTAGCACTAAATTTGCAGTAATTCAATTATGTAACGAGTGTTGAATTTCCTTAAAGGGATAAATTTATGATAAGAGACTTCAGAAAAAGATTAAATTTTCACTGATTGTATTACTTTTAATAACAAGGAGAAATTCAAAATAATCTCATTAAAAGCTTTATTCTAATAAGTATGAAGTGATTTAAAATATTTTATAAAGCACAGAATGCGGATACTGTCTAATATGCTATAACTCAATTTACTAATTAATTCTACTTAATATATCTTCTAATTCATTTCTGTATAGTCTGAATTAATTTACTATATCTAATACTTTTACAGCGAAGAAATTTAAAATAACTCTGCAGCATACGCAAATATTTAATTTTTGTCTTCTATATATCTAGAAACATTTCCTAAAATTTTGAAAGTTTTCGACTTCAGTTTTTTTTAATTTACACGTTTTGGGATGCCTTAAACACGATTTGGTTATTTTTGGACAATTTTTATCTCATTATTTCTTTCTATAATGGATTTAAATTTTATTTATGAATATCATTAATAGTGTTTTTTTCGCTGAATATTGCATTTAAAGATCCATAAAGTTTAAATTTTTATTCAGAAATGTTTTACATAAGTGAATAGATTACATTATTGTAGGTTAACCAGAATATTAATGTTAGAAATAAATGCATACATAATAGCAGCCCACTCATTTATGTGTTATAATTACATCTTTTAAGATCATGCTGAAAGTTATTCAAATAAACATTTAGGTAAAATGCAAATTTTCTTTGAATCCTGTTCGCCAGCGGAAGGGATTTTGTTAGAAAAATCAGGTAGGTACAATTAAAAAATAATGAAATTGATATAAAATTTCGAGGTGATCTAAAACATGATTTGTGTAGATAATAAGGTGAAAAGGTTTTATTATTCATTTATAGGGTTACACAAAAGAAGTAGGTTATATAACGGCCCACGCTCTTCCGCGAAAAGTTGTCCGCACCGTATTTAGATTGTAATACACTATTTAAAACACGAAGAAAATGATATACATTATTGAAGTTTACTACAAGATTCTCACTGTTGAAAAAGATTTACATCACATTTATCATCCATTTACAAGGATACATAAAAAAATTTATACAATATTCAAAGTGCAGTACCCGGTACAGTATCCAAAGTATTATCTATTATTGCTGAAGGTTAACTACATTTTTGCATGTTATTTAGCGTGTTAAAATTATATAGACCAAATATTGGGCTACACAAAGAAATTCGTAATGATTACTGAGAATCAGCGTTATATGCTTAAAGGTGCTTTTTAATAGAAGTTATGCTTTTTTAAGCTCAGCTACATTTAGTATAAAGTATGCTTGTAGCAATTTAAAACCATATATAGGGCTATAGAAAAAACTGGATACATGTTCACATAGGCATAATAATTCCTAGAAATGTGATTTCAACAATGTTAAACAGGTTTTTGCTTGGATTAAGTTTAATCCTTATATCTAGCGTACATAAAAATCCTCATGTAATATACAGGCCTATACAAGAAATTCAAGTGCACTGTAAAAAAGTGAAAATGTAGTGAGTAATCATAGTGAGTTTCATATCCAAATGAATTGCTAAAATATTTTACATCTGTTCAGAAGGGATGCCCACAGTTTCAGTAATATCATGGACTTTCACTCTATTATCCTTTATCAAAGTTTCGGGGATTTTTTTTTTCAATGATTTCTGATGTCGCAACCCAGTTTGGCGACCTAGACATCTTTCGTTAAAAGTTATTTTTGACAGCATTTGAATTCAGATGTCGAATATTTTATAGTTGATAACGAAGGTGCAAAGACTCTCAACAAACTTTTCTGAGTTCCAATTTAATCATATCATTTTTTTTCTTTTTAAAAACAGCGTTTCTTTTAAAACCATTTTCAATATATAATATTATTTTTTTTTTCCATTGTTGAAAAATCACCAAAAATGTTCTATTCAAATGATTTTCACTAGCAAACTATACCACTCAATAACTTGGCAAATCAATAGATTGTGAAATGTCACCTTTGCAAAATAAATCATTTTTTAATTCTAGGAGCACCATCTCTGAACGAGGCCAGGTACTTTTCATACTGCCCTCCTATAAATTGTGTTGCAATTTCAGCCCATTCTATTATTCACATCGTTAGTGATAAGATCGACAAAATCACAATAGATCAAAAATCTGGTATATGTAAAATACCTATCACTTTATTAATAATGTTGAAAAAGTCTAAATCGGCATGACAACAAGCAAGCTTTTAGTAAGAATTAAATAGCATCCCAGGGACATTAGAAAGAATAAACAGAATACTGCTCCTTCTCTTTTGTACTTGGCTAAGAAAGGTTGCCATATTAACTTTGAAGAGGCAAAAATCTTAGTTCCGTGCAATAACATATATGAAAATAAGATTAGATAATCTGTTGAAATCATTACAAATGAGATTAAACTTTGAAACGATAATTTATCCTTTAATGTATTAAAAATCTAGCATAACACCATACAGTCTTAAATCTGTATCTGTTTGCAATATTTTAGTATATGTTTAGTATATGTATTTTATAAACGTGAGTAGATGGCAACATGTTCAAACTTTGATTCATTTTAACTTTATTTATTAGAAATATTATCTCTCGCGCAGAAAGCATTCATCTCTGAACTTTTACTCGTTTGACCATCATATTTTTATGAAGACAGATCGAAACGTTGATGTTATACACAGGGTGTATATAAACTCTTGGGCAAAGCTTTAAGGAGTGATAGTACACATCAAGACAAACAGTATTAAATTGCAAACTAAGGGTCTCAAACGTATTCCAAAGGAGATAGGCCTCATTAAAGTTTAGGGTCCAAAATTTCAAATAAACATAAAAAACGAAAAATTTGCTCGAAAACTATTCTTTATGTCAGTATTTTCTCGAAAATAAATTATAAAGATAAATTTCTAAACATGCCGATAAAGGGCGCTTTAGACTTTGGAGTAACGAACAACTATTTTTTGCCGTTATTTCGTGCATCTCATTAAAAGTTTTCGGAAGCTTAAACTTAAATTTTGAGCCACTTAAGTCTAAGCTTTTGCAAGCATTTAATTAGATACAAAAAATAACGTTTAAAAATAGTTGTTGGTTACATTTAATTTTAAAGCGCCCTCTAAAGAAATTTTTTAATTTATTTTTTTAATTTATTTCCAAGAAAATACTGTCATAAAGAAAAATTTTAGGGAAAACGGCAAACGAATCGACAAATTTTCCCGTTTTTTATAATCATTTAAAATTCGACTCCCCCATCTCCCTTGAACGCAGTTCAGTTTGCGCTACTTAACCACTCCCAACGATTCAGATTTTGAGCTCAAAATTTAAGTTTATATCTAAGCTTCCAAAAATATTTAATAATTTGCCAAAAATAACTGCAAAAATATATATATATTCGTTACTCCAAAGTCTAAACCGCCCTCTGTCGGCATTTTATGAAATTTAACTTTAGAATTTATTTTTAAGAAAAAACTGACATAAAGAATAGAATAGTGTTAGTGAAAACCGCAAATCAATTGACCAATGTTTTCGTTTTTTATCTTTATTTGAAATTTTGGATGCGCATCTTTAATGGCACATATCTCCTTCGGAAGATGTTTGGGACCCTTAATTTCCCATTTAATATTATTTGTCGTAAAGTGTACTATCACCCCTTAAAGTGTTGCCCAAAAGTTTAGATACACCCTGTATGTATGTATATATATATATATATATATACAGGGTGATTCTAAATTGTTTTTACAATAAAAGAGGAAAGATAGTACACATCAAGACAAACAATATTAAATAAGTTTTTATTTGCCCCAATGAGCAATGTTATGTATTTTTTACAAATACATTCTTAGTAGTTGAATTTTATGGTGCAATTGTCCAGTATGTATTTATAAATTTATATAATTGAAAGAATAAATAATAAATGTTGAATTTAGTACGCAAAAAGTAGGGAAGGGAGGTTTAACTATAGAAAGGAATGAAAAATTTACTTAATGTTTTATTGTTACTACTAAGTTCTATAATGAAAAGCTTAAATTAGAAACGTACTAGTAATATGAAAATGAGCTGGATTATTATCTTACACATGTTTCAAGCACGTTTTCAAAGAAGTCATTTCATCCTTTAGCCAATAAATATATAATGTCAGCATAAGACTCCATCAGCATAAGACTGCCAGCCATTTTTCTAAATTTATTTTTATGTTTTTTGTATAAAATGAGAAAATAAACCATAATAGAGGATACTTCAATTAAATGCATTCCTCTCAACCTCCCACCCCCACCCCCCACACATTTCCTATGGATTATTGTGTATTGTGTTTTTTAAACACATTCTTACAATGGCTATGATTATGTCCCCTCTGTTTAAATCTGTATAAATATAACTTTTCCTTATTGATAATTAGCGTTATAGATTTTTGTTTTTATTTTTCACTTACTTATTACCATTACAGTGATTTAATTTTTTACATAGTCCTGATACAAGTAACAACAGTAAAAAAAGTTTTTCCAGAAAAGAAAAGCTTTTGCTCGTTAACGCAGATTATTCAGCTTTCTTATTATCAGCAAAAAGGAATCCTTATTAAGCAGCGTAATCAAAAAAGTCCTCGTTAGGAAAAAAAAGGTTGTGCCTAAAATGCTTCTGATACTGATCCAATAACTGTTTTGAAATGCTGAAGAGGGCAAAAGAACTATTTAATAGGACATTTTAGCGTAGCGTTTATCCCACACTTTACTTATGTCTGATAAATATTTATTTCTTCTATATTAGAGAATAATTTCAACTTGTTTCAAAGAAAGTTTATATAGTTTTTCATCAATTTTTTAATTTCAGTTTAAAAATAATGTACCTAATAAAATGATTTTTATTATATTTAAGTAACATTTATTAAAGGTTTGTTCAATTGTTTAATATTTGATAGTTAAGAACAGTATAAATGTTTATCACGCTATACTAGAAATACTTCCATAGGGGTAAATAATATTTTTTCCACTGTGCAAATTATTGAAAGCTATAAATTTATAAAACATTTTTCATACATTAAAAGAAATAGATTTGAGCCTTTTAAATTATACATAGCAACACAGTAGCAAAAAGATTTTTTTTTTTCATTTATTATTATATCTTCATAGACACATGTGTACAGTAACTGTTTATGGACTGTTAATTTTCCAAAGGGAAACGCATCATTAATTGTTTTTATTAAACGGTGATTTTTACAAGTTTTGTATTTACAATTACAAAAAGTTTTTAGTACACAATGAGAAAATAAACCATAATCAAGGATATTCCAAATAAATACATCCAACTCAAACCCCTGACTTGGGTTATTGTGCAATATTGTGCATTATGGACTTTTAAAACAACATCTTAATAGTGCCAATATTCTGGCTCCCTTTGTATAAATTTGTATATGCAAAGCTTTTGCTGAATGACAATTAACGTTATAGATTTTTATTTTTTATTTCATTTCTTTATTATCATAACAATGACTTCTTTTTTTCACTTAATCCTCATGCAAATGACAACATGAAAAAAAAGATATTCCAAAAAAGGAAAGATTTTGCTCGCTAACGCAGATTATTTAGCTTTCTTATTATCTGCAGAAAAGAATCCTTATTAAGCAGCATAATCAAAGAAAGTCTTCGTTAGAAAAAAATAAACTAAGTCTAAAATATTTCTGATATGGTTGCAATAACTCTTTTGAAATGCTGAACAGAGCAAAAGAACTATTTAATAGGATATTTTACACAGCGGTTTTCCCACATTCTACTTATGTGCTGATAAATCTTTTTTTTCTTTTAGATTAAAGAATAATTTCAACTTGATTTAAAAAACATATATACAGTTTTTCTCTCACTTTACTAACTGGCATTAAAAAATCTACCTAATAAAATGATTTTTAGAATATTTAAATAACATTTATTAAGGTTATTTTAAGGAATATTTGGTAGATAAGAACATTATAATAAGATGCAGGGGGCAATTAATTTTATTTCTATTGTGCAAATATAGAAAGCTATAAATTTGTAAGACATTTTTAACTTACTTAATAATAATTAGATTTTTAATTAATTAACAGCAATTAAATTAGGCTTGAAATAAATATCTCCAGCGTAATTTCATTGTTGATAAATAATTTAAAAAATATGTGCTCAACGATGCTGGTTTTATTTGTGTCCCATCTTACGCCACATGCTTGTACGCTCATATAGACGTTTCCTTCTTATGCTGCAGTCGCAGCCTTTCCACCAAATTTCAGCTGATTTGCTCACTGACATGTGAGCTGAAAAGATATGTTAAGCTGGGCATCGTCCTCCGAGTTTAAATGATAGAACACTTGTAGCGCTATTCCAAGGGTTTCGGGTTCGTTCTCCGGCTGTGATATTTTTCAGTTTATTGGTTCTACATTTAATTAGCAATGTAATAATCACTTATGAAATATTTCCTTTTTCAACTATTAAGAAAAATAAATTTGAGCCTTTAATATTATACATAGGTTGATTGATTGATTGAATTGGGTTTAATGGCGCAAAATCCCTTTAGGGACATGCTGCGCCAACACAAAGTCTAAAAGTATAAATGTAAAAAATAGAAAGTAGTCAAACTATCTGGATGGGGTATCCCATCCAGATATAGTCAAGCAAATAGGCTTAGAAAAATAAAATATTTAATATTTAAAATTATAATAGATCTCATCCAAACGCCATTAGAGGGTATCCAAAATAAGATAGAGAAAGATTATATATAAAAATAAAAACCTGCATGTTTTAAAAAGTTAAAGAGTGCCCCATGAGGTGTTTCCCCAATGAGGTTGGTCAAGATTGGTGATGACGAGTTAAAATACATTCTGTACAAGTGCCGGAGGCCAGGACAGTCAGTTAAAAGATGATGAATGGTCAGGTGATCAAAATGACAATGAGGACACATGGGTGCATCCTCCCTAAGTAATAGATGTTTATGAGTGATTCTAGAGTGACCTATTCTCAAACGAGTCAGAAGAACATCTGTTTTCCTGGGATAGATTGGAGGCCAGATCATTATTGTTGGTTTGATATGATGCAGTTTATTATTGTGTTCTAAATCCCAACTCTCCTGCCACTTATTTTGAATAAAATGGTTAATAATTAGTTTAACGTCTGAGAATGATATTTTATGATGTAATGGATTAAGTGCAAGTTTTGCCGCCTCGTCTGCTTTCTCGTTACCAGGTATACCCATGTGTCCAGGTACCCAACAAAATAATATATTATAACCACGTTTAGTCAAATTATTATAAAAGTTTAAGATGGATGAGACATATGGATGCTTTTTAAAAGATTTAATTGCGTCAATAGAACTATTTGAGTCAGTATAGATGATAAAGGATGTGCTATGATGATGAGATATGTGTACCATGGCCCTTTCTATAGCAACCAATTCGGCAGTAAATACAGATGTAGAAGGATGAAGTCGATAACTGAGAGTCATACCATCACAATATACACCACAGCCAACTGTATTTCCGTTCTTTGAGCCATCTGTATAGATGTCCAAGTGGTTGCTAAAAATATCACTATGTGCAGCAAATAAGCGTTTAAAGACCACAGGGGCTAGATTCTTTTTTTCATAACCTTTAAAAGGATGAAGGGTTTCGATAGCAGGTGGGTTCCAAGGAGGGTAGATGTGCAATAAACAAGTGCCCACCTCAATATTATTCAAAGGGCTGCCGTCGATTATGCTTCTCATTCTTACACCAAAAGAAGGCACACAAGATGGGCGATTCTGATAAAGAGTATCATTGTCAGAGTTTAAAATATATGTATGAAGTGGATGACTAGGATGTGAAAGGATACGGTAAAACAACTGCAGAGAAAGTTTTTTACGAGTATAATGTAATGAAGGTTCATTACAGTCAACATATAAGCTTAAAACAGGTGAAGTACGAAATGCACCAGAGCAAACACGAAGTGCGCTATGGTGCACTGTGTCAAGTTTATTAAGAACAGACTTACAAGCAGAACCGTAGACCTGGCAGGCATAGTCAATTTTTGCACGGATCATAGCACGATAAATCTTTAGAAGAGAGGTTCTGTCTGCTCCCCATGAAGTATTAGAAAGTACCCTAAGTAAATTAAGTGATTTTTCACATCTTGTCCGTAATTGTAAAATATGTGGTAAGAAGGTTTGTTTTTTGTCAAAAATCAGCCCTAGATATCGAACGTTGTCCACAACAGGAATTTGGGTTGATCCGATAAAAATTTCAGGGTCTGGATGCAGATCCCTAAGTCTACAAAAATGCACACAGGAAGTTTTGTCATGAGATATAACAAAGCCATTTTTATTAGTCCAATTAAGAATACTTCTAATAGCAATTTGCAATTGTCTTTCGATAAAACGTATATCCTCTCCCAAACACATAATACGGAAGTCGTCAACATATAAATCTCCCTTCACACAAGGGGGTAGTTGAGTGAGAATATCATTTATTTTAATAGCAAAGAGGGTGACACTCAGGACACTGCCCTGGGGAACACCCTCTTCTTGTACATAAAAACTAGAAATAGTTCCCCCAATACGAACTTGGAAAATTCGCATTGCAAGGAAGTTTTTGATAAAGATAGGAAGATTCCCACGCAAGTCCAAGTTAAAAAGGTCGCGGAGTATTCCATAACGCCATGTTCTGTCATAGGCTTTCGCCATGTCAAAAAATACTGAGACCAAATGCCTGCGTTTAAGAAAAGCTGTTCTTATGTAATGTTCAAGATGGATTAAATTATCGATAGTAGATCTACCACGTCGGAAACCACTTTGAAAAGCGGCAAGGCAGTTGTTAGTTTCTAAAACATGTATGAGACGGCAATTGACCATCTTTTCGAGAAGTTTGCAAAGGCAGCTTGAAAGGGCAATAGGCCTGTAATTATTAGGATCAGTAGCATCTTTTCCAGGTTTAGGAAAAGGAATAACGATGGCTCTGCACCAAGCATTAGGGAAAATGTGTTCTGTCCATATTCTGTTAAAAAAAGAAAGCAGATTATTAAGAGAAAGTGGAGAGAGGTGCTTGAGCATGACATAAGTGATGCCATCATGTCCAGGAGCAGATAAACGACTGTTATGCAAGCATTTTAAAAGTTCTGATAAAATAAATGGTTTGTTGTATGAAAATGAATTATTACTATTAAAATTAATACTGATCTTTTCAGTCTGTCTTTTATAAGATAAAAAAGGTTCAGGATATGAATCTGAATTTGAAATGGAAGCTAGGGTATTCCCTATTGTCTCAGCTATGTTTTTGGTAGAAGTGATGGTTTGACCGTTCAGTTTTAAAATTGAAATATGGCTTTCAGAATACAGACCCATGCAGTTTTTCACCCTTTTCCAAAGCTCTTTACTGGATGTGTTAGAATTTATGCTTGATACATACTTAATCCAGGATTCACGCTGGCTTTTGCGTCTTATTCGTCTAGCCTCTGCCTTTGCTTTTTTAAATGCTATATAATTAGTGTTGTTGGGGTACCTTCGAAATATACCCCCAGCTTTTTGTTGTTTTTTCTTTGCTAATTGGCAATCACTATTCCACCAAGATTTTCCGTTTTTATGAACATATGAAGTTTTAGGGATGCTAGCATCAGCAGCATTGATAATACAATGCGTTATATTATCAAGTGCTTTGTCAATGTCACTCTCTATCATGTTATTTGTGATGTCCGCAAGTGCTGTGAAAGTTGGCCAATTGGCTCTGTCATAAACATACCTTTTAGTATAATTATTGGAATCCGCACTTGGAGTAGTCAATGATATAAACGTAGGAAAGTGATCACTGCCATGTAGATCATTTGAGATCCAAAAGTTCCAAAATGGATAGATTGACGGGGAGCATATAGTAAGATCAATTGCATGAAAAGTGCGTGTAGGTTCATGGAAGTAGGTATGATCACCATTATTGAGTAGGCATAAGCCATTGTCAGAAATTAATTTTTCTATTATTTCTCCACGTTGATTGTTATCAGAACTGCCCCAGAGTTGGTTATGAGCATTAAAATCTCCAACGATGATAAATGGAGTGGGGAGTTGGAGAATGAGATTATGTAGGTGTGCAGACTGAATGGACTGGTTTGGTGGTAAGTAAATTGTACATATTGTTATAAGACGGTTTATATGGACACGGACAGCAACAGCTTGTAAATTAGTATTTAAACTGATAAGCGAATGAGGTAATGTGCGAGAAATGAAGAGAGCCACTCCTCCAGTGGCCCTATCACTACCAATGAAGTCTTTCCTGTAAGTAGCGTAATTGCGCAATTTTGCTTTGTCTTTTGGTTTTAGATGGGTTTCCTGTAGAGCTAAGCAGAGTGGTTGATGGTCAGAGAGGATGTCCCGGATTTCGTCATGTTTATTAAGATAACCACGGCAGTTCCATGAGATGATATTATTCATAATTACGAGAGTTAAATATGAGTATCTATGTCATTTTGATCAGAAACAGTAGACATGCTACTGTCTCCGTCGTCCAGTATTTTATCCGGTTCGGGATGAAGGTCCATAGCATCGTCATCCTCCATTCTTTGATTTTTTTTGTCTTTTTCCTGTGAATTTGTCTGACTTTTTGAGATTTTGTTCTTTTTTGGTGGGGGTATTGCAGATATAGTAGATTTAGTTTTTGAAATATTTTGCTTTAAAGAAGTTTTAGTTGTAATTTGTGCGTTCCTGTTATGAGATGGTATTTTGGAAGTATTAGAATGTAATGATCTTGGAGAGGCAGTTTGTGAAGAATTGGCAGAAGTGGATTGTTGTGTATCTAAGTTATCAGGCACAAATTCTTCAAATACAATATTTTCATCATCCGAGTCATTGCTACAGGGGTCGGATTCCATTTCCTCATCCACGTAATGCTGCAATTGCTTTGGATCTTTAATATTTTTTATAATTGAGCTGATGCCAGAGCTTTTCTTCCCCCTACCCACAGTCTTCCATTGTAGAGATGCTGGAGTTGAGGTTTTTTTAGTTGTTTGTATAGGGGGTTTTTTTAGATTCTGTTTTCTGGGAATATCAGGTTTCTGTGCTATTTTCGTAATTGTGGCATTTGTCTTAGTTTGCGGTTGAGATGACTTATTGGGTAGAGCTGTCAATTTCTGTAGTTTCTTCTCTAAGTCAACTATTTTTACTGGTTCAGAGGATGGGATGTTTGTTGATTGCGTTACGGTAGATTTTCTTTGTGGATAAGCGACATCAGTTTGTGTAGCCATGTGTCTTACGGCTGTTGATTGTTTCTTCAGTAGGCTGGAGTAGGTAATTCCGACAGATGGGGTTCTATTTTCAACTAGTTTACGGGCATCAGGATAAGATAAATTCTGAGTGATTTTTATAGTAACTATTTCTTTTTCACGGTTCCAGTTAGGGCACTTGCGAGAGTATGCTGTATGATTTCCTTTACAGTTAACGCAGCATTCGGATTTTTCACATGAGGTATTGTCATGGCCGACCTCTGCACAACGTGCACAGGTGAGAGATCCACGACAGTTTGTTTTAGTATGACCGTAACGCTGACATTTAAAACAGCGGTTGGGATTTGGTATATAGGGTCTGACTTTACAGTTTAGATATCCTGCTTTAATTCTAGGTGGTAAAATAGTGCTATTGAAGGTTAGAATAATATGTTTAGTGGGAATTATCTGCTCGTTTTTACGGATAGTGATACGGCGTACGTCTATGACATTTTGGTCTTGTAAATTTTCTAAAAGTTCATCTTTGGTTGAGTATAAAAGATCAGGTTCTGATATTACTCCGCGGCTTGTATTTAAGGTTCTATGTACTTGTACGGAAACAGAAAAAGTGCCTATTGTAGTGCAATTAGAGAGATATTGTGATTGTTTGGCTGTAGAAACTTCAACCAGCAAATCGCCAGATTGTAATTTTTTGAGAGAATGACCATCTCCCAAGACAGACTGAAAAGTTTTAGCTATAAGAAATGGTGAAGTTTTTTTAAAGGAGCAGTCAGAGTGACTATCAGTACGTTTCACGATGAAAAAGCGAGTAAATGAGAAAGACAGTACTGTTTGTTGCTCTCCACTAGGGAGAGAAGTAGAAGGAAAAGAAGTGTTTCCATCCATATTTAAAAAGAATAAAATTCAGACCCCGGCCGCACCACCTTCTCCCGAGCCCTACAAGGGGATGCACATTCTTGCACCAGTGCTAACCAGGGCCCATACGGTCACAAGACAACCCTATGTCAGTCTCCACCCTTAACGAGATGACTGGTAGTTGCTCGATCACTTGATCCCTAGAGCCAGTGACAAAAGCCAGCTGACCAGCCGATTGATGCATACGGGACCAAATGCACCTCCCGCCTACCTGAAGCAGAGGCCAAAGCAGTGTGTTGGTTTCCCTCAACTGCCAGGATCCCCCTTTCCAGGGACACGGGTCGCCACGCACGGCCAAAACGTGGGTGGTTTACAATTCTCTATGAGTCGATATGCAGGATGACATCGGCTCATACAGAATTGCCCTCACCTCCGAAGAGGAAACCACAATGAGAGTGAAAGAAAGATGAAAGGAAGATAAGAGGAGTAAGAGGAAAAAGAAAGGAGAAAGATCACTCAGGTGCTCCGGGGTTGTGAAGCCCGTGAATACCTAAAGAAGGTATCCCCCTGGGGGACATATTATACATAGGAACGTAATAAAAAATATACAAGGTGATTCTAATTTTTTTTACAATAAAAGAGGGGTGATAGTACACATCAAGACAAATAATATTAAATAAGAGACCAAGGGTCCCAAAAGTTTTCCAAAGGAGATATCCGCCTTTAAAGTTTAGGGATCAAAATTTCAAATAAACTTAAAAAACGGAAAAATTGGTCGACTGATTTGCGGTTTTCAGTAAAATTATTCTTTATGTCGGCATTTTCTTAAAATTAAATTATAAAGATAAATTTCAAAAAATGTCGATAGAGGGCGCTTTAGACTTTGGAGTAGCGAACAACTGTTTTTTGTCGGATTTTTTTTGCATCTCATTAAACGTTTTGGTAAGCATAGATTTAAACTTAAATTTTGAGATCAAAATATGAATAGTTGGGAGTGGTTAAATAGCACAAACTGAACTGTGCTCAAAGGGTTCAAATTACAAATGATTATAAAAAATAGAAAAATTGGTCGATTCGTTTGCGTTTAACACTAAAACTACTCTTTAAATCATCACTTTCGTGAAAAGAAATTGTAGATAAATTTCAAAAAATGCCGATAGAGGGCGCTTTAGACTTTGGAGTAACGAACCGATCTTTTTTTGGCGTTATTTTTTGCATTTTATTACGTGTTTTCGTAAGCTTCGAGTGAAACTTAAATTTTAAGCTCAAAACCTGAATAGATGGGAGTGGTTTAGACAAACTGAACTGTGTTCAGAGGGTTAAAATTTCAAATAATTATAAAAAACGGAAAAAATTGGTCGATTCGTTTGCGGTTTTCGGTAAAACTACTATTTAAATCAGCATTTTCTTGAAAATAAATTTTAAATATAAATTTCACAAAATGCCGATAGAGGGCGCCTTAGACTTTGGAGAAGCGTACAACTATTTTTAACCGTTATTTTTTTTTTAATCTCATTAAATGCTTTTAAATGCATAGACTTAAATTGAGGGCTCAAATTCTTAATCGTTGGGAGTGTTTAAGTAGCGAAATATTGAATAGTGTTCGAAAGGGGGGGTTAAATTTCCATTTCTGAACACACTTCATTTTGCGCTTCTTAATCCCTCCCAACGATTCTGAATTTGAGCTCAAAATTTAAGTTTAAATCTAAGCTTATGAAAATATTTAATAAGTTTTTGCAAGCATTTAATTAGATACAAAAAATAATAGTTAAAATTAGTTGTTAGTTACTCTGAAGTTTAAGTCGCCTTCTAACGGATTTTTTTTTAATTTAACTTTAAAATTTGTAATTTAAAAAGATACTGACTTAAAGAATAGTATTATTTTAAACCGCAAACGAATCGACCAATTTTTCCATTTTCCATAGTTATTTGAAATTTGAACCTCACCCCCCCCCCACACACACACATATACACATTAAACACAGTTCAATTTGTCTACTTAACCACTCCCAACTATTCAGATTTTCAGCTCAAAATTTATGTTTATGTCTAAGCTTCTAAAAAAGTTATCGAGATGCAAATAATAACGGTAAAAAATGGTCTTTTTTGTTACTCCAAAGTCTAAAGCGCCCTCTATCGCCATTTTTTTAAATTTCGCTTTATAATTTATTTTTAATAAAATAGCGATATAAAGAATAGGTGAAAACCACAAATCAATTGACCAATTTTTCCGTTTTTTATAATCATTTGAAATTTGAACCCTCTGAACACAGTTCAGTTTGTGCTACTTAACCACTTCTAACTATTCAGATTTTGAGCTCAAAATTTAAGTTTAAGTCTAAGCTTACGAAAACATTTAATAAGATGCAAAAAATAATGCCAAAAAAAGAGTTGTTCGTTATTCCAAAGTCTAAAGCGCCCTCTATCGGCATTTTTTGAAATTTATCTTTATAATTTATTTTCACGAAAAGGATGATTTAAAGAGTAATTTTAGTGAAAACCGCAAATGAATCGACCAATTTTTTCGTTTTTTATAATCATTTGAAATTTGAACACTCTCAACACAGTTCAGTTTGTGCTATTTAACCACTCCCAACTATTCAGATTTTGATCTCAAAATTTAAGTTTAACACTATGCTTACGAAAACATTTTATAAGATGCAAAAAAATCCGGCAAAAGATAGTTGTTCGTTACTCGAAAGTCTGAAGCGCCCTCTATCGGCATTTTTTGAAATTTATCTTTATAATTTAATTTCAAGAAAATGCCGACAAAAGGATAATTTTAGTGAAAACCGCAAATCAATCGACCAATCAATCGAATCAATCGATCGTTTTTTATGATTATTTGAAATTTTGGTCCCTAAACTTTAATGGCGGTATCTCCTTTGGAAAACGTTTGGAACCCTTGGTCTTCTATTTAATATTGTTTTCCTTGATGTGTACTATTACCCCTCTTTTATTGTAAAAAAAATTAGAATCATTCTGTATATATCTAATAAAATAAAAAAAAATTGCGCCGTTTTGCTCTCTCTCAGTTTTTAATTCTAAAATTGTGGAACATATTTTTAATGTTAGTTTCGAAATATATTAAACTTTTAACAGCTAAAGTCCTTTTTCTTTTTATTTAACTTATTAATAATCGATTGCTTGTTTCTCAAAAAGGCGTGAAATTATTTCGTAATCTTTCCTTTTTAGAATATTCTAGGGATTTTAATTTTATTTTTTATTTAACATCACGTGATCTGTGTTAATGCGCGGATGTTAAAAGGCTCGTCTATTTGCGAAACAAGATATAATCCTTACCCGAGGCCCACGCCTCCTAGGCCAATCAGAGGTGATCATTTTTTCTGCGTAGACTGAGATTAATCCTGGTTGGATTTTTAAAATGATTGACGCGGAGTGAGGAGGGGCTAGTTTGTCGTGCAAATGTGGCTTTCTCATTTGGGTTTTTAGGAGCTCAGAATGCATCTTTCCTTTCAACTGCCTGGTCGCCCGATAATCTTTTCCCAATAAATTGTAAGATGGGATGACGTAACTTAGTCACGAAGTTGGTGAAGTGGAGGTTATTTGATGAGAGTGCCAAGGTGATTGCGGTAAAGAACTTAACTTATTTATGAGTTCTAATAAAATTAATTTAAAGACTGCTTGATTGAACTTTCTTATGGGGAAATATCCCAATAAACTCATCCACTGCTGGTCAAACTGCCGGAGCGACTGCTCAGCTCATTCCACTGTTGACTTTTAGATGCTCTCCATCGTCGTATCATGACATATATATATATATATATATATATATTTCATTGATAACCTTATATCTTTCCAGGCCCATGTTTACAGCAAGCTGACGGTGGGCTGTTAATACACGTCATGTGTATTATTTTGAATTTACTGTGGTTTTTACAAAGTTTTATTATTTTATTTGCGGAAAGATTTTGCTATGATATCACTTATAAAGTAACGACAAATGTTTATAATGAATGCAGATGGCTAAACTTCAGTTCGAGAGCATGTTTCAAAGAGTGAGATTCATTTTGTTTACCAAATATAAATTAGTTACTGTACAAGTAATATGCTATAAAACTTCAAATTTTAAGCTTCCCAATTTTTTTTATGTTTCTATACTTTTCAACATCAGAAACGCCCCCCAAATCTCATTAAATTTATTGCAGCTTCGAAACTTTTATTTAGTTTTATTGAAAAGCATATATTTTCACATTTATGGAAAAAGTGTAGAAATAAAATATCTTTGTATTTTTATCTTCTGCTTTCACTTTTAAAATTATTAGTTTTCTTGAAACAAAAAAGTTTTATTCTATAAAATAATTCTATAGAATTTTCCCGTTTCTACAAAAGTTACGTTAGCATTACTAATATTTTCTATTTTTAGTGCAATAGATTTTACGTAACATTGATTTTGTAATAATTTGTCTTATTTTTTGCACACTTCCATATTTTAATGTACATTTTGTTTATTAATGAATATTAAATACAAATTTCAAGAGTATCAATCGCAAAATATTTCCGTATTGTTACGATCATAGTCATTATCAAAGCTTAACATCGAAATAAGTGTTGTATCAGAATGGCTTGCATAAAAAATGTACAAAGTGTACAAAAATGAAAACATAAATACTTTTTCTGTGTGTTAAGATATCATTTGCACAATCAATTAGTAATGAAAAATTAAAATATATATATTTTTTTTTGTTTTTCATGGACTTTGCAATGGAAAAAAATAAAGTAAAATAAAAAATTCTAAAAAATTGTCAAAAAAATTACGTATTGAGTTCTCTTGTATCATCAAATTTTATGTGCAAAAAATGAATTTAATTTTTTTCGCATTAAACTCTTCTTAAATATTAGTTTTTATATGAATTCATAACTCAAATGAAATATATATATACATACATAAACTCCGGGGTCTGAAGAGGATATAATTACAGACCTGTTAATAAATTGTTATGAAAAAAAAGAAAGATGTGTTTAATTATCTATTCGATTTAAAAAGCACCAAAAACAGGCGACAAATTACAATTAAAATGATAAAATTTTGTATAAATACCATGACATCAAAGAAATACTCAAGACACTTTCGAGATGAAAAATGCTGCAACCCGTCATCAGCTACTGTAAACATGTGCCCGTTCATTTTATAGTGATTTATAGAAGAAACCTTTTAACTCTTTGAAATAGTTTTATTGAAGACAGCTAACTTGCAGAATAATATAGGAGTATAGGCGGTACCTTAATCCACGAATAACGACAAAAAGGTCTGCATTTTTGCAGGCAGGCAGTCAGAGAAGAAATAATAGAAAAAAGACGGCTCCAGATTCTTCTCTTAATTTTATTAACAACATGGTATGAAAAATATCAAGTCAAAATCATACAAAGAAAATGTCGCTTCGTGCAGTTTGGTTCGCAGACTAATAAATGCATAAAGAAAAATATATAACAAACGACAAAAATAAAAAAAGCTCTGGCAGCTAGAATTAATTAATTAATTTATTTATTTATTTATTAATGTTCCATAGAATTCAAATGGTGACTAACGGTGAGATCTTGCGTGAAAACATTTAACATCAGAAAATCTTTCATATCTGTTATTTCTTTATACAAGAAAAAATAGGGTTAAAATAAAATTTTGTTACCCTTTAAAGTGATTAGGGATTAAAAGGTACATTTAAAAACTAAAAACAATTAATTTAAAATTATGTGTGATTTCTACATCACTATATGCTAAAATGAAAAATCTATTTTTTTATATATATATAAAAGTTATGTTACTAAAATCAGATAAAAATAATATTCTTCAAAATGTTCTTTAATTTATTAAAATCAAGCCTGTTTTAAAAAACAAAATTTAAATTGATTAAGTTTAGTTGACGTTTTATGTGCTGTTTTTTTTTTAAACATGAAGCGGTTTATTTTTTTTATATTTAATATTTTTATCAAACCTATAATACGGATTTGGAAGTTAAAAACGAAATAGTACAAAATCAGAAAGACTGGGCACATAGAATTACACTAATTAATTATTTTCAGCTGACGGAATGTGCTGAGCATAACTAATGGACAATAAATATTACCGGGCGATATATATATATATATATATATAGTTATATTTATTAATATCTTTCATCATTTCTTTTTTAAAATAGTAATAATTATTAAATATTACATTTCTTCAATTGAATACTTAATTACAATAATATTATAATACATAATAATCTCATATATATTATAAATGTGAAAGTTTGTCCGAAAAATTGGAATGAAATTGGCATATAAACGGATGGATTAATGTCTTTGAATCTTTGCTTATAGATAAATTATAGCCCGTAAATGAACATAGGCTATCTTTTATTCATTTTATTCAAATATTTTACTTAATAATTCAAAATTTCATTATTTTTCAAACAGAATCAATACACATTTTTTAGATAAAATTGACCATTATCCTTTGCTGTTGCCAATAAAATAGAAATCTGGAATGATAATTTCTCAGAGGCAATAAACTTTAATTGAGCAATTCCCGTGTAAAAAAAAAAAAAAAAAAAAAAAAAACAAGAAAAAAATTTGAAAAGATAATAAGTATGACGTCACATTTGAAATAGAGTATTCTTTGTTATACATTAAACATATATTTGTTTCATTAACAAGAATTTTTCTGTCAAAAATGGCGACATAATTAGAATGAAAAAAAAAAATATTTTCAATGAAATATTTCACTTGAAAAAATGGGACGTCATAGTTGAAATAAATCAGGTACTTTATAGTAGTCGTTAAAAATACAAGAGGCATGAATATCAGTAGCTAATAGAGCTAGATAAATAATGACGTCATATTTAAAATGAATGAGAAATATTTTTTACTTATACTAATTAATAAGTTATAAGTTACATATAAATGAAAATTTTTATTCAAAACTTATAATTATCAATGGAAGAAATTTTTTGTGGGGAAAAGGCGGAAAATAAAACTAATGATTAATATTTTTTTTACAATATTTTTTAACACTTTCCAACAAAGTTGAAAATTTATTATGCTTTCGATTTGTCTGTCCGTATGGCCGAATTCGTAAGCATACTCGGATTGCCATGAAATTTTTGGACGTTATTAATTTTTACCTTAGCACGAATACCTATTGAAAATGAAGTTTCTACCATAATTAGTTTATTTTCAGGGATAGTAAAAAAATTTCCTTACATTACGGCATTATGGGGAAAAATCGTTTACATTGAATTTTAACGATGTTACACCCTGTGAAACATATTAAAATTTATATGCATCTACAGAGTGCGATAAAATATGCATTTTGTAAAGTATGCAGTGAAAAGGACACTTACTATTCATTTACAGGGTCACACAAAATAATTACATTGCATAAGAATAAAGGGAGGAGCAGTTTGCGACATATTTTAACAATGGTAAACGATTTCATGTATAATCAAATTGATTTACGTTGCTGAGGCTTAATAGGAGTTATTTCATGCATAATACGTCATGCATACTGGTGTGTATAAATGCTGATAGTTACACAATTTAGATATACAGGGTTACACAAAAAATCTTGGAAAGGTTACTGAATATGAGTGTAATTTAGTTAAAGGTGGTTTTCAAATAAAATATGCATTTTTATTTTGAACTGCATTCAGTAACTAAGAAATGTTTGTAGTATATAGATGATATGCAGGGCCACGCAAAGAACTGGATACATGGCTGTCTTCGAATGATAGTTTCTGAAAATGTAAATTAGGTAGTAATAAGGAATATTTTTGTTTGAACTAAATTTTAGACAATACTTTCGTGTATTAAAGATACTAGTTAAACTACAGGGCTGAACAAAATTATTCAAGAATGTTTCTATCTATTAATGTAAATCGCTGAAAGGAAAATTTCAACCAGCAAAAAAAAATCAGCAAACACGGATCATCAGAATTTTTTTACTATAAATCGCGATAAAAAGTTAATTACACATGTTTTAAACCAACGAATTCTTTTGCTTGATTGACTAATTAATTCTTCTTTAAATGTTATATGAACGAAGTCACGGGTAACAGCTAGTATCGTAATAATCCTGATAGAGTTCTGAATAGTTCTGAACAGTCATGTGTGTTTAAAATTATACAATTTTATAAAGACGAATTTTTTTATTCCCATAATAGTTCTGAACAGTCATGTATGTTTAAAATTATACAATTTTATAGAGATGAATTTTTTTATTATTATTATTAAAGTTCAAGTTTGGCAACAATCTGTTTTTTAGCCGTAGATCTTTTTTAAAAGAACGTACTTTTTGAAAAAAATTTCATTATTTTTTTTAAGAAATGAAAGCAAAAAATATTTTTAAAAAGATATTTTAAATTCTCAAAGGCACGCGCGGCGCAAAGAAATTCCTAAATATGTACAGTTAGTAGATTTTCACAGGTAAATTCAAATAAAAAACGTCGTGTTACATAATTGCAGACATTTTTTCCACATTCTAAGATAATATGACTTGAAGGTTACTTTTGAGAAATAGTGGTGATATATATAAACAGCGTATTTACTTCTGGGTATATGGTGAGAGTATGATACTCACTGAGTGAGTATTGCAAGGTTAAAAATCATAAATTTTAGAGTTAATGAATATAAGAAAAAATGCAAATTAAAAATATTTTTATGCTTTAAAGTCATTTCAAATTCCATTATTTTAGGGGGCGGGTGTGTGTGTGTGGGGGGGGTTAATAACCATATATTAGATTAAAAGAATACATTATACATTAGATTAAAAGAATCGTAAACAATGATTTTCTAAAACAGGTCATGTCACACAGCTCTTTAGAATATTTTCTTATATCCTAAGTCTAAAAATCACGATTTTTAAAAGTAATACTCTTAAAATAAAAAAATAAATAAATGGAAACACTGTTTGAAACATTCTCGTAAATTATTACTTCAACATCATCTAACTGAAACTTTAAACGTGGCTTTTCTCATCTAAAACCGCAATTTCTATCTCTGATAGAACGGAGATACTCAAAATTCTTTTATTGTAAGAGGAAAGAGCAATAAAATTTTAATCTAGGAGCTTACATGGAAGAATGGAAAAATGTAATTGAAAAACTTGAAATACCTTTATAATTTTTTGTGGTTCACTTGCTCCATTAATTTTTAAAAGCTTTCCTTTTGATAAAATTTTTTCTCGAACATAAAATGAAATACAATAAAGAGTGTTATAAAATAACGGAAAATTCTATTTCAATTTTATACTTCTTTATTTGATTTAATTTTTTTAATGTATTGGAATTTTATAATAGACCTTTCTCTCATTTCCCGATATGCTTGAATTATAAAAATTATGTTCACAGGTGTTTATCAATGACACTATACTGTTCAAAAATTTGAAGCCCACTGCCAGATCTTAGTCCATAGAGGAAGATGAGAAATAGAGATGTGTATGCCGTAAAAACGGTTTACAGTAATGCTGCGTGTTATGGCTTAAATTTAAATTCCCTCATTTGGCCCAGACAAAACAAGGGCGTGAAAAAATACAGAATTCCTTGACATTACCCGTTTATTTTTCCTCCTAATGAAAATGAACAGCTTATATTCAAGCATACTAAAGTAGCATTTCATTGTATAATGAATTAAAAACTGTATTATTAAAAGTTTCCTGCTTTTTTGCGAAATCGTGGGTGTGTTTGGGCCCAGTTTAGCGGATTTTAGGATTACATTTATGGCGTCAACTCCAACCATCTCATTTCATCTCTGTTTTACCTCTTTTCTCTATGCTTTCGACATTATTTTAGAAAACAGTTACTTTACAATTACATTAGTTTATCAGTATTAATATCATAATCAGAGCAATTTTATAGTTAGAATAGAATTAAAATAAGCTTCTGTAAAAAACAGTTGAATGACAGTATGCTGTAATAAAAAGAAAGGGACTGGGGTTAACTGATGGGATTCAGTTCGCAGCCTATTCACTTAATTTAAAAAATAATATTTCTCGAAAAATAAATTGACAATAAAAAAATTAATAAAGTGTGTGAAGCCACCCCCCCCCCCCTCATTTTTCAATTTTTCAATGAACCGAAAAACGAATTGATGGGGTTTATCAAAGTGAACTAGTACGCCAAATTTGAAACAACAGTGATTATTCTGAATGGTTACCTGTTTAACTAAGTGAAAGGGGAAAATTAGTCCCCTTCTCTCGTTTGTACTTAACCAATGAAACCCAAAACTAAACATGGAAGAACCTTATTAGAAAGAACCTATATCTAAAATTTGAATAAAATCGAGTCTAGAGTTATTGCATTAGATACATACATTGTTATATTTAAAACGTGTGGGCACATTATCTCTCAGCCTTTAATAGTCTATAAGTTAAAAATGCTTGAATTTACAGCAAATGTTTAATAGTGTACAATATTTAAATATTTTAATTTAAACTAAAATTACCATTTTAAGGTATTTTTCCGTTATTCGAGTGCACGTGGTAAACCAACCAATAATCTTCATGTTCACAACTGTGTACTGGTTACGATAGCAATTTAGATAATGTGGCACCAAATTGCAAAATTGATTAACTGACCGTGAAACTGAAAATTTTTAAGCACTTACAGATAAAAAGATTGTTTTAAAATTTTTTATGAGGATACTATATAGTTTTAGATATTTAACAGTTTAACTTGTCCCCACTCCCCAAGCCAGATTAGTATGTGTAATTTGCAAGAACCAACTCAAGAAAGTTCGTTAAGCAACCGGTATAACAGAGCAATCATCAAAATAACAGGCTGTCCAAGTAGGTCAGCCGGGGGGGGGGGGGGGGTTGTCTACTTGAATGGCCGCCATGCGCCGATGAGGCGGCAAACACCCCGTTGCCAGACAAGTCATTCGAGTAGGGAAATACGGCAGATAGGGGGTCTGGCCATCGGATTGATGTAAGCCGATATCCGGCATGTACGTTCATGGTCCCTGGTGCATGTAAAATCCTTCGTGGCCGCAAAATCCTCCAAGTTACCTGTGAAATATACCTCTGGAGGTGCCTTTTCAGGTGAAGATCTCGTCACCTGATCAAATTTCAAAACTACCAGATCAACTCGAGTAGAAAAGCTCAGGTACCAAACAAGAAGTGTACACTGAGAAAAAAAATATGGCGCATTCACCTAGAATGAATAGTTAGTCACTTTCTGAGTACCTAAACTAGAACTACAGATTTTCGAACTATGCGTATAGGTTAAACAACTCATCTGAATAGACGAAATAACCTAGCATTTCTATGTTAAAACTGTTGTTAGCTTTCATTCAAAAACTAAAACAAAATTACTTCACCTTTTTCATTCACGCATAAAAACATTTCATATTTATTTACTTAGAAGGTGTCAGAAATAAAAATTTAAATTAGAAAGTTGTTGACATGTTTCGGTTCATTTATAAGAACCGTATTCATAACATATTAAAATCAGTAGAAAATTAAATAACACTGGATATAAATATAATTTAAAAATCAAAACAAAACATTGCGCCCTCTATGATCGTGAATATAGCCATTGCCACCGCGGCATATAAATATAATAAATTTTGACCATATATTAAAATTAAAATTAATAAAAGTAGAAAAACTAAATGACTCTGGATATAAAGGTAATTTAAAAGCCCAAAATATAAAAACATTGCGCCCTCTATGATCGTGAATAGCCAATGCCACCGCGGTTCTTCCTATTAGACTCACCCTTTAAATATTTATTAAGTAATTCTAACCACAAACTCGGAATGTCATAAGAATAAGAATCATTACAAACCCTATCCCTTCTAGAATATATTTCTATGGATTCACGGATGATTAATTTTCGGAATAAACTTGAAATGAACACTAATCTACTATCTTTAAAACAAATTTTAACCCCCCTCTTTAAAAACAATCTTGATAACGCAGTCTTATCCCTACCAAATTTTATGTCACATTCATGCTCTTTCTTTCTAACCCCAAACTTTCTACCTGTCATACCGATATAAAAATTAATATCCCCCCTTTCATTCTCATATGGAATTTCATACACCCCTGCTAGATCATCCTGTGGAACCGGATCAAAAGCTCTGTATAGAAGATGTTTTAACTTAGGAGGTGGCTTAGCAACTAATTCTATTTTAAACTTTTTTAATTTAGCTTTAAGCCTCTCACTATACAGAGCTTTTGATCCGGTTCCACAGGATGATCTAGCAGGGGTGTATGAAATTCCATATGAGAATGAAAGGGGGGATATTAATTTTTATATCGGTATGACAGGTAGAAAGTTTGGGGTTAGAAAGAAAGAGCATGAATGTGACATAAAATTTGGTAGGGATAAGACTGCGTTATCAAGATTGTTTTTAAAGAGGGGGGTTAAAATTTGTTTTAAAGATAGTAGATTAGTGTTCATTTCAAGTTTATTCCGAAAATTAATCATCCGTGAATCCATAGAAATATATTCTAGAAGGGATAGGGTTTGTAATGATTCTTATTCTTATGACATTCCGAGTTTGTGGTTAGAATTACTTAATAAATATTTAAAGGGTGAGTCTAATAGGAAGAACCGCGGTGGCATTGGCTATTCACGATCATAGAGGGCGCAATGTTTTTATATTTTGGGTTTTTAAATTACCTTTATATCCAGAGTCATTTAGTTTTTCTACTTTTATTAATTTTAATTTTAATATATGGTCAAAATTTATTATATTTATATGCCGCGGTGGCAATGGCTATATTCACGATCATAGAGGGCGCAATGTTTTGTTTTGATTTTTAAATTATATTTATATCCAGTGTTATTTAATTTTCTACTGATTTTAATATATTATGAATACGGTTCTTATAAATGAACCGAAACATGTCAACAACTTTCTAATTTAAATTTTTATTTCTGACACCTTCTAAGTAAATAAATATGAAATGTTTTTATGCGTGAATGAAAAAGGTGAAGTAATTTTGTTTTAGTTTTTGAATGAAAGCTAACAACAGTTTTAACATTGAATTTTATCGATACTGGATAATAAGATGAGTTTTTATACAAGTTTTAATCGGTTTAAGAATTTGAGAATGACGCTGGATCGTGAAATTTTAAATTTGAGATTTCTAAAGGTTTGTAAGAAAGTTAATGTTGTTCCGAACTTTTTATCAGTTAAAAACAAAACTATTAAACAATTATTTAATAGTATGGTACGTGTTTTTGAAAGAAGATGTCTGACACTATTTATCAGGAAGAAATATTCTGTTATTAATGATTTGAATATTAGGACATATGAAGCTTATATGCAGCTAGTTAGATGTTGTGATCATAAAAATGCCGAACTTGGGAATAATGATGTTTGGATTGAGAAGTTTGATTTATTGACTAGAAAGTTAGAAAGATGGAGGGAGATTCAAAACTGTTATAAAGTGGCTAAACTTAAGAAAAAAGTGGAGAAGTTGATTTTAAGGTCAAGAATATCTGTTCGTGGTCCTGAATTAATGGAGAAAGTGGAAATTGTTAATTTATCTAAGAAGGAGTTTAATGATAGAGAATTAGATCTGTTGAATAAAGGCCCGAAATTTATGTTTGAACAGAAGCAAAATGTTAAAAATTTAATTATGGAGGCAGAATGTATAATTAGTAAAGTAAATAGTGAAAACAAGGAGGAAGTTAGAAATATAATGTTTACTGAATTAGATAAATATATGAAAAGGCCTTTAAATCTTAATACACCTGAGTTAAACATTGTTAAAAATTTGAAAAAAGATAGTGAAGTGTTGTTCATACAGACTGACAAGTCCAACAGGATTGCTGTTTTGGATCGTAATGAGTATAAAGTTAAAATGCAAAAAGCTATTGCCGATATGGATTGTTCCTTAATTGAAAAATCTCCTTTGAATAAAATCCACAAAAAGGTGAAAGATATTATTGAAAAAGGTTGTTGGCCAGATAATGTTAAAGTTAGATTGTTTATTAATAAACAGGGTGTGATTCCACGTTTGATAGGTAGATTAAAAGATCATAAAGAGGGGTATCCTCTACGCCCCATCGTTACAAGATGCCAAGCACCGACTTACTATTTGGAAAAGGCGTTTGTGCTTATTTTGAAAGAGTTACTGCCGCCATCAGAGTATGTCGTGGATTCCACTGCAAGTTTTGTTGAAAGCATAAGGACACTTGAGATTCCTCATAACTGTTTATTAGCTAGTTTGGATGTCAAATCACTTTTTCCGTCGATTGACATTTTTGAAGTTTGTGAGGAAATTAAAAAGAGGATTGACAAGGCGGAAATATATAATGACAGTGTAAAATGTACTTTAAAAGATGGTTTACAGTTGATTGTACAAAGTAATTATTTTGTTTTTGATGGTAAAATTTATAAACAAAACATGGGTGCCCCTATGGGTTCTCCTATTTCGGGTTTTTTAGCTGAGTTTAAAATGAGGCCTTTTGAAGAGAATATTTTCACAAAGTTCGAGAAAGTTCCTAAATTTTGGAAGAGATATGTTGACGATGTGTTTTTAATTTGGGAGGGGGGAGTTGAGTCTTTCATTGTTTTTGTAGATGAAGTTAATAAACTAGATAGGAATATTCAATTTACGTTTGAATTGGAAAATGATCGTGCTATTTCATTTTTAGACGTGTGGCTTATTAGAGAGGGTTCTATGTTAAAAAGGAAAGTTTACAGGAAGGATATAGCTAGTCAGCATATTATTCCATTTTCTGCGTATTCACCCTTTGGGTATAAGTTTTCTACATTCCGGTTCATGGTTAATCGTGCGTTTATTATTTGTTCTGATGAATTTTTGTATGAAGAGTTGAATTATATTTTTAATATTGCTAAGTTGAATGGTTACAAAAAGGATAAAATTAATAAATTGGTTAAAAATTATAGGGATAAAAATAATTCTCAGGTTAATTGTAATTTGGTTGATAATGTCTGTGAGAAGGGGGAAGAGATTGGGGTTAAAAGACTATCGTTTCCTTATATAAAGGGTAATTTTGAGAGGCTTAAAGCTAAATTAAAAAAGTTTAAAATAGAATTAGTTGCTAAGCCACCTCCTAAGTTAAAACATCTTCTATACAGAGCTTTTGATCCGGTTCCACAGGATGATCTAGCAGGGGTGTATGAAATTCCATATGAGAATGAAAGGGGGGATATTAATTTTTATATCGGTATGACAGGTAGAAAGTTTGGGGTTAGAAAGAAAGAGCATGAATGTGACATAAAATTTGGTAGGGATAAGACTGCGTTATCAAGATTGTTTTTAAAGAGGGGGGTTAAAATTTGTTTTAAAGATCGTAGATTAGTGTTCATTTCAAGTTTATTCCGAAAATTAATCATCCGTGAATCCATAGAAATATATTCTAGAAGGGATAGGGTTTGTAATGATTCTTATTCTTATGACATTCCGAGTTTGTGGTTAGAATTACTTAATAAATATTTAAAGGGTGAGTCTAATAGGAAGAACCGCGGTGGCATTGGCTATTCACGATCATAGAGGGCGCAATGTTTTTATATTTTGGGTTTTTAAATTACCTTTATATCCAGAGTCATTTAGTTTTTCTACTTTTATTAATTTTAATTTTAATATATGGTCAAAATTTATTATATTTATATGCCGCGGTGGCAATGGCTATATTCACGATCATAGAGGGCGCAATGTTTTGTTTTGATTTTTAAATTATATTTATATCCAGTGTTATTTAATTTTCTACTGATTTTAATATGTTATGAATACGGTTCTTATAAATGAACCGAAACATGTCAACAACTTTCTAATTTAAATTTTTATTTCTGACACCTTCTAAGTAAATAAATATGAAATGTTTTTATGCTAGCATTTCTAGTCTCTTGTTTTGTAGGGAACGAAACGATATTGAGTCGTTTCAGTAACGAGAAATTATAGCTAGGTTTTAGAAATGGCTTTATAAACTAGAATTATAGTTACTAAATAAAACCTCTTGTGTTCGCATCTATTTGCAGTGATTTTCAGATAAGTTTGTCAACTAGAATATAGGAAGACGCTCTTGAATTCTAATAGGAGATTTTAGAACTCGCTAGCAAAGGGAGCTAGAATTTATAAGGATGACATGGAACTATTTTTTCAAGAGTCACAGTTTAGATTCTGGATGCTAGAATTATATTTTTTTCTCAGTGTAAAATGTTAAGTAACCGGATCAATAAAGTTCACAACTAAGCAGTTGGCAATGTCGTAAGGTTGAAGATATAGACGACAGTCATGTTTATTGCCGCAAAGTGGCGATTAGGTGTTCCCCCCGCCTCGATACCAAGTATCAAACCCGTTTAGCTGGAGAAATCCGGCAGATAGAGGCCTGTTTATCAGTTAGAAAAAAAGAAAGAGTCAGAAATGTCTGAGTGAATTACAAATGACTTATTATTGAATGGTTTTTATTCTTTCATTTAAATTTTTATGTTTTACTTTTTAAGGATATCATTATATCAAGACCGTTTAGTGACGCCAATTTTTGATATATTTGGCTTAAAATATGTTTAATTCTATTTATATTTGTGAACATTACGCATGTCTGATTTTTATGGGGAATTATTGGTATTTAATGTACATATTGCATGTTATTTTTGCATAATCTAATAATTTTTCGGTTTCCTTTATATGTCTGTATTTTAAATACTAATGCACTTTTTAAAAAGACTAATTGAATTTAAAACATAATTTCTTCTTCTCTATACTATAAATGGTATGAACGTATATGAATATTTCTTAAAAAGACAATATTTTCCAAAAGAAATCCGATTCAAACAAAACTGATTGTCGCGTTTATCTTAGTTTATTCAAACTTTAATCTGAAGCTTTAAAATATATTTCTTTATAATAACATTAAAATAGTGAAAGTTTTTTTTTTTCTCATAGAAAGAATATCATGTCTAAGTTTGAGTGACATGTTTATTTCTTCTTCTTTTTTTTAAATCCATTTATTTTGAATGGCTTAGTAATTTAAATAAAATGAACATGAAACTGCATTAGATGTAGGCAGTACTTCTAAAATGTCACACTAATGAAATTATGTATTTATTTACTCATTTTTCAGCATTTTTATTTGCAATATAAAAAATAATCTTATTAAAAAATCATGAAAATAATATTTTTACTTTTTTACTTGATAATGAGTATGAAAGTTTACAAATATGTTTTATTACTTATCCTTTTTAATTATTTTTAAAACAAATTGCATTAATTTTTAAATCATCTACTTTTGTAATGTACATCTTAAATGCTACTTTGGTCTAAAATTCGTCTTTTATCATGTATATTGTTCCGTGCTTCATGTATCCAAAGCAATTTTTTTTCTAGAAGAAATTTACATTACTGTACAATGCGAAAAAAGAATATTTTCTCATCTAGAAACTAGTCGTTGGAGCTACCGTAATACTTACTCATCATAGATATTCATAATATAATATATGAAAACAAAACATGTGTAAACTATTTACAAAATGCACTGCAATTCGAAAACAAAATTTAAATGTATATTGAAATAATTTTAACACATAATAATGCTTTATTAATGAATTGCTGAGAACCGATTTTGACAAATAGCATAAAACGCCAAACTACTCAAGTAGTACTGAAGTGCGTAAAAGAAACATCCTTATAACTCCAAAAATAATAATCATATTAACTAACAATTTGTTGCGTCGGATTAAGTGTCTAATTTCTAATTGAAATATATCTTTGAATTGAAATTTGACTGAAATACAAGGTCATGAAAAATCTAAGAATGTGGAAAACAGGATTACAAATATCTCGGCAACAAATAATCCAATTAACTTCGTTCTTTATAAAAAATGTGTGTAATTTTATCGCCTTTTACCTTCACACTTTAAAATAAATAAATTCGAAAATTTTTGTGTATCTTTCATCAGAACGAATTATTCGAGATTTAAAAAAAAATAGTTCAGGGTTACTGATATTAAATAGGCTTCTTCCTATTCTTTTATACTAAGTACATACAAAATTTCAAGTCTCTATCACAATTTGTTCGGGAGATAGGAAACTTCGTCTTTTTAATTTCGTCGCGATCCGATTATTGGGTCCAAAGTTATTAAGAGGCAAACTTTGGACTTTAACATTAGAGATGCAGCTGATCTCTACTATACAGCACTATCGTGCTATATGATTCTAAGTACATACAAAATTTCAAGTGTCTATCACAATTTCTTCGGGTGATAGAGCGTTTACAGACAGACACACAGACGGACGGATGGCAATTTTTTTTCTAAAAATGTTTTTCTGAATCTACAATATCTGGAAGCTGTAAATCGATCAATTTTTTTTTTCGATTTTCAAAACGATTGCAAGACTTACCCTATACTACGTATGATGGTTAAGTAAAATGTATTACAATCATTGGCGTTAATATACAATCGGTATGTTTTTAATATCAATGACATTACCCATGATTTCGACAAGTGTTACTTATCCATTGATACCTGTAGACCAATATATATTCATATATATATTTATATGTATATTTGGTTAATGCAAAACTTAAACCCGTTTCGAGCATATGGTAATGTCAAATGAGTACGGACATCACACGTGACGTTTCTGGGATAGAAAAAAGGCCAATAACACGTGGAGTTGTAGATTATGTATAGGCACGACATTCGTCAGAAGAACTCATGCGGAACGGATTAGAATGTGACCTACGAAGAAGTCTTCATCAGGCGTTGCTTTTCTGTATAAATATGATAAAGTCTTCACAGCAGCCGCAGTTTGATGTAGATTTCTCAAGTATATGGAGAGAATGCCTCGCAACGATAGCACCTGCTGCCGTTAGTTTAGGAATTTCCGGATCGAAGATAAGCACTGTATAGATCATGCCCATTCTTAACGCCCATTAGTGGATTCTGATGGAGATTTAGAAACAGCTATAATAAATTCCCCATATTAAACCGTTGAAGAATAAGCAAAAATGTTCTATTTATACAGAGCAACATTCGAAAAACGGATGCATGTGCTTGGATTCTTTATCAACCTGAACCATTGAGCACCACACCAGCTTACATTAAGCAACGATAGGCACCTGTGGTCAGCAACTGTGTTTTTTTGTTTTCCCGTGACAATAGGGAATCCGTTTTGAATCGGAATAGTACGCGTGATGAGAAGTGGGCACTGCATAGTAATGTGAAGCATCAAAGCACAGTGTGCCAAGTTGCAGAAGGAAACTCTATCTAGTTGGACAAGAGGCCTCTATCCCAAAAAGTTTTTTCTTGGTATGGTGTAATTTAAGGGAATAATCCACTGGGAGGTCCTCCACCGAACCAAACGATCAATGCATACCTCTAATGCCGAAAATTAGACATACTGCGAAAGGAACTCAAGACCAGGCGGCAGGTAATCTTCAGAGTCAGAAGGGTTATCTTTCATCATGATAATTCCATGCCGCATCCAGCTCAAATGGCGCGGCAAAAATTACTGGTCTTTGGTTGGTAAGTTTTATCTCCCTCAGCGTACAGCCCCGACCTTCTATCTTCGTACTATTAGATATTCCCATCGTTACACAACGACTTCCATCGTCAAACCTTCAATAATTTGAAAGCTGTAAAATCGGAATTACGACAGTTTTATTTTAATCCTAAAACAGAAAGCTGTTGACAGCATAGATTTCACTTACTGTCGGACAGATGGCAAAAGGTTATATATAGTGATGGTACTTATGTGAATTCGTAGGCGTGAATTGTGTTCTCCGCCTTTCTGTTCTCACCAAAATTCTGATAAAGCTTTTGCACTCACTCAATATAACAGAACTTTAGGTATAATAATATCTCGACTTACATCAGCAATTCTTTCCAAAATTAACGACATAAGTCGTTAACACTGCTAGTCGAGGTACATTTCGATGGGCGTTAAAGGATAAGTAATAAAAATTCATCAAATTCTAATGAATATATTTTATTTAATTTACG
Organism: Maratus speculifer; assembly: GCA_964019185.1. NCBI lineage: Eukaryota > Metazoa > Arthropoda > Arachnida > Araneae > Salticidae > Maratus > Maratus speculifer. The sequence goes on from OZ025290.1 coordinate 186,064,027, forward strand.
AATTATGTTACATATATTTAACATTAGCAAAAAAAAATGCGTTTGTATTACAAGAAATTGGAATAAATCAATGTCATGTGCATGCCTTTATGCAGATTTGCCTTTGTGCATGCATTTATGCAGATTCTGACAGAATCAGAAAAAGAGAAATTTTTCAGTGATGCGAATGATGTCATTTTATATAAAATAAAGCTTGTGTTTTAAGTCTTAAAACTAAAATAAGTTTTATAGAAGTACGCAATTTTTGTTCCTAAGGCTTTAAATTTCTTCACAAATGGAAACGCTTCTATTTTGAAAATAAAATAATTGAAATCACACATTTTTGCAAACATTTAGTGTATTTATAGATTATAAATTATCTTTAGGTAAAAACAATATTAATTAAACGAAATCATATAAGATGTATCTTTTATTGTGATTAATTTTATAGGTAATTTTTAATTAATGAAAAAATTTCTTCCTAAACCTTTTCTTTCATCGAAATTCTGCGTGTTTCACCTCCCAATAAAAGTATTTTTTTTTTTTTTTTTCGCACCGGATAACATTAAATTCCGGAAAAGAGGAATTCTTGGAGGATTATCTTTTTTTTATTTTAAATTTTTTAAACTTTCTTATACAACTTTATTTTAATATTCACAGCACAGTAAAAAATGAAGACCCAAATAGGGTTGAAAGATTTCTGGGTATAGGTAATTTTCCTGAAATGGTACAGTAAGGAATCCAAAATGGTAGAGTATTGTTCCCAAAATAGATAACCCAAAATGGTTCAAAACAGAGCAGATCTTTATTAACATTATATTAATCAAAATTTCTGAGGTATAATGTATATACTATCTAAGATATTTTAATTGTTTTAATGTCATTCAAAATCAGACTTATTTAAAACGATTTTGTGTTACAAACTGAACTTTCCAAATTGGAACAATTCTGTACCCAGAAATCTTTCAACCCAATTTGGGTTTCATTTTTTACTGTGTGATTATATCTTGTCATGTACCAATTTATTTAGTTTAATAGAAAATTTTCTTGAGAGTTAGTACTTAGATAAATTACAAGTAAATTCCGTTTTAAAGCTCTCTCTCCATTTTTGCAAATATATCCTTTTGTCAAAGAAGGGAAATGACATTTATATATATCATATATGTGTATGTAATTAATTAATCTACTCTTTTGTTTCCTTATTATATATCATAACTGGTTATTTTATTCTCTTGTACTCTTAGCATACAATGCAATAATGTGAATTGTAAGCAAAAAACTTAGGTGCGATTTTGTTTCGCGTATTATTTAATTTTTTATACTAAATATTCGGAAAATATTTTTTTTTCTTTCAATACGATAAAAATAACATACTAAATTTGCAAATTTGTCGAGGAAGATTTATTTATTTTACTCTACAATGCTCAGTATTTTCCCGTTTAGATTATTTATAAATTCAACGACTTTTTTGCGACTATTTTAGTAAATATTTTATAAATAAATAAAACTTTTTAAAAAATATGAAAAATAATTTTTACTGTTCGATTTTAAAACTCAAATTCAAAATTTACGATTAGCGTATTTTAACACATTATTTTTTTAAGCATTTGTTTATTTTAATTACTTTTTATCATACATGTCAAAATGGATTCATATAAAGTCTTGTGTAAATAAAGAAGCACTTCAAAATATTTCTTATTCTTAGTTGCAATGTTTAAATTTCTGTAAGAGTAAAAAAAAAAATGCATTTTTTTACTAAATTTGCTTTTTTTTAAACAGTCTTTAACTGTTTGGTATGTAATAAGTAAACATAAGTAATATATACTTTTAAAATTAATATCATTCGCAATTTTTAATCTTAATATAATGTTTATGTTTCAATAATAAAAATAATATTTAAAACTAAAAAAGTTTAAAGAAAGCAGCATTTTCTTTTCTTTTTGGATATGCCGATTTTTTTTTTCATTTTTTCTCCGTAAAAATATAAATGTTCTTCAAAGAATTAGATAGGTCATGTATGCTTAACAAAGTTAATTTGAAAAGATGGCGTTTAAAATTATTTTCAATGACATTAAAAGTTGAATTTTTATTTAGCAAAAATGACACCGTTTTTGCATTTCCTAAAACCAAAAATTATCTATTAAACACCGTCTGTATATATTGTATTGGCACTAGAGTGTTTTGAGCCAGTTTTCTCAAGAACAGTGCTCAATAGACATAGCGTCGAGCAAAAGGCGAATCAGCAAATTTAAGTTAATAAATCCTTATTATATTGTTTAGGGGATATGTTATCGCAATACTTTCCAAACCTAATAGGGAGGACGCCTTTATTGACGTCATAGGAGTGATATGCACTCGTGAGTAATGCTTTCGTGTCACTATGCGCATGAATGATGCATGGCTTGACAGACTTTGAGATATGCATATGTTAGATGAGTCACATGACAGATTTTGTGCCGTGAGAATTACACAGTATGTGTGTTCTGTATAAGATTGATTTAGCGCTTCTGATTGTTGGAAAGCTTGCGAATTTGTTATTTTGTCTGGATCACAAATGAAGAAACAGGACAGGCCCTTATTAGGATTGTACCAGGATCATCACGAACCATAGACTATCAAAATACAATACCAGTTACTCTAATTCCGTAACCTGTTAAAAACCGTTAAGTTTTGGAGAAATTGTTTTTTATAAATATTTTTTTAATGAGTCAGAAATAAACATATGATTAAATTTGAAATAATGAAATGTTTATGTATTAATATGCAAATTTAGTAATGCATAAGAACTGATGGATTAACTACTACGAGTATTCACATGTTTTTATAACGATTTTTTTAAAGCAATGTACCTATAAGCAAAAAATGAATTTAACTTTCTAATATGTACAATTTTATAACCCCTTTTCAAATATCACATTATATTTAATTTAAAAAAAATCATACAATATCGAAGGAATTTAATTTCACACATCTAGACTAAATTTTCAGTGTCAATCGGATGCTTTAAGATGCATCCCTACAGATATAGCGGCATTTTTTTCCCCATAAGCTTTTAAATTAAAGGTCAGGATTAGATAATTTTGTCTAATAAATTAACTATTCAAATAATTCATTGTATTGGTTTTTTTTATTTATAATACTACTAGCTGACCCGCCCGGCGTTGCCCGGGTCCGTATTAACAATATTAAACGAACATGAAATTTGTATGATTTTATCATTAACTCGTTACATGCAGAAATGCATTGTCTGAAATACGTAGCCACTGACTGTGTGAAAAATCGGTTTTAAAAACAACAACTAATATTAAGCTCTAAAAATACTCAAAATGAGCAATGAAAAAGGCGGGAGGGAATATGTATCCAACGATTGCATGATTTTCATGTTAAAAAGTTGATATTTACCCGTAAAAATCACTGTTAAGTCACGTAACTAATTATTATTTTCACATACAAATCCCAAGTGAAACATTTTAAATTTCAAACTAATTATATCACACTTAAATCCGACTATACCATGAATGAAATCGATACACAATGGTAGCTAAAAGATTGGTATATAGCATTATAATTTCAGATCTATTTAACAAAAGTAAGTGTTATTTTTAATCAAATCTTGCGTAATGTTCACTCTGTGTATAAATTCCTAACCTAAAACTTTTGTACCGTAACCAGAACCTGTCTGTAACCTAACAGCGACTTAATAGTACCCTACCGTAAATTAAATATAACAGAAATGTAACATAGCCTTCACTTTATTGTAACATATCCTTATTCTAACCATAACATAAATACAATTTAACTTTAACCTAACTTTAACCTAAATAATATAATAGAAAAAACCATTTTAAAAAATTGCTATTTCTTCGTAAAATATGCTTCAGCTGTAATTCATTTCTTTCAATTCATTTTATTAATACAAAATTCCTTCCTCCTGCTTTTGTTTGAGACATTAAAATTTCAGCGATAAATGGTTTAATATTGCAAACCTTTTTCCGGTTTACTTCGCCTCCACCTATCTTTTTCTCCATGGTGTATAGCAGCTGTGATAAAAAAAAAATTATCCTCATTTAAGCTGACAGTTTGCCAGTCTATGAATTTTAAAGGTCTGTCCCAGCTTTTTTAATTATTTCTGCAAAAATTTTAAGCAACCAATCAACCATAAGAAAATGAAAGGGAAAAAAGCGAAAAAAGGCGATTTTTTATGAGAGTGAGTTTTGGAATTTAATTAATTACTCAGTTAATAAATAGGATTTTGAAATTCAGAGCTTCAGGTGCATCAGGAGAGACATTGGGCTACTCTCAAAAAAATTTTGAGCTTCGTACGTGCTGTAGATTTTGCTAGGCATCGCAGACACACAGACACACAGACACACAGACACACACACAGACAGACAGAGCGTTTTGTTCTTTTATTAGTATATAGATAAAATTCTATTATAATTGCATGAAAAACACATAATTTTTAAAATGTAATTTACCTAACTCATAACCTCAGTGGAATGAGATCTTACGTTAACAAAAATTTGCGAAAGTTGAAATGAATGATTTTTGTGCTATTTCAACTATTAATTTAATTCCTTCTTAGTACCTTAGATATGAATGTTAATATGTGATTGCTTGAAAATAGCATTAACATTTAATTATTAAATATTTTATATTATTTTCCCTATTTCAACTATTTAATATTAAAATATTAAACATTAAAAAAAATACAGTCTTATATTTACAATACTAAGCTGAATTTTACTGTTTAAAATACCATAAAATAAATCAGCTTTTGAGGAAAAGTATCATTACATGTTCTTCCATTAAGATCTTTTATTTTCATTTAACATACACTGTACGAACGATTTTCTTGATCATAAGGAATGAAAAAATTCCATTCTAAACGTAGAATAAATTTATATGTTTCTATAAAATTGCGCGGCATAATGGGATGCAAATAATGGGATGCCGGATTGCAATGCAGCCGCTATTCATTAATTTTTGGATAAATATTCATTTTTTTTCAATAAGAGAATTATAAATGACTCTATTTTTACCGTACATGCAGTTATCTTAACTTACTACTAGAAGATAATGAAATGCGTCATATTAATATGATTAAAAAAAGTATGATTGTTTGTAACATGTATGCAAAGTAGGTCGAAAAATTTATTGCTTATTCGCATAAATATAAGTGATTAGAAATATGAATAATAATTAAAGTACTGAAAAGAAATGTTACTGTATTTCAAAAAAAATATATTAGCTATCAATATTACAAAATCCATTATGGCAAGCGTATTTATTACAATTTTACTTTTTAATGAATAAATAAAACTTGTGAATAAAATATATAATGATAAAGTGTTTATGTATCCAGGTGCATATTTAGTAATGGATGAGGGCTGATGAATAATCTGCAGGGAAACATATTTGAAACAATTTCGGAATATAAAATGCATAAAAAGACACACTCATTTTATTTTATTTTTATCTTCAGTTTGATAGCTTTTTTTGCTGAATTATTTTATTACATCTTGACATATCTTGAATTACATTTTCTGTTATAAGATAATCCATCAACACACACAAAATTTTAGCATAGCTTTCCATGTTTTCTCTTTACCAACCTATTGTTCTTTTGTCCTCTTTAGTTTGTGGTCAAACAGTTAAATATATTCAAGCTTCATCTATTGCAACATTCAGACATTAAAGGTATATTTTTCATATGAACCTACTTCTGCTGGGTATGCATTTTTAAACTTTGATGTAAATCTTTAAGTTTTTTTTTCGTTTTTTAATTAATTATGTCATTTATTTTAAGTACAGAAATATTAAATCAATGACATTGACAACTTTTTAAATAATCTGTTAAGATTATACTTATTGGATAAGCACAATTATAAAGCCTTTGATGCCTTGATTTTTTTCAATAAATATTAAGTAACAATAATTATGATGCAGACCATAGGTAAAATTCATTCCGAATTGATGCCATATAGATTTATTTTTTATTGAAATTTAATTCATAAAGTAAAAAAATGTTTCAGAAATGTATGAACATCGTCTGTATGATCATAGTTTTTCAATTCAGCTTACGACGGTGTGAGTGTGCAACTTTTGGGTGCAACTGTTTTGGTGAATAATACAGTTTACCTCTAAAATTATTTGAAAGTGTCCCTAAATGAAATTTAGCAGATTTTCTTGATCTTTACAGCTTTTTTATGACTGATGTTTTACGTCACTGTTAAGATCTGTCAATGTCTATCCAATAAATAGTCCCTATATGTGATCAAGTGATTTCTATGTTCTGTCTCCAATTAATAAGGAGATACCCGAATGGAATAAATGAAACACTTCGCAAGACTGTAAGGGAAATAAATAAAACCACAGTTTTTGATTAGACTTTGAGCTCATGTTGAATACTGAGCAAAAATACTGTCATATATTTATTTATTTTATTTTATTACATTTTTTACGATGAAGCAACTTAAAATCAGAAGTTACACATTCTTTGTCCAGTAATTTACAGTGATGTATTCGTAAAAAATACAGAGGGTATGCGCTCAAAGTAGAGGGTATAAACAAGACAGTATATACTGTACCTTTCTTGAGAAACAGAGGGTATACAATGTTCCTTAAAAAATCGAGAGGCCATATCAACATTTTATTAAATTATTCTTTTATTTTTTTCTAATTAAAAAATTATAACCTTCTTTCTGATCAGTAGCATTAATAACAAGACTAATCAATTTGTTTTAATGGTTTAGTAAAATTATGTTGAAGATAAAGTTGTGGATTATTACCAACTTTACTCCCACCTTTTAGTTCTCACACATATTTAGTAAGAATTCTTGGGTAAATATAAATTTTATTAATTGAAATATCATGACAATCATATTTAGTTTTCAGGTTAATCATATTTAAAAACGACAAGTTACGGTCATAACTTAAAACAGTCGAAAGACTGCGCAGTTTCCTGAAGGTTCTTAAAACTGTAATAAGAAACACAAAGTAAAAATAAAACAGGAAGTTAACGATTAAAAAAAATCATATGTGTTTACATTAAATTGAAAAGAAAAATTCCTTTTCTATATAAATAGTCCTTCCGGCATTGCCGGGAGGAAGAGGTAGCTTTCATATACTTATATATTTATTTATTCAAAAATACTTAGCTCAAATTAGTAGAACCTGATTATGAGCTTGGTCGAAATCTTAATTCAAGTGCACATGCACACTCATATTGAAATCGATTAATATATATATGTGATAACTCAGCCATTTTTTAAGATACAAACGAAACAAAAAATGCTCTGGAATCTTTGTATCCAGGTCAAATGCATAAAAGAAAAATCTTTTTCAATTTCTCACTTTCTTGTACTTAATTTTAAATTTAAAATTTATAAAAAAATTTAAATGGCCATTTTGAAATAAGATGGCGGATGGAACTGAGAATCGAACTCGATTCAGGCCTCAGTATATAATATGTACACACCAAGTTACATCCAAATCGATTCATAAATATGCGTGTTATCACGTAACAAAAATCAGATCGTTTTAAAATGTCAGGCATAAGAAAAATTCAAAGTGTTATAACTCAATCATTTTTTAAGATATAGACAAAATAAAAAGTGTTCTGGAATCGTTGTTTTAGGTTCTAACATGTAAAAGAAAACTATTTTTCAACTTTTAATTTTTTTCGCATTTAATTTTAAATTTTAAATTTTTTAAGAATTTTAAAAAGGCCGCTTTTTCAAACAAAATGGATTTTTCATTTTGATTCAGTGGCATAAATCAGGATTCATTGTGTGGTATTTTACTACAAACGTTTAATTTCCTCATCATTTCTATAAATATATAAGATTGTATATATTTCTTTGAAAATTGTTTATTTTCTCTGAAGTCAGATGTGAATAAATGATTTTTCTGTAAAAGTATAAAAACTTTCCTATTTTGTGGAATTTTCCATGCGATTTTAAAAGAAACACATTTGTTTATTTCTTGTTGTGTAGATTTTTTTTTTCTTTTACGCTATCAAAATATGTATTCATTCAATCTATATGATAAGATTGTATCTTCATAAAAGTGTACTTTTTTATATAATCAACATTTTCTATTGAAAAAAACGTTGCAGTATGGTTTAGATTTAACTTTAAAAAATGTTGTCTAGATAAATACAACTTGAATATGAAAAATGGAAGTTTCCGTTTTATTCAAGTTATTCCATTCAGTAATTTTTATTACCGTATAGTACACGAAAAAGATGCATATAAATATTATCAAAAAAGAAACTTGGCCATGAATCAAAGAAACGTAATCAATCACCGTGTTCTAAAGACACTTTTCATAGATGTAACTTTCACTATGTTTCTCACTCGTGCTGTTATCCACAAAAAGTTTGCATGACTTTTCATTTTTTTTTAAAACTTATGTCTCTTTAAATGTACAAACAGGAATTTCAGTTGAATAAATAATTATCTTTTTAAAATATTTACTTATAATCTTTAGAGACATTTCGTCGGGTAAATGAATGTTGTATGCAGTTTATGACTCAAAAAGTACATCATGTGAATTTAAAATTTTTGCTTTTTCCTTTCACATGCAATCAGCTAATGTGTTCGCAAGTTTTGTACGCATATATGCGTGAACGTAACGCGATAACGGTTGATAGAATAATCCGATTTCCTTCAATTTTTGATATAATTTCAATTGCTAGGTGTTGTTTTTATGATGGTCAATTATCTACACGAGATACAAGGACCTGAAGGATATGCGCCCTTCCTTTAGGCCTTTGTAAGGGAACCTAACGCAAATTTATGTAAGGAAATCCTAAGTTCAAAGAAAACCATGGAAAACGCCAACCGATTATGCCGCTGGTCATGAATGAACGGATTCAAATTCAGAACTTTCCACCAATTAACTTAGAGAGCAGAAAGTTTTGGCCACTCAAGGTATGATCTGGGCACTGTCAGAAATATTCGTCTTTATACACTACATTTTGCCTCATTCTCGAACAAATACTTTCTGTACTCCTTAAAGAGGTTATTTTTCTGTGAATCGTTCCTGCAAGTTTGAAGAAGAAGAAGAAATTCCGTTTATTCCCGCACGCATGCGCATTTGTTTTTTTCTTCTCTACGTCTACTCTGTGACTTTACCTAATTCTGATGTTTGTTGCAGAACTTCTATATTATATTATAGAAGCGTTATAATTCATATATTATAGAAGCCTTAGTTTGTTGCTGAGTGTGTCTGCACGTGCGCCACAAGTTTGACGAAATATTACAAGATTCGCATAATATATCATCAAAAATGGGTAAGAACTTATTTCAAAATTTGATTTTAATCATTTCTATGTTTTCATTCTATAACTGTTAAATTATTAGGCATGTCTTTGGCACATGTCATAGATCTTTTTTATTATCTACACTGTGAAAAAAAGGAGCATTATTACATTTAAATTGAAGTTATGAAATGCTAAATAAACTTTAAATCCACACTATTTTCTGTAGTAGCTCCGTTAAAAGTGTAAAAATAATCTTGGCATGATGGTATTTTATTCTTTAGTCGCAATTATTCCAATAAAACATCAAATTTTGCGTAAGAATAAACTCGGAATGGTGATATTCTATTCTACAATCAAAATTATTGATATGTAACGCCAAATTCAGAGCAAACAAATCAATTTTCTGTTTTGATTAGAATCTTATGTTTGCAGACGATAGGCGCCATTTTACTTCCGCGTTTAATCATCGTTCCAAACTTTCGAAATTATTATTATTCTTTGTAGATTTTTGACATAAGACTAAATAATGTTTGCATGTGTTTTTTCAAAGCTCTCTTACTATGGACCGAATGCAAAAAAGTCATGTGACCAACAGCGTCGAACGATTTAGTGATTCCCGCGAAGTCAGGAATACTTTGATACGCATAACTGTAGTTCTCGCGTTTTATTTAATTATTGTGATTAAAAATACATATAACTGTGTTTTACAAGGGGGATAACATTTAAAGAAGGTATTTATACTATTTATATAATAATATTGTGAAATTTTTGTTATTATTCGTCTAAGAACTGTTATTTATTGTTAACTAGAATTGGGTTTGACTTTATCAGATACCTGTGATTATCAAATGATGTTACTAACTAGATTATGAAATACTCTTTTGATTTCTTGTAAAATCATGTTAAATAACTCTATTTAACATAAAAATGATCTGATAGATGTAAATAATAGTCCTAAGAATCTTAAAAATTTTTGTATTAGTTTTCTATTTTATTTAGTGGTAAAATATGTAAATATTTATTTCAGGGTAGATGTGCCAGTAATCAACCTCTTTCCAGTAATGGGCAGCCTCACAGTTTTTGGTTTATAAAAAAATATAATAATTAGTTAAGTTTTTATTGGTTTTTTTTTTCTTAACTCCTTCTTGCATGTTTTATAATCTAGATTATTTTTTTAAACATTTCATTAAAGCAATTTGGAAACAGAAAATAACTTTTCACTGTTTTTCTATTGAAAATCTTAATGAACATGCTGAGAGCTGAATTTATTTATTTAATCTTTTTATTTACTTGTAAAAATTGAATGTTTTTGTTTGGATTTGAATCTTTGAATTTCATATACCAATGGTCATTTACAAAATTTTATTTACTAGTTTTAAGATTTTAGGAGGGGTGTCTAATACTGCGTTTTTGGGTGTTTAGCCATATTTCTATTATTTAAAATTAAATTTTTATTTCTGTTGGGAAATGTAGCTATGGGGATTTATTATTAATTTATATTGATAAATTAAATATTGTTGAAAGATTAATATAATATGGAAAAAGTGGAATATCATACTTATAACTATTAATAAAAAAATATTTTTAAAAGAAATTCCTTAAGGGGGTTCATTACTGGCACATCTACTTTATAACCAAGATGGAAATAGTGGACTAGGCCTGTCAATGTAATTTTCTTTAAATGAGACGGGGACACCACATTAAAAAAAAACGAGCTGGTCGCTTACCTCTTTGGGTGGCATGGAAACAGCGACAAATTTTATTTTAATATTAAAAAAAATAAAGTAAATATGCCAATAATAGGCACTATTGATACTTTCCAAATATTTTTTATTTATAAAAGAATAACAATTAAAAATTCTGTTTTTATTATTTTTAATTTTTTATTGCATGTTTTATAATCTGGTTTATTGTTGAAAATCTTAATCTAATTATCTGTCCAGACTTTTTTTTTTTTTTTTTTTTTTTTTTTTTTTAGAATCCTGTTTTTGTAAAATTGTGAAAAATATAATTTTGTAAATTGGAAATGATCCATCCATTCAGGTTTTTGTTTTCATGTTTCAAAAGGAAATATATGTGTGTAAAATGAATATATTTTCTTTATATGTGTAAAAGTAAAGATTAGATTTTAGTTTTTAACTATTAAATTTGAGAAAGGTTCAGTTTAGAGATAAAAAATTTTTGTCAAAAGCCTATTTTCAGGACAAAGAATTTTATAAAGGGTACTGTTTTGAGATTTAAAAAGTTTTGTGAAGGGTCTTTTAAAGGACCCAATTTCTCCCTAAACAAATCACTTAGAAAGCAGATAGTAAAGTTCTTCTTTTTCTATGCAAAAGCATAGAAAAAGAAGATGCTCATGGGGTGTAAGCCCTTCTTTTTCAAATAAAAACAATTTTTTAATTCACACGAGTTCTTAAAAATCTATTACTGTCAATTTTCAATATTGTATTCATCATCTATGACAAAACAACTCTGTATGCAATAAATTACTATTAACTTTATTAATTACATTGATTGTAGCTTTGAAACTATTAAATATTAAAAATTATTATGTTCTATTAATGTTATCATAAAGGGAAATATTTATGATTTATATCTACATGTTATTCATATTTTTATTAGTTAAATAAGTTAAAAAAGAATTAGCCTATGTTGTATATTAATATGAGTGAAAATGTTTTCAGTGTTTTTAGAAAATGTGTATTCTTTGTTTGATGCATATTCATCTTATAATTGAATAATATTTGACGAATATTGATCTATTTTTATCGTATTTTTATATAAAAATTTTTAATGATTGAAAAACAGTAATAATCTTTGGAAAATTTGAAAAATTGTTTTCTTTCTTTTCATTTGAACACACATTTCTCCGTCTATCCTGGTCACGTGAGTCGCGGTTTCATTTTCGCCTCCAGGCCTTAGTAAGAGAGCTATGCATTTGCTCAAAAAACAGAAAATCCCCCCCCCCCTAAAACGAAGCAAAAAAAACGGACTTCCTTCAAAAAAGAAATTTTCTCTTGCAACGAAGAAAAACATGACGGACATTCCTTCAAAAGACGGAACCCCCTCCCCCCTTAAAACAGAGAAAAACATAACGGACGTTCCTTAAAAAGACAGAAATTTTCTCTCTTGTAACGAAGAAAAACATGACAGACGTTCCTTCAAAAAACAGAAAATTTTATTCCCTAAAACGAAGAAAAATATGGCGGACGGTCCTTCAAAAAACAGAAAATATTCTTTCCTAAAACGAAGAAAAACATGACGGACGTTCCTTCAAAAAACAGAAAAAATTCTTCCCTAAAACGGAGGAAAACATAACGGACTTCCATCAAAAGACGGAAACTTTCTCTCTTTTGAAGAAGAAAAACATGACGGACGTTCCTTCAAAAAACAGAACATTTTCTTCCTGCGACGAAATATACTGATATCCGTCTCTTTACAGAAATTTGCTGGCAGCACTGCTGCCAGTACTTTTTCTGTGAATTGACGGAGGTTTTCTTGAGAGTGTAGCTTCAGTTTAATAAGGCGACATCCTGATTAGTTTTGGTGACTCACTGGTTATAAGTATAAAATAAATGAGTGGACATGAATCGCCTTAATTTAGATAAATGGATTTTTTACTCAGAAGTATCCAATTAGCTTCAATTTGGTATACCGATTGTATATTTATAAAAGTGTACTTTTTTATATAATCAACATTTTCTATTAAAAAGGGATGCAGTATGGTCCAGATTTGATTTAAAAGAATGTTGTCTACAGAAATACAACTTGAATATGAAAATTGAAAATACCCGTTTTATTCAAAGCTATTCGATTCAGGATTTTTTTATTACCGTACGGTACATGAGAAAGATACATATAAATAATATCAAAAAAGAAACTTGGCAATGAATCAAAGGAGAATAATCAATCAACATGTTCTAAAGACACTTTTCACAGATGTAACTTTCACTATATTTCATACTCGTGCTGTTATCCATAAAAGGTTTGCTTGGCTTTTCATTTTTTAAAACTTGTCTCTTTAAATATACAAAGTAGAGTTTTAGTTGAATAAATAATTGTCTTTTAGAAATAGTTACTTATAACATTTAGAGATATTTCGGCAGGTGAATGAATGTTGTATGCAATTTATTCCTCATAAAGTACATCATTTGAACCTAAATCTTTTCTTTTTCTTTCACATGCAATCAAAGCCTGTGAGGTAATATATCCGCAGATTCCGTACGTACATATGTATGTATATATTGCGATAATTCTTCATAAAAATGTCCAATTTCCTTCATATTTTGGATATAGTGTCAATATGTCTTGGTGTTATTTTTATGACGACCGATTATCTCCACAAGAGATATATGCCCAAAGGATGTGTGACAACCATGAAAGTCTTTCTAAGGGAACCCAATATATTAGATTGAGATTAAATTTTACATACTGTCATAAGACCGATGACAATGTTGGATGATTATATGATTTACAGTGCTTAACATTTATACTTATTTTACCTGATAAATTACCGTTTATAAGATTAAGAAAAACGCGATAGTTGTTCTTTTAACTTTGAAAATTGATTTTTATGTATTTCTGATCAATAAATTCAAAATCAGCCTTCATTTACAACAAAACATCAGCATTTTTCGATAAAACTAAATTTAAAAGCAAACAATGTAAATAAAAGTAACAAAAGTAAATATCTGATGTTAAAAATTAGCAAAAATATGATCCTGTAAAATGAGTGTAAAACTTTTTTTAGTTTTATTTAATTCAGTAATTTATTCAATGTTTAGCCATTTACTGAGATTTTTTACAGCTAAATAACTCAGGGATCCTAAAAGGTCGGGGTCGAAGTTCATTTTTAACTTTTAACTCTTGAGCTTTGAAATTTAAGATTTGGAAAATATCTTGCATTGATGATTAACAATGAAAACATTTTCGAATTCAGCACTACAAAATACATAAAAATCAATTATCAAAAGCTAAAGAACATCACACAACCCAAATTTTGCAGGGTAGTGTAATTTAATAACATTTTAGAATATCTGCCATTTCGTAAAGAATTAAGTCTATTGCTTTTCATCATTTTAATGATGAAAAATTCTGTTATTTTTGTCTTCTTATGTGTTCGGAACAAGCTGTATATTTTGCATGATTATTTCAGAACGATTTCAGATTTAGAATATATGTTGTATTGTTAATTTTACAATACATATATTTACCTTTTTTAAAAATATCGGGATAATATTTACATTTTTACAAAATTTGGAAATAGTGTCTACTTGGCAGCAAAAATGATGCTCCACCTTTAAACAGCTGCTTAATTTAAAACAATTTTGTAATTGGAAATATATGACTAACGGTTTAGAAATTATTCAGTGGCTATTGTTACGGGACACCCCGTAATACTTTTTGACATTGTAATGTGACAATGTACGGAAAATGTTCTTTTAAAGTAGGAATTAATTTTCGTCTTCGAAGATTAATTTCATCAAAGAATTTAAGATGTCTGTTTGTTTCTCAGTAAAAAGTTTCCTATATAGCTATTATGCCAAGCCGGCTGAAAAATCGCAGGCCCGACAAAGAAAACAACATTTAATTTTAATTTATTTATTTATTTTTCAACATAACCATTAGAAAGGCTAATAAATTTTTCATATCGGTATTATATTTAATTTAACCATCTCAATAACTGAAATCGCCGATCTCTCCAAAATAATTGTTTCCGGTAGAAATAACCACTTTGTTGCACTGCATTCTTCGTCTATTGAGGATTGTTTTTAGGTTAAAGAAAAGGGAGTAGACACTGGGTGCCAAATCGGGCGAATAAGGCAGATGTTCCAGTAATTCGAAGTTTAATTCGTGAGTTTTTCCCATTGCGATAATCGACGGATGTGCTGGAGCATTTTCATGGTGAAAGAAGATTTTATTTCACCAAATGAATTCGTTTTTCCATTCTCTGGTCCCTCAGAAATTGCAGTAAATTTGCGTACAACTCATCAGGGATACTTTTACCCTTTTTCAAGAAACAAATAAAAATAATTCACTTTGTGACCCTAAAAAATACCCGCTATAACCTTGTTAGCTGACAAAGTTGACTTCACCTTTTTTCGAGCTCTTAATCTACTGTTTTGGCTGTAAGTTGTGGTAGGGATATAGAGGTTTATCTATACTTATCAGCTGACTCAAACATTCTTTGCGATTTTCACATAGAACTCCAAACTTTTCCTTGAAATGGTTTTTCAGATGCAACGTTTGGTAAGGTGTCACAATCGCGGATCCACCTTGCACCAGACTTTGTGGAAGCCCAAAATGTAAGTTTAAGGGTGTTCTCAACTGCTTCGCTCAACAATCGCAAAACTTTTTGACACATTTACAAATTCATTTTTTAACGGAGAGTTATAAAATTGGATTGCCTGACTATGGAAGCGATTTCGAATCGAACTTATTTTTCCATTTTATTATAGTTAAATTACCTATCCAGCTCTAAGCTATTTCGATCACGAGATCACCCGTTTTCTCCTGCTTTTCGACCGGTTTTTCTGCTTTCGTCGGGAAATGTGCTCCAAAATGTCATCTTTGAAGGCTTGTTATGAAAAATCTATTGTGTTTTTTAAAAAACAGAAAATTGAGTGCAATTGGACAGTTTTTGAGTAACAACACCTGCTAGTATCATGCATTTCCGAACAAAAATAAATTAATGCATGTGTCACAAAGTTGCCCTTTTTGATTTAAGAACACCCTTAAATATTGCATGAATTTCTTTTGATATGTTTAAAGTCCCTTCTATCTCGAAGTAATTTAATCTGCGGTTTTTCATGACTAATGGATGAATTTTGTGGACCATTTCAGGAATTATGAATTCCACGGGACGTCCAGAGCGGGGCTCATCACTCATGTTCGTCTGCTTCATTTTAAACTCTGCAACCTACCTTTTCACGGTTGAATATAAGGAATTTTTTAGGAATTAAATCTTCAAGTGGAAGTTTCAGGTTGATACTTGTTTTTTGAAATCTTCCACTTTCGTAAAAACTCTATAATACTCTTTATTTAAATGCTGTCAAACAAGCAATAATCAAGCCACTGATTTGAAATTGTGGTTATAAGGTGATCAAGGATAGTACTAAGCAGTGTCAGCACATAACTGCCCTAGTGGTGTAATTTCTGTGTAGGTCCCGAGATTTTTCATCTGGCCCTTGTATTCCTTTATGTAATACAAATACGTTGTTGCACATATTAGTTATATCCATTACTAACGAATATTAGTTAATCTAAAATGCAATTTAGAAAATGTCCGAGTTTTATGTGTTGTGAATATCATTTTCTTCTATTAATGTATCAGAATTGCACAGTTAAGTATCTGCCACAAACTATCTAAACATTCAACCCTTTTTATAAGAACGATGACATAAACGTGAGTTATCTGTATTTTGATCAATCAGAAAAATTAAAATTATGGTCAAGTAAATGTTATTTATAATAACGGTTAAATGACTGGACAGTTTGTTGCAGATTTTTAGCAACAGTGTTTTAAAAGTACACTTACGTTTCAGTTTTAAATGCTTTCCATTGGCTTGAACTTTTGAACATGTACTATTACTTGAACTTAATCAAACTGATTGGGAAATTTATCATTTGAATTGAATATTAAATTCAATTCAAAATTTTGACTGATATAATAAACTCATACCTAAACAATTTTTTAATAATGTAAAATTCTTTGTTGAATATTGTATTAAATTTATAAAAAAATTATTTTACAAAACAATTCAAGACAAATTTTGATTGATTGGTTCTTAATTCATAGTTCAATTATGCAAATTGACTAATAAAATTTAAAATACTCACGCTGTAGTACTAAATTCGGGATAATTCAAATTTGTGCCTAGTGTTAGATTTCCTTAAAAGGATTAATTTAGGATGAAAGACTTTTCAAATATGATTAAATTTTCACTTATCTTATTAAATTTAATGATAACGAGTAATTCAAAATAATCTCGTTAAAAGTTTATTTTAATAAGTATGAAGTGATTTAAAATATTTTATAAAGGACTAAATGCAATTACTGTCAAATATGCTATAACTCAATTTACCAATTAATTCTATTTAATATATCTTCTAATTCACTTCTATATAGTCTGAATTAATTTTCTACCTCTGTTTTACATAGAAGAAATTTAGGATAACTCTGCAGTATACGCAAATTTTTAATTTTTTAGTTTCTTCTATATATAGAAATTTTTTTAATTTTGAATGTTTCCAATTTCAATTTTTTGATTTTACACGTTTTGGGATGTCTTAAACACGATTTGACTATTTTTGGACGATTTTTATCTCATTATTGCTTTCTGTCCTGGATTTAATTTTTCTTTATTTATATGTATCATTAATAGCATTTTTTCGCTGAATATTGCATTTTAAGACCCATAAAATTTAAATTCGTTCAGAAATGTTTCATCTAAGTGAAGAGTTTAAATCATTGTAGGTTAACAACCACATTATTAAGTTCGAAATAAATGCATACATAATAATAGCCCATTCATTTATGTGTTATAATTACTGCTTTCAAGATCAAGCTGTAAGTTATTCAAATAAACATTTCTGTAAAATGCAAATTTCTTTTGAATCAGGTCCGCCAGTGGTAAGGGATTTTGTTCGAAAATCAGGTAGGTACAATTGCAAAAATAATGAAATTGATATGAATTTTTGAGGTGCACTAAAACACGATTTGTGTAGAAAATAAGGTGCAAATCTTTTATTATTCATTTATAGGGTTGCACAACAGAAGTAGGTCATATAACGACCTACGTTCTACAGTGAAAAGTTGTCCGCACCGTATTTTGATTTTAATGCACTATTTCAAACATGGTGAAATTGATATACATTATTGAGGTTTACTACAAGATGCTCGCAATTGAAAAAAATTGACATCACATTTATCATTCATTTGCAAGGATACATAAAAAAATTTGGATACACTATTCGAAATACAATATCCGATACTGTATCCAAAGTATTATTTATTATTGCTGAAAAGCGTTTTCAAATTATCTATGGGTTTAATGTTAACTACATTTTTGCATGTTATTTAATGTGTTAAGATTATATAGACCAAATACTGGGCTACACAAAGAAATTCGTAATGATTCCTGAGAATCAGCTTTATATACTTAAATGTGCTTTTTAATTTGAGTTATGCTTTTTCAAGTTCAGCTACATTTAGTATAAAGTATATTTGCATCAATTTAAAACCATATTTAGGGCTATACAAAAAACCTGATACATGTTCACATATGCCTAATAATTCCTAGAAATGTACTTTCAACAATATTAAACAGGTTTTTGCTTAAATTAAATTTAACCTTATTACCTAGCGCATATAAAAATACGCACGTAGTATACAGGCCTACATAAAAAAAAACTCAGATACACTGTAAAAAAGTGAAGATGTAGTGAGCAATAGCGGCAGCTATTTTGCCATTTGTAGTTGTTTGAGAAAAGCTAAAATTTTAAGGAAAAATATTAATTACTTTAGTAATTATTAATTAATAATTACTGAAGTGATTAATTAATTGTAAATGCGCATTTCTTTTGCATATAAAATAATAATTTTTTTTATGAGATACCTTTCAGACCTAAGAGTAAAACTTAGTTCATATCCTAAACATAATTCGAAAATAGAAAATTAATAATTATAATAATATGTCGAAAAATCAATTTTTGTAGTGAAAAAACTGTAAATCATCATTTCGATAAAGAATTTACAGCTTCGAAGTACAATTATTTTAACTAACATTTAGTCTATGTACTATAAAGTAATTACATAACAAATTTTGAAGAACTCAGAAAATTAAGGATGCGCACGGAACATTTTCAAAATTAACATTATCTCGAAATTTTCATTTCGAAAAAATCCATTTTCAAGTTAGAACTATTAATATTTCATTAATAAATAACATTAAATACCATATAAAAAATGAATATTACTTAGAATACACTTATAATATACTTATGATAAACTTTTAATAAGCGCTTCATGAGTTGGGCCAGAAAAAGAACTTTCCGAAATTTTGTATGATTTTTGTCAATTTGAAGATCCACCTTCGTCTTAAAAGTCCATCATTTAAAAATATTTTATAACAGCGTTTGAATTCTGTTGTCCAATATTCTATAGTTGATAACGAAGGTACAAAGACTCCATAAACTTTTCTGGGTTCCGATTTAATCACATTATTTGTTTTCTTTTTTCAAAAACAGTTTTTTTACCTTTGCCCAATGTTCAATTTTTTTCCATTGTTGAAATATCACCAAAGATGTTCTATTCAAATGGTTACCACTCACAAACTAAACAACTCAATGACTTGGCAAATCTCAATGTTTGATGTGAAAGGTCTCCTTTCCGAAATAAACCGTTTTTTTTTTTTAATTATAGGAACACCATCTCTGTCCCAGGCCAGGTACTCATTGTACTGACCTCGTATGCAGCTTTTTGCAATTCCTTCCCCTTGCAAAAATATGTTTCTCGCGCAAGACTGAGCCGAAATTGTTGTAGCGAAATTATTTGAGAGTTGAATAATGAAAGTATGTATGTAGTTACAACTGATGAAGCTTAGGTAAATTTGTACTATTTACGGTTGCAATGTAAATATACAATTGCAATAGTAAATAGTGAATGATGAAATTTTTTACGGAAAAAAAGGCTTAAAGTTTTAATTAAGAGAAAGAGATGAAAATTTTGCTGAAGATTTTATGGTTTTTGCAAGGTTCTAAAACGAAAATCTTAAAATGAGAAACGTAGTAATAATATAAAAATGAACTATTATTATCAGAAACATGTTTTTTGCAAGGCTGAAGAGTCGGAGTCAGATCCTTTTCTAAACAAAAGTGTCGGAGTCCGAATAGCTAAAAAACAAGCCGACTCCAATTCCAGCTTTTTTTTGTTAGACAATTTTAAATGAAATTAAACCAATTATATGTAATTTTAAATCCTTAAAAGGAATTATTATTGTTATTTTTGAATTATATCGGGCGACCCAAGTTAAATATTCTCAGTATATTGTTTGGTGTATATAGTAGAAGAAAACAGCTTTTAATTAAACCATAGTAGATCCTGAATTATTTCCGGACTAGTATGATTTTGATCTTTATTATTTTCCTTTCCTTCGAAATTTTTCTGCTCCTGAAGGACAAAAATTAAAATCAAAATTTATAATTTGAATCTTTTCAAATGCATGGATTCGAAATAGTAAATATTGTTCTTTTGTTTTCTTCTTTATATTTCGATAATTGCGTTTTTTAGAAATGTGGGAAGCGAAATTGAAAAATTAGTAAAACGGAATACATATTTTTTATTATTTCTGACCTGAATTAATGCCGAAATGCTGAAATTTTCGCGTATCTTTCTTGCGTTCCCTCATAATTTTAACTAACAGTAGGAATAATAAATTAGCCATCATGGAGTCAGAGTCGGAATGGAAGTCATTAAGATTGCTAAAGTCTGAGTCGGAATCGGGGTCGGCCAATTTTCCTACAGACTCCGAAGCCCTGGTTTTACGCATGTTTTTAAAAAAATCATTTCATCATTATAGCCAACTTATCTTTATAGCGTTAAATTCCATCAGCACAAGGCTGCTAGCAATTATTTTAAATTTATTTTTGTATTTTCAGTACAAAATGTGAAAATGAACCATTATCGAGGATATTCCAATTAAATGCATTCCCACTCAACCTCTTCCCCCCCTCCTCCGACATGTCTCCTATGGATTATTGCCCATTGTGGACTTGTAAAACCACATTCTTATACGTACCAATATTTTGGTATACTTTGTATAAATCTGTGTTTATACAACTTTTGATTAATGACAATTAACGTTATAGATTTTTATTTTTTTTTTCATTTATTTATTACTATAACAGCGGCTTCTTTTTTCACCTAATCCTCATACAAGTAGCAACAGAAAAAAAGATACTAAAAAAAAACTTTTGCTCGTTAAAGCAGATTATTCAGCTTTCTTATTATCTGCAGAAAAGAATCCTTATTAAGCAGCGTAATCGAAAAAAAGTCTTCGTTTGAAAAAAATAAGCTAAGACTAAAATATTTCTGATACGGTTGTAATAACTCTTTTGAAATGCTGAATAGAGCAAAAGAACTATTTAATAGGATACTTTATACAGCGGTTTTTCCACATTCTACTTATGTGCTGATAAATCCTTATTTCTTTTACGTTATAGAATACAACTTGTTTCAAAGAAAATTTATATAGTTCTTCCCTCACTTTGCTAACTACGATTTAAAAAATGATATACCTAATGAAATGATTTTTAGAATATTTAAGTAACACTTATAAAGGTTAGTTCAAGGAATATTTGATAGTTAAGAACAATATAATTGTTTATCGCACTATATTAGGCAGAGTTGCACAGCGGGTAATAATTTTTCCCATTGTGCGAATTGTAGACAGCTATAAATTTATAAAACATTTTCCAACTATTAAGAAAAATAAATTTGAGCTTTTTAAATTATGCATAATTACATAATGACAAAAAGGGTTTTTTTCTTCATTTATAATCTTGTATCTATACAGACACATGTTTACAGTAAACTGATGACGGACTGTTAACTTTCCAGCTGGAAATGCGTCCTGTGTGTTGTTTCGATTTTATTGTGATTTTTACAAAGTTTTATTATTTTAATTACGAAAAGATTTGGTTAGGATATCGTTTAAAATGTAACAAAAAATTTTCATAATGAATGAAGATTACGAAAGCATTTTTTTAAAGCATGGCATTATTTTTTACCGAAATTTAATTATTTATTGTACAAGTAATACACTATAAAACTTCATTTTTTATGCGTCTCAACTTTTTATGGTTTTATACTTTTCAACTTCAGAAATGCTCCTCAAATCTCATTAAATTTATTGCAGTCTTCGAACTTTTTATTAGTTTTACTGAAAGGCATATATTTTTGGAAAAAGTGTAAAAATAAAATATCTTTGTATTTTGTTTCCTTCTTTCATTTTTAAAAATAATTTATTTTCTTGAAGCAAGAGAGTTTTATTCTGTAAAATACTTCTATAGAATTTTTCTGTTTCTATAAAAGCTATGTTAGTGTTATTAATTTTTTTTTATCTTAATTGTATTAGAGTACATAACATTGTTTTTAAAAGAAGTATTTTCATAATTTTAGCCAACCAGTCTTTATTAAGTTAGATCAATATAAGGCTACCAGCCATTTTTCTAAATTTATTTTTATGTTTTTAGTATAAAATGAGAAAATAAACCATAATCAAGGATCTTACAATTGCATGCATCCCACTCAAAAAGACCCCGACATAGCTCCTATGGGTTATTGTGGATTGTGGACTTTTAAAACAACATTCTTGTAATTGTCAGGATTCTGGTCTCTTCTGTATAAATCGGTATAAATAAAACTTTTGCTTAATGATAATTAGCATTGTAGATTTTTATTTATTTATTTATTTGATTCTTTATTACCACTACAGTGACTGTTTTCTTACCAAATCCTGATACAAGTGACAACAGAGAAAAAAGGACAGCTTTTGCTCGTTAAAGCAGATTATTCAGCTTTCTTATTATCTGCAGAAAAGAATCCTTACTAAGCAACGTAATGAATAAAAGTCATTGTTAGGAAAAAATAAACTAAGACTAAAATATTTCTGATATGGATGCAATAACTATTTTGAAATGCTGAATAGGGTAAAAAGAACTATTTAATATGACATTTTAACCAAGCGTTTTCCCCACATTTTACTTATATGTTGATAAATAATTTTTGTTTTGCATTAGAGAATAATTTCAACTTGATTCAAAGAAAATTTATATTGTTTTTCTGTCACTTTACTAACTGACATTTAAAAATAATGTATTTAATAAAATGACTTTTAGAATATTTAAATAAAATTTATTAAGGTTATTTTAAGGAATATTTGATAGTTAAGAACAGTATAAAACTTTATCGCACTACATTTGATAGACTGCAACAGGGGAGATTAATTTTATTTCTATTGTGCAAATATAGAAAGCTATAAATTTGTATCACATTTTTAACTTAATAGTGATTAATTTATCATTTAATTATCAGCAATTGAATTAGGACGCTTGAAATACATACTTCAAACGTAATTTCATTGCTGATAAATAATTAAAGAGATAATTGTAATTAAATATGTACCGATGCTGGCTTTATTTGCGTCCCATATTATGCCACATGCTTGTACACTTGCAGAGGTTTCCTTCTTATGCTGCAGTTGCAGCTTTCCCAACATAAATGTGAGCTGAAAACATATGCTAATCTGGCCATCGTCCTCTGAGCTTAAATTATGTAATACTTGAATTGCTATTCACAGGGTTCCAGGTTCGTTCCCCGGCTTGGATATTTTTCTCTGTGTTGGTTCTATTCTTAACTAGCAGTGTGATAATCATTTATGAAATATTTCCTTTTTGAACTATGAAGAAAAATAAATTTGATACTTTAAAGATATACATAGCAGCGTAATAACACACACACACACGTATATATATATATATATATATATATATATATATATATATATATATATATATATATATCCTTATATCTTTCCAGGAACATGTTTACAGTAAGCTGAAGGTGGACTGTTAATACGCACTATGCGTATTGTTTTAAATTTACTGTGATTTTTACAAGGTTTTATTTTATTAACAACGAAATGATTTTGCTAGGATATCACTTACATTGTAACGATAAATGTTTGAAATGAATGCTGATGACTAAACTTCAATTCGGGAGCATGTTTTAAGGAGTGAGATTAATTTTATTTACCGAAAATAAATTAGTTACTGTACAAGTAATACGCTATAAAACTTCAAATTTTATGCTAACCAATTTTCTTTTAAAATTCAGAAACGCACTCCAAATCACATTAAATTTATTGCAGTCTTGAAACTTTTATTTAGTTTTATCGAAAAGCATACTTTTATGGAAAATGTGTAGAAATAAAATATCTTTGTATTTTGCCTTCTGCTTTCATTTAAAAAATTTTTTTTTTCTTAGAACAAAAAAGTTTTATTCTATGAAATAGTTCTATGCAATTTTCCTGTTTCTACAAAAGCTAAGTTAGTATTATTAATATTTTCTATTTTTAGTGCAATAAATTATACGTATCATTGATTTTGTAAAAAATTATGTTATTTTTTGCGCACTTCCATATTTTAATGTAAAAAAAATTAATGAATAGAAAACGAAATTCTCAAAAGTATCAATCGCAAAATATTTCCGTATTTTTACGATCATAACCATTATTAAAGCTTAACATCAAGTGCTGTATCAAAATGGTTTTCATAAAAAATATACAAAGTGTACAAAAATGAAAACATAGATACTTTTTCTGCGTCTTAAAATATCATTTGCAGATTCCATTAGTAATACAAAATTACTAAATATATATATATATATATTTGTTTTCTCATTGATTTTTCAATGCAAAAATAAATAAATAAATAAAATATCCAAAAAAACTGTCAAAAAATTTATGTATTGACTCCTAATATATCATCAAATTTTATGTGCAAAAAAATTAATTTAATTTTTTTCCACATTAAACTCTTCTTAGATATTAGTTTTGATATGAATTCATACTTGATAGGATATATATATATGTACGTTGCAGTTTGCTTCCCAAAACATCCAATTAGTATTATTGCTGTAGTAAACATTCTCCCACGAGAACCGAATGACTCGTACACATTTGTTTATCTGCTGACGATCAGGTTTTATCCAATTAGCCTGATAGCAAAGAAAAGGAAAATACATGCGATTCGTTGTGGAAGTGATGCCGGGCAGACGGCCCAAAATCTCTCCGCTTGACGGTTAAGCGCAACCGGCCGGCGAATGCGCCCCGGACTTACTCGGAATGGCCTAAGCTTCCCCCTTTTTACCCTGATATGTTGTACATAGATTCATTTAGCCCAGAATTCCAATAAACTTTTTATATTATTAAGAAGTGACTCCTGCAATTATGATCTACACCCACCACATGGGGGCCGGCCTATGAATCCTGTATTAAGCGGACTTAGACCCTGCTTACCTGAACTGCAACTCTCAGCGTCAGATCACCTGCTTTACGCGGCGCTGCATCTTTCGGCATACGGCATCCGCGTCTGTGTTTGCCCGCACTCTATTTGTTATTCAAGAAATTATTGCTCGGATATTGCGAACTGTTTTGCTTCTTTCCATACTACAGCGCTTCTGGAATCTAAAGGATTGTTGACTACGCCTGTTGCGGGCATCTATCTTTGTGTGTTCAACGGCGGACCTCATATCTCTCTGCACCTGTTCGCAGCAAGCGACGAAAATTGGTTCCTTCCCGGCTGTAACGGATGTGTGTTAAACAGTGGTTCTTCACAGTCTCAGCGGCGCGCGATATTGTGTTTTTTTTCTCTCTTTCGCTTTATCTCAATGGAATATAAATGCTCCTCCGGCTCTCACTAAGAGCGGTTTTTTTTTATTAAATTGGATACAGTATATGCCAGGTAACCGATCACCATTTTGATTATTTTTTATTAAGGTGCAATTGATTTAATATATTTTATACGAAATGCAGTTAGCCGACATATCTTTTATTCGAAGCCAGATTAAATCGGCCAGAACTGATAAAATTAAACTGCTTCACCAGCTAATTTTTTCATCCGACGAACACCGCCAGAACCGCCAAAATTTACGATTATTTTCCGGGTTTCCTTTTGCAACCCAAACTCCAGAATATGAGGGGAAATTAACGGAGATTTCTGACACTTTTGATAAGCTACAGTTAATTACTGTAGCGAACCTGCTAAATCTCGATATTTCGGGAGAAATTCCAGAGTTAGCTAAGCGCATAGTAGATTCTTTAATAGACATCTCTAAATTGAAATCTACATTTGACAATGCCTCGAATTCTGAATCAGATGAACCCAAAAATACTTCTCATATCAGTACAGAGACAGCTAACTTCGCATACGAAGACAGTGATACACAAACCGAAGCATTTCACCCTACACAACAACATTCCATTTCTTTTCACGACTTAGAGCATCTTTTAACACCCTTTAGTGGTGCAAAACACGAGGATATCAAAGTTTGGATTGATCGTTTTGAAAAGCTAGCGAACTCTTTTAAACTTTCCCATTTTCAAAAATTCTTGTTCGCGGAACGTGCACTTTCTGGGATCGCATTACTATATGTTCGGGGTGAACCTAACATTTCCTCATATCCCTCACTCAAACAAGCGATTTTGCGCGAATTTTCGAAATCCGTTTCCCCCGCAGAAATTCATAGGTTACTCTCGGTGCGACATAAGAAGAACTCCGAGTCATTAATGGAATACTTCTTAAAAATGAAGGAGTTGGATCAAAGAGCAAATATTGATGACATATCTGTCATCCATTACATCATCCAAGGTATCCCAGATCCACCGGCTAACAAATCTATTTTGTACGGATGCTCGCATTTAGCTGATTTTAAACAAAAACTTCTCATATATGACAAATTTCTTCTTCCGACTCGCAACCTAAACACAAAATTCATCACAATACACCTAACCGTGTCCCTCCCCCTCCCACCCCTACCCCCCGAAAGATAGAACGCATAAACTAGTCTGTTTTAACTGTAACCAAATTGGACATGTTAGCTCAGTATGCAATAAGAAAAATCTAGGCCCTAGGTGCCATGCTTGCTCCCGTTTTGGCCATATCGCTTCCAAATGCAATGAGCGTTTTACTAAGCCCCAGAAATCGCCTGAGACCAATCCCCCTTCCCGCGCGGTCACTTCCGGAAAAAACCGACAGGTTCATACCGTCGAACTCACTCGTTCTTCCCACAGTATGCAAAAATCGGTCAAAATCGCTGATTTAGACATTACTTCCCTCGTGGACACGTGCAGCCCAGTTACGCTTGCCCGCGAGGATGTTTATCGGTTATTAGGATCACCACCCCTGGCACCAGTACCCCTTAAATTCACCGGATTCGGCAGTGGCGATGTTCGCCCCAATGGCTCTTTTTATACCGATATTGAGATAGACAGTTCAGTCTTTCCCGCTAATGTTTACGTTATCCCTTTTGCTCATATGTCCCAACCTTTTATCTTAGGAACAGACGTTATAAGTCAAGGTACACTTGTATGTAATGAGAGTGGTATATCTCTGACAAAACAACCTCTATCAGATATTTTTATCAATCTCATTAATGTCAGTGATGATATCCCTGATGTAGACTTAGTTCATATAACTGATCGCGCAGTTCGCGAGGAAGTAGCTGATTTAATCAAATATTACCGTCCCACCAAATCTAAATCTACTAATTTAAAAATGTCGATCGTATTGACCGATGATAAACCAGTCTGTCAGCGACCGCGTCGAATGTCCATAGCTGGGAAAGAAATTGTCCGGAATCAAATTCAGCAGTGGCTACACGACGGAATAATCCGACCCTCTTCCAGTGATTACGCCAGCCCTATCGTATTAGTCAAGAAAAAAGATAATTCCACACGCTTATGTATAGATTATCGTACTCTCAATAAAAAAATTGTTAAAGATCGTTTTCCCCTCCCCCTTATTGACGATGTTCTCGATCAACTGAAACAAGCAAAAGTCTTCACAACACTTGACCTCAAAAATGGAGTTTTCCATGTGGCTATCGACCCCCGCAGCACCAAGTACACAGCGTTTATTACACATGACGGTCTCTAGGAATTTCTCAAAGCCCCTTTTGGCCTTACGTCCAGCCCTGCCGTTTTTTCAAGATTTCTAGCTTGTGTTTTCCGCACACTATTAACGAACGGTACTTTGATTCAATATATGGACGATTTTATAATCCCCTCAGAAACCGAAGCCGAAAACCTACAGAAACTTCGACAAGTCTTACAGACTGCGGCCGACTATGGTTTAGAAATCAATTTTAAAAAGTGTCAGTTTCTACAGCGAAAAATTGAGTTCTTGGGCCATATCATTCAAAACAATACTATTGCGCCTTCCCCGTCAAAAATTAAAGCGGTCCTACACTTTCCGGAACCCACAAATGTCAGACAACTCCAGTCACTCCTTGGTTTGACAGGTTACTTCCGAAAATTTATTCCTACCTATGCTTCTATCACTCGACCCCTCAGCGATCTCTTACGTAAAACATCGAACTTCGAGTTCGGACAGGAACAAAAACACGCGCTCCATAGCTTACGGCATATACTCACAAGCGCCCCGCTGCTACATATATTCATTCCCGATTCTGATTTAGAGGTACATACAGATGCTAGTAAGCTTGGATTTGGTGCTGTTCTCTTACAAAAAGCCGACGATGGTCATTATCACCCGATTCAGTACAGGAGTAAAAAAACATCCCCCCAAGAAGAAAAGCTTAGTAGTTATGAGCTAGAGGTGCTAGCAGTAATAGAGGCACTTAAAAAATCCCGCGTCTACCTCCATGGGACACAGTTTCGAATTATTACGGACTGTCAGGCATTTCAGAAAACTCTCGACAAAAAAGACTTGACACCGAAAATAGCTCGCTGGGCTCTCTTCCTCCAGGAATTTGACTTCGAAATAAAGCATCGGCCAGCAACTAAGATGCCGCATGTAGACGCTCTCAGCCGCTATCCTGTATTAAGTATAACTTATGATGAATTAACTCTTAAAATTATGAGAGCGCAGGAACAAGACCCATTTCTTGCTGGTCTTAAAACTGCAGCGACGGACACACTAATTACTGATTTTGTTGTACGTAATAATATTTTATATAAAATACTAAATGATCGTGATTTATTGGTGGTCCCCGAGGCTATGCAAATTAATGTACTTCGGGATATCCACACAAAGGGTCATTACTCTGCTAAGAAAACGGAAGAAGTAGCTTCTCAAACTTTTTTCATTCCTAATATATCGGAATTATCACGTACAGTAGTAACTAATTGTATCCCTTGCATCTTAGCTACAAAAAAATTAGGGAAACAAGAAGGATTTTTACACCCGATTCCTAAGGGTGACCACGCTTTAGACACTTACCATTGTGATTTTTTAGGACCACTCCCTTCCACGAATAAAAACTATCAGCACATTTTCCTCGTCGTCGACGCTTTCACGAAATTTTTATGGTTATACCCCGTTAAATCAGTGTCTGCAAAAGACGCCCTGGATAAACTCAAGCTGGAACAAGTCACATTTGGAAATCCTAGACGAATAATTACGGATAAAGGTCCTGCATTCACGTCTGCTGACTTTAAAAATTATTGCGACATAGAAGGTATAGATTTTCACCCAATTACAACTGGCATTTGCCGCGGAAACGGCCAAATTGAAAGATACATTCGATCCATTATTCCTGTTCTCACCAAACTCTCTTTAGACGATCCGAAAAAGTGGTATAAACATGTACCTGCCGTCCAACGAATTTTAAACAGTACAACTTCTTCGGTAACTAAATATTCCCCATTTGAATTACTAACGGGTGTTACTATGAAAAACAAAGATGACTTACGAATAAAACAGCTCTTGGACCTCGAAAATGTAGAAATGATCATGGATCATAAAAAACAGTTACAAGAGAATGCCAAACTTAATATTTTGAAGCAACAGGAAATAACCGAAAACAATTCAATAAACGACGTAAAAAGCCATCCATATATCAAATAAACGATTTAGTAGCAATTAAGCGTACTCAATTCGGCAGTGGATTAAAGTTACGAATCAAATTCCTCGGACCATATAAAATTACTGCTATTAAACCGAATGATCGATACAGCGTCATGAAAATTGGGAATCATGAAGGCCCCACTATAACAGAAACATCAGTCGACTATATGGAACCCTGGAATATGACGCAATAGCGTCAACATTCTCAAACCCATATATGCCTGAAAACGAAACTTTCTCCGCACCAAGATATCAATCAACCACACCCCCCTTTTTTTGACAGCTGCGGAGAGACAGCAATTCTTCCAGCTGGCCCGTTTTTTTTTCTCTCTCTTCTGTGTAAAGTTTCTCGCCTGTTACGATAAACAAACACCATTAAGATCTGTTGTGAAATATGCATTTTTTTTACCTCTCACCGTTTGTTTACGAATATTACTGTGAATTACTCAAGAAATCATAGTTTTCTCCATTTTTCTTTATCATGTGTAAATACAGCCAGCGTTCTTCTCCAAGTTTGTGTAAATATGCTCAGTGCACCAATTTTATTTTTGTGTTGTTCTCCAGTCACCCAAATTGTGAATCTACAGTGGAATTAATCAGTGTGCTCGCTTATGTGTAAAGTGAACTGTCAAGTTATAGTTTTCTCATCTAATAGTGCTGTTTTGAAATTACAATTTTTATTAGAAGCACAATTTTTTTTAAAGCATTATTTTTTTTTCGTTTGTGAAATATGCTCCACGATTATAAACCCTTTTTTTTTCTCTCTGCACGACTATGTTGGTGACAATATGTCAATGTTACCATCACATTTTTTTTTATCACTCGTCCTTTCGCTGACATAACTTTTAACTAGTGACTATAGACAACTTTGGACAGTTTCACCAGGACTGCCAACACTTTTTGAAAAGGAACTATCGTTATGATCTCCAAACTTTTACATCACATTGATGTAATATATATTATCTGATTGTTATGTATGTTATTATCTTTTGATTATTGTGTATTTTCTTATGTAATTTCTTTCCTGTATATTGTAATATTGTGCCCCCCCCCGCCCTCCCTATTTTTTTTCTCTTTTTTCAGTCAAAGTCTAAATTTTATTGGCGTGGCACGGATAACTTTAAACTCGGTACAAAGGAGGGAAATTGTTTTTTTTTTACCCGCCGCCCAGACGGGTCAAGAAGCGGTAGAATTTTTTTTTAATGTTATATGGGTCGTGTGCCTGCGTTTTTTCAGACGGAAATTTCGCAGAACATCACAAGAACAGACGGTTCTTGTTGCCTCTTGTGAGAGTAGCATTCAAGCAGACGGCTTGATACGCACAAACGGTGTCATGGCTACTCGCGCTGTTTTGTTTTGGTTTCGTTTTCCTCCCGTTCGCAACTTGTTTTGTTTCCGTGTACCACTTAAAGTTAATTTAACTTTAATTAATTCTGTATAACCGAATTTTGAAAAATTCACCGTTTTTTTTTCTCTCGGTTTGACAATAATTTAAATTTTAAATTATTTTTTTTCTAATATTTTTTTTTCTTTTTGTTTTTTTTATATATATTTATTTTTTAAATACATGTGCGAGGGCGCACTGTCGTCGATGGCCGAGTGTACGTTGCAGTTTGCTTCCCAAAACATCCAATTAGTATTATTGCTGTAGTAAGCATTCTCCCACGAGAACCGAATGACTCGTACACATTTGTTTATCTGCTGACGATCAGGTTTTATCCAATTAGCCTGATAGCAAAGAAAAGGAAAATACATGAGATTCGTTGTGGAAGTGATGCCGGGCAGACGGCCCAAAATCTCTCCGCTTGACGGTTAAGCGCAACCGGCCGGCGAATGCGCCCCGGACTTACTCGGAATGGCCTAAGCTTCCCCCCTTTTTACCCTGATATGTTGTACATAGATTCATTTAGCCCAGAATTCCAATAAACTTTTTATATTATTAAGTAGTGACTCCTGCAATTATGATCTACACCCACCACATATATAATGCCCGGTGTCAGAATGTGACGGTATACTCATGCTGGGTGTCATTTGTCACGTTATATGCAGACATACTCATTAATTTAGGTTAAAACAACACAGTTTATTAAAATGATAAGGGCTAAAGGAAAGTGGAGCCAGTCTATAATTTCACTCACTGAGAACACTATGAAAAGCTAAATCATACTCACAGGCTTCGGTCTAGCTCAGCCGGGGCACCGTCTAACACTTGACACTATTTCCTGGCTGATCTACTAAACAAATCTTAATTTCACAGCCCGTGGCTGTGGATATTTCTTTATTTGCTCAAATAATCAAAACGGAACGATTCTAAACTTTCTTACCAAGGCCGAATCTTTAATCCACTATCTGAACTCCTTTTCGCTTTACTGGAGGCCGTAGCTATTCTCTAATCGTCAGCACCTTACTAAACAATCATCAACTTCGTTGTCCAATGGCGGAATACACACAGAGGCTGCTGGCTACTACCAGAAACACACAGACGCTGGCTGCTGGCTAAGGCCAGAAACACACAGACGCTGGCTGCTGGCTAAGGCCAGAAACACACACCCCACAAACTCACACCCAAGCTTTTATACGCGACAAACTGAGATACTTCTCATTAACATAATACTAATAACCGCGAGCTAACTGCGGAATTCGAAAGAGCACACACACTCTAGAAAGTTAAAGTAAAAGAGAGGATAGATGTCACTTTTACGCCTACAAAATGTTAAATTATTGACGTCACGATCTCAGAAACACTAGAGTGCCTTTATGACTAAAGGTCACTCCCTCACAACCCCCCCTCGAACTCCGCAGAGAAAAAGGGCTGGGCTAAATGCATGCCCAGACCTTTTTCTTGTTATAAATTTAGAGCCGTAATAAAATACAGTGATGGGTGAAATTTAACGCCGAAACATAACTTTTAAAATATTAACTTTAACCCATCACAACCAAAAAAACTCAGTTTGCCTCAAATAATCACATATCCAATCCAATCATTCTTCTATCTTACAAATAGCCTCCGTAAAACTTCCAAAAACTCGTAAAACTTTCAAAACTAATTACTTCTTCTCTCAAAACAACCCACTCCACTGGGAGTGCTAAAATTTCTCAAAACACTAACCTTCCGAAGTTTTCCTCAATATTGCAATGCAACTATAACTTTACCCAAAAATTTCTCCATAACTTTTAATATACTAGAATTCGCACCAAGTCCAAAAAACCCAATGCGCAAAAACTTTCCTCATCCAAATTCCGACTTCATCTAAAATTACATTTACTTCATACTAAAATAATTCTGCTACTACGTAATACCTACATCCCCATTAGCCAATGAACTAACTCCCAAACTTCTTCAGACTTAACTCCACTTGAACAATAATTGGGGCACATACGTACAGCGGCATATCGCTGTGCTTATGCAACAATCAAAAAATATCAAAAATTTACAAAATGACGTCATCAATCTCTTCATCTGTATTCACTAAAAGAAAAATAGCAGAATCAATACA
Organism: Maratus speculifer; assembly: GCA_964019185.1. Lineage (NCBI taxonomy): Eukaryota > Metazoa > Arthropoda > Arachnida > Araneae > Salticidae > Maratus > Maratus speculifer. Next base: position 186,097,420 of record OZ025290.1, read on the forward strand.
TAACAAAAAGTATACTTCCCTGCAAGAAAATCACATTAACATTCAATTTTAATACAATACAATTTCAAATTCAAATGCAGCTGAAAACTTCGCAACTTGCGGAAATCATTCTCAACTAAAGTACAAAACGCAACTCATAAAACACGAACGATAAGAAGAAAGTTAATTCATTAAATGTTAGTATCAGAGATAGAAACGCGTGTCAAGGACTTCTTGACCGCAAAACACGTGCGCGTCTGAACCGCGGCGCGTGTACAAAATAACTCAAATTACTATCTGTACATACTGAAAATTTAAACATACATTAACATACATTTTATAACACATGAACAATATAACAATATAATAACATTTTAAACAAATAACGTAACAATAGATCCAGAATTTTTAAAAGCAGTTAAGACCAAAATTTCCAACATACATAAAACTAACAATTTTGCAAACAAATTTTGAACACAATTAAGCACTAAACGTGAGTCCGTCAAAAAATTCCAAAAATGGCCAAAAGTATAAAACAGTCTCTCTGCTTTCTATTCCTTCACATTGCTACCACATATATGCACTCTAATAGAAATTTAATAAAGAACATTATCACCCAATCATAGAGACGATTCACTGCTTGCAGGCTTCATACTGCAAGATGGCTTTCTCCTCCTGTCCCAAAAGGCTTGTACGAAGGATCTCTCGTCATCTGAACTGTACGGTGACGCCACAGTTGACTGTCGTGCCTGCAGCCTGGTTCTGAATGGATGCCGTGGGATACTCGTAGGTTCCACTCGACGACTCTGCTCCGGCCGGTTCGCTGGGTTCACTCCATGGCGAGGTTCACACTGCTGTTGCCGGTAATCTGAGAGTTGCCTCCTCTTTCTAGACGCACCCGAAGTTACCGAAGATCCTAGGCCACGTTTCTTTCCGGACCTATGCAGTTTCTTGTTAGGCAAAGATTCGGCATTTAAAGTTCGCTTAACAGTTTTACGAGTGTCCAAACGAAATCTTTTCCGGGGATTAATCACTGAAGATGGTGAACTATTAGTTAATTTATGCTTGTGAGGTTGTTGTCTAATAGATGGAGGAACTGGACAATTTATAATTTTTTGTCTTTTATGACACACTGAGTCCGATGTATTTGACACAGTTCTCTTATTTTTATTATACTTTGCTCTCGGATTGCTAGGCTTTCGACTTTCAATAACAGTCTTTGGAGCTGTTTGACTAAATTTTCTTCTTGAATATTGATGAAAAGAATTAGACGAAGAAGTGCTGGACTCGGGACACTCATTGGATCGGGAATTTCGCGAAACACCACTCGACATATGAGAACCTTCACTACCATTTTCTCTAAACTTATACACTCTAACCTGATCCAGATTAACAGTCATTCTTTCACCATTGACATCAACAACCAAATTATTATTTCGAACTTCCAAAACCTCGAACGGACCTACAAACTTCGGACCAAACTTAGCTACTCTCTTTTGACGACTTGAACTTAACCAATGCTTTTCTACTAACACAAAATCTACAACTTTCACTTCTAACTCCCTTCTACGCATATTATAATACTGAGCTTGCTTTTCTTGCGCTTTTCCCATTTGAATCTGAGCTTCCTTAACCAACCTCTCAATATCCTGACACATGTACTGACTTTCTGCATCTGACACCATAACTAACCTTTGGAATGGAGTAATAACTTTTCTACCCAAAAACAATTCAGCAGGCGTTTTCCCCGTTGACTCGTGAACTGCCGTACGAAGTGCGTACGCAAAATGTTGAAGAAACTGGTCCCAATTTGCATGATGAGAACCAACATAAGAAGAAATCATTTGAATTAATGTACGATTTACACGTTCAGCCATATTAGACTGAGGACGATACGGAACAGTAAAAGAATGATCGATCTCCAGCTTTTCACACAGGGCCTTAAATATATCAGAAATGAAACAAGGGCCATGATCACTCACTACCCTAATTGGTGCACCATATTTAGAAATATAATTCTCAAAAAATGCATCGGCAACCGCAGGTGCAGAAGCCTTCCTGAGGGGGACTAACTCTACCCATTTGCTAAAATAATCAACTATAACTAAAACAAATCTATATCTTTTAGGATTAGACAATGGATAAGGACCGATTAAATCTACACCTACACATTCATTAGGAAAATTTACTTTAATAGGAATTAATTTGCCAGCTGGACTTACATTTTTATAATTATAACGTTGGCATGTGCTACAGCTGGAGACATAAGCGCGCACTGCTTCCCGCATTTTAGGGAAGTAGCAGGATTCACAAATTCGAGCATAAGTTTTCCTGATTCCTAAGTGACCTGCTAATGGATTATCATGAAATTCTTTCAAGATGGCCTTACGAAGACTAGCCGGAATAAAAACTCTTAATTCTCCACGTGAATTTACAATTTTAGAATAAAAAAGAAGACCATCGATAAGCTTAAAAGATTGGGACCACTTCTCAAACATAGGCACATCTGCGCTCGGGACATCATCAGGATTTTCCAAATATCGATACAAGCTACCAAATTCTTCATCTTGCTTCTGTTCCCTTATTAACTGCTCTCGTGACCTTAACACCAACGACGACAATACACAACACTTAACTTCCTCCGTGACCTCTAAACCACCATGCGGGTTTCGTGACAAAGCGTCCGCTACCGCATTCTCCTTGCCAGCCCTATGTTATATAACAACATTATACTCTGCTAACTTCAAACACCACCTGACCATACGAGACGACAACCCCTTTCCATTAGTTAACTTTGTCAAAGCTGAATGGTCCGTAATGACTTTAACCGGTATATTAGTGAAAAAACAACGAAATTTATTCAAAGCCCAAATTACTGCAAGACACTCCCTTTCCGTAATTGAATAATTCCTTTCCGCTGCATTTAAAATTCTTGACGCAAACGCTATAGGTCGACCTTTCTGTGCTAACATCGCTCCAACCCCCACTGCACTCGCATCGCAATACACTTCAAACTGAGACGAATAATCGGGGTGAGCCAAAACAGGAGGGGAAACCACTGCCTCTTTTAATAATTCAAACGATCTCTGAGCTGCTGATGACCATACAAACTTAACCCTTTTCCTTTTTGAATTATACAACGGTTCACATAACTCCGAAAAACGTGGAATGAACTTGGCAAACCAAGCCACCATCCCTAAAAATGTCGCCACTTCCTTACTATTTTTGGGGGGATTCATTGACGTAATTGCCTCAATTTTCTCATTATCTATATTAATACCATCACGCGTAATTTTAACTCCTAAATACTTTATCTCTTTTCTCAAAAATTTACATTTTTCTAACTTAACTGTTAACCCAGCATCTCTTAACAACGTAAATACTTCCCTCAATAATCTTAAATGCTCTTCAAAAGTAGCTGCCATTATAATTATGTCGTCCAGATAGACCAAGACACCCTTACCAAGCAAAGGTTTAAGGATATTATTCATGGCCTTCTGAAACGTTGCCGGCGCTCCCGATAAATCAAAACTCATTCTCTTAAAAGCAAAACAACCGTCCCGAGTAATAAACGCAGTCTTAGGTATGTCCTCCGGCTTCATTGCAATCTGAAAATAACCCGACGTAAGATCTAACGTTGACATATAATTCGTACTCGTTATATTAGCCAAAATGTCATCAATAACTGGAATAGGATACTGAGGGTATTGTGTTATCGCATTTAACTTTCTATAATCTACTGCAAACCTATATGCCTCCGGATTATCTAAACTTTTCCCATTATTTTTACGACATAACACTACTGGAGATGCAAAAGGCGACTCAATTGGCATTATAATATCGTCCGCTAACATTTTTTGAATATGATAATCAATTATACCTTGTTTAACTTTATCATAACGATATGGTTTACTAGCAACAGGTGCTTTTAAACCAGTATCAATCTCATGCCACGCAACATGCGTTAAACCCGGTTTATCAGAAAAAACCTCTCCAAATTCATTTAAAAACTTATTAAATTCCTCCCTCTCCATTTCACTTAACCCCGACTCCTCCAAATTAACTGACACTGAAACAGGCTCTTTCTTACTCACATTCTCATCATTATTCACGATTAACGACTTTTTAAAGAAATCCAAACTAATTCCTCTATCCCTCATAAATTCCACACCAACTATACAATGCACTGTTAATCCATCTAACACACAAAACTCCCAACATGTCTTAACCGAACGAATTTCAACTTCCAATTCCACTGAACCTTTATTATCGCAAGCTACTCCCTGTGCTGACTGAACCACAAGACTTGACCTTTTCAACTTCTTATACGAAAAATATTTCCGATAACAATCAAAAGAAATGAACGACTTATCTGCCCCTGTATCGAAGACACTTTTAACGACAATACCATCTAACACAATTAACACTTCAGGTAACTCAACCGGATTAATAGTTATTTTATTTAAACTCACCGAAGACTTTTCCGACCTCTGAACACATTTGCTTTGCATTGACCTATTTTCAACAATCTCATCCGAAGTTAACCTCCTTACTTGCGAAGAAACATTCCTGTCCCGTACTCCCCCACTACGATCATAACCACTATTCTGTCTATTTCCATGCATATTTCTCTCACCACTTCTAAAATTATTAGCACCACCACCATTCCTATTACCATTACTCGTATTCGACATATTACGACCAAATCCATCACTTCTATTACGCACATTACTATCCGGAAATCGCTGTCTCCCCCTCACAAAATTACGTTCCCCCTCATTTCTCAAATTACTATCCGTGACAGGTCTCTGCCGAGGGTTACGCAAATCCCGTTGATCCGAGCTATGCCGAGACTCATACTTCGATAATATCTGGTGCATTTCTGCAAAATTCTTCGGTGCTCTAACTTCAATAAAGTCCTGTATATTTGGATTAAAAAGAGGAAAGACAATGTCCAACAATTCCTCAAATGTAATATCCAAATCTAATTTATTTTTTAGTTCCAGCTTACGAAGATAAAATTTTGACGCCGACTCATAAATATTCTGCTTATTACAATAGAACTCTTTTCTCAAAATACTTTTATCTTTAACGGGAGGAAATGCCTTCTTTAACTCAGTCACAGTTTGTTCAAATCTTTTCGCTTCATCAGTAATCAAAAACTTTCCTATATTTTCTAACCACAAAAGTGCTTCGCCCTTTAACGAGCATTTAAGCACTACGTACCTGTTTTTCTCAGGTATATTATTGAACAAAATATAATCATCTAATTTCACTAAAAATTCACTAATATCACCCTCACCGGTGAAATACACCCGTGGCACAATCTCAAAATCTCCGACATTTCGTTGGGCGCCATTTGTGACGGTATACTCATGCTGGGTGTCATTTGTCACGTTATATGCAGACATACTCATTAATTTAGGTTAACACAACACAGTTTATTAAAATGATAAGGGCTAAAGGAAAGTGGAGCCAGTCTATAATTTCACTCACTGAGAACACTATGAAAAGCTAAATCATACTCACAGGCTTCGGTCTAGCTCAGCCGGGGCACCGTCTAACACTTGACACTATTTCCTGGCTGATCTACTAAACAAATCTTAATTTCACAGCCCGTGGCTGTGGATATTTCTTTATTTGCTCAAATAATCAAAACGGAACGATTCTAAACTTTCTTACCAAGGCCGAATCTTTAATCCACTATCTGAACTCCTTTTCGCTTTACTGGAGGCCGTAGCTATTCTCTAATCGTCAGCACCTTACTAAACAATCATCAACTTCGTTGTCCAATGGCGGAATACACACAGAGGCTGCTGGCTACTACCAGAAACACACAGACGCTGGCTGCTGGCTAAGGCCAGAAACACACAGACGCTGGCTGCTGGCTAAGGCCAGAAACACACACCCCACAAACTCACACCCAAGCTTTTATACACGACAAACTGAGATACTTCTCATTAACATAATACTAATAACCGCGAGCTAACTGCGGAATTCGAAAGAGCACACACACTCTAGAAAGTTAAAGTAAAAGAGAGGATAGATGTCACTTTTACGCCTACAAAATGTTAAATTATTGACGTCACGATCTCAGAAACACTAGAGTGCCTTTATGACTAAAGGTCACTCCCTCACAAGAAGAGGATATAATTTCAGCCCTGTTAATAAATTGTTATGAAAAAAAAGAAAGGTCGGTATAATTAACTATTCGATTTAAACAGCATCAAAAACCGGCAATAAATTACAATTAAAACGATAAAACTTTGTATAAATACCATGACAAAGCAATACACAAGACATGTTACGAGCTGAAAATGCAAAAGCCTGTTATCATTTACTGTAAACACGTGCCCGCTCACGATTTATAAAAGAAACTTTAAACTCTTTGAAATATTTTTAGTGGAGACAACTAATTTGCAGAATAATATAGAAATATAGGCGATATCGTAATCCACGAATAACGACAAAAAGGTCTACATATTTGCAGGTAAGCAGTCAGAGAAGGAATAATATAAAAAAAGACAGCTCCACATTCTTTTCTAAATTTTGGTGGCACCCTATATTTGGCGAAATAGCCTGAATCATAAGAACTCCATTAATAAGAACAGATGCTAATTATAAATATAATGACAACCATCATAATTTAGAATCACTAAACCTCAGCTAAAAAAAATACGTTGCCTAAAAATGTTATTAACAACATGGAAAGAAAAATATCAAGTCAAAATAATGCGAAGAACCTGCCGCTTCGTTCGGTTTGATTCCCAGACTAATAACTGCAAAAACAAAATGTATAACGAACGACAAAATTTAAAAACAGATTAGAGCAGCTGAATTATTTGTTTATTTATGTATTTATTTTACTGAATTCACTTGGTGACTACGAGATGTAGCGTGACAGCATTTAACAGCCGAAAATCTTTTATATCTGTTATTTCTTTATCCAAATATAAATAAGGTTAAAATAACATTTTGGTATCTTTTAAAGTAATTAACGATTGAATGGGATATTTAAAAACTAAAATCAACTAATTTAAAGTTATATGTGATTTTTACATCACAAAAAGCTAAAATTAAATATCCATATTTTTTATTATAAAAGTTATGTTACTAAAAGCATATAAAATAAAATCCTTCAAAATTAATTTAATTTATTAAAATAAAGCCTGTTTTAATTAAAAAAAATCAAATTGATTATGTCTAGTTGACGTTTTCTATGTTACCTTTTTTAAACCTAAAATAGTTTATTTTCCTCATATCTAGTATTTTTATCAAACCTATAATACACTGTAAAACATTTGTGGTAACGTTACTCCATAAAATTGGTGGCAGCTACGATTTACACTTAATTGGGTAATTTTTCACTTACATAATTGTGTAATAAAAACATGCATTACTGGTGTAACATTGCAATGTTACACCGATTATATCAGTTAAAATACTCCACCAAATTGGAGGCAGCAAGGCTGCCACCAGTTTTATGGAGTAACGTTACACAAATATTTTACAGTGTACGGATTTGGAATTTAACAACGACATAGTATAAAATCAGAGAGATTAGGCACACAGAATTACACAAATTAATTTTTCTTTCAGCTGACGAAATGTTTTGAAAGCCATAACTAATAGACAATAAATATTACCGGATGATATATATATTCATATTTATATATATATTAATAACTTTCATCATTTCTTTTTTAAAGTATGTAATTATTATTAAATATTACATTTCGCAAATTGAATACTTGTTTAATTGATTAACGAATGTTTAAGCATCGGTTATTATTAAAGTGATAAAATACCGTCGGATTAATTTATTATTTAGAAATGTTTTAATAAATAAATCGATGAACAACGCGTTAGTTGAATAAAACTCTTCATTTTTTTTGCTCCTAATTTACCCACGAAATTTAACTATCTAATTTAATTTTATTTAATTTCAGTTTCGAATTTAAGCTGAATTTAGACTTGGTGCTTTTTTTAAATGTTATAAAGATTTGAAAAATATAAACATAATTTTCTATGTGTATATGTGTACGTGCAAACATTATTCTCACCTTAATTGTGAAGTATATGGCCAAAGATGACCGGCCAATTGCGATTATAGACATTTTATTAAATATCTAGAAAAATATGAGGCATTATTCTGAAACACTAAGTGTGTAAATATGATAAAGCAGGTCATACATTTCCATGAAGATTTATCCCAGAAACTCCGTAAGGGACTGTCAACAAATTTAAAAAATGATTGTTTTAGATAACTCGGTCAAAACAAATGTAGCAAAAGCGCTCAAACTGTAGATTATATTAAGTGGCTTATTGTAATAAACTGCGTTCATTTTTATGTGGATAGCATGTATACTCATAGATAAATTAAGGTTTTTATAAAAACCTTAATTAAAACATTATCCAAATATAATAGTACGTGCCATATTGCTTATTCTATATTGACACTAATCAATGGACATATGGATACAATCCCTCATCTTTTTGCTTCATTTTGGGAAGAAGGGATTTTCAGCTTATTCAATCGGCGATTACTTTCAGAATTTTCAAGCTATGATTTTAAAATTTTAATAAAAGTTGTTCTATTTATTTAGCTAACATAATATGTAAATAAAATTTTGATATCGTTGACGCATGTGCAGTGAAAAATTATTTTGTAAACCTACACATTTTTCTACAATTTTTATTATTTTTTAATTTTGATTTCAGTGTATTATGTGCAATGATGTATGCCATATTTTCAGAAAAGAGCATTTTTTTTATATCAAGAACTTTGCAAATTGTATGCAAAAAAAAAAAAAAAAAAAACTTGGACTGTTTTTATAAAAACTTTAATTTCTCTACGAGTATGCATGCTATTCACATAAAAATGAACACAGTTTATTACAATAAGCCACTTAATCATAATGTACAGTTTGAACACTTTTGCTACATTAATTATGACAGGGTTAATCCAAAAGATTTCATTTTGTTTTAATTTGTTGACGGTCCCTTATTTGGAGTTTCGGGAAAAAAAATTTCACGGAAGTATATGATCCAGACTATTATATTTATACACTAAGAGTTTCATATTTATTCCTCATATAATTTTCTAGATATTTAACAAAATGTCTAAAACCGCAAGTGGCCGGTCATCTTTGGTCATATAATGTATATCTATAAAAAAAATCATTAAATGAAATTTTTGAATGCCAATAAAATTCGGTTTTTCAGCAAATACATCTGAGAGTTCAGTTCATACACAGAAATGTGCAAGGAAGCTAAGGAAACAAACAGCATTGAGACCTTGATCAAAAAGACGCAACCAAAGCAGACAATACCTAGGTCAAGGTGGACGATACTTTGGAAAGAGCAATATGGTAAAGTTATTTAATGCCATCTTTATCTCTAAAGTATTTGTAGGTCGTTGATCTGTAAAAAAAAGTATGTAGATTGCATTTGAAGATATATATCCCTCATATCCGTTCCCTAGACATAAAACACTGAGTCCTTAGGCAGACTGAAGAGTCATATAAATTAATGGAACTTTCTTTTTATTTGAATTCAATCAGACATTGATGTGGTAAACCCTATAACAGAAACTTTAAAAATTACGTATTCAGTTTATCAGAACCTGAATCCAAGTCCATGAGAAATATATTCTGTCGAGCCATAAAAAAAACCGCTAAAATGAAAAGAAAATCTGTCAGCCTTGCATACAAAATGTAAATTCTAAAAGCTTCAATCTGGTGATAGGTCACAGACGTTTCAGATAGGTCAAAAACGTTTCATAATAATTAAATGCAAAACAATAAATCTTATTTATTCATTTAAACTTGCTCTCGATTATTATTTTATCTGCTACACATGAAATATTATTACTTTGTTCATATGATCAGAAATATAACTTCTATGTTATAAAATATACAAAGATTAACGAAAAAAAGTACTTTAGATAACATAAATATTTATATTAGCAGGAAATAAATAATATTATGATTACATCTACTTTATTAATAAATGACAATTATAACATGCTCTATTTGAAAATCAAGTTATATTGGACAAGAAAAGAATTAATTTTAGGATTTAAGAGAGTACAAAAATCAATGGAATATATGAGGAAGAGTCCGAAAATAAATTTCCCCTGGCTGTGGACAGAGGTGTGTATAAAAGACAAAACATTGAAAGAAGCATTAAAGACAAGACGTAACTTTACTTTTCTACATAAGTGCCAAGTGAGTTGAGGCATTTGTCATACCCCTTTATAAACTTCAAAAAGACATACAGAAAAAAAACAAGAAAGAAGTGTTGAACCACTTGTGTAATTGCCACATTGTTTCCAAAGCTGTAATCAAGCATTGCATTCGTCAGTAGTAGCCGTGTACACCCGTCCAGGTATCGCTCTGTCCAACACCTGTTGATGCCCCTCACTGAATTGGCGAAACTATCTCCGCACCTTTTGTTTCGACATCACATCTGGTCCATAGACTTCCGAGAGAGGAATCAACAACTGTTAGACAGACCGAGACCTGGACGAGCGTGCAAGAGCAATACTGACGAATGCAATGCTTGACTACAGCTTTGGAAGCAATACCGAAATGCAAAATCGGTTCATTTCTTCTTTCATACGCAAAGCCCTGATTTTTTTCCTGGAGGTATTTTTGAAGCTTAAAAAGGAGTATGTCAAAAGCCTCAACTCACTTGGCATTTATGTAGAAAAGTAAAATTATGTCTCATCTTTAATGTTTCATTATGTGGTACTACACTGTTATAACGTCGACCAATTTCGCCAAATTATACGAAACGCCAAACTAATAGCCAAATTATACATATTGACATAATTTTTATTTTAAATAACGAAAAAACAAATAATTAGTAGAATATTAATAAAAATACTAATAAAAAGTCGAAATAAAAATCACTTAATGAAGTTTTAAACACGTGAATCGTATTTAATGTCATTGAATGTGTTTTCATGATCATCCATTATTGGCATTTAATCTTAAAATTTGGCGATAATTTTTTGGTCGACGGGATAACCTAGTAGTACCTATTATGTTTTGTCTTTCATACACATTTCTGTACACAGTCGCCAGGGGAAACTAATTTTCGGACTCTCCCTTGTAAGTTATTAAAAAATTTGACTTTCAGTATATTAAATTGACGTTATCATTGTACATCATAAGCAAATTTGGAATGGACTTGAACTTCTAATCGCAGAGATGGTGTGTCTGTTGACCACTTATTTCTATGATTAGGGCGTTGTTCGTTAAATTTTAAACTGTTATAGGATCTGGGGAGATCCAGATTTTAAAGTATTCTTTGATTTTTATGTTTGCATTTTAAATATTCATATAATCAAGATTAATTATTACATGTTTGTATTCCCATTATTAATGGAGAACAATTAAATATTTGTAAGTTTAATACCAAATCTAATTTCTTCGACTGCCTCCTTGCTTAGTTCCATATATATTTCTTTCATTTCAAAATAGTGCTTTCATAAGGCTTTTATTGTAAGTTTTTAATCCACATTCATGAGATAAAAGTTCAATGAATTATCTCTCTCTAAATATGTTTTTTTTTCTTCCTCAAGCGGAAATAAATGTTAAAATAAGTTAAAATAATAAAAGCTATGTAAGTTCCTTTATTATTGCTATTTCAGTCTGAGATAAGAATTTTAAATATTGGAAAAGTAATTTAGAGAAAATATATGATCATTGTTATTTAATTAAAAAGAGATGTTCTAATAAAAGAATTCTGCTGATATGTATTTTAGTAAGCTTTTAGTTACATTTAATTGGGGAACTGTATTAAAAGAACTTGTTATGATTCAAAAATTAAATTTCAAGAAAATTGAACTGAATGTCTTTTGTTGTAAATTTAAGTGTATTTTTAAGATATGTTCATAAATATATAAATACGTGGCCATATAGTAGTCACCTGGTCTGTCTGTCTCTCTGTGTGCCCGCATATAACAGCGAGCATATAACAGGATTTGAAAGTTCCCTTATCAAAACCTTAACCAGTAGAATAATTTTGAATTAAAAATATATATTTGTTGCAGCAATTTGCCGAGTCATTTCAAATTCTATGAAAATCGAATGTTTAGCGCAATTACAGGGACTCAAAATATTCCTTTACATTACGACCAGTGGAAAAAAAATACATTTTTAAATAAAACGAAAGAGTGGTTTTGGTTTCTCATGAGAAAACTGCAATTTATTGGATCGTGAATAAGTTGTTTTTTAAACACTTTATTCCTCTTCATTTAAATTGTTAATTTGGATTTAAATTAATTAAAAACAACTCGTTCACTCGAGTTGTTTCAACTCTTTATGAGAAGCTCATTTTCAAATCACGAAATGAGTGGATGTCAATTCAACTTGAGTTATTTTGTGGCTGAGATTTTAAGAGAGTAGTTTCAAGTGCTTTTTAATGATGTTACACCAGTTCTAACATGGTATAATTGATATGAATTTATAAAGGACACTAAAATATACATTTTGTAGAATATGCGGAGAAGATAATATTTATTATTAATATAAATGGCCTTTCGAAATAATTCCGTTACATCATGGTATGGGGCAGAACATTATTTGTGGCACATTTTAAGTATATTAAACTTTTTCACACACACACACATTTATATATATTTATATATATTATGTTAAACTATTTCGGACATTAAAAAAATATTTTGCTGAAATTTACTACAAGATACTTCCTGTGTAATAGAAAATACAAAGTATTTATAGGGATACACAAAAGATTTCCGATACTATTGTATCCGAAATGCTTTAAATAAAAGATGATTGTTGGAAGTTTTTAAGTTTAACTAAATTTTTGCAAAGTACAATATGTGTACACTGTCCATCTATTTGTATTATACTACTATAGATAATTTCCTGCATTTTTATGTACAGGGTGATCTATTTTTTATTATTTTTCTTTGATTTTTTATCTGCTCCCAATTGTCTTCATTATCTAATTAATTTTGATGAATTTCAGATCAAACATACTCTTTCTAATCAAGAAGTTCCAGATGAATGCGACAGGTATATTTTTAAATATTCGACAAAATGACGAAAATTGAAAGTGTCCGGTCATTAATGGCCATACAGTATATATATATATATTGTGTGTGTTCAGTTTTTAAACGAATTAATTTCTTTTATTTTAAAGCATCACGATCGTTTAAAAAATTACATAAGACTTTTATTGCTTTAGTTTAATCCAAATTATTTGAGATAAAAGGCCGATGAATAATTGTTCTTTATTTTCAATTGCGGGAAAATATTTTAAAATGAGTTAAGATAATAAAAGCTATGTAAATTCCTTTATTATTGCTTTTTCCGACTGAGATAAGCATTTAAATATTGGAAAAGTAATTTAGAGAAAATGTACGATTATTGTTATTTAATTTAAAAGAGTTTTTTATAAAAAGGAATTCGGCTGATGCATAGATTTTGGGAGATCTTATTTACATTTAATTGATGAGGCCAATTAGAAAAACATGCTATGTAATAAAAATTAAATTTTGATAAAATTGGAATGAATACAAATGGAATGAATCAAGTTTTTGAGGATTTTTTAATTACTGCAGTGATTTTTTTTTTTTTGAAATCATAACATGTGATATCGTAAGAGGGTTGTAGAGAGGTTCAAATTTGGCAAAAAGTAATATTATAAGATAATATTATATATGCTCAGCCCCTTCCTGCTTTTCGCCAATCCGTTTTCCATCGATTGTAACTGCTTAAATATTTTGAATTTATTCTACAGTATTATTCTAAGTACTATAAAGATTAAAAAAATTTAAACATTATATATATGCAGGGTGTCCAGTAAATGACTGACCCATTTTGAATTTAAATTACAAAAAAAATGTTTGAGATAAAAAAGTGCGGTTTGCTGCAGTGTTGTTGGAAAATCAATAAATTTTTAAAAATGCATTTTTTTAAAATAGTTCGAATTTCGACCAACAGATGGCACTGGTGGCAACAGGCTGTTGAAATTCAGACATTAGTTTTCATATGCACGACCATTTCGACTCATTTCGCAGAGTCGAATCTCAGTCGACATGTTGAATCGACTCTCGATTCACCTGCAGAAATAGCGCAGGAGCGTCATTTGAGGAGGGCTGGGTAGGGCTCCCCCCCAAAGAATTTGAAATTTCGAAAAGTTCATCAGTCTTCATCGGACAAACTTAACAAAATTACAAAAAATACTCAAAAGCTAAAAACATCTAAGATTTCAGTACAATAAAAACACATTCAGTAAGTAATACTTTAAGCATAAAAACTTATCATTATCAAAAAATATTTCTAAAGACTTTGATATTCCAACTTACTGAAAATGAAATCTTGTTCCCCTCAGGGCTACACTTTTCGAGGTGCATTTTTCTCTTTAACCCCTTAAGCTCTGCTGATAGAATTCTCTACCACATAATTATATTTCCAAAATATCACCATGACATCAGAAAATTTGACCAAATTTACTTAAAAGAAGTTTAATGCATTTTTTTGTGTGTTTATTGTTAACCGGTTTTTTTCTTTGCAAAATACTGGTGCCAATGTGACAATTGGAATTTTGAATAAATTTACACCCCAGAGCTCAAAGGGTTAAACGGGATTTTTCTTTTTTGTCAAAAAGGGATGTTAATTCAGATTCGTAAAGGTTTGAATTCTTTATTTTTCATAATTTGTGTCACATTATATTTACACACCGGGTTGTACGTGACACAAACCCGGCAAAAGCCGTGAATTCGAAACTCGAAATATTCAACCAGAATCCGGAAAAAGCCATCAACCGGAAACCGAAATGTTCGACCTGAATCCAAACTGAAAGAAAATGAAGTCATGTTTTAAGTTTATGAAAAAGTAGTTTATAATTTAATCGCTTACATATAAAAATGAACACTAGAGGTGACAGGGCCTTACCCTGGGCCTGGATTTTTATATTAAACTAATTAGCACCCTATTAATACAAAATACTAATGAAGAACTTGGAAAAAGACAGCCACTGATACTAACTTTTTATTACTTATCATAATTTTCATATTCTGTAGAATTTTAGTCTTTAAATTCTGATTTTTCTTATACACACTTTATTCAACTGTGGATATCTTAAACTTTTACTAATTTTTTTATCTAATTAATTGGCTCAGAAAGCAAAATAATAATAATAAATGTAAAATCAAATATAAGAAATATTATGTAGACAATCAGAGAAAGTGAGTCATATTAGAAGTTGTTTTTAGTAACCATTCTCTGCTCAATCTCCCAATAAATTTGTCACCAATGTAAGGTCTTTGGACTACCCAGTCTTCGGACTAGGACGGCGTTGGACTCATTCTTTTTGAAACTGACAATTTTATTTATCACCGTCTAGTAAAAATAAAAACAACTTTTTTCTCTCTAAAATATTGCTTGTTTCATAAAGTCATTTTAAAGTTGTTTTGATCAGAATGAACGGGAAATGAGAAACGTGTTTATTTCTTTTTATTTCATTTATTTATTTATCATCTTTAGTAGCATTAGAATTTTATTACTAAAGAAAATTTGTAATACGTATGTGAAGATAATTGCATGGTATTGGTGGTCGTTATGGCGGCGCCAATCAGGATATGTTTTTATTTCGAACGCTTATTTATTATTATTTTGTTTAGAGATTTAACAGAAAATGAATAATTTTTCTTTTTTCTATTTTTTATTTTATTTTTCATTTATTTATTTATTTTTGTCAATTTAGCATTAGCCCAAGCTTTACAAATTTCTAGTCTTCTATTGTGTGCGAGTCATAATCGATTTTTATAAGAGAATAATGTTAATGATTTTATCCATTTTCATCATGAACTCTGCTCATGCTGTGGTTCTGCTCACGGCCATGAAACGAAATCTCTTTCATTCGTAAATATGATTACCATATACAGTGGACTCTCTTTATTCTGAACACTCATAGGACCGACCAAAACTGTTCAGATAATAGGGGTGTTCATAATAGAGGGAGGTTCGAAAAGTATTACTCCTGCTACTATATATGGTGACGAGCCGGTAGATAATCAAATAATGGTTTTTATTATATTGCCTTCCTTTTAAGTTTTGGAAGTAAACTAACATGATTACTTCAACTTTTGTTGAAAGTCCTATCATGGGCATAAATAAAATATTCTAAAATTATATAACAACAAAGTTATAAGAAAATGGCTTCTTTTATTGCCATTTTCCCATAGTAGTTGTTAAATCAAAGAATTCAGTCTAAAATTCCAAAGTTATTGTTTAAAATATCATGTTTAATCTGTGATTAACAATAATTCTTATAAAACTGTTATTTGAAATAAGCTAGATGGAAGTAAATAACTTTACTTACTGTAATTGTCTACAACTAACCGAAAACTAAATTTTTATATTTTATAATTAAAAAGAAAAAAAAACATAAAATGGTTTTTCTCACCGCAGAAAGCTGACAACAGTGCTTCAACAATTAAATGAAGACATTATCTAAAGTATTCAAACAAATTGCAACTTCATGTACATGCTTAAACTGTAGCAGTGATTTCCTCTGTTTATTTTTTAATCGAGTTCGTTGAACCTTTTAATTCTTCTTTAAATTTTTTTTCTAAATTTCCATGATGTGAATTCGAATTCAGATTGCAGACACATGTTCAGTTTACAGAGAAGTGGGGTAGAAATAGGGGCCAAAAGTAGCATTCATAATAGTGGGGTGTTCAGATTAGAGAGTGTTCAGAATACAGAGTTCATCTTTTGTTAAGTCTACGGAGTTTTCAAGGGACCGTCGGAATGTGTTCATAATAGCGGAGTCTTCACATTAGAGAGAGTCCACTGTACTTTTATTCCGATAAAACGCAATGGAACAGTTTTTTTCAGTTTGCCGATAAAATTAAGATGGATTGTTTTGAGGATAGAATTGATTATAATTTCTCGTATGCACTTTTCGCAGTAAACAGAAAAACGTTGTGCTATTTTTCACCATATAAATGGTAATTTAGGTTTCATGCATTTGTTCATATAACAGCTTTCGTTGATGCGTCCATCAGATTATCTGTTCGGGGAGAAAAACATGAAAATCCGTTTAGGGAATTTCCATGTCAGAAATTGTTAAAAAATGAAATAATACATTTAGAGCAACTTTAATTGTTATGAAATTTTATGCTTATATATGTAAATTCCATAATCTTCTTGGGCTCGGACGGGCTAGGATTTAAATTCTTCGGGTTCTGACGAATTTCGCTGAAAATATTTCAATGGAATTTGAACTGTTTGTTTCACAATTTTTCAGAAAAGGTTTTAATGTAAAATAGCATTCTATGTTGCTTAGTTATAAAATTATAGTAGAAAATTCTATAATGAGGTAAACCCGATTTCGGAAGATAAACATTTTTAATTCTACTTTACGGGTGTGAATGAGACTTGCATTGTTAGTTTGACAATTTTTCAGTAAAAGTTTTAGCACATAATATATTATTCTATGTTGCTTGGTTACATATTGTAGAGAGAAACGTCGATAATCAACGTATTAACAAAAATTAATACTTTTAAAAACTCTACTTAATGATTTTAAAGTTAATTGCATTGTTAGATACTACTACTTTAGTGATGGGGTTTAGTATATTGCACATCTTTTTCTTGTTTTTAATCAAATCTTATATAAATGATCAAATAAAAGATATTTAACAGCCCGAATTTTTTCTCCACTATTCTTTTATACAATCGTTTGTTGAAATTCGGGTTTTTTCCGCTTCTGACTGTCAAAATATGCGATCGTTTCGTGAAATTCTCGAATTTTACTGCGATTCTTTAACTAAATTTCAAATTTTTTCCGAAACATTTTGATGAAATTTTTGATTTTTTCCGCAATAGATATTCAAAATTGGTGATTTTTTACCCCACACCTTTTTCAATATTTTTACGGTCTTTTTAGGAAATTAGTTTTTTCGTGATTAAATTGCCAATAAATTCTCCAATTATTAAGTCTAATTAACAAAATCCGCAGTTTTTCCCACGGTTGACTGAAGAACTAATTTTGCACATTTCCATTGTAAAATAAAAAATATCGCAGTTTTCCTTGAAATTTAAAAAATATTCCGGAAAGAGTCCTATACTTGTGATATAAATAAATTAAGAGGGTAATTTTTTGCAAACTATTTCAAATATTTTCTTCCAAAGAATATTTGCTGCCCCTTTCCCTCTCCCTCTTCTTGCAAGAACCTCTTGAAATGTGTTCCTACCCCGCCTCTTAAAAGAACAATTTAAAAGGTCAGCGAAAAGAACTTTATTTGGGTTTACAAATTTTATTGTAATACACCTATGCTCTTCAGACACATACTGTAGAAAGAATTTTTTAACAATCTTAGGATATCTATAGAAATGAAATTTGTCTAGAATGAAATCTGTTTTAAACCGATGGTTTTCTTAACGAATGTCTTGAAATTATACCTGCTAAAATGAAAACCTGTCAAAAACGGATTTTTTATCGGCTCTCGTTTGGAAAGGGAGGGTTAAGCTTTCCCCTCCCGGATCCCAATCCTTGACTATATCCTTGCTCGAAAAAAACTTTGCCCCCCCCCCCCCAAGAAAGTTCTGAAATAAAATTCGTTGAATGGAAAGAGATTTAAAATAATATTTATGATTGAATAATGTCTATTATACTTAATAAAAACCAACAAAAATCTTTTTAATAAGCATTAATATTTCCTACTAAGGTTTAAGTCTTAGTAGGAGTTTTGTATGTTGCTTTCAAAATCAATGTTTCATGAAATCTATGTTTTACATTTAAAACAGGATTTGTTATAAACGCATTAATTCATTCTAAGATTTTTTACATTTTTATCTGCCGATTTATAAGTTACTGCGCCTCTTTTTTGTTAGATAGGAAAGATGCCAACACTATTTTCGTATCACTCTTTTAACCACTTAATTCTTTTCACTGCACGACGTATAGGCAAGAGTTTGCTTGATCCAACACTTAAAGTTACTTTTTGAAACTACTATTTTTTTAAATACAATTTCATACTACATTATGGATGTAATGTTTAGATTAAATATTAAGATTAAATTTAAAAAATCCCATATTTTCAATTTATTGTACTTAAAAAGAGAATCAGATAACCGGTTACAAAAACATTTTTTAATACAATTTATTTATGGTAAATTTTTGAAAAGTTAATTTTTATTAAAAAGTGTGTTTTGCTGGTTTTTATTAAGTATAATAGACATTATTCAATATATTATGTTACATGTCTTTCCATCCAACAAACTCTATTTCTGCAGTGACTCGAGAATCTATTGTACATACCGACTGGGATTCGACTCTGCAAAATAAGCCGGAAAGCTCATGCTTATGAAAAATAAAATAATGACTGAATTTTGACAGCCTGTTGCCGCCATCACCATCTGTTGGCTGAAATTCAAACTAATTTTAAAAAGTTCATTTCTAGAAATTTATTGATTTTCTTATAACAATGCAGCAAAGCGCATATTTTTTCTCTAACCGTTTTTTTCTTATTTACATTCGAAAGGATACATTTATTGGACACCCTGTATTATACAGTCATTTATTGGACACCCTGTATATATATATATATATATATATATTGTGTGTATTTAGTTGTTAAAGGAATTAATTTCTTTTATTTTAAAACTTTGCTTGAAAAATTAAAGACTTTTATTGCAATTTTTAATCCGAATTCTGTTAGATAAAAATCCAATGAATAATATTTTAATCTCAATTGGGGAAAAATATTTTTAAATGAGTTAAGGTAATAAAAGCTATGTAAGTTCTCTTATAATTGCTCTTTCCGTCTGAGATAAGCATTTTAAATATTGGAAAAAAAATTGAGAGAAAATGTACAAGCATTCTTATTTAATTTAAAAGAGTTTTCCTAAAAAGGAATTTTACTTATATATATATGTATTGGAAGCTCATAGTTACATTTGATTAATGAGCCGAATTAGAAAAACAAGTTATGAATAAAAAATTCAATTTTCAGAAAATTAAAATAAATGTTTTTTCTTGTAAATCTTATTGCCTTTTTTTAAAATAACTAAATTTTAGTACGTTAAGAGTGAACACTGATTAGAAGAGAACTGAAAGCTATTATTGACATTAAACACTCTGAAAAAAGCTTAATAATATTCAATTAAAAAATAATGATGTTTAAGCTTTTAAATATTGAAAAATTAATAAATTACTTCTGACGTCTAGGTTTGACTTGAAATACTTTATTCACAAAACAAACAAAAATCATATTTGAGAAAATGCAGCATAACATATTTTATTATTAAGCTCTTAAATTGTTTACAAATATAAATAATAAATTTTTAAGGCAATGTAGAACGATCACATCATTAAAATAAATAGTGCTTTATTGTTTTATTTTTAAGTAATCTTGTATAATTAAGTTTGGAATGTGTTTTTTAAAATGTGTTCAAACTAATTTTATTTTTTATATATAAACATATAAAACTTTTAATTTGTATCCTTTTTCAATCTCAATTTTTTTCGCAGTTATTTTACTATAAGTTTTAATGTTAATGTTTACTTACAAATAATTGTTTAAATATTCCTTTCAAAATTTTTAACTACAGATGAAACAAATGCGTCATTTAATTATGCTGCAAACGATTTTTCTTCATGGACCATAATAAAACAGAATACTTTTTTACTGTGTGAACCTACGATAAGTTATTCCCATAAAATAGGCTTTAATAACTTTCTTTAAGTAGATCTCAATGATGCACATAGATTTCTTTTGTTTTAATTAGGGTCACATTTTAAAGTTACGGGCAAGTAATACCCCCCGTAGACCGTAATTTAACGCAATACTTTTCAGTATATTTTTCATACTTCTGTAAATGAAGTACAGATGCTACACACTTCATTTTCAATATCGAACAAGCCTAACAAAGTTCAATAATGTCAATATAATTACATGGTAATGAGGGTATTTGTCAGAGTTAGAGCATGAACAAAGTACTTTTTAACTATGTTGGAAATTGTTAAAAAAAAACATGTGTATTAACTGTAGTGTAGTATTATGTCTTAAAATAAAAATGCATCAAAATTTAAAAGTGACAATTTTAATAGTACAAAAATTTCGAAATTGGTCGACATGATAACCAAGACTTTTACTACAAAATTTAATCTAAATTCTTTGAGATAAATGTCCAGTGAATAATATTGTTTAATTCATAATCGAGTGAACATTTTATCATAAGTTTAGATAGCAAAAACTATATAAGTTCCTTTATTATTGCTCTTTATTTTATTCTTTATTATTGCTTTCGTTTGAAATAAGCATTTTAAATATTGGAAAAGTAATTTAGAGGAAATGTTTAATCATTCTTATTTAATTTAAAAGACTTTTCCTAAAATGGAATTTTGACCATGAATATATATTTTGGTAGCGATTTGTCACATTTAATTGAGGAGCTGAATCA
This sequence comes from Maratus speculifer, assembly GCA_964019185.1. Classification (NCBI taxonomy): domain Eukaryota; kingdom Metazoa; phylum Arthropoda; class Arachnida; order Araneae; family Salticidae; genus Maratus; species Maratus speculifer. The sequence goes on from OZ025290.1 coordinate 186,118,854, forward strand.
GAGGAATTTGTTATGTATAGAAAATTTCATTTCAATAAAATTTTCTTCGACTATTATTTTAACACAATGAAACTGGTTGGCAAATGTATCATACGAATTGAATATTTCCAACTGAGCGAAAAATTGCCCGGGCCGGGAATTGAACCCAGATACTTAGCTCACAATGCCAGTGCTTTACCTGTTAAGCTAATTGGTGATAACCACTGTAAGGTGTATGGGAGTGGCTGGTCATAACATCCTCATTGGTCATAACAACCTTATTGGTCATAAAATCTGTTCTGTCATTTAGACAGCTCGGCAGAATAAACCAAAGGTAATGGAACTCCATATATCGATGGATACATGGATACGTAGACATACTATTATACGTAGATATACTATCCAATAAGGTTGTCTGAGAAAAAATCCCAGCCTTATATCACCCAGTTAGCTTAACAGGAATGGCATTGGCTTGTAAGCCAAGTATCTGGTTTCGATTCCGGCCTAGGCAATTTTTCGCTCAGTTGAAAGTATTCAATTCGTATGGAATTCGTTGTTCTAAATTTTAAAGTTATTTATTATTATTTTCTTTCATTTTTATAGTATGTTTCTCATAACCGAAATTCCTAAGAAGCACAGATAAAATGTACTAAAGCTGCTTGTAGGTGTATGGGAGTGGCTTAGAATTATTTAAAGTACACATAAATATCTTTAGAATATTTTAAAATAACAGAACGATCTCAGTTAGCAGTAACAATTACCTCCCATTGACGAATAAATGGGAAGATAAATAAAAACAATTAAATAACCACTAAACATGGCCGTGTGGGTTTGGTTTAAAACTTTTCGGGATTTTAATGGATTTTAAATGGATCTTTAAAGCATTTTAATCCGTTTTAAGTAATTTAATATTATAAATATTCTATCTGCAAGCAATTTTGATGCATTTTATTTGTGTTCATATTTATATTTATTGTATTCATATTTTTATTTGTGTTTATATCATTTTGCTATTAGTATCAAAAATTTAACATTCCTTATTGAGTTATTAGATATTATTATTTTACCTTTGATATATTAAATAATTCAAAATTTTTATTTATATTGCGAAAGTATATTTGAAAAAAATGTAGCATAACATATTGTGCTATTAAGTATTAAAATTGTTTACAAATATAAATAATAAATTGATATTTTAAATTGTAATTGAAATTGCCTATGTTTACAACAATTAAAATATATTATTGTTTTGTTGGTTTTCTAAAAACTATTCTTATATAATTAAGTTTGAAAATTTTTGATTAGAGTAGCCTTGTTTTCAATGGGTTTTTTTTTTCTGTTCATCGTTACTTTGCTTTACTTTTTCTGTTACTGTTAACTTTCCAAATACTTTTAAAGTGCTCCTTTCAAAATTTTAGATAATAAATGTTTTTTAAATGCATAATTTAAACACATAAAAATATATTTTTAAAATAATAATTTATTTGAAGATTCTTATTGTCTGAAAAAATAAAACAACAAATAATGTCGCAAAATAAAATAAATTTAACAATTATTTAACATTTCTAATTTTTTTCCTTTTTTTTAATCTTTCACTGGAGCAATTCTTTCTTTTTTTAAAATTAAGTTGCTATAAGAAATCTGCTTATATATATTTTTTTCTTTTTGCTAATTCAAAATTATTTAAAAATATGTTTTATTTAAGCAATATAAAATTCTTTCTTTCATGAGTAAAAAATCGATTATCTACGTTATTTGAAAATTAATGAAAAGTTAAAGGAAAATCAAACAAAATTGTATGTATTGTGTTTTTTATGAATAAATAACAATTTGTTCAATTCCTAAAGAGGTTTTCTTTCATTTTATTCTTGCTACAGAAATTTCTAAAAAGATTTTTATTGAATCTTTTTTTTTAATTTCTTATTTAGATATTTATCTCTATTGTAAGTTTTTTTTAATAATAATTTGTTTGTGTTGAAAATTGTTCCGTAATCCAGGCCTGATGCATCCATCAATTTACTGAATACATGAACTCATCAAGTGGAGCAATATAATGATAATGTTACAAATTTGATACGAAGTACATTAGATGCGTACAAAATTAGTAATACTTAGCCACCTTAATACTTAACCATCATGAATATAGATATTATTAAATGTGAAAGTAAAACGCGTGTAAACTATTTATAAAATACATTGCAATTCGAAAACTAAACGTAAGCGTATGTTTAAATATTTTTAATATACATAGTAATGCTCTATTAAGAAAATGCACAGGAACCAATTTCAACAAATTATGTGAAACGCTAAACTATTCAGGTAGTACTGAACTGCGTAAAAAAAAAACATCCTTATATTTAAAAAAATATTAATCAGACTAATTAAAAAATAATAAAATGACTACCAGTTTACTGCGTTAGATTAAGGGACTCGTGTCTAATTAAAATATATCATTGAATTAAAATTTAAATGAAATACAGGGTCATGGAAAATCTAAAAGTGTGGAAAATATGATTACAAATATCTCGACATCCAATTATCTGATCGACTTCGTTCTTTATGCAAAATTTGTGTTATTTTATTGTTTTTTACATGCATTGTTTAAAAAAAATCGAAATTTTTTATATAACTTTCATAAGAAAGAATTTTTCTAGAGTCCATAAAAAAAAGTTCACGATTATCAAGGTTACTGACATTGAATAGGCTTCTGTCCATTATTACATAATAAAAGCACACCAAATTTCAAGTATTTATCTCAATTTGTTCTTGAGATAGAGCGTTTACAAACAGACGAAATTTTTTTTCTTTCCAAAAATATGTTTTTTGGTATCCCGAGTGTTTCAAGCGTGTAAATCCGTCTAAAGGAAAAAAACATTTTCGATTGTTAAAACGATTGCAAGATTACGTATGATAGGCAAGTAAAAATCCGTTGGAGTGAGAACATAAGAACATTAAAAATCAATTAATCTCAATTTAAATGCAAAAATATTTTTTAAAAAAGATATTGTACTATTTTCAATTAAAATTTTTGAGTTATGTTATATTTAAATTTTTTCGCATACACAAGAAAAAAAATTAAATTTTCAGATGTTAAATTACAAAAATTATATATGCTTACTAAACTTTTATCTGTACACTGTACAAAAAAAAAAATAAGAAAAAAAAGGAAATCTACAAAACTAGATTTTGTTAAGCTACAGAAATCTGTAACTTTTCAATAGAATCTAGTAAAATTACAGTATTGTTACTAATATTTTATCTGTAAATTCGGGTTGCAGTTATATAAAAAATTGTACACATCCCATTTTTTATCTTACTAATTTTACAGATATATATATTTTTTAAATGTTACTAACTTTACAGACTTTTTTTAAATTTTAATAACTTTACAATTTTTTTTATTCACACTGCAAAATTGTAGTACGTATTACACACAAATTTTTATTGTTTTCGTTACATAAGAAGTTGTAGGCATCCCAGTTTTCTAGAAAATTATCAGAAACTTTACAGTTTTTTTTTAACTGTGTATACCAAGTGTGTAGATTGTTAGCCTGAAACAGTTTCATAATATTTCAATTCCTTACAGTTTTAACTAACTGCTAATGGAATTTAATGCCGGTAGTTGGAAGTATTCGTGTAAAATTTTAAGCTTATTTTTTCTCAAATTGAACGATTTTATTTCTTGAGAACTAACAAATCGATTTACTTCATTTTTGATTTAAAAGTATTCTAATAATTTTGTTGGAGTTTGTATCAACAAAAAATATAATTTTCATTCATTATATATTTTTAGAGATCGATAAAAAATATAAAAAAGTCTCGAATCTAATTTTTTTCTTTTTTTGTTGAAATGAAATTTTTAGCTGAAACGAAGGCTAATCCTTTCAGCTGAAATTTATACTGCAAAAAATACAATTTCCATTGATTATGTATTTTTAGAGATCATCAAAAAATGGTCGAAAAAATATTATTTATTTATTTATTTACTTACTTTTTCGGATGATATGTAAAGCTGTTAACTTGATTTTCTTAAATTGAGGGATTGTGTTTTTTGAAAATTATCGACACGATTTTCTATTACTTTTTATTTAAAAAGTAGGCAATCCTTTTTTTTTTGGAGCTTATGCTACCGAAAAATATAATTTTCATTGATTAAATATTTTTACAACTAGCCGATTTAAAAAAAAAAAGTGCCTGAATTTCTTTTGTTGAAATGAAAAGTTTTTCCTAAAAAGAAAGCTAATCCTTTTCGTTAGAGCTTATACTTATGATAAATATATTTTTTATTCATTAATATTTTTTTTAATAAAACTCAAAAAATCATTTTAAAAAGTCTAAAATCTGAATTTTTTGTTGAAATGGGAGCCATTTTATTAAAAAATCAACTTTTAAAACTTAAATATCGATGGAAATCCCCGAGGAGTGAATGCCATTTTATAGTAGGGTGGAAATTTTTGTTTAAGATCCTTATGATAGGATAAAAACGGTCGCCCGTTGGGAAGGCAATGCGGCATACTTCCCGTTGTACAAGATTTAATGTTGATCCTCTTTTTCTAACAAAAAATAAATAAATAAATAAAAGAAATAAAAAGAAAAGAAAAAATGCATAGTTAAGATCTAAATAAATATAAAGCAAACAATCAAAAAGTAATTACTTTTTTTTTTTTTTTTTTTTTTTTTACAGTAAAAAATCATAAAATTCACCTACATTTTAGACAGAAGAAGTACTAGAATCTCTCTTTAAATTTGAATAATCGGTGACAAATGACAGAGGAATATAGTATTTGAAACATGAAACATTGTACATAAAGGCACAAGAAAACAATGACGAAAATGTCATTTAGAAATGGAACATAGACGCAGAAATCTGAAACAAAAGAAATTGATTTTTTTTTTCGATTTTCATGAAAAGATCAGAATTATCAATAAAACTGTAGGCAACTGAAAATAATGTTTTGACATCTAGCTCCTTATATTTTCTTTTTTATCATTTGTAAGAAGTATATTGAAAATCAATTTTTATTTATTCGGAAAATCGAAATCTTTCCATTTCTTAAAATGGTTCTTTTTTCAAATGTTTAACTATTCGAAACGTTTAATTTTTTATGAAATGAACACTGTAAATTTCATAATGTTTTATAAAATTTATATGTGATGCCAAATGTTTATTACTACATTTTTCACTAAAGTTGAAATAAACGCATGTCATCTGTATCAGATTAAAGTTGGAATATAGATATTGTAAAATTGCGTTAAATGAAATTGTTTGCACGGATATTACCACTAGTGGTATAAATGCCAGTAAAAATTGCTGACTTCCTTAATCAGTGAAATATTTGTCAAAGTGGATGTTGCGTAAATCCTAGTGCAATATTTTGTCTCTATTATTAAAAAAAAAAAGTAATTTTTTGTAACCGAAGTTCTTTATTCGTTAATATTAAGAGAGATCTTGCATGCAAAATTATTAAGATTGGTAGTATTATAGAGAAATGCTTGACAAACATGCTGGTGTAGACAGTTTTTAAATCGAATGAATATTTTAAGAGATATTTAATGTTAAAATTTGTCAAAATCGGTCTATTAAAAAAGTTTTATAGGAGCAAAAACTACACATAAGAATATAAACTTTTTTAGATCATTTTATGCATTAGAAATTCTCACGGTCCAGACTGGTTTTATTTTTTATTTTATTTATTTATTTATTTATTTATTTATTTATTTATTTTGACACATTCTTTGGGGATTTTTCTCTATTTTAAATTCAAATTTTCTGCAATTTGAGAGGCATGTTTTACGTATATTAGAAAATATTTTTTTTAAATTGTTACCAAATGATCGAATAATAGTATTTCCTTCAAATAAAATATATACTTACATACGATTATCACAAATAGAAAAAACCTTTCAAATGAGAATTAAATAATTATATAAGAGTTAATAGCAAGGAAAATTGAAAACTACGTTATATAACTACACTTACATGTGAGTAATAAAAAAAGAAAATTGCAAAATAGTGAATTCATTAATGTGCTTTCGTATTCTTAAAAAGAGAAAAATTACGTCTGATTTAAAAAACAAAATAAGACAGTGCAAATACTAATATCTTCTTTTTATAGAAAATTATATTTTCGCGAGAATATTACAAAAAAACTTGGTGAAAATTACATCGGATTTAAAATTTTACATTTGCGAATAACTTATTTTAAGCCATTACCTTATAGCATTGGTAAAAATAAAAAACCGAGAAGATAATAGTCTGACGATTAAGTTAATTTTATATTAGCTGATTCTGAAATGCTTAAATCTCCTTTAATCAAACACGAAAACAGCCATTAACAGCAGCTCTTTCGGTCGTAAATACCCACCGTAAAACGGAAAAAATGAATACCCATGTATACGTCGATCTCCCCTGTTTTATTATTCTCATTATTTTTATAATTCAAGATTTCGTATTTTTTTTAAAGCCGATTAAAATAATTGATTCTTACAAGCGGGACGTATGTTGATGAGCGTAGCTCGTAGGTGGATAAAGCTCCCTAATATCTATAAAAATCCTTTAATTTCGATAATAAACATTATAAAATAAATGCATCCACAGTTGAATTATAAATATTGCGGGTATTTTTTGTTTTTATAATATTTAAGCGGTTGAAACAGGTATTCTCTAGTATAGTTGGATTTTTTATATTTTAGTACTTCAAATTGCACTATGATGGATTATTAATGGGTACGTGAGTTAAAAAAATAGAATGTAATTCTTTTGATATCGCATATTTCTTATAACTCAAACTCCATGCTCAGTAATAACGAGGCATCAGATATCCAGTGCAGAAACGCGAATAGTGATAAAGCGAAGTTGTTCAATCTTGAAAAATTTTTAGCAAATGGAAATATTTTGATCTTCAAATGATCTTGCAAAATGATCCTTGCAAAAGTATAAAACTGCATCCGCTGATGAATTCTGAGAAAGCATATCTCATAAATGTAGAAATACCTTTTAAAAAAGGAGTTTTTAACCTGACTGCTGTGTTTGGCTCTGCATATGTATGTGAAAGAACTTTCTCCAAAATGAATCTTTTGAAGGACAAATATAGATCGATATTAATGGACACCCATTTGGACAACCATTGAAGACGTCGCAATAGCTGTTCACCACGTGTACAAAACTATAAGAACCTGGGTCAAGAACCGCAAGTGTAATATCTCGCTATATTTTTTAACGAATTCATGGCTTTCTATTTTATTATGTGTATGTACACACTGAAAATTCGTGAGTTACTTTTAGAACACCAAATGGACATAATAATTAACACTTCTATTTAAAATCGTTTTTGATATTCTTGTGAATATTTTGCGAAGGTGTTGTGCCAGGAAAGATTGTTCAAAATGCGTTGATAAACACGATATAATTTTTCCAGAAATGCATCTACAGGCAATTTACAGGCAAACATATTTACAGGCAAAATTAGTCAACTTACTCACTAATTTCAGCAAGTATTGTTTTTTTATATATAGCCAACTTTCTCATATTCCCTTTTTTAAAATACTGTAGAAGATTTTAAAGAAACCATGTAGAAAGTGTTTTAAAAGTGTATTACATGCATTGTTTATAATTTTCTTAATTGTGTACTGTTTATAATCTGTTGTTAATTTGGTGGCAAAGTGGTGTGCAGTACAACACTATTGTAAGAAAATATTTTTTAACACTATTTATAATAATATTTCAAGGAAATTAACAACACCATTTTTAGAACACATTTTTAGTTAGCAGCACTTTTGCAACATATTAAGAACCTATTTTCCAGATAGCAACACTTCTCTAATACATAAAGAACACAACATGAAATTTTCTAATATACATTTGAAGTGTTGTAATTCAAAACACATTAATGTCTTGTAAATTTGGTGACAAAAAGTTTTCTAATATGTGTTTATTTGAATTTACAGTGCAAATTTTCAGAACGTGTACTTGTGTATGTAGTAATTTATAAGAACGAATACCACAATTTTCTATTTTATATAATGTATATATATACATGTAAAAATAGCATTTTGAATGTATTAAGTACTTATATGGGGGGAGGGGTTCTGGACCACGATAAAATTTTCAAAAATATTCAAACCCGCTTAAAATTACTTGTGGAGCCCTGATTTAGATATTTTATTGGGCTCCAGAATTATATATTATAGAGGATTTAAAAGCACGCAAAAATATTGCCGTAAAGCAGAAAAGATCTCTCCTGCCAAATACATGCAATACGTGTCAAATGTAATTTGTTACAAAATAAAAAGAAAATTCCTGTCAAACTAACGTATTTTTACTTTCTTCTATATTTCCATGAAGGAAATATTGGATTCGTGAAAAATTGCGATCTCCGGTTTCAGGTAAATTTATGTGTTTTAGTGGTCCTGAATATACATACGATTGGCATCTATTTTCTTTGTAACAACAACAAAAAAAATCTTAAAAAGCACTTACATTTTATAGGCTAAAGACGTTGACCCCCCCCCCCCCTTTAAATTTTAGTAATCAGTTCAAAATGATTTAACAGGAATATACTTCATTTTATAACGTTAAACGTTGCACATAAAGATACAAGAAAAAAATGATTAAAATATAATTCAAAAATGAAATATAGATGCAAAAAAGAGATTTATCGATTTATTATTATTATTATTATTTTCATTTTTATGAAAAGATCAGAATTATCATTAAAGCTGCAGGCAAATAAAAAGAATGTTAAAACACCAAACTCCTCATATTTTCTTCTTTATCCATTGGGGAAATATATTGAAAATCAATTTTTATTTTTTCAGAAATTTGAAATCATTGAATTTTTTAAAATGTTTATACGTTTTTACTTGAGAAATTTTTACAAAAAGAACACTGTAAATTTCATGATTAAAAAATTCTTATATGTATTGTCCAATATTTAAAGTGCTTTGTTTACTGTAAATTAAAATAAACACATGGTCATTTGCATGAAATGAAAACTGAAATTAAATCTTTTATGTATATTTCTATTTTCTTCTATTATTACAAGAAGAAAGTGTCGATTTAGTGAAAATCTTCGAATTCCGATTTTTGATGGATTTATATGTTTTAAAGGTGCTGAAAACGATTTGATGATTTTTATATAAAGTCTTTTACTCTGTGAGTCTGTCTGTGACAAAATTTTTGTGGGCAGCCAATCTCCAGAACTCATGCACAAAATTTCTGAAATCTTTAAATTCAGTATAACCTTGATATAAACTGATGCTTATTAGTTTTTTGTGTATATTGGCCAGCAAATGGAGCGGATACGCTCCATTTATCACTATTTCAGCAATAGCTCATTTTCAATGACTAATGAACTATTTTTTCAAAGCTCATATTCAGTAACACATTGACATACGTTTCTTGCTAATTTAGCTGAAATGCATTTTTTTATTATATAGGAAGTAACTTGCAGTAAACCTAACAAAATTATATCAATTTTATTATGTATGAAATAATTTAGCATACTTAAAACATGCCGCAAATAATAAATGCATTCTTTGTGCTGCGTATACTACAAAATGTATTTTTTAGTACCCTTCATAAATGCATATCGATTTCATCATGTTTCGACTGGAGTAACATAATGAAAAAACACTTGAACTATTTTATTTCATCATCGCCCGTATTGTAACACAATAATTTTGACAGTCCTTGTATTTGAACAATTAATCCGATTTTGCTAAAATCTGACATTATTCAACAAAATTCTGCAACAAATATTTATTTAAAATTTAATATATTTCGACTGGTATTTTTTGTGTTGTTATATGCGGATAGACAGACAGACAGACGAACTGACGAATCAGACGACGACTCTAGATTCTACATATTTATATAATAAGGAATGCACCTAAAAAACATTTGAAATTAAAAGCGCACGCCGAAATTGAAAATGTATTTTCAGCAATTATTATTCAAAGACATGGTATAACCGATATCTTTTGAGTGTCCTTGTAAATGGAGTAAGAATGCTATAAATGTTCTTCCTAATGTAATCTTAGTGAAATTCAGTGGTTTATATTATTGCCAATACATTTTCAGTAGCTTAATATCATTAAAATTATATTCAAGCGTTTTTTCCCATATACCATAATATAATAGAATTCGTTTGGGTGCATCTGCAAATAAACTATTAATGCTTTATGCTTCATGTACAATACCAAACATGCCTTGGGGACTTTAAATAAGATTTACCATTTGCATGAATATCCAAGTATTTTTACGGGAATTAGAGCTTGGACAAACAGACAGATAAACCGAATGCTTAAACACTTTTCCTCTTTATTGGAACATGTTAAAGAAGTACGTCTATTGTGCAGCACTGTAATTCTTTTTTAAACTATAAAAAATTGAGTTCTCATATCAGAAATCATGTTCTTTTATGCATAATTTATAAAAATAGTGTCTTTACTTTAATAGATACAAGAATAATACAAGAAAATTACCAGAAAAATATGCATTCATGAAATTAAATTTGCAAAACGTATCTTAAAGTAATTCAGTAAAAAATGCATATATTACTAGTAAAAGTAAATATATTTCTCTAAATGTCTCGTATCATAAAATTCAAAGTATTTTTCTAAATTTGTTATTAACGACATCGATTTTATTTTAGCTATGGATAGAATAATACAAGAGAAGATTTACATCATTTGTATTCGGGAATCGTTCCACGGGACGAGCAAAAACGCCTTTAGCGCTTTTTGAATATCTTTTCTCCAGTCATTTATGTCAAACATTTTGTTCAGTATTTTATGCAGTAAAACTAATTTTAAATGTAATAACATTTTTAAACATACTCTAGAATGAAATATAAAAGTTTCTCTCCTTTTTTAAAATTTAGATTATTTTTTTATTAAATTAAGTTTTTTTTACGCATTTTAATCAAGTTTTGATTTTAATTGATTTTTTTTTTTTACTATCCTCTGTATTATAAATATATAATTTAACTATACTTTCTGGAACGTCATATTCACCATGGTATTTTAAAAAATATCTAAAATTAAAATGTTTTATTTATCTTACTAATAAGATGCCGAAGAAAAAAAGGTTTTGAAAAACATAAAAATAAAAAAAAACTGTTAAAAATGTTAAAACGTGACACCCAGGCGGCTTCAGCTGTTTCAAACAGTCATCATCAGGGGAAATGTTTGACCTGTGATTGCTCATAAATAACCGTTGGCTGAATATATGAATGCGAAACCCAACGATTATTAATGCACAAACGATGTATGAAAAGGTAATAAACAGCTATTTCGAGTCTACTATCGAAATTCTTCATCAGTGCAAAACTCAGCGAGCTAGAAAAAGCAAAACTGGGCAAAGAGGCAAGAAACGCAGGCTTATATACCCGCTACGGCAACCATCCCGCCAAAAGAAAAGCAACCAATGAAAAGAAAGCAGCCTGAACAACTGGCTGGACAAGTAGAGACATCTACCGGAGGACGAATTAAACAAACTGAAAAGCGAGAAAAAAAAGCTTTAAATTAAACATTTTAAAGTGATTGGAAAATAAAGAGTACTTCATAAGTCATTGAGTAAGGAGTGAGAATTTTTAATGATGTGGTAAGCTTCCAAAAAATTAGGATCAAGAATAGAAGGACACTTATGGATAATGGTTGCTGAAGAAAAGTTGAATTTATGTTGTAAAGACCAATAATGTTGAGAAATAGAAGAGCTTTAAGCTCTTTATTTTTGACGTACATTTTATGCTCTTTTAAACAAAATCTGAGAGCACGTTTAGTCTGACCAATATAAGAAAGACCACATTGGCAAGAAATTTGGTAAATACTCCAGTAATCTAAGCAATCAATGGGGTGCTTAAGATTTGAAAAAGCAACTTTATTGACATATAAAAAATAATAATGAAATCGAACAATTTTTAAATTTTAGCGACTTGCTGACTGATTTTGGGAAAAATTGCAAAACAATCAAATATTAGAGTTCGAATTAAAACTTTTTCTTCCATAATGGGTGAATTTTGTCAATTTTCTATGAATTGAATCTATAATATTAGGGGAATAACCACGATCAATAGCAATAGCTTTTAGATAATAAAATTCATCACTGAGTAACTGAGAAATTAAACAAATATTGGAAGCCCGAAAACAAATGTTTTAAAAGGCGCAAATTTCTGGTTAGGAGGATAAGAAGAATATCTGTGGGGTAGAATACTGGCCGCTAAAGGTTTGCGAAAGACAGTAATCTGAAAATTATCCTTATCACGAATAACAAGGACATCCAGGAAAGAAAGGCAATTGTTGGATTCAACTTCAAAAGTGAATTGAATGCAAGAATCAATAGAATTCATGACAGAGAGAATATGATTAATATCTGACTTCACTTCAACTAAAGCATAAATATCAACTATGTAGCTAACATAAAACTGAAAATGTAAGACTTCAAACAATTTTATTTCAAAATAGTGCATGTACAAATAGAATAAAATCAGATTATGAGGATTACCCATAGCCAAACCAATCAATCATACGAAAGAAATTCCTATTAAATACAAAAGTATTTTGAAACAAGCAAGCACGAGGGAGGAGAATGAGCTCCTCTATTTCGAAAAAAGAAAAATGAAGTTCACAGAGCCTTTTCTTTAGGCAATCTAAAGCCCCTTCGACTGGAACATTAGTAAATATAGTATGAAAGAAACCAAAATGTGGTCCTGTGACTTAAAACTGTGAAATTTAAAAAAAAAAGATTCAAAAAGACAAATTCAAAAGAATTTTTAACAGAGAAAGAATTGCTGCGTCAAAGTGGAGAAAATATGGACACTAGATATTTTGCAAGTTTATAAGAAGCCTTACCGATACTGGAGACAATGAGTCTAAAAGGAATGTCAGGTTTATGGACCTTAGGTAAAACATAAAACCAGGCACAATTTGCAATTGAAGAAATAAGAGATCTCTTTAATTTAGCAGGAATAACGGGTGAAGACTTAATGGGAGATTTGATAGTATCAATTTTACTAGACGAAGGGTCTTTGTGATATTCACATAGGGACCATCAGTAATTAATTTGTGGGATTTTTCCAAATATGTAGAATTCTCAAGAACAACAATCTGACCACCTTTGTCAGCTTTGGTTATGATCAAATTCGGATCAGAACACAAACTTGACGAACACAGGAGACTGCTTTTAAAAGATTAATAATTTCACTAACCGTTTGGAAAGTAGTTGTTGTTTTCGGTCGAGAATGAATCTTGTGGTGTCTGCATTTTATTTATTTTTTATGATTGGTTCAGGAATATTAACGTTTAATCCATAACATACGTAATATATGAAAGCCATGCCTTGATTAGAATAAAATGATGTTTATACTGATTTTTATTACCTCAGTAGGTAATAAAAATCTTTGCATTAAGAAAAATTCTTTGCAAAATTTCAAATTTTTTTGCATTAATTTTTTTTATGTTTAAATGGAAAATCGCAATTTCGTTGTTAATGAAGAAGAAAATAAAAAAGCTACAAAATGGTAAGACTACATTATCAGATATAGAAAAAAACGAATCCAGAGAAAGGCTTCGTATGAAAAATCGTCGATTAAACGTAAAAAACGAAGTCTTTTTACCTTCCCACCGATTGTGAAATGTGCAACAAGCTCGAAAAAGGAAACAATGTAATGTTGAACCGAATAGTTGTAAAAGATCATTTTTTAATGTAATTTTTTTTTAATTCTTAAATTTTTGGTTTTGAAAAAAATCATTTTCCATTTTTCCAAATGGTTGTAATAATTTGGTAAATTATTACATTTTTTTAAGTTGTTTTTAAATAACCTATTCAAATAAAAAAGAAATTTCAAAAAAGAAAATATTTGTGGTACATATAATGATCGGTGTTTTTACAATTGAACCTCAAAATTACACACCATTTTTGCTATCACTCGTTAAAGAAAAAATTATCTATTTTTCGAAAGTTTAAATGTTGTAATTTCTTTCCGGCATATAAGCATTAAATTGGTTCATAAACCCAGTAATAAAATTAATTTTTACATAAAACGAGAACTATAAATGCTACTGATACAATTTATAATCACTTCGCGCAGATAATATTTTTTTTCTTTGATTTCTCAAATATTTTGAAAGTTTTAATGACTTTTTGCACAAGTTTTCAAACATTTAGATATACATGTTGCATAAAAAGGTAGTTAAATAGAGATGTAATCGAAGTTACATTTTACTAGAATTACCGTACATGAAAAGATAAAGCGTAGAAGCAACACTCTAATCAGTACAACTCAAATTTATATTTTATGATAACGTTTCGCTAATTGCAAGACGCTACCTAAAAAATTACTTTCAATGACGATGTTTTAAACGATAATGAACAAAATTATTTAGTACTTTTTTATACATCCTGTTAAATTTCATTTTTAAATATTTTTAAATTTTATTGTTTAATGTTCAGACACTAAAATTTTGCAGTAGAATGCATAATATTACATGAATATGTTAATCTTTGAAAAATAGAACAAGTTGCCTTTTTTATTTTTATTTTTTCAATATTGCTAACTATATAATGCGAAGCGCAGTTAATTTTACTTTTGTTTTTTCACGTTGAAAAACATACATGATATCATAAAATTTATTTAATAATTTTATTGAATGGTGTGTCTTATTTCTACGTGGTACTTTATTTCTCTAACAAAACAGGCTTCAAAATATACTTACTCGTTTTTCTTTATTTAAATTTCCCTGCTAGTCATTAGTAATTTTTTATGTTTTAACTCTAGTAAATGGTGTTTCATATACTCCTGAATGATGATGTTTCAGATGATTGAACCATATATTTAATTTCAGACAACCAATTTCAGATTATTATTGTTTATTTATAAACTATTTGAAAAATTGTTGGTTGTTTTCGGTGAAGAATAGACCTTGTGGCGTGCGTGTTTTTTTAAACCTTTTTTAACATGAGTGATCCTTTAGCTTTATTTTTTTCTTATTGCGACACACTAGCGGAAACCATGTTCAAAGATCCGGATCTACATCTCAAATAATCCAATCTCTAAATGAAACCTGGTTGTGAGAAATAAAATCAAAAATTGAAACCGTGCATGGCTGAACATAAAATTAATTAACGGGCTCCACGAGGCTTTGAAGAAACCAATATGATTGCAGCTACGTCGAGCTTATTATTATTAAACCATTAGCTGAACATTTGCATTTTTCCGTTATTTTAATTTCTGTACATTCGGAATTAGATGGGGGAAATATTTTTTTCCTCTATAATTTCGACGATATGTCTGAAAATATAATACCTAAAATTAAAAGAAACATATTTTTGAGTCCAGCGTATGAAATCTTTCACAAGATATCCCACGCGATATACAAAGAAATGATTTTATTCCTTGAAGCGAATTAATTAGCCCCCTACCTCTCCCTCCTAAATATATTTATAAATGTTTATTAATCTATAAATATTTGAATGAATAGTCTTTATTACTTCTCCCAATTTGAGCTTCCCAAGTATTTCATAGTTTATGAGTAAAATTACTCTGACAGATGGAAAGACAGACACGAGAGTGATCTTTTCACTTTATAAATATGGAACCCTAAAAGATGGATATGAAAAAACTGTTCCCACATAGTGATATTTTATTTACCACTTAATCGTCGCGTGATTTGGGGGAAAATCCCTTCAAAAATCGTCAATTTTTTTATTCTACAATTTTATTATTCATAAAAATATGAGTAAATTGGTAACAGAAATAGTATATTTAATCCTTTTAGGAGCGGTAAAATGCTTATGAAACCACCTAATTTAACACCTAAAACTCTAGTGGCACCAGAAATTTGGTACAAAAATTTTCCTTTTATTATATTTGCAAAATTTAGCGTTTTCTGTTTAGAAATAAATTTATTCGTACATATTTTTAAAAATCTCAATTTGACTTATCTTATATATTTTTTTCCCTTGTACATACATGACACGCAGGGAACGATTGACACACTGGACCGTTGGAATTTATGGTTTTATTTAGATTTAATGTAAGGATATAAAAGTCAAGTAATTTGCTACATAACTACAAAGGCGGCATTTCCTTTTCAAATTTAATTCCAGAATCGACATTCAATAAGTTTTTCAAAATTTAATAATTTTTCGCGTATGGAAAACTTTGAAGCATGGTATGCACAGTCCTACATTACAGTCCTTATATTATTATCTAGTTTCTTTTCGAATTCTATTTTTCGAATTTTCCATTTTCATTCGCATGGAATGAACAAACTTTACATTCTCTGTAAGGTTTATCTTTTTTGTCCGTGGCAGGTATAACATCTAAAAAATGGCGTTCATACAAACGACTTGATGTTACGTAGTCCGAAGGACGGATTGCTAATGAAAACTTCCATCTATATGATATTTTTCAATTCTGTCATCTAGTAAACTGAGCCTGAACTTTAGATGAGATTTATGCCACCTTCTTTCTTATAAACTTGAAAAGCATTGAAAACGGCTTGGTCCAATAGATGGAAGAATATCTTTTTAAAATATGTCTTCCCACATCTGTGTCTACATGGTAACTTTAAAGAAATTAATCTACTATATCAATATCTGCCATCTTCGCTTTCTTTTTGTTCTCTTACTTTGAGTTGTAACTTCAACCATTTCTGGATTATGTATTGATGATAACAATGTCACATCTTTCTTGTATTGCGATTTCAGCGCGATAAGTTTTCCTCGTCTAAACGCATGAACTTCACCAGTTTTTTTTTCCTCGCAAAACTGACATATCTTTTCTGCTATTTCTAACAGTACCAATAACATCTGCTTACTAACTCAAAAGAATATCACGTAATTCCGGAGATGGATAATAATTGTACATTGCTATGCAATGTTACTGTTATACATTGTTCAAGAAGCTTCTAATATTTTTAACATTTAACACGAATAAAGGGCGAACGAAAAATTCAGAAGAAGATACCAGATAATTTTAGCCAAAGTTATTAGAAGCGCAGCCCATGAGTGTCACGGGTGAGACGAGATTTGTTCATACATGACTGCCAGCGAATATCTCGTGCGTGACGATCAAGTGGTTAAGGTTTAACAATCGAATGTAAATAGCTATCGTGCTAGAGAAATTAAAGAGAATTTGAACCACTGCTGATTTCAGGGGCTAGCCCGGGGGGGACATTCCCCCCAGAGCAATAAAATGCCCCCCCCCCGAAAAATTTGTAATTTTGCGTTTTCAATGGTCAAAAAGCAGAATTTCCCCCCTCTCCCGGAACTCTATAATGTCCCCCAGAGCCACTGAAATTCCTCCCAGAGAAAAGTGTCTGAATTCAACACTGATTTGAACGCTGCAGGAGAGGCGTAATACCGGGTAACAATTTTCGAAGCACTGAAAAATCAAAGCATTTATTCATCTCGTAACTAACACCGCTGATTTTATTGAAATGTATATAAATACAGATTGCAATGTAACATTAAAAAACGACCCACTCAGTTACAGGCGTACGATTACGAGGGAAGCGTATTAGGAAATAAGTTCCGTATGTGCCAAAATAAGGATTTCGGTGTAAGAAGTCCGTCGCTGGCAAATGCGCGGGAAGTTGATTCGTGGAATAAAATTGAAAATAAAGATAGAAAAATGGCTTTTAAAAGCATTTCGAAAATAAAAAGAAGCTTCTCTCATTATAAGATAGCTTGAGTATTCATAAAAAATTATATAGGAATTTAAAAGTTTTAGATTAAGATTTTGAATAAAATAATTTTTAATCTATGCGTTTTAAATTGAAGGAAGTTATACGGGAATTAAAAATAGATATTATTAAGAAAGAGGGAAATAATTATATGCCGAGAAACTAGAATAATTTAGATAAATATCGCAAAGTGAAATTTTTATGTAACTTTTACAAAAAAATTTGCTTTTTATGATTCAAATTTCATTTGTAGTTTGCGGTAACGAATGGAATGTCATAATTAGCATTTGTCTTAAAAAAGAAAATATACTTATTCAAAAAAGAGTATACTTATACAAACAAGCATTTTTCTCATAATAACTATCCGAAGCTAAAAAAATTTCATTTTTAGTATTTAGTTTTATATAAACTAAACTGCTAATTATATACTTAAATAAATAATAGATATATAAATAATTTTAAAATTAACATTTCAATTCTTTTTCAACTTTCTGTCAGAAGTTCCAATTTGAATGTGTGACAGACATTTAAATATACATCGATGAATGGAAGTGTCACTTGGGCATGAATATTTATTATAATCCTGCTTATTTTAAAACATATATGCAAATACTAAATTGCATTTGAAATGCCTAAAGTATGTTACCGTGTCATTTCACATGCAAATGTCCGTTTCATTGTGTGTCTTATTCAGTTTTAAATTTAATGATCACTATGATTTTATCAGGAAAAGGACGACAGGTGGTAAGATGGCATTTTGATATGTCATGAATATTTATTTTTCCCGATATTTATAATGCAGCGTTCTAATGAAATAAAATTTTATTTCAAAATTAAAATTCTTTATCGTGTTTATAATTTTGATGTAGTATTTTGTTGTTTTTGTATTTGCATTTTGTTGTTTTTGCATTTGCATTTTGTTGCTTTTGGATTTTTTTATATAGCAAGAAAATCTGTAAAAATATAATATATTCCCTTTCTAGTTAACCATGTTTCCGAAAATTATGTTTTATATTCCGATACGCCTAAAGACCTAAAAAAGTATTACCGGAACAGAAGAATCTTATGCTGCCTGCTTTTTTAAAAACCGGTACAAGGGAACATCAGACTCCTTTATTTATTTTTTTTTCACTTTAAATACTTAAAAAAAGACACACAATATGTATTATGGCATATATTTATCACAAACACACACACACATATTTAAAAATGGTAGAAAAATAAAGAATTATCTTGAATAATTTAAACATTAAGAACTGTTTAAAATTCCCCATGCATATTCGACACCAATTAAAATTTCCTAATATTTCTCATAGTTTGTCATCATATATGTCATAAAAAATTTATGAATAAATGTAATTTGAAAAATTACAGATGGTTAATTGTAAAAATGTGTGTCAAAATTCCTGAAAGTTTCATAAAATTTGTAAGTTAATTTTGTTTTCTATCTCTTTATTCAATTTTATAAAATCCGATGCACAGTTTTATTTGTTTTATATAAAAGAAGCTCGCCTGAAAATTATTAAAACCTTTAATTCATGTGGAATGCACATGGAACATTTTGAAAAGTGCTTCATGACAATTAAAATGTTCACGAAGTTTCCTGATTTTCAAATATTTTTTGTTTTGTTTCTTGCGTGATAAATATATCCCATTTAGTGTGCCCTCCAGTACTACAATAATTTTTAAAAGGAAATAAAAAAAAATGTTTTTAAGATCCCTTTTACCCGTTGATCAGTTTTTTCAAGCTTTATCAACATCAAATGTTGGTGTTTTGCATACTATCAACGATTATCTAAATATTATTACGTTTAACAAATAAGTTTTCTAAGAGCACAAAAATGAACATTATTTTGTTTATGTCGTAGTTTTGCTGTTATTCATTACAACAACAGATCGTAGATAGTCAGAAGACCGATTAAAAAGCTCTTTATTTTATCAATAGAGATTACAAAATTAGTGAAGGATTTTCGGTCAAAGATTCTTACACGCATTTTGATTTCTATCCTTCGTTATAGTTCAAATAATACACGGTAAAATGATGCATATTTAGAAAAAAAAGACCGTAACTTTTTATAACTTTTTCAAGAACTAAACAATAGTCAGTTTATTTATTATTGCCATTATGCGTTTTTATTTGTCACTGTCTTTATAATTTTAATAATATATGTTTTCCATACGTATTTAATAAACATATTAAAAAAACCATAACACTTTTTTAAAAATAAACGGTACTCAGTTTTTTTTTTTTTTTTTAAGATTATGCGTTTTTATTTCTCTCTGTCTTTATTATTCCAATGGTACACGTTTTTCAAAAGTATTTTAAAAAACATACAAACAAAAACTTTAAATAATATTTATTTAGAACTAAACGGTACTTCGTTCATTTATTGAGCTGTGAATTGATTGTCTGTCCGTCAGTACAAATTGTTTTATATTTTATACAGATAATACACGTTATGCTGATGTATACGATAAGTATATAAACAGAAACTTTTAATAATCTTTTTTAGAACTATATGTTCTTCTTTAATTTATTATTTTACATTACGCATTTTTATTTCTCTCTCTCTTTATAATCATGAATGTGTTGTGAATCTAATAAAATTGAAATATAAACTTTTAATGAGCTTCTTTAGAATTAAACAGCATTCAGTTTATTTATTATTCTTCATCTGTACAACATATTTCGTTTTCTCATTTTTGTTGCATAATTTTTTCTTAAATTTAAATGATTGAATCTCTAATTAATTCTTTAAAAATAAAATCAAATCAAATACGTTCAAAAAAGAAATGCAAAAAATTTACAATAGGTTGATGAGAACAAAAGAGATATAATCTAAATTCTAATAAAAGGCTTTTTGCTATGTTAGGCAATAAAATTTTATAAGCAGAAATGCTGATAAAAAGGTGTTTTCACGCTACACTAATGCTGGTTACATGCCAAATACACAGTTGAGGAGATTCTAGGAGAAATAATCACTCTATTAGTTTAAATTATGATTTTATTTTAATATTTCCGACAAGAAACAACAGAAAGTTTTAAGATTTGTCTTCCCTTTTTTTCAGTCTAATTAAGTGCTATCATAATAAAGCACCTAAACGATGAAACTTTCTTTGCAGCGAAATTTATTTGCAGTGTTATAGGATAATTAAAAAAGGAACATGAGAAAAGTAACGTAAAAGGACAAAATTTAATTAAATAAAATGTTGTGTTGAAGGATATCTAGAATTAACCCCTTATTTGTTCCACGAAGCAAGATTGAAAAAAAAAATCATTTTTATTATAACTAAAAAAATTCTATTTGAACTTAAAGTTATATAAATTTCTTGTGACTATCATAGGGTGATTTTGTTTGTGATTTATCAATATTATATTATGTCAATGTAAGAGGTTGTGCATATATATCGGGGAATATTTATCGAGGGAGGGTACTCCTGCACGTGATATCTCTAGAGGGAAGGGAAGATTGACTTTTGATATCGTTATCATTATTAAAAAAAACTTACATTTTGTTTGGTTTTATTTTTTGTACCAATTTTTTACATCAAAATAGCCTGTTGCCTTTCATCTTTCATCTTTCATATGATAATACAAAATTATCATTAAAAAATTAAAGATCACAATATTATTTCATTCCAAAATATGGAATAAAGCAACTTTTGAGATTTCTATTCTTCAGTTATACGCTTGTATAGTCCGCTGTTGGAGAAACATACGAAACATGTTTGAAATGACAATGTTATGTTTATTGATAAAATAAAGGTAAAAACTCTCGTTTATTTGATTTGTTGATAATAAGTGATGATTTCAGCCCCTCTTATGCAAGAACAAATCAAATACAATAGGAAAAACGCAAGTCATGAACAAAGATAAGTGCAAAGAAATTGTATTGAATCATAAAACTAAGATAACCATATTTAGCAGTGATAGAAAAAAATATATGTTCCTTTGTTTCGAGGAAAAATTACATGAAGATTGAATTAAAAAGAAAAAAAGCAAAAAAGAAAATTGCACAAATTTTGCTCTGCTCATACATTCAAAAGATAGTTTATACCGCACTTATGCATTAAACAGAATCTTGGACAGTAGAAAGTACATGGACATCATCTAACAACTAAACAACTAGAGTTTCTACCTTCTATCAAGACTCTTTTTTTCGAGATAATGCCCCAATTTTTTAAAGCAAGATTCAAATACCTTTTATACTGCACGATGATACAAACTGCGATTTATGGATGATAATATATTATGGGATTGACAGGCCCAGTCTTAAAACAGTTAGAACATTTGTGTTTTCATTTAAAAAATTGATTTATCCGAAACATCTTTCTAATAAAATAATTTTTAATTGAGGCCACAATTATCTCATGGCACAGCATTATAAAGAAGAAAGAATTCCAAACATTGGCTAGTCCAATAGAACTTCGTTTTGTTGCTGTTTTGAAAAAGTAAGGATACAAAGTGAAAAACTCATAGGACAGGGACAGCGTAGTTAAAATTGGATTTTCGTACTAAGTTTGTTTTCACTGCATAACGTCCTTAGTACGTTCTTGTTGATAAAGTTTAGTTTTAAAATATTTTTCTTTCTATTTTTATCTAATTCTTTTATTTGTTACATTATTCATTGATCACATCAAGAATAACATAATTTATAAGCATTTATATCTGAAAACATTGAAATTTCAAAAGAGTGTGTCATGAATATTCATACTTCTACTAAGCGTAATACCAACTTAATGAAAAATGTCCAAGCCGGGGATCGAACCCGGAACTCTTGGAATAGTGCTCCAATTGCTCCACAATTTAAGCTACGAGGACGATGCCCAGCTTAGCATTTTTCACTTCATATGTTGGTTAAGCTGCATATTGCAGCACTAGATCCATCTTCTGGAACCGTCTTCCAGAATATGTGATGTCCAATATTTGATTTACCGATGCTGGGTCTCTTGTGTTTCATGTTACGCCACAGAATTGTGTGCTCAGAAAGACGGTTTCCAGAAGATGGATCTAATGGTGCGATTTGCAACTTAATATATGAATTGAAAAATGCTAAGCTGGGTATCGTCCTCATAGCTTAAATGGCGGAGCACTTGGAACGCTATTCCAATGGTTCCGGGTTCGATCCCGACTTCGACATTTTTCACTAAGTTTGTATCACTAAGTTTGTAGAATTCTAAATATTCACGTATCTAGAATTTCAAGCGTAATTTCAAAGCTGAAAATTAATTGAGAAATTTATTAATATAAAAATATAAGAGATTGTCATTTTGGCTGCTACTGCATATAGTCATATATATTAATTTCTAAGATAATTAATCATTTTTTTCCTTTCAACATATCATTATACTTATTTTATAAAATCTCTATTCGTTTATTATATATAGCTGCATATCAATTAATTTCAAAGCATATTTCTTAACAATTAGAAAATAAAACTATCAGATTCTTATATGAAAAACAATTTCCCCTCTTCTGATAATTTTGCTTAAGAAACTGAAAAAATAATCTTCCAGACTACGACAGCCTTACATTTTCTGAAAAAGATATAATAAACTGTGATTTCCAAAATAGACACTAAGCCCTGTTCAAACTGTCAAAACTTCTTTTTTATGTTTTCGAAGTGAGAGTAATAAACCAAATTGAATGAAATTGCATTGTGTTTTACTTTTAACTGTTTGTGTAAAAGAAAGTTATATATTGGTTAAAGATTCTTTTGAAGGTTTTATTCTCAAGCATTTGAAACAAATACTTCTCAAAATAAATATTTTGTTGGAAACATATTTAACGTGTTGATACATTTTAAGCATTTTCAGTGTTCTTACAAAATAGTTTTCTTTGATTTTTTTTAAACAAAATGCTGTCAGAATTTAAACAAATTAATTGTATTTAATTTATTCAAATATATATTACTATACTGTATACTTCCTTTCAAACCAGAAAAATTTAAACTTCGAAAAAAATATACGAAATTTACAATCAAAATTATCTTCCTTTAACATCGTTAATCTAATCCTTACTGATATCGACTGTGTCAATACATTTTCTTGAACAGTTAGACTTTTTTCAGGACGTTCGTAATAATATACAACTATACGACTATAAATACAAAGCATTTATAGTCGTCGTTCAGTTTGTCTGTCTGTCAGTTCGCATATAACAACGCAAAAACCACCCAACCAAAAAACTAGAAATTTAAAATATAAAATTGTTACATAATTTTCTCGAGAAATTTCAAATATTCCGTTTTTCAAAAATTCCGTTACATTACGGATTTAAATTATTACAAAAAATAGTTTAAAGTACATTTTAATTATTTGACACTTTTTCGAACATAATAAAATTAATAATTATGTATGAAGTATATACTAAACCTTCTTTACAATCTGTGGCACAAGAATATTTGTCAATAGTACACATAAATTAGTATTGGACACAGAAAAGTAACATTTCTAATAATACTATGTAAGGCTAGAGTAGAATGAAATTCTAAAAAAGAATACGTAAAAAACTCATTATAGAAGGATTTGGAAAATTGCTATAGTTGCAAGAAAACATTTAATGAAATAAAAATGGAAAAGTTTACAGGAACTTTTATTTCATTGAAATAGTACAGACATGAAGAAAATAGAATAGAAAGATTAGAAAAGAATAGAAAGTACGAAAATAGCACCCTTAATAGCAACATTATAGCAACATTATAATAGCAACATTTGTTAGAAATGTTAAATGTTCCTGCCTTAGCAAAATAACATAGCATTGATTAAAAAGAAGGTATATAGACAAATTTAAACATGATGAACACAATAAGATAAAGCCTAAGTATGTAACAAATAGTGTTTGAAGATAGTGCTGTGGGCGTTTAAACTGGAATTTTTCTCACATGATTGAAATTCCGCCTAAGTAGGTTTGTTTACGCATCATATTTTTCATGATAATGAAATCCTGTAGCATAAAGTTTTTCTATCTTTTTTCAAACTGATTTTATTTTACTTAACATTTGTTTTTATATAAATTAAATTGGGTCAAACCTTCCACACGCGGAGTGCCTCAATCCATTATTTTTCCATGATTAAAATCAATTATTTTTTAAGCTCTTATATATTATACTTATTTGGCAGCTTTCTTTTCATAACTGATTGCATAAGTCATATAATAATACATTACATTTGATTCTAGGTTGAATATTTAAAAAAAAAACATTTTATAAAATGGGGGTCAACCATCCCTACTCCCCCCCCATACGAAATTATTTTACAGCTTAGAATATGCATTAATATTTGACGTAACTTACTCATGTACTAATGATATTTTTTAGTTTAATCGAAAATGGAAAACACAACCTCTGTGGTGGAATATTTTGAACTACACATTCCTTTAATTAAGATTTAAATAAATAAAAGGGAAAACATTTCTTGAAAATACAATGTTGTTAATGGCTAACTGAAGCATTAATACATCATATATTTTCAGTAATATCAAACACAGTTAAACAACATTAAAATGGCAAATTTTTATGGAATACAAAAATTCTTTTATCGTTAGAAAAAAAATAATGTTTGGATTAGAGGTAAATCGCACCTTAAAAAAATCTTCGAAATATATATAAGAAAGGTTTAAAAGGTAACTTACAGAGTTATTAAAAAATCAAAACCGCTAAGAAGTGTCACTTATGTATGTGAAATAACCCCCCTCCACATAAATATAAGGTTGTCTTGAATGTTAAATTTTAAACATGCATACATTTTTTTTTTGTTACTAAAACTTCTAAGATAGTAAGAAACTGACATAAGTTTTCTTTATTTTTTGTCTATCAAAAAGCATGTAGTTTTTGTAATATCTATTTCTTTTTACAATTTTACAAAATAATCCTGAAAAAATAACAGAAAATGTAACCGATTGACAGTTTTTGCGATTTATTTTAAACATTTTGAAAATATACGAAAGAAAAGTGTAATGGACTCTTAAGAAATATCTTTGAGCAATAATGCGTCATGTCATGTTATACATTTTTTGTTTATCTGGGCTTTCAAGAAAAGATTTTAAAATATTAAAGTGACAGTGATAAAACCAACGAGTGGCAAAAAGCCAAGTTTATCTCTATTTGTGAATAAAGGTTAAAAGCATTATTATAGAAAATTTCAAAATGATGCATAAACTTGCTGATAGGTTTTGCATTTCATATGAGAAAAATATTAAATGTTTTTAAAAAGTTTAAAGATCATATCCATTTTTTTAACGGATAGGTTAACCTAAAAAAAACGGAAGAAAAGTATATTTTACCATTCAAAATACAATTCAGAAAGAAAAAACAAGAAAGAAAAAAAACGTGCGTCAAGGATATATTATGAAGCCATTTCCAACACATTCAGTATAATGTAACAAAACTACACCGTTTAAAAAATCAAAATACGTCTCATTTCGCAAATTGTAAATGTATAACACATTTCAGAAACGAAATTTTAGCTATTTTCATCTACAAACAGAAAACCATTTTTTTAGAAGCTCTGCATACGACGTACACATTTGTATATAGCAATAACATGCATTCCAAAAGTTCATTTTAAGAAATACACATATTTTAACTGAAAATTTTTCTTTAGCAATTTTTTATAATAAGGATAATAGTATGCGAATACGTTTAAACAGCCCTGTATATGAGGTATAGAAATTATATATAAAGAGTAATATTTAAAAATTCAATTAAACTTAAAAATGCAGACCGAATTTTAAAACGTATTCTCTAGCAATTGTCACGCAAAGACAGTACTGTAACCGAATATTTTTGTGCGTTTCTATAAATTAAATTTAAAAAATGCTATGAATGCTCTGTTTTAATGTGATCATAGTGAAATTCTGTGATTTATATAAGCTTCAATGCATTTGAAATAGCGTGATGTCATTAAAATACTCTCCAAACGATTTTTTCCCATGTACCACAATGTAATCGAATTGTTTTCAATGTCCCTGTAAATAAACTATTAATCGTACATATTTCATTTACAATACCAAACATGCTTTTGTGATCCTAAATAAGCTGTATCAGCAGCACGAAAATCCGACTATATTTACGGGAGTTAAAACATGAACAGAATGCCCGACAAACGGAATACATAAGTACTCTTCAAGTTAGTTGGAAAGTGCTAAGAAATAAAATAAAAAAATCATGCTCTAAACATAGATTATGAAACACTTCCAACACATTTAGAATTTAATAAAAAAACTGTACCTTTAATAAGTTAAAATATTATGTCTAATTAAACCATGTGGAAACTTATAAAACATTTAGGAATTGAATTTAAGCTCTTCTCACAACAATCTGAAAATTATCCGAATTACTTGAGTAGCCCTATATATGATATGTAGTTTTATATCCGATAAATACTTGCATGCTGGGCCGTGCGAAGCGTGGGGCGAAGGGGGCGGTCGTCCCGGGCTCGAAACGTGAAGGGACATCAAATTTATACTTCCAATCTGGTTTGTTTCTTCTTTTCTTCTAAAAAAATAAATAAATATGGGGGGGGTGTGACAATTTTTTTTTTCTTGGAATCGAAAAGGGGTTACAAACTGTTAGACTGTACTATATTTACATTTATTCCACGCCTGTTTTCTGAATACCCTTTTCCAAATTTAAATTTTATCTTATATTATTTAGTTGTTAAAATTATACTTTTTAAAGTTATAAAGTGAACGTGAAATATGTATTCAATAGAATTTATTTGTGTTTCCACAATTTTCAATTTTGTGGCACTTGTTACAAAGACAAATTGGGAGAGGAGGGAGCACCAAATTGAAAATTTTACTCGGACGCAGTTTTTTCTCGCACTCCACTGCAAGCACGCAAAAAATTAACTCAGTTCAGTTAGGAAATACATACATCAGTTGAAAATTCGTATTCAGTAAATTCCGCTAATAAGGAGAATCATATTTGTTTCTTTTGTGCAACATAGTATACATGTAAAAACGAATACCAAAACTAAAAATGCACTCGCAATAATTATAGCTCAAAGACTGCACTCTAACTGATTTTTTGTACCCTTCTAAATGAATGGCAAAGGCTATGAATGCCCTTCTGTATCGTAATCCTCTTGTAGTGAATATCAGTGATCTATACAAGTTTCAATAGATTTGAAATAGCGTAATATCATTAAAATGCTCAGCAAACGATTTTCCCTTATATACCATAATTAACTGAAATATTTCGGGTGCCCCTGCAAATGAACTATCAACTCAGCCCTCAACACCGAATACCATATACAATACCAAACATGTCCTGGTAAGCATCATAAGCATATTTTAATTACATGAAAATCCGAGTATATATCAACTTGAGTTAAATCGTGAAGAGATAAAAGACAAACAGAATTAATAAACACTTTTCAACTTTGATGAAAAGCGTTAAAAGTGAACAAATCTTTAATATATCGTAAATCTATTGCAATCCTCTTGTAGTGAATATCAATGATCTATATAAGTTTCAATAGATTTGAAATAGCGTAATATCATTAAAATGCTCAGCAAACGATTTTCCCTCATATTCCATAATTAATTGAATTATTTTGGGTGCCCCTACAAATGAACTATCAACTCAAACCTCAACACCGAATACCACATACAATACCGAACATGTCATGGTAAGCATCATTAGCATATTTTAATTGCTTGAAAATCCAAGTAGGGGGAACTGGGGTACATTAATACTTGGGGCACATTGATACACCCCCTGTACAGCACCCAGGGTCATTACAGGAAGTTTCACAACAGCTCCAAAAGGTGATACTAGTGAAATTAACTACATAGTTTTATGAAATGGGGCGGGTGATTAATTATTTTTATAGGTCAAAAGTAAATTTGAGTTGTACCATTAAAATGGTATTATAGAACTGTTCCAGTATTTTCAACCAAAAAAGATACCCTCCCTGGCAAGTAAAGCTACTCTTTATCAGTTCCTCATTCTTTATTGTTAAATAAATTATGAAGTTTTGGATTTGCGACTCATTTTATTCAAAATGGCTGTATGGGGCACATTGATACAACCTAAATCCTTTTCTAGTTCATTTTTTCGTTACGTTTAATTTTTCTTTTACCATACACTCCTTAATTCAACCATTTTTCGTCAAAAGTTTCTACTATTAGTTTTTAATGAAGTGAAATAGCTCTAATTTCTTTATATTAGAACATTTTATAGTATTTTTGCAAACAGAAGACGTACAAACTTACACAATATCTAGTGCTAGTAGAATTAACAAAAGAAATGGACGGCAGCCTGGCAAATCTCAAATTTACATCGATTCTCCAAAAAAAAGGATTATCGACATGAGAAATGTTAAGTATAAGAAACAAGCTGCAGAACAGTACGGGATAATTATAGACTATATTGCCATTGATTATGGGACACTTGCGATTTTAGACATTTTACTAAATATCTAGAAAAATACATGAGGAATCATCTCGAAACTCTTAGTGTATAAATATAATAGTAAAAGTCATACATCTCCGTGAAGATTTTTTCCCGAAACTCCAAAGGGGACCGTCAACAAATTAAAAAAGAATGAATATCTTTTGAATAACCCTGTCAAAACTAATGTAGCAAAAGCGCTCAAACTCTAGATTGTGATTGAATGCCTTATTGTAATAAGCCTTGTTCATTTTTATGCAAATAGCATGCATACTCGCAGAGTAATTAAGGTTTTTATAAAAATGATTCCAAATTTTTCCAAGTTTTTTCCTTATAATTTTCAGAGTTCTTAATATAAAATATTATTTTTTTCAGAAAATATGACAAACAACATTGCGCTCAGTACCCTGTAATCAGAATTAAAAAATAATGAAAATTGTATAAAACATGAGTTGGTTTACTAAATAACTTTTTACTGCGCATGCGTCAACGATATCAAAATTTCATTTGCATATTATGTTAGCTAAATGTATAGAGCAACTTTTGTGAAAGTCACAAAATCATAACTTGAAAATTCTGACAATAATCGTCAATTGAATAAGTCGAAAATCCGTTATTCTCAAAATGAAGCAAAAACAAAAGGGGTTGTATCCATATATTCATTGATTAGTGTCAATATAGAATACACAATATGGGATGTACTACTGCATTTGGATAAAATCCCTCATTTTTTTGCTTCATTTTGGAAACAACGGATTTTGTCTTTTTTCCATAGACGATTACTTTCAGAATTGTCAAGCTATGACTTTGAGACTTTTACAAAAGTTGCTCTATACATTTAGCTAACATAATATGCAAATGAAATTTTGATATCTTTGACGCATGCGCAGTAAAAAATTATATAGTAAACCTACTCATTTTTCATACAATTTTTATTATTTTTTAATTCTGATTACAGGGTACTGTGTGCAATGTTGTTTGTCATATTTTCTAAAAAAAAAATATTATTTTATATTAAGAACTCTGAAAATTATAATGGAAAAACTTGGAAAAATTTGGGACCATTTTTATAAAAACCTTAATTACTCTGCGAGCGTGCATGCTATTTGCATAAAAATGGACACAGTGTATTACAATAAGGCATTCAATCATAATCCAGAGTTTGAGCGCTTTTGCTACATTAGTTTTGACAGGGTTATTCAAAAGATATTCATTCTTTTTTAATTTGTTGACGGTCCCCTATGGCGTTTCGGTAAAAAATCTTCACGGAGATGTATGACGTATACTATTATATTTACACACTAAGAGTTTAGAGATGATTCCTCATATATTTTTCTAGATATTTAGTAAAGTGTTTAAAATCGCAAGTGTCCCATAATCAATGGCAATATAGTGTATTATAAACATAATTTTTAATACAATTAACATTTATTTTCTGTTTGTAAACTTATTTATAAACAGAAAATCTGGTACTTCTTTCACCTTTCCTAAGAAAGAAGATAATTCTGGGGTTAAAGTGACAGATATGACAAAGTTACCACAGCCAACAAACAGACAAGGAACAGCCAGAACATTAGGTCATTATACATTTCATTTTGATTGCTTTAATATCGCTTACAAATAAATTGTATGCGAGTTTAATGTCTGTAAATATGTATAAAATGGTTTGCTAACTATTTTTCTATGAAAAATATGCATTGGTGTTATTTTGTGTCCGTTTTTCCCAGAGTATTTCCAAGAGTATCAATCTGCCCCGGGGATGGGGCACATTGATACAAATTACTTTTTTTGATTTTTTTTTAATTACATGCCAAAATAATATATAAAACAACGATTGTACATTTTTATAACACACTACACAGGTTTTGCTGACATCACATACAAAAATAACTTGAAATTTCTGCTTTCTAGACACCAAATTTTTTTTTTTAAAAAGCTGTATCAATGTCCCCCAGTTCCCCCTATATATCAACTTGAGTTAAATCGTGAAGAGATAAAAGACAAACGGAATTAATAAACACTTTTTAACTTTCTTGGAAAGCGTTAAAAAAGAACAAATCTTTAATTTATTAATCTTTATTTATGAATTTCATTGTATATTATTACATACGAATTAAATATAATTGATATATTTATATATGAAAATGTATAATAGATATACAATTTTATTAAATATTTCATCACAAAGCAAATCAACGTGTTTATATATGTAATTAGTCATTAAATCCAAAAACAATATTTCTAATTTTCTCAAACTCCTTTTTTTTTAACACGTAGATTTGCTATAACATACCTTTTTTGTTTAAAGCAATACAAAATTGGCTAATTTCTACTAGCATTACTTATAACATACTGATTTTAATTTTATTTTTATTTTTGTGAGATAATGATACATATTTTGCGTATAAGCAATCAGAAATTTCTCATTCAATCTATACTGATAAAATCCGTGCGCCTCTGTCTGCTTGAAGCCGATTACAGTTCGCAACGCGGGTGAGTTGGAAGTCGCAAGAGGTGTCTTTCGATTCGAAAAATTCCGGGAAAGTCATTTCGGGCATTTTCGAGACCGTGGGACCAAAATTAAAAAAATTATGAATTAAAAACTGGTCGGGAATCGGAACGGAAAACGTCCCATTTCCCAAACGGAGCTCTCAGGCAGAACAGTGCGCCACCTTGCGGTGAACGACAAGAACTTTTCGACTTTGGCTAAAAGAAGAAGCAGCCGAAAACCTATTTTTCTCCAGTCATTTTGTCAAAGAATGTATAAGAGTAAAGAACTAATTGGTAAAAAATGTTTAACACGGTTTAATTAATATAATAAGTACAACTATTTAAACACAGCAAGATATGTTCACTAAGAGGTAATAGTGTTGCTAATTATTATTTTGAGGATCTCAGATGTAACTGGCTATTCATATATTTATTCTGTATGTGAGTATTAATCGTTGTAGCTCATTTTCATAATTTTTCTTTTTGGTAGCATACACGAATATTGTGTAACCTAAGATTTACGCGATTAATACTAATTTCTGTTAGTACAAACGGAAAACGAGCTGCCAAAATTATTTGTTAGTTATGTTGTTTGTGATATTAATGAAATTACTTATTTTTTTTTTAAATAGCAGTCTTTTGCAGTTTTTAATACCCAAAAAAACTTTTTTTGCGCGTTTTTTCTTAAACCATCATGCAGACCGTTTTTAAAGTAGAAAAAAACTGATTACATATTCAGAATCTGCGTAAAAGTCTGCTTCTGATGAACCAAAAATAGGAGGAAATGTCTTATGGGCGCGCAGCGCCAACCGTGCAAAACCAAATATTTTTAACGGGACGATGGCAACCATGGCGCGTAGGGTCCACTGTGCGAAATCACACATTTTTAACGGGATAATGGGTGCATAACAACCATAGCTCTTTAATTTACTTTTTTTTGGGCTTGAGGATTCGAACACCAAGACTTGCTTATTAAATGATTTTTTTGCTTATTATATACTGCTTAATATCGAGGTTCGTTTGGAAAAAGTGGCCCAGCTAGCGCGCGTAGCTCGCTAGTCTATACTAATAAAATCCGTGCGCCTCTGTCTGTCTGTCTGCTTGAAGCCGAATACAGTTCGCAACGCGGGCGAGTTGGAAGTCGCGAAAGGTGTCTTTCGATTGGAAAAATTCCGGGGAAGTCATTTCGGGCATTTTAGAGACCGTGGGACCAAAATTAAAAAAGTTATGAATTAAAAACTCCTTGGGAATCGGAACGAAAAATGTCTCAATTCCCAAACGGAGCTCCGAAGCAGAACATTGCGCCACCTTGCGGTGAAGGACATTAATTTTCCCCCTTTGGCTAAAAGAAGAAACAGCCGAAATCCTCTTTTTCTACCGGCGCTAATTGCGTTTTTTTCCGCAACAATTTTTTTGACTTGCCGTAGAATATTTACCGTAGTTTTCGCTAAAATATTGAACTTAGAAATAAAACAGGACTATCGAAACTTCTTTTTTTTTGCGCATTTTTTCTTAAACCATCATGCAGACAGTTTTTAAAGTAGAAAAAACTGATTACATATTCAGAATCTGCGTAAAAGTCTGCTTCTGATGAACCAAAAAATACGAGAAAATGTCTTATGGGCGCGCAGCGCCAACCGTGCAAAACCAAATATTTTTAATGGGATGATGGCAACTATGGCGCGTAGGGTCCACTGTGCGAAATCACATATTTTTAACGGGATAATGGGCGCATAACAACCATAGCTCTTTAATTTACTTTTTTTTGGGCTTGAGGATTCGAACACCAAGACTTGCTTATTAAATGAATTTTTTTGCTTATTATATACTGCTTAATATCGAGGTTCGTTTGGAAAAAGCGGCCCAGCTAGCGGGCATAGCTCGCTAGTTTGCAATTAAACACTTGGGTTAAAATTTTTGTTAGATTTATATGTCAATAGTCATGGTACACTGGTAAACACCTGCAGTATTTTCTACATAATCACTTCACGGCTATTATAGAATAGATCTTTTCTGACCAATAAAGAAGGCTCCATTATACATTCAAATAATCGTTTGTTTATAAAAGCAGTGGAGTGGCCATACAGAAAAAGCTTCAAACTTTTTACAGTGTACGCATTAAAACTCATAGACAAAATAACTGGAATTGTGTTTGTTTTAAAAATTGAAAGATAACTTCTTAACAAATTCCAGCATTGTTTTAAAGAGTTTACGAGTTCTTTTCGTACATATGTCTGTCCGTGTTAAAACTCGCATAACTATATTAAGACTAACAACCATATTTTTGTACGTTCATTAGGTTCGTAATGAAATGATTGCCATTGAAAATGAACTGTGTAGAACATTTATAGTTTCTTCACCGGGACACTCAAAGGAATACCCCTTACCTTCGGATGTATTGAGAAATATCATTTGCGGTACATATTATTTAACTTATCTATTTAGATATCTCACTCCATTGTATCATAAAACGATATTAATTAATCTTATCCTGTTAGTGACGGAAAGGGTTTTCAAATCTAATGATATCTATATTATTGAATTAAGTGTTTTTTTTAGATGTTCATGCTTAAAAAGTAAAAGCAGAACCATTTTTAGATTACTCTTTGTCTATCTGTCCGTCTATCACAGCCATTTTAGTCGTAAACGTGAAAAATCCAAATTGGCTGAAGTAATAAAAGCTATTGACCCACATATTTTTAGATTATTAACGAGTCACAGCTACATTTAGGAAAATTGTAGAGGAGCTAATTAAAATACTTGGAAAAAATATTGTATCTGTATATCGTGTTGGTATCGTATGAAACATTTCGCAACGCCAAACTCAAAAATACATTTTTTTTTTTATTAAAGTACCATATTGCCAAAATTGTAATGCAAAAATAAGTTCTTCCTCTTCTCTATTTTCTAATCTAATAAAACTAAAATTATGAAAAAAATATGAAAATTTTCCATTATTCACAAAATTTGATTTGCAGGCTTTTTACAAAGATGTGAGGATAGTAGGAGAGATCTATCGTAGCATAAGTATAAAATAATTTTTTTAGAAAATAGGTCGATAACTATCCGAGATATTAACTCTTAAAACAATCGACAGTTTTGACATACGTACAACAAGGACGGCGTACTCTATGCGCCATCGGCATTCAAAGACAATAAAAAAACTTTTCATGATGCCGTGATGTAACTAATGCCACTACTTATTCATATATTTCTTGTACGAATCTCTCTGTAAGCGAGTAACAGACGGACTTGACTGTTCTTGATTTTTTTTCTTTTAATTGCTCTATCTCATTTCATTATATGAAAAATATGAACTTTCCTAATAGTATGGTTATTGTTGGAACTTGTTTTAAAATCTATGTCTGATTGATTAATTTTCCGTCTTATTATAGTGGTGCGATTAATTTATTATTTTACATTTAATTAACGTTTTATTATTTTTAGATAAATTCACGCACATTTAAATTAATCAAACTCTTTGTTAGCTGATCAGATTTCGAAAATTAATTTTAATATATTTATTAAATGTTTGTGAAATAAGTAGGTTCCGGATTTATATACCTCAATTAAATACTTTAGTAAGATTAAGCAATGAAGAGTGTCTACACACTCAGAAATTAATACTCAGATTTCACGAAATTTTCCTAGTTTTTGACGAAACCGTTTCCTGGGAAATGCTCCGAACAAATATTTCGTCAAATTGATGAAATTACTTCCCTCATTCTTTTGACGATACCATATAGTCAAAAAATTTCGTCAAAAAAGGGCTAGTGCTGCCATCTATCGAATTTTTTAGAAGCTCCTGTATTCATTGACAGAAGCAAAAAAGTCTAGTTATACGTGAGGTTCGAACTAGCATCCTTCAGTGTGGCAGTCCGACGTTATACCTTGAAGCCATAGATTGCTCAGCCTGATGTGATCATAAAGATATATAATGGATTATAGTGTGTGTTTAAATTTTTATAACGTGATTATAACTTTATCGATCCTGTTATAAATCTTGCAAGTTTTAAATAATAAGACAAATTTATTAATATGATTTTCTAATGGTTAATGAACAATTATTGGCTTAATTAAATAACATCTAGGGGAAATTTATTTGTTTAAGGAATGATTAAAATATGGACTGGTTAATTTGTTGCTCAGAAATAACGAATTATGAAGTGCTTATTGGGAGAGATTTTACAACTCTGAGTAGGTGGATCAGATTTTAACAATTTACTATTTATAGAGGGGAGAAAGAAAAATTGTGTATATTTTTAATTTGAGTGAAAAAAGAATATATTGGATATAATGGATATAATTGGATCTTGGAATTTTGAAATTTTATTGATCAAATTTACTTTTCGAACGGTTTGGTAGAACGAAGTAGTTTTTTTTTTTTCGAATTAAATCATAACGAAATACAACTTACAAATAAATAAATAAAAATAGTAATGAACATACCTAAAAACTTTAACCCCCCCCCCCCCACACACACACACACCCCAAAAAAAACTAATGCAGGAAGAATAATTACTTATATTTCATTATTTTCTGAAAAACGCTAAAAAGTACTGTTTTAAACAAGAAATATATCCTTGCTAAAATCGCAAGATTTGAGGACGTTGAAGAAAAAGAATTGCAGTTAGATGGCGCTATGCGCTATGCAATTTCTTTGACTTCAACTTCCACTTTTAGAACACTCTGAAGTTTGTAAACAGAGTGTAGCCGATTTCCGTTTTGATTTCGAATGTTTTGATTTAGATAAAAGATGTGACAATTAATTTGAGAAAAGATATGAATCGGAGCATTGTGTCTCCAAGATGATTTAAAGTTGTGTAAATATGTACAAAGAACTGTAAATATCTATTTTTATCTCATTAAATAATTAGTTAAAGAAACGTTCGAAGAAGATTTCTCCAGTTTCGATTTCACTTATGATATACATTAGGGTGGGCCGAAAAAAACTTTTTTTCGATTTTCGATTATGGCGGGTGCGGAAAAGTGGCCACTGGTGGCACTCAGTTCATACAAAAAATTTGAGATTTTTTGGAAATTTCCTTACCCTGCCGCAAACGGCTTGAAGTTTTGCAAATATGCTCATTTTTGAACTTTTTCGAAAAAAATTAAAAAATGTTAAATTAAATTTATTTTGGTTGTATTTACTTGAAAAGGCATATTTAATGTACCAAATGTTTAAAAAAGATCTGATCATGCATTATTTAATATCTATGTGTATTATAACTAAGGCTGTTTTTATAGCTTTTTCGCGTGTAATAGGCAAAAGTTGTATTTGTGTGAATCGATCGTTAATTTCTATATTATTTATGTCCCTTGGTCTTCTTTATATTTTTTCTATGTGTCAAACGTTACATATCTGGGGAACAGACAGCAATATACTTCAAAAATAAATCTGGAAGGTGAGAAAGTGGTGAAGCAGGACTCTAAGCGAGAGCAATGACTCGTCGTAATACTCAGGGAGTGAAGGACGAAATAGTTGAGAACCAAAATGCGATAAAGGATTCTTATTATTTATCCTTGCTCAGTTACCTGCAACATTTGTTCAGTGTTAACGTGAAACCCTTTTGTAGTGATATACAGTGCTTTTTGTGTCGTTTAATGTGCCATTATAGTGTTTTGTGCGTTTTATTACAACGAGCTTAGAATTGGCTAGTATAAAAGGCCATGACAATGCAAAGACAGGCGATAGCGTGAAAAGTAACTTTTTGGGAGTATCATGCATACTGAAAGAATTGCAATTGCCAACTTATGCTGATAATCATGCGCCACTACTACTGGTTGCTTCACCATGTAGAAGTTGTGACAGCAGAGGATACGAATCTCGTCATCGAAAAAAACAAAGTCAGAAGAGAGAAATAGAAACTTGGAAAGAAGATACAGGCAGTAAAAAGTATTGAAAGAAAGAAAATTAAAAGCATATTTTTTGATGATAGAAAGGATAAAAGTATATTAAGAGGAAGAGAAATAACAAGCGGCGCCGTCGATAGAAAGGCGAGGAACACATCACCGCGTTGTTTGAACCTGTTAGGAATACTTGTGTCATTTGATACCTCGTCAGTTCAGAAAAATCTAACTTGTGGTGACTTGGAAGATTGTATAATGATTTTGCTATTTCTTTTCCGTGACCGCAACGAGGTATCAAGTGACCCGAGTATTCCTAACCAAGTTCAAACAACACGTTGATGTGTTCCTCGCCTTTCCTTCGACGGTGCCGCTTGTTTTTTTTTCTTTGAATATATTTTTATCCTTTCTACCATCAAAAAATATGCTTTTTATTTTCCTTTCAATAACTTCTTCTGCCTGTATCTTCTTTCCAAGTTTCTTTCTGACTTTGTTTTTATCGATGACGAGATTCGTATTCTTTGCTGTCACTACTTCTACATGGTGAAGTAACCAGTAGTAGTGGCGCATGATTATCAGCATAAGTTGGCACTTGCAATTCTTTCAAAATGCATGATGCCCCCCAAAAAGTTACTTTTCACGCTATCGCGTGTCTTTGCATTGTCATGGCCCTTTATACTAGCCATTTCTAAGCTCGTCGTAATAAAACGCACAAAACACTATAATGGCACATTAAACGATCCAAAAAGCACTGTATATCACTACAAAAGGGTTTCACGTTAACACTGAACAAATGTTGCAGGTAACTGAGCAAGGATAAATAATAAGAATCCTTTATCGCATTTTGGCTCTCAACTATTTCGTCCTTCACTCTCTGAGTATTACGATGAGTCATTGCGCTCGCTTAGAGTCCTGCTTCACCACTTTCTCACCTTCCAGATTTGTTTTTGAAGTACACTGCTGTCTGTTCCCCAAATATATGACGTTTGACACATAGAAAAAATATAAAGAAGACCAAGGGCATAAATAATATAGAAACTAACGATCGATTCACACAAATACAACTTTTGCCTGTTATACGCGAAAAAGCTATAAAAACAGCCTAAGTTATAATACACATAGATATTAAATAATGCATGATCAGATCTTTTTTAAACATTTGGTACATTAAATATGCCTTTTCAAGTAAATACAACCAAAATAAATTTAATTTAACATTTTTTAATTTTTTTCGAAAAAAGTTCAAAAATGAGCATTTTTGCAAAACTTCAAGCCGTTTGCGGCAGGGTAATGAAATTTCCAAAAAACCTCAAATTTTTTGTATGAACTGAATGCCACCAGTGGCCACTTTTCCGCACCCGCCATAATCGAAAATCGAAAAAAAGTTTTTTTCGGCCCACCCTAATATACATTGGGGATTAATACGCTAGATTATTCCTTTGATTTTAGAATGTTTTTAAAGATTATTTATGATTACATATTCGAAACATGATTTACTCGACCTTGATATTTTCGAATGAGAAACCTTGATTTGAAGACATGATATATATTTTTTTTCAATGGTGCATCGGCCGGGAATCGAACCCGGGCCGCCCGCGTGGCAGGCGAGCATTCTACCACTGAACCACCGATATGAAAATTTTATTAGATTATTGAAAATACTGATATGAAATTTTTTTTTTTCATAATAGAATTTATTGATGAACTCTGTAAGAGTTGTGAAGTCATAGAAATTGCATAGCGCATAGCGCCATCTAACTGCAATTCTTTTTCTTCACACTCCCCACCTGAACTCTTACAGAGTTCATCAATAAATTCTATTATGAAAATAAAAAAAAAATTTCATATCAGTATTTTCAATAATCTAATAAAATTTTCATATCAGTGGTTCAGTAATCTGATACAATTTCAAAATTCAAATGCAAATATCAGTTTCAAATACAAATATCAATTTCAAATTCAAAATATCAATTAATTCTAAGCAAATCTAACAAAATCAATTAATTATAAACAAAAAAGTATAAAATTCAAACAATATAATGAATCAAAAATATTACCTGCAATTAACACAATAAAAATGACAATCTTTTTCAAACAGTTAATATACTTACTTATGCTAAGCTTCAAATATTACTGCATTCAAAGTAAACAGAATAACTATAAAGAAAGGAAACTTTTAGAGTTCTAAAAGAGATAAAAAAGTAAGAAAGTCTATTAATGTTCATTAGTCCATAATTTCTAATGGATATAAATGTTGTACAGATCTTTTCAGCACTCCATTGGCTCTCTTTATTTCATAAGAGCGAATGTTGTTGTCTCTGCCTGGAATCGCTCTCTGAATTTTGCCAAGTTTCCAGAGAAGTTTATTTTTTATATCGCCTTCGATCAAGACAACATCACCCACTTTTAGTGGTGTATGTGAATTGGGATTTTTCGATGAATGGAATGTTCTTAAATCTAGAAGATATTGTTTTTTCCACTTCGACCAAAGTTGTTTTAGTAGTAATGATTGGTATCTTTTTCTTTTGAGAAGTGCCGATCTTTTTGAACCATTTACAATTACATCGAAAAAGTTAATAGGAAGTGAAAGTTCTT
This sequence comes from Maratus speculifer, assembly GCA_964019185.1. Classification (NCBI taxonomy): domain Eukaryota; kingdom Metazoa; phylum Arthropoda; class Arachnida; order Araneae; family Salticidae; genus Maratus; species Maratus speculifer. The sequence continues at coordinate 186,158,852 of OZ025290.1, forward strand.
TACCAAAATTCAAAAAATCCATTGGAGTGAGAGGATGAGGTTCATCATATTCGTTATACACATATGTCAAAGGACGCAAGTTGAGGATAGCTTCTACTTCAACCAGTAGTGTCGACATTTCTTCATAGCTCAATAGAGCTTTTCCAGTAATCTTTCGTAGACACTCCTTGACTGATTTCACAAGCCTCTCGTAGAAGCCTCCCCACCATGCAGCTCTTTCAATGATGTTTTTCCAAACGATTCTTTCTCTTGCAAGAAATTTCAAAAAGAGATTGTTGGAAATGACGTTGTATAAATTATCGACTTCTTGTTTAGCTTTTTTAAATGTCTTCGCGTTATCTGAATAAATGACTTTATAATTTCCTCTTCGAGCTAAGAATCGTCTAAAAGCAAGGAGGAAAGAATCTGTAGTCATGTCGGTAACAAGTTCTAGATGCAAAGCTCTGGTAACGCCGCAGGTGAATAAAACAATGTAAGATTTTTTTTATTTCACCGAAGTTTTTCACGTAAATAGGTCCCGCAAAATCTAATCCACAAATTGAAAATGGGGGAGCTTCATTCACTCTATCTTTAGGTAGGGGGGCTGTGATTTGGTCTGCAGGTTTACAAAGATATTTTTGACAAATGAGGCACTTTTTAATGAGGCTTTTCACTAACTGTCTTCCTTTTGGAATCCAATATCGAGATCTAATTTTCGTCAAAGTGTGGGCAATTCCTGCATGCATCATCTTTTCATGATCTTGACGTACAATCAGCGTCGTTAACCAGGAATGTCTAGGCAAAATGATTGGATGTTTTTCTTCTGTTGGAAGATCACAAAATTCTAGTCTTCCTCCTAAACGTATGATTTCTGATTCATCTATAAATGGAACAAAGTTGAATAGGGGTGAATTCTTTTCTACTGAATTATTGTTTCTAAGAGACTCAAATTCTATTTTAAAAAATTGTTTCTGTTCACTTCGTATTAAGTATTTTTCAGCTTCTAGTAATTCTTCAGTTGTTAGTGGACCGCTAACTTCAGTAGATTTTTTCAGCTTTATTATAAATCTTTTTACCCAAGCAGTTGTTCTTACTACTTTCTCCAAATTGCTAAATTTTTCTATACAGATAGGATTTTTAATCTCTTCAGTTATACACTCGCACTGCAATATGTCATTGGGTTTTTTCCTGTATTCTAATTCATCTTCATCAATTATTTCTTTATCTTCAGATTTCGGCCAAAATTCAGAGGGTAAACTAAGCCATTTTGGCCCAAGTAACCAAGTAGGATTATTGATGAATTTGGAGACTTTTGCTCCTCTTGAGACAAGGTCTGCGGGATTGTCTGCCCCTGGGCAATGATGCCAATCAGAAGGGGATGTCAGCTTACGAATTTCTTCAACACGATTCCGCACAAATGGTTTGAATTTTTCAGGCAATCCTTTAATCCAAAAGTATGTAATTTTAGAGTCCGTCCAATAAATGCATGGAATTTTTAGATGTAGCGCCTTCAAAATGCTGCAGCTTAATTTAGCTGAACATAATGCAGCCATCAATTCCAGTCTTGGTAAAGTGAGAGTTTTTAAAGGAGCCACTCTGTTTTTAGAAGCTACGAAAACTGTTCGAACGTCTTTTTCAGAGGTCGATATACGTAAATAGGCAATTGTGCCAAAAGCTATTGTACTTGCATCGGAAAATAAATGCAACTGCAAATTGGCAATTTTCTCGTTTGGAATTTCGAAAAAATAATGTCGAGGAATAGACAATTCAGATATTTGAGGAATTTCACTACACCAGTCTTTCCAAAGAGAGATTAAATCTTTTGGGATGGTCTCATCCCAATCTACGCCTAATGACCAAATTTTTTGCAGCAAACATTTTATTCTTAATGTGAAGGGTCCTAAAAATCCAATAGGATCAAACACTCGACCCAAAACTTGCAAAATATACCTCTTTGTGTCAATTCTTTTAGAAGCAAACGCCGCCAATTCACGAGTGTCAAAATACAAAAAATCATTTAGACTGTTCCATGCTATTCCTAAAACTTTGTAAGGAACATTTTCTGTTTCAGATGCTTCCAAATTATCACTGGAAATTACATCATTATTTTTCCATAATTCTTTTAAGGACTTTGAATTAGTGTGCCACTTATGTAATGTCATACTAGCTTCTTTTTAGATGGCGCTATGCGCTATGCAATTTCTTTGACTTCAGACGTATAATAGTGAGTCCTTCTATAAACAGCTACCGCGACAATTCATCAAGTCTGGCCATGATTAAGTAAGCACTTTCGTCAAATATTTGAGAGTTCACGTTTCGTTAAAAGTCACGTGATTTCGATACGAAATGATCGTCAAAAATAACGATATAAGGCTCAAGGATTTCTGAATCGTCAAAAATGAGAGTTTTATTTCTGAGAGTGTAATAGAAATTTAGAATGGTTAAATGCATTCACAGTACTATATAATTTCTTTAAAAAGATTCACCTTATAAAATTTATTTCTTTGCTTAAGAGAAGTTAAACTGCAAAAATTTCATTACATATAACTTGTTTTCATGCCACATAAATATTCATATATGTCGATTCGGGCACCATACCATAAGTATACCAACATTGATCTATGTAAATTAGAATTTCATATTATAAAAAATTATAATTTTGTCTCAAATTAAAAAAAAAAAGAAAAAACATCAAAAAATCAAAAAACGATCATTTACATAAAACTAATTTATTAACTCTTTATGCTCCGGTGGTACTTTTAAATACCACTGAAGAAAATTTAATGTATATATTAAACAAATCATCTTCTAATAAAAGTTTATTTTGCTTCTTATAGAAAAATATTTGCTAGATCACATTTAGAATGCACAGAAAATCCGTCGAAGATAAATGTGTTTTAATGTGTTTATTTCTTAAATCATTTACACAAGAGCAGCTTTTCTCCTGTTAAACTACAAAAAACTTTTCAGTTACAGATTGAATCCCAATTAGATCGGGAGGCGGCAGCACAGGCAATCACCTCAACGAGTTCTTGGATGAAAATTTATGATTAGTTAAATATCGATTTATTTATTGAAACGCAATCGATTTACCAAGTCATAACATGGTGGAAATAAAAAACAGATTTTTACGGTTAACCCATATGTTTACCATTATGTTTTCCAATCCTTCATACCTTCATTCTTATGGGTGCAGGAATGCACAATGGTAAACCTACAAGGAACATTAAAATCAAGTTTTTTTTATGTTTTCCACCAAGATATGGCTTGGAACACCGATTGCATTTTAAAATGTGAATCTATAATTAACTAATCCTAGATTTTTATACGTGAAATCAATCAGGTGATTATCTGTGCTGCCGCCTCCTGTTCTAAATATATATATTTACATTATTCTTATAACAATTGTGAGAATCCCATAACAATATATTTCGTTATTTAATCTAATTACTTTGTAAGTACGAGTATTTTACAAAAACACCTCTAACTACTGATTAACTAAATCCGATTTACTAAATCCGCTATAAATAAAAATAAATTGTCAAAAAATAAAATTATTATTATGTAACTTCTTTTGTATATCTTTAGATATTAACAAAGATAATTACTGACGCGGAGCAATTTTTTAATTCATAATTCAATGCATAAAGTATTAAATAATACATTGAAATAAAATATAAAATATTTGTCATGGATTTGGAAGAATGAAAAATAAAACTTTAAAAAAATGGCAACATATATTATTTTTCTAATTTCAGTAAGATATGAAATCGGACAGCTCTACTATAAATGAAAACACTTGATAGAAGATTATAAGAATGTATATACTTTATTTATAAGAATCAAATCTTTTCTACAATAGTTGAGATAGAAAAGTATCGATTTTATATCCTTACAGATCTCTGATAACAGATGCCACTTGATATGCCACGAACAAAAGAATCTGTCACAGCTGAATTCTCTAAATCCATGAACAATCGAACCATAAGCACATTGATAAAGATGTCTGTGTTTATCACGTAACTTCAGATGAAAAAAAAATAAAATAAAAATTCCGTTTTAAATTTTCTTGACAGTATACATTTCATTTTTTTCATTGAGAAGAAAAACAATAGAAAATATTAAATTGCATTTCTAATCTCTGTTTTTTGAAAGCTTCTAAAAATTTTTAGCACTTTCCAATGCAGATGAAAAGTGTTTATGAATTCGGTTTCTTTAGCAATCTGTCCGCGTTCTATCTAGCATAAATAAAGTCGGATTTCCATGCAATTGATATATTGCACACTTGCTATAAAAATGCTGCAAGTCAAAAATTAGGCTTATTGAGTTATGGCCGTTCTACCTTGTTTCTATTCCTTTATCACCCTCATAAAGTAAAAGATAGTACACTTAAAATCCAGCAACTAGGTACCAGTTTTGTTTGCAATATATCCAATGAACCTACTACACCCTGAAACAGTTTTTCGCATTTCCTGAAAAACGATGCTTTTTGATTTATGGTACATTTGTAACAAGGTGTGGTGTGTTCACAATATTAACATGGTATGATCGTATAGAATACAAAGTTTGTAGAATTAGTAGTTCATTTACAGGAACACTCAAAAGAATTCTGTTACATTATGGCCAAACGGAAAAAATTGTTTGCTATGCATTTTAGTCTCACTACGCTTAAATATATTGAAATTTAAATGGATTACTGAATTTCCCTACGAGAAAATTATTACAGATTAAAGCATTCATTACATTTATGGTTCGTTTACAATTATGCACAAAAGTAATTGGTTTCAGTACTGTCTTTGAGCAAAACTCAGCAGATGGGAATTGTTGAAATTGAATTTTCTAAGATATAATGGTTTTCCAGATAATTCAGTTAAATATCTATACTTGGTGCATATTTTTTTTTGTTTTAATGTATTCCATTTCTGTAGAACCAAGCTTTTTTTAACACTTTCCAACAAAGATGAAAAGTGTTTATGCATTCGATTTGTCTGGCCGACTGTACGTGCTCTAACTCCCTTAAATATACTCAGATTGCTATGAATTTTTTACATGTTATTGATGTTTACCCTAACACGAACCCTATTGAAAATGAAGTTTCTACTATTATTAGTTTCTTCACAGGGAGTTTTCCGATACATTACGGCCTATGGAAAAAATCGTTTCAAATGAATTTTAAAGGTGTTACACCCTGTCAAACATATTCAAATTTATATCGATTCACAAAATGCACTAAAATATGCATTCTGTAAAATACGCAGTAAAAATAATAGTTACTATTCATTTATAGGGCCACCCAAAAGAATTCCATTGCATAATAATAAAGGGAGAAATTGTTTGCGACATATTTTAATTACGTTAAACGATTTCAAGTATAATAAAATTTATATACGCCGCTGAGACTTAATATTTAGCGCATAATATGAAGGGCATAGCATAGCATTTACAGGGGCACACAAAATATTTTAAAATTTATATTCTTATTTGAAATACTGTATATTATCAATGATAGCTGATGGATGGTTGAAATACATTTTCAGTAATGATATGCGTTTTTAAGTTATACTAAATATCTGCAAATTATATGGTCTGTATAAATATTATAGTTGATATACAGGGTTACACAAAAGACCTCATAAAGGCTATTGAATATAAGGGTGGAATATGAAAGGTGGTTTTTAAATATAAAAGGTGGTTTTAAGTTATGCATTTTTACGTTGAACTGCTTTCAATTTACTAAGGAATGTTTGTAGAATATAGATAAAATGATATACAGGTTCACGCATAGATTTAGCTACATGATCACCCATAAATTATAATATCTGGAAATGTGATTTAAGTAGTTTTAAGTGTGTTTTTGTTTGAACTAAATTTTAACAAAATACTGGCGTGCAATAAAGGTATTAGATAAATTACAAGGCTGAACAAAAGTATTGAAGTATTTACCGTCTGTTAGAATAAAGAGCTGAAAAAGAAACTTCAACCAGTTAGGTATTTTCTTGCTAAACTAAATTTTCTATTATTTAGTTAATAAGATATATTAAACAATCGAATGAAACAAAAAACCTTCAATCAAAACTTACGGTGTGAGGTTTGAAATTTCGGATTAAATATGGAGGCCAAGCTGGCAATCCTGCTAGACACTGGTGTACGAAAACCCCATTTACAGATTTGCGACTGTGTTGCACGCATTGTAGCAGCTGCTGGATACGTCCGATAGATGACCGGTATTTTTCACGATATTTGACTTTCCATCTGCTTAATATGAGGTCTTCATCACGATCCGTAACCGTAATTTCGAAAACTTTCTTTAAGTCTTCTTTCTTGTTGTCGCTTTTTGTGTTTATTTACAATATTTGTGCGGTAGTAAAAAAAAAATAATAAACATGCTTTCTTAGCCTGTTTGTGTCCTTCTGTTACTATGTTTAGGGTCGGAACTGTTACACCATCGCAACGTTTCCGACCATACATTGCTTTGTGATTTTCATTAAGTAGGCAGAACAGATTCAGACATAAAGTTTATGGATCAATAGAATTACAATACGAAATTTTAGGAGACTTATAATATAAGAGTTTTCAAAGATCAAGTTTAATGGCCAGCAATATTTTAGGAAAGTTTCAATAAATATGCTTACATTTCCTAAAATTTCTATAGTAATTCTCATGGATAATAAACATCTTAATAAACATCTTTCAATCCTCAACTTTTATATTGACTGTTTCTTAAATTTTCTTGTATTTCTATTGGCCAATAAACTTCTTACTTGAATCCGCGTCTCTTAATTATATCTGAGGAAATGTCTTTTCTGAACAATCATATTTTTACATAGTATGGTGTGTCTATTGAAACTTATTGCAACCAATGAAAGGTTTTTTTTGGTGCTATAAAGGTTGTTTTTATTTACTTGTATTGCATTTGCGCCAAAGTACAGTGCTCAGCAAAAGTTTAGACACTGGTGTATTTTAACATTTAAATAAAAAATAAAAACACTTGAGTTTTACAAATGGCTATACTTATTTTTTAATATATATTTTAAACAATGTAGGATAGAAATAATGGTTATAATATAATATTTAATTTCACTGAAAAAAGTAAAATTTGCATATTGAAAAAGTTTAGACACTTTTGTGATTTTTTGCCAACTGTTCATGGAAAAATGCAAATTTCTAAGTTATGATGTCACATGTCTGAAGTATTTAAGAATACCTTGATGTAGCATCAGTTAGTGAAGGCGTCACGAGCTAAAAATATTGTGTTACATGAGGTAATTGAAGTAGGAAAACTAAAATGCAAAGGGAAGATTGTTGCAGAAATTTCAGCAGCATTGAATCGTCCAAAGTGGTCTGTTTATGAAGTATAGTCTAAAAATGACTCCTTCAAAACAAAACATAAATCTGAAAGACCTTGTATGACCATAAAACGAGATGACAAAAGGATCCATAAACTGACTTTTACACAAATGATGATTGCTAATCACATTAAAAGTAAATCAGGATTTTCTGTGTCGACGGATATGATTTGTAGATGAATCAAAGAAACAGGTTAATCAATTTATAAAAAAATGATAAAACAATAAGCTTTAAAATCTCGCTACGAATTGGTGAGAAAGCAAAGAACTTGCAAACATACGTCACAAATTGTACGCTATGACCCAAATTGTACGCTATGATATCCAGTAACGAAAAATAAGTGGAATTTGAATGTCCCAAACGGGTGGGCATACTATTGGCACGACTTGCGTAAAGAACCTAGAACTTTCTTAAGTCGACTACAAGGAGGTGACTTTTTAATGATTTGCTCCCGACTTTGCTTTAATGCTCGACTATCTCTGGAGTTATTCAATGGTTGCCAAGCAACAGAAGACTACGTACATACGTTGTAGATTAATTTTTAGTAATTTGGGGGATTTTTAGCTGGTCTAAAGTATGGATTTTAACACGATAATGCGTTTATTCGTGTTTCATACAAATAAAGAACTTCATTTAACTCTGAAAATACTACAGATCTCAACTTGCCGGTGTATAGCTCTGATCTGGACCTAATCGAAAACCTTTGTAACATCATATGTCTTAAGGTTTCTGCAAATTTTTGCTATACTTTTCTGTTAATGAGCTTCGAGCTGCTGTTGAACATGTTTGGTACAAAATAGACCTCTAAGTGATGCAACATTTAGTTTCTTCGATGAAAAATCATATTCTTGTACTGATTGCAGGCAATGTGGGTGCAACTTGATTTTCATTTGTAGTTATTTTTCTGTAAATATACAAATTGTCTATACTTTTGCCACAATGTCAATTTTCTTTTTTGTCTTTATGTATTATGTAAAAGGTAACATTTAAAATTTATTGTTTGTGAATAAAGGATAAGTCACAAGTAATATATGACGGATGAATTACAAAAATTCGGCAAATACTTTTAAATATAGAAACATAATCGATCATTGTCTAAACTTTTGCTGAGCACTGTATTATTGTAAAATAAAAATGGTCTTATATTTGTAAAACACCATGATTCGAGAATAATGTATTCAACAAAAAAAGATATATAGTGTTCATTTTGTTGTTCTTATTTTGAGCTTAATGAACACTATAAAATTGGTTTATGTCATTCACCATATTTTAAGTTCGAATTTTAAGACTTTGACAAAAAACATTTTGACAAGTCTTATTTCTTTATAACAGACATTAAAGATAATCTTTGCTACGTTTCTGCTGCAAAATATCATACAACTTTACAAAAATTTGAGAAGTTTTTTTAGATTTTGAGATTGATTCTGAATAATAATTCAATAGCAGTTGATAAACAATTACTATTTTACGGAAAAAATATCTCAGTTTTCTTAATATGCAACTAACTGATAGTGTAACATAGCAAATTTTCAGTAAAATTCAAATTACGATGGTTTTATTACTATTAATGCATCAAGAAATGACATACATTTCATTTACAACATATTTTATAAAAAGCAAAAATAATTCATATATTTTCAAATTACACATTGATTTCACTTCTTTAAAAAAGTAAACATTACAAAAGAACGTATATTACAAAAGAACAAAATCTTTAAAGTTTGAATTTTTTTTATTTATTTACTTTAAAAAGATTCCTTTCAACATTCATTTTTAAAAGCATAAAACAAAGTTTAAAAATAAACATTTCTAAGATATTCGCAGAAAATCCATTATTACAATAAAAGTCTATCAGAAAACTCATCTTTTTTTGGCAAAAAAGAACCCGAATAAATTTTCAGAATTTTGTATATGTATGAGTTTTAAATTCTGCAAAAACTTGTATTATGAATTGCAAAGGAGATAATTTAAAAAAATCAGAATTGAAAAAAACAAGAGTCAAAATTTATTTTTAAAAATAAAACAACATGTGGTTAATACTGTTGTCGCTTACGGATTTTACATGTTTATGTGTAGTATAAGTAATGGTTTCCACAAAAACTTTCATAAACTACCTTTTTTTATGTATATACAGATTATATTCAAAATATTAGAAAAATTGAAAAAACTGATAAGAAAATAAATTAAATTTTTTATTTTTGATAATAAGTAAATGTAATTAATTTTCTTATAAATTAAATCTGGAATGTTTAGATAAAATTTTAACATTTACAAAATATAAAATACAGTACAGTAAATTAGGTATGCAGCTTTCTGAAAGAGATCAAAATAGTGGAATAAATTTAGATTGATTCAAAATATCAGAATATTTTACTTTACGAAACAATATTACCTTATAAATATGAAATAAATTGACTTAATATTTTATAGCATCCCCTTTAGCTTTCATAACAGTGTACAAGCTATCTTGCATGCTATATACAAGATGTTTACAAATATTTCTCTCAGTATTAGCCCAAATAGACTTTATACGTGCCCCTAACTCAGTTTTATTTGAAGGAGGATCTTTTCCTTGTATTTTTTCTTCACTATGCGCCATAAGTGTTTGATGGGATTGAGGTCAAGTGAGTTTGGTGGCCAAGGATATACCTTAATATTGCGTTGGCGGAACCAATTCTTAGTTGACAGCGAGGTATGCGATGACCCTAAATCTTGTTGAAAGATGAAATCATCTTCAAATAAATCTTCTGATAATGGAATCATGTAATTTTCCAAAATTTCTTGATATATCTGAGAATTAACTTTTTCGTAGGCGATGCATAACTTTCCAGGTCCTTCTGTACTCATGCAACTCGAAATCATGACACTAGCAGCAAATTTTACGGACCATTTAAGGTATTCTTTATCAAATGCTCCTATCTTCATTCCCAAAACTCGAACACCTTGATTGCCAGTTGAAACACAAAACATACTTTCATCATTAAACAATGTATTTTTCCAATCTTCTTCGTTTCATAAATGCCTTGATTTACATCAATTCAATCTTATACACTTTTGTTTTGCAAACATAAAAGGTTTTGTTTTCGGTATACGAGATTGAAACTTAAATTTATGGAGACGTTTTAATGGTTTCAAAGTAGAAACTTCAAATCCTTCTTTTTTCAATTTTCATTACAAGAATCGCACACATTTTAAACGGTTTTTCTTAACTATACACTTCATTTTCCTATTATATCTAGCAGATGGTTTTGGTTTTGAGCCGTCATTTCTGTGATTATTTTTGAAATTTTCAATTTTTTAAATATTGTGTTAGTATTTTACTAATGTCTGATTGCGAATACTGTAAATTATTCGCTGTATAACATTGATTTTTACCGTACCAATACAAGTAAATCATACGAAGTTTAACAGATTCAGGAATATCATTCACATGACCCACTATTCTGATATTTTAACCGCGTGAATAAATATTTACATGTTTTGACTTTTCAAAGTATTTTTTTTAATGAATCTTTTCAAAAATGCTATTAATTTTAAGATATTAATCCTCTTAGTGTTTTGTGAAAGAGTAAAATTGTAATGTTGTTTTCTCTGCCTTTTAGTTAAAAGGCTTAGAAAATAGAATTCTTTCGACATTATATAAAAAAAACTTAATTGCAAATAAGAATGCAAGCCTTGAGAATATTAAATATACTTCAATGTATTAAAAATTCATTAAATCTATAGAATTATATTTTTTTAAATATTGCATATATTGCAGAGAAATCTGGAGCTTAGTGAACGAAATATTATATTCCAAACACTTAGAGGGCTAGACTTAATCAACACTAAGTTTTTAATAAAAATATCCTTTGTATATTTGCGTTAAAATACATTAAATTGCCAAAGGATATTTTCAATATGTAGAAAAAAAGTAATTATTCTAATATTTTGAAAATGAGTTGTATATACAAGTAAAAGTGACCGATTCATCCTCAACAGGATAAATTATTTAAAGGAAAAAGCAATTAAAAAATAAAATTAATTATTGAAGAATTTATTAACAGATTTTAGCACTATACGTACGCAGTAAGTAACGTGGTAAGTAACGTGCGAAGTAAGTAACGTGCATAGATCATATTGACTCATTAGTGTATTAATTTCAGCCAAGCAAACAAATCCAATGTACCCACCATGTAAAATTCAAAATGATTTTTCTTATGATTAAAAACATATTATACATATATCTGAAAATATGTGACATTTTTTGAAATGTTCTACTCATTATATTTACAATTTTTTTTCAGTTTTTTTTTTCTTTTCCATGAGAAAAATACTTCTGAATTGTATGTGACGTGTTCGTGAAACTCGCCTGAAAGGTGGAGGATTGAGATAAAAGTACGACATTGAATACAGTAGTGCCCAAATTTTTTTAAAACATTTTGGAAAGGTATATACTTTTAAAATTATAGTATATTGCACTATTTTCTTTATAAGCAATATAATAAAAAATAATACATTAGTAAAATATTTTAATAAAGAATGTCTGGTAAAAATTTTTTTCAGGGGACGTTTATTAGGACAACAGTTATAAGATATAAAAATAAAAAATATCGAAAAAAAGTTAGCTATACAAAAACTACCATAATCTCAAACAATACTTAATTACGACCTTAATTAAATTTTACGATTTTACATACACTTAATTACGATCTTAAAACGTGTTCGCATAGAACAATAAAAGTCTTTTAGTTATGAAGCTTTTATGATATGATAACCAAATCGAATTATTTGTTTATTAATAAATTTTTATTGCTGAGGATTTATTATACGACAAGTTTCCCCATAGATTTTTGAACTGAGTAGAAGTTTGGGCCATTCCTGTGCCACTTAAATACTGGGATATAATTATTTTGAAACCATTTTTTGTACACTTTAGCAACAATATAGGTAGCTGAACATTCCTGTTTACTGGTTGCATTCATGTAAAGGAAGCTACCCCATGTTAACAAAAGCAAGTTGTTTTCTTTTAAATTTGTTTGTTTGTCCACGTTTGTTTGTCTGTAACTTTTGATTAACTAATCGAACAAAAAATATTTCATTACATTTTTTATTAAAGTACTAGCTGACCAGACCGGCGTTGCCCGGGTCCGTATTACCAATATTAAACGAACTTGAAATTTGCATGATTTTATCATTAACTCGAAACATTCAGAAATGCATTGTCTGAAACACGTGGCCACTGACTGTGTAAAAAATCGGTTTAAAAAACAACAACTAATGTTAAGCTCTAAAAATACTCAAAATGAGCAATGAGAAACGCGGGAGGGAATTTGTATTCAACGATTGCGTGATTTTAGTGTCAAATTTTTGATATTTACTCGTAAAAATCACTGTTAAGTCAAGTAACTATTTTTTTTTTCACATAAAAATTCCAAGTGAAATATTTTGAATTTCAAACTAATTATATCTCACTTAAATCCAACTATACCATGAATGAAATCGATACTCGATGGTATCTAAAAGTTTGGTATATAGTATTATAATTTCAGAGCCATTTAACAAAAGTAAGTGTTATTTTTAATCAAATCATGCATAATGTTCGCTCTGTGGATAAATTCCTAACCGTAAACTTCTGTACCGTAACCAAAACTTGCCTGTAACCTAACTGCGACTTAAAAGAACCCTACCGTAAATTAAATATAACATAAATGTAACCTAGCCTTCACTTTATTGTAACACTAGCTGACCCGCCCGGCGTTGCCCGGGTCCGTATTAACAATATTAAACGAACTTGAAATTTATATGATTTTATCATTAACTCGTTGCATGCAGAAATGCATTGTCTGAAATACGTAGCCAGTGACTGTGTGAAAAATCGGTTTTAAAAAATACATCTAATATTAAGCTCTAAAAATACTCAAAATGAGCAATGAAAAACGCGGGAGGGAATATGTATCCAACGACTGCATGATTTTCGTGTCAAATTTTTGATATTTACCTGTAAAAATCACTGTTAAGTCACGTAACTAATTATTATTTTCACATACAAATCCCAAGTGAAATATTTTGAATTTCAAACTAATTATATCACTCTTAAATCCGACTATACCATGAATGAAATCGATACACGATGGTAGCTAAAAGATTGGTATATATTATTATAATTTTAGAGCTATTTAATAAAAGTAAGTGTTATTTTTAATCAAATCTTGCGTAAGGTTTCCTCTGTGTATAAATTCCTCACCTTAAACTTTTGCACCGTAACCAGAACCTGTCTGTAACCTAACAGCGACTTGACAGTACCCTACCATAAATTAAATATAACAGAAATGTAACCTAGCCTTCACTTTATTGTAACATATCCTTATTCTAACCATAACATAAATGCAATTTAACTTTAACCTAACTTTAACCTAAATAATATAATAGAAAAAAACCATTTTAAAAAATTACTATTTCTTCGTAAAATATGCTTCAGCTGTAATTCATTTCTTTCAATTCGTTTTATTAATACAAAATTCCTTCCTCGTGCTTTTGTTTGAGACATTAAAATTTTAGCGATAAATGGTTTAATATTGCAAACCTTTTTTTCGGTTTACTTCGTCTCCACCTATCTTTTTCTCCATGGTGTACAGCTGCTATGATTTAAAAAATTCCTCATTTAAACTGACAGTTTGCCAGTCTATGAATTTTAAAGGTCTTTTTTAATTATTTCTGCGAAACTTTTATGCAACCAATCAACCATGAGAAAATGAAAGGGAAAAAAAGCTAAAAAAAGGCAATTTTTATGAGAATGAGCTTTGGAATTTAATTAATTACTCAGTTAATAAATAGAATTTTGAAATTCTGAGCTTCAGGTGCATCAGGAAAGACATTGGGCTACTCTCAAAAAGTTTTTGAGCTTCGTACGTGCTGTAGATTTTGCTAGCCATCGCAGACACACACACACACAGACAGAGCGTTTTGTTCTTTTATTAGTATAGATATCCTTATTCTAATCATAAAATAAATGCAATTTAATTTTAACCTAACTTTAACTTAACTGTAACCTAACGGGAAATTAAATAAAATCAAGGACTTACCGTAATGTAATTGCAACCTAATTGTTACCTAACCATATATTGGGTTCATGTCCATGGAAATTATTTTGTCTTGTTCAGATCTGGTTATGATTCATTAGAATATTTTCGTCGGGTTCAGATTTCGTTCAATTCAGATTTTAGGTATTTTTTAAAATTGAATTTTAATGTTCGGGTCGGATTCATGTCCATGGAAATTATTTTGCCTTGCTCGGATCTAGTTATGGTTTTGTGGAATATTTTTGTCTGGAACAGATTTGGTTCAATTCAGATTTCGGCTTTTTCTTCAAATGAAATTTTTGGGTTCGGGTTTTCTTGCGTGTTCACGGAAATTATTTTGCCTTGTTTGAATAAGAACATGCTTCACTGGAATATTTTTTTTTCAATTTTGGTTCAGCTCAGATTTCGTGATTTTTTTCAAAGGAATTTTTTAGGTTCAGATTCGGTTCACGTGCATGAACATTTTTTATCTTATTCGGATCCGGTTACGGTTCTTTGGAATATTTTTTATCAGATTCAGATTTGGTTCGATTCAAATTTCAGGTATTTTTTCAAATAGAATTTTTAGGTTCGGATCTAGTTCATGTCCACGGAAATTATTTTGTCATACTCGAATCCAGTTATGATTCTTTTGAATATTTTGATCGGATTCAGATGTGGTTTTGGTCAAATTTCAGGTTATTTCAAATTGAATTTTTAGTTGAGTCGGGTTTATGTCCATGGAAATTATTTAGTCTTGCTTGGATTGGGTTATAGTTTTTTGGAATATTTTTGTCGGGTTCAGATTTGGTTCAATTCAGATTTTGTGTTTTTCTTCAAATATAACTGTTGGGTTCGGGTCTTCTTGCGTGTTCACTGAAATTATTCTGTCTTGTTCGAATAAGGACATGCTTCACTGGAATATTTTTGCCAAGTTCAGATTTCGCGATTTTTCAAAGAAATTTTTGGGGTTCGGATTGGGTTCATGTCCATGGAAATATATTGTCTTGTTTGGATCCGGTTGCATTTCTTTGAAATAATTTTGTCAGATTCAGATTTGGTTCGATTCATATTTCGAACTGGTATTTTTTCGAATGAAATTTAAGTTCGTATCGGATTCATGTCCACGGAAATTATTTTGTCTTACTCGAATCCGGTTATGGTTCTTTCGAATATTTTGGTTAGATTTAGAGGTGGTTTGGGTCAAATTTCAGGATTTTTCAGAGGGAATTTTTTAGGTTTGAGTCGGGTTTATGACCACGGAAAGTATTTTGTCTTGCTGTGATCAGGTTATAGTTCTCTGGAACATTTTTATCAGTTTCAGATTTCGTTCGAGTCATATTTCGGGTTTTTTCTAAGAAAATATTTAGGTTCGGGTCAGGTTTCATGCCTACAAAAATTATTTTTCCTTGTTTGAATCGGGTTATGCTTTATTTGAACATTTTTGCGGGATTCAGATTTGGTTCGGGTCAGTTATCAAATCCATAGTTTTTTTTCAAACAGAATTTTTAGGTTCGGGTCAGGTTTATACTCAAGGAAATTTTGTCTATCACGGATCGGAATGTGGTCTATTTTTTTCTGGTTGTGATCGGGTTATGTTTAAATTAGTCTCAACAGGTTAAACATAACACGTTCAGCGATTAGGTTATAATCAGGTTTGCTACTATTCTTTTTATGGCTATTTCTGATAAATAATTTACTTTGCTATTTGATAATTTATTATATCGTATGAATCGTTTGTGGATTCAAACAATTGTACGCCAAACAGTTATTTTATTTTTGTTTTAAAACAAATTAAAGCCATATTACAATATTAAATTGAATAGACCACATTTTAAATTTAATCAATGATAAAAAAAAAACCTAGAAAAGTGTTGTGTAATTTTTTTACTGCAACACAGCTAATGACTCATACATTCTAATGTTCGAAATGCCAAAAATCTGCGTACAACCATACATTAAAAAGAAATTAATAGAGTGGAGTATAATGTCTTGGTGGGACGCCAAAAATGTAACTCTAAAATCCGCTACATTAAGTCCAAATAAGCACCAACAAAATTATGTGCTTTGACACGCCGATCAATTCAAACTGGTTTAAACCCGTATTTCTTTGTTTTTGCTTTTTATCTTTTAAACTGCAAATGAATAGATGACTAAAATTTCGTTTAAAAATAACGTTTTGTGCCATTATTGGCTGTAATACACGATCGGAATGTATAAAAAGATACAAATAGATCAATCATAGGCAAGAATTATTTAATTATTTTTATCACATGACTTTGAAATATCAATATAGAAGCATCATTTAAGTATTTGCTTGAAAAGTTAACATTCTTTCGTTAATGTCTAAAAATCGTCTGCACTCTGAAATCTAGATTTTAGATTAATATTTGTTATTTAAGTTTTCATGCATGATTTTAAAAGAATGTTTTCATCAATATATTTTATATATTGACGTAGATTTATTACTATGTTGTTAAATCATAAACATTTTTCATCTACGTTATAAAGTATTAAAAAGTTCTGAAAAAAGAAAACTTTTAGTAATACAATTTTTAGTTCAAATCAAATGTTTCCAATACTTAATTTAATTTTATTTTGACATTTAATTATTTCTAATTTTCCAATTTCAATTATTTTAAAAGCAAATATTTATTTTAATAAATAATATAATAGAAAAAAAAACATTTTAAAAAATTATTATTTCTTCGTAAAATATGCTTCAGCTGTAATTCATTTCTTTCAATTTGTTTTATTAATACAAAATTCCTTCCTCGTGCTTTTGTTTGAGACATTAAAATTTCAGCGATAAATGGTTTCATATTGCAAACTTTTTTTTTGGTTTACTTCGCCTCCACCTATCTTTTTCTTCCATGGCGTACAGCAGCTGTGATAAAAAAAAAATCCCCATTTAAATTGACAGTTTGCCAGTCTATGAATTTTAAAGGTCTGTCCCAGCCTTTTTAATCATTTCTGCTAAAATTTTATGCAACCAATCAACCATATGCAAATGAAAGGGAAAAAAGCGAAAAAATGGCGATTTTTTTTATAAGAGTGAGTTTGGAAATTTAATTAATTAGTTAATAAATAGAATTTTGAAATTCTGAGCTTCAGGTGCATCAGGAGAGATATTGGGCTACTCTCAAAAAATTTTTGAGCTTCGTACGTCCCATAGATTTTGCTAGCCATTGCAGACACACACACACACACACACACGCAGACAGACAGAGCGATTTGTTATTTTATTAGTATAGATGTTTTCACTAATATATAATTGTATAGTATTACTTAAAAAAAGTTGTGTTAGGAACCACAAACCTCAAATATACGTCTCTTTTTTAAAAAAATCATAATATTATTCATTACAGTACAAACACTTTTAAAATTAATTCAAATTTACTTCAGAAGCCATAAGAAGTTTCGAGTTGATCCTAAAGTTTAAAGTGAAACTTGTTGATGTTTACATTCGTTTGTTTTCTTTCTTCCTTTTCATAGATATTCAAATCATTACTCTGCAAACACTCTTGACATTACTTCTATGGCTACCATGAAAAACAAAAGCTGTTTTTCACAATTAGGGACAAATCCACGTTTTTCTTTTACCTGGTTACATGATTTTGAGTATTATTACTCAACGAAAAGGAATTGTTTTGGCAAATGCACAATGACGAAAATTATAGCTTACCAAATCGACTAATTTACCGCAATATTTCAGAAGCCATAAGAATGTAGATGCTAATGTTTAAAGTGCAATCTGTTGATGTTCTTTTTAAAAAAAAGGATTCATTTGTTTTCTGTCTCCTTTTTCATTGATATTCGAAATCTAATTATAAATGTGCGTTCGGTAAAATAAATTCAAGGACTATAAATTAAAGAAATAGCCTAAATTTCTCAACATTAAAATGCTTTCATTTAACCAGTCAAGTGATCAATGTGAAAAAAATAAATGATCGATAAAAATAATTATTTACACAGTGCTCTTTTTCATTGTTCAGTCAAGCATAAATTCTCTGATGGTATTTAAATAGACTTTATTTTATCATTGTATATTATATTTAGAAACATTTATTTTGTAAATATTTCCAGTAAATCATATACAATTATGAAATGAAATTTATTTATATTTATAAGAATGATTTTTATGAATATTTTAAAATTTTATGTCTATATGTACGCTAAAATTAAAACATAACTAATTATAATGAATAACAATCTGCAACAATAATTCAGAAATATTAAACAAAGAAGAAAAAAATTAAAATAAAATGGTTTTACGTTTTAACTAAAATAAGCTTTTCAAGTGTTTTGCTATTTTTAATACTGTGTCGTTTCACAAAAAAGAAAAAAAAATATAAGAAAAGTAACAGATTATCAAAGTAATCAGTTATGTACCCATGTTTATGGGATTATGTATCTATAAGTTTTTGTCACTTTCACCCACTTATCATTGCATTAAACTAGCTCACTGTTCTGGAAGTCGAATCTCATCGGTCTTCACAATATAATCCATCTTCATTGTATGGAGTTTCTGAGAACTTCTAGAAATAAGAACAGTTGAAGCCCCACTTTTATTTCGTTATTAGTTTACTATAATAATAATAATATTACTATAATAATAATACATTATATATCATGTAAGCAATGTCGTTTGTGGTAAGTTCACAATTTTATTCATACTTTTAGGTTTAATGAAGGAAAAATATTTTAACAATAGAGAAGAAAATTATTGATAAATATTGGCCAAAAATATTTAATTTTAACGATTATTAATCATTTTGTTGGAAATCATCTTGGTTTTGAACTAATATAATAACATTTTATTCAATTAAACATGAAAATTTTGAAGATTTAAGTGCCCTGCGCCTTCTTAACCAATAAAGTAATAAATGTGAAAAAAATATTGATAAAAATTAATTATTTGCATAGTGTTTTTTACATTAGTCAGTCATAAGTAAATTCCCCGATGGTGTTCAAATACACTTTATTTTATCATTGCATTTTATATTAAAAAATATAAATTATTTATTTTGTAAATATTTCCAATGAATCCCCCACAATTCTCACATGAAATGTACTTATGCATTTATAAGAATGATTTTTATGAGTATCATACAGTTTTATATCTATAAGTACACTAAAGTTAATTTATAATTAATTATAATAAATAACACTCTGAAACAATAATTTAGAAATGTTGAAAAAAGTAGAAAAAATGAAAATAAAACGGGTTTTTATTTTAACTAAAATAAGCTTTTCAAAAGTTTCGCTATTTTTTTTCAGTGCATTTTTTCGCAAAAAAATATACTTTGTAAAATAAAAGTAATAGTTTATCAAAGCAATCAATCACGAACCCCATGTTCATGGAGTTATGTAATTATAAGTTATTTGTCACCTACACAAACTTTTTATTACATTAATCTAGCTGACTGTTCTCCTAGAAGTCGAATCTCATCGCTCTTCACAATGTAATCCATCTTCATTGTATGAAGTTTCTGAGACCTAACAAAGATGGAGCCCACTTTTATTCCGTTATTCCTTTACTGTACACTAAATATCATAAAAGCAATGTTGTAAATGGAAAGTTTACAACTTTATTCATACTTTTAGGTTTAAAAATGAAATCTATTTTAAGAAAAAGTAATAAATTTTTTGATAAATATTGGCAAAAAGGTTAAGTTAACGATTTTTAATCCTGTTGTTTTTTTAGAATATTAATTAAATATTATATTTATTTTTATTAGACTCTTGGTTTTGGGCTATTACAATAAAGTTTTCGTCTATTGCACATGGATTAAAATTATACAGTGTGCTTTAGAATTAATTGTCAAAAATGTTAACGCAGGTAGAAAGGATCAAAAGAAGCAGATTTCGTAAGGAATGTGAGTGTGAGTACGGAAATGCAGCGTTGGGGCAGTATAGGGAGCTGTTAGGTTCAGTGGATAAAAGCAATTCGCTGGCTTTAATAGTCATTGTCTGTAGGACGTTTTTCCAGCATGCATTGTTACATGAATGCGGAGTTCACATGCGTGCACTTCATGCATGGGAACGCACAAAGATGCAGTGGCTGCCCAGAGGATGTACAGTCATAGGAAGAAGGTAAACGCGCTCTAATAAATCTGAAAAAAATATCATAAAAGACAGTTACTGGTATAAAACGACTAGAAATCAAATACTAGTTTTAAATAATGTATATAAAATTTTCGTAGGGATCCATCTACATATTAAAATAAACCTTAACTTTGTTTTTTTTTTCAATATCAATATCTAATTCTGTCAGGATATATGAATTCTACACTTTTCAATTAGTCTAAAAACAAATTTTTATGCAATTCGTATGATAAGTGACCAAGAAATGGATGTTTTTAAATCGAATAAGTTTTAGGGGCTGTAACTAAATTGAAGTTCGGTACACGTTTGTTGACTATATAAGTTGTTGTAATTCTATATAATCGTTTTCAATCTATATAAAAGACTACCTGAATATATATTTTTCAATTCCGTGCTTTATTTCTTGAGATAATGCTATTGCGAAAATCGTCAAAAATGCAGCTTGGCAACATGATCTGTTGAGCGTTTTACACTAAAAAGTAAAAATCATCAATTCATATCAAGGATAACTAAATCTGAAATTTGATGTAAATCTGTGCATTACTTATTGAGATATAACTGTTACGTAAAACGTACAAAATGCAAAATAGCAGCGCCACCTGTTGAGCGATTTACAGCAAAAACTAATCAACATCAATTTATATCAGATACTACCTGAATATAATTTCTTATTTAATTACGTATTTTAGTTTGTAGTATTTCACTAATTTATTCTCGCGCGCGTGTTTCGTTTCTAATTATCACTCCATTGATGAAGGAAACGCTATTTTTGAAAGAAAATAGTTTATACCAGCCGCATGGCACCAACAACTGCATAGCAACAAACGACGTTATCTTTAACTTTTCATTATTTTTTTTCTCGATGTTTTTTATTATTTGTGAGTCTTGTGAAATGAGTTATTAAATGTTTATGTGGTTGTTTTAAAGACAGAATAAATTAGAGAAATACTACAAGTTCTTGAGATAGAGCGCCCACAAAATTTATGTCACATACAGTCAACCAGATAGAATCGCAGACTTACAGACAGATATTTTGTAAAATCATGTTTTTTTGGAATCTTTGACCACTAAAATGTGTTAATTCGTCAAAAACAGAAATTCGAAACTTTTCACGTATCCAATACTTTCTGCTTATAAAATAAATATATAATCAAATTCGTGCAATTAGCTTAAAGCCTATTTATAAAAAAAATAATGAATTATTTCAGAAATGTTTCAGAATTCAAGAAAGACTTATTTAATTTATTGTCCAAATATTTCTATCTAAACTGTTTAAGTACACTTATATCATAGAAAAAAGGGTAATGTAAAGCATTGCTTTAAATAAAAATTCTCATTTAAAGGAAACGCATAGAAATTTCAGAATTATATGAAAGATAACACTAAAGGAATCATTCAAACAGAACTTTTAAATTACCAATAATCTTCTTTATCTTCATGAATAATTCAACAGCCGTTTCATTTTTATAAAAATTTAAAATGGCTTTCCTATGAAACTGCATGATCGGATGATTATCCCCTTTTTTGTAAAATATACATATTTTAAAATTTACATTATAAACCACATTAAACACATTCTAAAATATTTTTAAAAAGAAATTTGCGGCTGAGAAGCTAATAAAATTTGTCATGGGGAATAAAGATAACTTTAGAATAGAGCAGAAATATTTTCGCATAACAAATTAAGTTTAGTTCTGTATTTTAATTCGTCGTATAAAAAATTGTTTCCGCAGTATATATTTAGTAGGGAAAAATTGTATAAGAAATATTGGCTATGTATAATTATCTCTTTAAATCAGAATAGTTTAAAAGGCAAAATATTTCGTATAGATTAGTACTAACAAGTAAATAGTTAGATATTTGTATATTTTAAAAAGTAATGTGTTAATTCCAAAACAAACACAAGTATATTTTCTTTCTTGCTAAAAAAAATTATAAAATTTTCTAATATATAAAATTATGTAAAAAAAAAGGAAAATAGTTAATTAATATTCTCTAAAAATACTTCAATTATATGCATAAATTAGGATTTTGCATTGTTTTTATATAGATGCTTTGATTTAAAATTCCCAGAATAAACCTCAATGATTAACGAATATTTTTCATCCACATTCATCTGTACGAGGATATTTAAATTGAAATAACTTTCATAACATGTTTTAATTAGAGATTTCAAAATTATGATCTTCTAACGTAAAACAATCTTGACATATTTTTATTTATATTTGTCCAAATTAAAATATATCTCTACTTTATTTTTTGTTATTCTGTTCTTGTATTTCTTTGTTATTCTGATTGATTAAAATCAGATTTTCCAAGTATTTTAAGCTTTATGATGTACGTTTTCTGTATCTACTTATATTGCATAATTAAACACTATTAATACTATATAATCAATTGGTTGCCAAGTTTTACCCACCCCACGGGTGGCCAAGAGATTCTGCCTCCGAAACTGGTAGACAGCTTGTGCTGGGTTCGAGCACATTCACGAACCTTGGATTCCCTTGCGTAAAAACGGGTTAGGTTTCTTTAGAGAGACTTCCACGGAGAGCATCCCCCCCCCCATTTTAGGGCCCATATCCCAAGTGTAGATAATTGGCCATCATAAATAGAAACAAGCAAACAAACGAAGTTTTACCCACTCTTATAATGTGTATTGCGCTACACCAGAATGATGTCACTCACGAAGTATCGGTCGCGCTTCCAATTCTTTTTTTTTTACGATATATTATTTTAATTCATGTTAAAAAACTAATAAATAATACTGACCTTTAACTTTTCCCTTTTAACATTTTATCATCCTTAGTAAACTTTTTTTTATTACGACACTATTTATTTATACAAACAAGTGCAATTAAATGTTTAAAAAAAATTATTAAACACCATAGACATATTACTAAATATATTGTATTTAAAATAAAGATTCTTTTCGTAAGTTTATCTGAGTATGTTCTTTAAAAATGAGTTTTGAGAAATCATGTTATGATATCTCGAAATAATATGATGTTCTTATAAAAAACATCCATATTTTACAGGGAGATGTTGAATTTACCACATTTATTCTGCAGTTATTATTTACAGTATACTTATTCTGGAAGGTAAATATTTTGATAAGCATCAAATAATAAATGTAGTAAAGCGAAATAACGCTTATTAGAAAGTGTTGAATCTTTTTGTTTGCTTATTAATAATTAATGTCTTTTGTTCCCTTATATTGAAAATTATTAAGCAATATTTATACCCTCTTTATAAAAGATGAATATTATACAAGTTTATGTCGTTAAACAACTTCAGCTACATAAGAGAAAGAAATAATTTTTTATCTACGGAAATATTTATCGAGAAATTGCTTAACTTCAAAAATTATCTTCTTAAACATCTGAAGATGTACTGGAATTTTTAATTTATAATATAATGAAATGTAGACATATTTTTTCATTAAAACTGATTAATTATATTGGTAGTTATAACATTTTTTTGTAAGTTATTTGCAAAAATAATCGAATTAATTATCCAAAAATACTCTTATAGAAATATCATAAATCTAATAAAAGCAATGTATTCAAATGTACGCCGATTCTCTCTATAAATTGAAAGGCTTCTTTGGTTGAAAATGCTCCATTTAATTTTATTTCTTAAAAATAAAAGCTATACCTATACAAATGATTACGCATATTACTACTTTTAGGTGCGTTCGTAATTATGTAAATACGTAGCACCTATAGTCGTCGATCAGTCTGTCCGTCTGTCCGCATATGACAGAGCAAAAATTATGCAACTGAAATGTTCTGAATTTAAAGTATATAACTTATGCACAACTTTGTCGAGTCATTTCAAATTTGATGAAAATTTGATGAAAAGTTTAATTACAAGGACAATCAAAAGAATTCTGTTACATTCCGGCCAATGGGGAAAATAGTGCATTTTAATAGTGTTATACTCTTTCAAAATAATAAAATTGATATGCATCTATGAAGTACAGTCGAGTCTCTATATAACGAAACTCCATACATCGAATTTCTCTGTATAACGATTTTTTTGTAGGGACGGTCCCCTTTTCCCATGATTTCTTAAAAAACAGTTTCTATATAGCGAAATATGTATCTCCGTATAACGAATTTTTTCAGAAATTGGTCTTAATTTATTCAGTTTTAAAAAATCTTCGAAATCATATGGAATCAATTTTTCATCAGTTATTTTTGATTTAACGTTCAGTGCTGAGTTTTATTTTAATATTACTTCTCTCCTTGTTCTTTAAATCCAACGAATTCATCCCACCTCCAACACACCTTTCAACATCCTTCTCAAAACAGAGTCAATTAGATTGTTACACATATAAGAGAGGAATCAATGAGAGGTACAGAAGAGTGGTCTTCAAATGAAGGGAAATGTTAACTACAATTTTCATTCCTTGCTAAAATTTGAGCATTTTTTTGAGAGCGTAACAGTTTTAAAATCAAAACAACAAAAATTTGCAAATTTCTTCGTCTGAAATTAATGCAAGTCTTCCTTATTTGATTTTCATTAAGCTTTCAAATAAATGACTGTTCTCTTTTTTGAAACTGCTTAAATAATTAAGAAATAAAATGTTAGGTTAATATTTACTTTTAAACATTTCAAATTCTTAATCAAAAGCATTAAAAATAATATTTCTTCAAAATTTACACATTAAATACGATTTTTAACATCATTTTCTACACATCGATTTTCTCTATATAACAAACTTTTTACTGGAACGATGGATTTCGTTATATAGAGACTCGACTGTATATTCTAAAGTATACAGTATGTACTAATGTGTGGTACAAGGAGTATTTTTTATTAATTTACAGGGCCATACAAAAATATTCCATTACATAATAGTATAGGGAGAAACATTGTCTGGGGCGCGTTTTAATATTATTAAACTATTTCACAATTTATGAAATTGATGTAAGTTAATGAGGATTACTGCATGTTATTTCCTGTACAATAGAAAGCGGATAATATTTACATGGACACACAATGATTTCGTTTATTCTACAGTATCGGAAATACAGTATAGTATTACACTAAGACCTCTATATTTTTAAAACCTCGATATACTACGAATACACCTCATTTGCTATGATGGATGTGTTAGTTCCAACTTGTTGAAAATATTTAGCGTCGACTATATTATCTAAATTTTATTGAGAAGATTTTATTGCACGGAAAGAAAAGTAAACTTTCATTAATATGCTTTAATATAATATTTAATATAATAACTCATTAATATAATAGTATGTAAATTTTACTTTAAATTTTCTTCAATGATACTTAAAAATACCGTTAGTTTATAAACGGTTAATATTTTACATCTAATTAGTTTTTGATAAAATAATCTACTTTTTCTAACATATTTTATGTTATTCGAATCGTACAATGATTTAAACGTACATTATTGGTTTGGTCGACCCATTTTAAAACTTAATGAAAAATTTCGGAAGGTTCTCAAGAGAAATTTTAAACAGGTATGATAACTGTGATGAAACAGATTATTATAAATTATGAAGCACAGATACTGAAATTTATATCAAGATTCAAATTTACATAATTTGAAGTATATAGAAATTGTACAAAAGTACCACTTTTTAGGTATTTTCATAATTATGGAAATACGTAGTACTTATTTTTCCTTTAGTCCGTCCGTTTGTCTATCCATCTGTCCTTAACTCTGTCCATCTGTCCTCATGTAACAACACTAAAACTACTCAACCGAGTAGTTTTAAATTTGAAATATATAATTATTACAGAATTTTTTGCGTCATTCCAAATTTTATGAAAATCGGATGTATACTTCAATTACAGGGACGATGAAAAGTATTGCGTTACACTACGGCAAATGGAAAAATAATTCGTTTCAAGTGCATTTTAATGATGTTAAACTTTATCGAACATAATAAAATTCACATACATCTATGAAATATATACTGAAACATACATTGTGCACAATCTGTGATACAAAAAGTATTTTTTATTAATTTACTGAGCCACACAAATGTATTCTATTACATAATAGTGCAGGAGGAAACACTGTTTGCGTTGCGTTTTAATTCTATTAAACTATTTTAGATTTAACGAAATTCATACACATTACTGAAATTACTACGCGTTAATTCCCATATAATAGAAAGCACATAATATTTACAATGACGCACTACAAATTTCGGATACTGTACTGCATATTTTAAAAACTTCGTTATGTACGAACGTACATCATTTGCTACGTTTGACGTGCAAATTTTCGACTTGTTACATTTAAGTGCATTTAAAAAAAAAAAAAATCGAGGAATTTAAAAATCCGCCTGCTATTTTTCATTTGTTATCTAGTGCATTTTTAGTGTACATTTTACAAAGTTTTGATGTTATCAATATGTGTTTAACGTAATTATATGGTTTCTTTTTGGCACCAAAAACTGAAAAAAATGAAGTAATCAAAAATAAGTAAGTTGATGTGCTCATATCGAAATGAGTATGTATGGATCAAAAATGAAAACATTGCCTTCTCAATTTTGAAACAGCATATGGTATCAAGTTTAAACAAACGATAATTTTGTACACAGTATTAGTTTATCTCATTCATGGCGACATAAAAGATGCTTAATAATGTAAATATTAAATTATGCACAGTATTTTAAAATAATTTTAAAGCATATTTGCAAATAATGCTTATGAATTTATAGTCAGCTTTCTTTATCTGTAATTTAAACTCAGTGGATTCAGTTTTTCTCATCTGTAAATATCGTTATTCTTGTTGTATTTCTTTATTTATTTGTACTTTTGTCTTTCTTTATATATTTTTTTTATTGTAGCGTATTGACAATGTTTGTATTAATGTTTGTTGCTATTATTAATGTTTGTATGCCTTGTTACCTGTTTAATTTTAGTTAATTATTATGTAATAATTTGTCGGGTTGGCAGTAGGCGATGTTGCCTGTTTACTGCATCTGTAATTTTTCCAAAACAGATTACTGTTTTAGTTGTAATTTTTATTATTGTTACTATTTTCTTGTCAGTTTGTGCGTTGCATATTGCCTTTGTGTTCGTGCGGTAGGGACATTTCCCTCGGTACGTAAAAACCCATAAACCTAACGGTTGGGGTTCCGGTGGGGTGTCTTCTTGTCTTCTTGTCATAAAAATGTTCGAGTTGGGTATTTTACTTATAACTTTACTATTTATTTTAATAATTCATCAATTAAACGTTTACTGTTCATAATTTTGATCAAGAAATAAATATCAGCCTATTTTCACTTTAATTTATGAATTTAGGGATCTACTGGTCAGAGTTATGCATGAAAGTCAAACAATATAATGAGACATGGAAGGCATGACACAACTTTATCTGTCAACAAAAATACCAAGCACGTTGCGACATTTGTCATACCGCTTGATAAACTGCAAAAAGCCCTCCAGGAAAACATCAGGGCTTTGCATACCGTTTTTTTCATGGAGGGCTTCTTGAAGCTCATCAAGCGATATAACATATGGCTTAATGTATTTGGTAATTATGTGGGAAAAAATATATGTGTTATCTTTAATGTCTCATTCTATTTTTTGAATTTCATACCCAACTCTGACCACAGTCGACAGAGGAAACTTATTTTCAGACTTCCCTTCGTACTAAAATAGGATAATATACTAAGGTACCCTGGGGTAATAACGCCACGTTAAGGTTTTACCAATTTTCACGGCTTAGTTTTAGATTGTATTTTTCAAACAAATATAGGATCTGATACAGCAACTCATTGACTATCTATATAAAATAAAATAATTTAACAGATATGTATTCATAAAATGTAATGGCGTTTTTTCTTGACCAATGCTATTTGGCGTTATAACCCACCTATATGGGTAATAACGCCATGCAAGCAAAACTATAAAATAAGATGGAATAATTGCATGTAGATAGCCCAGTTCTAAAAATACAAACTCTACAAACTTAGAAATTGACAAATTGCATTCTAAGCTATTGAAAATGTTCATTTTTGTGAAAGTTTAAGAAAAATAAAGGTGTGGTGTGGGAGGGGGGGATGAGGCAAAATAATATCAGACCGTGAGCTTCTTTTTGCTTAAAAAGGACCGCTTAAATATAAATATGAGAAACATTGCACAGTTTTAACTGTGTTTATTTGAATCAGTATTTAGGATGTAGCTCGGCCACTGTAGGGAATCAACCGGGGTATTAATGTCAAGGACTGGCGTTATTACCCCGGTATAGTTATTGCGCAGTACATTTTAAATTACAAATTATCTCGAGAAGATATCCAAAATCTTCAACAACATTTTAAAAGTACATGAAATGCACTACAAATTTATGTAATTAACAAAGTACTTCCGGATAAAAAGATAGTCTTCACATCACAAAACGTATCTCGCAAATTTTAGATCAAGCGTTAATTTTAGTTGTTTGTAAAAACAATAAGACCTAAAAATGAAACAAATTATCTTGAAGCTGTTTTTTGCGATTTATATGACTCAAAACCTTTCTGCGCAGAGCACATGGGTGTCATTTACCTGATTATTTCATAATTATGCAAAATATAAGCACTTGGCGTTATTACCCCGCCTGGCGTTATTACCCCAGGGTACCTTAATAAATATTGGATAACAATACATTTATGCATTAAATAAATATTAAATGTACGTGACAAATAAAATTGAATGATTGAAATAAAAAAAAGTGAAGTTTGTATGTTCAATTAAAAAAACCTACATTATAATTTAATAATAAAATAAAACTAACATATTATTTTTGAATTTTAGGCATAATTCGTATTTGTAAATAGGTTTTGTGCCTAAATAGCGCCACAAAATTTTCACGAACCTCATTGCGTATATCCGACATTTGTTATCTGTTATTTTTTTATTTGCACTTTCATTAACAAATGACAAATGTATTGCATTGACAAATGCATTGCAATTAATTTCATTTTGAATTAATTCTATTTTCTAAATATCATTCATGTTATGCGATATTTGGATCAATACACTACTAAATTGGTAATTTATATACTCTTTTAAAAATATGTTTGTATATATATATGCATTCCCTTTGATAATTTAAGTATTCTACTTTGATAATTCATGTTTTGTTTGGGGAATTTCAGATAAACTAGTAACTGCATATAACAAAGAAAAACTGCTAATTATTAAATATTATCTTAAAATTATTAATATTCTTTTTTTATTTCATTGTTAACTAGCCCAAAGATATGGAAGCATAATTACTCTAAAAAGAACATCAATTTATTCATAAAAATTGATAGAATATGTTAAATTACTCAAATATCAATTATTTTGATTAAAAGCGGTAGGGAAAATTACTGCTAAATCATTAATAAAATCACATTTTTCTATTTCATAACAGTCGATTTACAATAAACGGACAGGAAAAAACTAAGCATAAAAAAAAACTAATTTAATAATTTATCAAGTTACATAATTCTAAAAAAAGTAAGATTTGTGTTCAGTAAAAAAATTAAGTCTCTGATGAAATAAATGTTAATGAAAGAATTGACAAGAGGTTAATTTATTAATAGATTGAATTAAGTAATAAAAAACCCCTTTGTTTATTGGTTACATATTACTTAATTGAAAGAACGAGTTAATGGAAAATTTGATACACAATTATAGCAAAATAATCAATTACTTTCATTAAAATTCGTAATTATGAACAAAGAAGAATCTATAATTAAATAAACCTGAAATTTATTCCTATTCTAAAAACTAGTGTTACTGATTTACAAGAAAAGAAGAAGCTTCACTTATGTAAATATAAATTCCTCGAAGCTACTGTCTTCTTTAATTTTTTTTTCTTGAAAGACGGCACATAACACGTAGAACAATAAACAAACATAAAATATTTACAAATTGCACTTTTTTACATAATTCTAGTTGCAAATAACCACCAAAACAAGACAAGAACTCACTGCTCACAGCCAACTTTGAATTTCGAACTTAACTTCGAGTAGATTTTTTTTTCAAAAAGCACTAGTGTTGCCAGATTTTTTCAACGAAAAATACTATAGCTACATTTCTAATTCAGCAGAGCTCAGGTCACATGACGCGAGACTTTCCTTTTTTTTTCTTTTTCGGAACGGGTAGGCGCGTGTTACACTACTTTCTTCTATTACACTGGTCAACAGCTGTTTTGGTGCCGGGGTATTTTTAGCTGATTTTATATGAATTTGATGTCCTGAATTCAAATATGGCATTAATGTTTCTCTATCAGCTCAGTTTTTTAAGATAAACAACTTTTTGTGAAATATATGTTTCATTATTTTAAGGTAAATCCATGTATTAAAAATGTATGTAAAAATAAAATAAATACAGGATTTTTATTTTTTATAATACACAAATGTTGGTTTTTATTATTGTGATATACACATATTAAAATAATAATTTTTTAATTATACTGTACAAATATTTTTACTCACAAAAATAGAGAAAAACGTCACTGATGAAACTGATACTCATTGAATGCTTCGGAAGCTTCTTTTCCGTAACATTCTGGAATATATTTTAGAACAGTGTCTTTTTAAACTCAAACTGGAATCTGAAACCCTTTGCATATTTCATCTTTTTTGGTAACGGTCCTCCATAGTCTTAACATTGTGGTGAAATCTTTCGGGATGTTTATCATTTGTGCCTTCTTTATTTTCAAGAAAATGCTCTAAGTGGCAATGTAAATAGTGCACTTTAATGCTTCTAGTACACCCAAGAGATTTAAAACTATTATGCCTTTCATTTACCAGTTCTACATAGATTTCTCCTTTGCATTTGCCCGGAATGTTTTTGTGAACTGCCACAAAAAAAGTCCAGGCTTTTTATTCAGCCTCATTCGTTGAATTTACGAAAGCAGGATCCTTAATCAGTTGTCTTATTTGTTGTCCGTTAAACATTCCTGCATTAATATCTTCATAACTCGATTCGGGTGTTTTTACCTTATATATGCAAATTATGACCCATTCTTATGGAGAATTTACACAACATAGGACATTCACACATACATTACACAACA
Source organism: Maratus speculifer (assembly GCA_964019185.1). Taxonomy (NCBI): domain Eukaryota; kingdom Metazoa; phylum Arthropoda; class Arachnida; order Araneae; family Salticidae; genus Maratus; species Maratus speculifer. Next base: position 186,190,367 of record OZ025290.1, read on the forward strand.
TAGGATACTTCATAGGACAGAGCTTGATATGCAGTGCAGAAAGTATGATTTTCTTTCGCCCATCTAAAGTGTTCTTAATGACATTCCTTTCTCCAACATCCATGTTTTCTTTCTTAGGCCTCTATTTTCTAATCTAGCGGTGTGTTTTATCCCTGCTATCCCAAAAATAGAAAAACAATAGTATTTTGTGTAACTTCTTTGCTGTCCAAGGACAATCATCTGGAGAATATTTAGGAAGAACCAATTTTTCTAACAGTCCTCTAAATTCATGACAAAATACAAGATTTTTTTTAAAAGAGAAGTAGGGTAGTAGACAATTTTGTCTTGTGTGATAAAATGTAAGTTTGGCTCTTTGTTCTAATAAATTTTTGTCTTTTAATCTTGAAACCAACCAGTAATTCAGAAGCTTCTTTTAAAACATTGAAATCTCTTTTGAAATCATTAAAAATCAACCTGGTTGAAAAATGTAGGCATTGATGACGTCTCCTCATAATCACTGTTACCTTCAAAGCTATCTAAAAGATGATCAGAAGGACAATATTCATCCTCACTAAGCTCTGGTAGCTGATGAAACGTTGGGATCGGTAGTTCCTCTGAGTGAGGAAGTGGGGGTCTTGAAGACACTAAATCAGGGTATGTTTTCTTATTACAATTGTTTCGATTAATTCAAATAGTATTCCAGTGCTAGGTAGAAATAATGGTCATAGAAATGGTTTTGGAGTTCTCTCCAAACCATTGGTAAACCGAATTTGAGACTTATTCTCTTCCGTCAGCTCACTGTCATAAATGCTCTGTACACGTTTTACAGACCTGTTGCGGTGCGCAGATTTTATCCTGATCACCAAGCCTAACCCCAAAGTATCCAAGATAAGCTCTCTTTACAAAGTCAGTAACATATTTTCTGTGTTCTTTCAACTTTTATTCTCCTCATATGTAGCAAAACTTATCTGGATGATTTATACAACTTTTTCTACTTGAACTCATTTAAATTCCATTCTACAACGCAAACACAACAATCTACAACACTACGAGTTTTACGTTAAATTGATACGAATTCTACCTTAAACACAAATATCACGGAAGTTCAAAAACTTTAGAAAGTCAAAGAAAGCCAGTTTTGTTTCCATGGAGCGAACTCTGAAACTAACCTCATCTCTTGGAGGCTTTTACATTTGGCTTTATGGATGGGCTGTGCGAAATCATAAGGATGTGCAGATCTTCAGTTTTGCTTGCACATTTCTTTTTTTCAAGATCTTGTGGTATTTCAACGTCCTTCTAATCGTCTTGAGCGTCGTTACAGGGCTATGTATCATAAGGTCAGTTTAAGTGTTCAAGGTCACTTTAGTTCTAAAAAATCTTTAGTTCGCTTTGCATATCTAAAAAAGTAGAGCTGATAGAAAAAAACTGATTGCATATTTGGAATCAGCGTCCCAAAAATATCCAAAATCAGTTGTAAAATCTCAGGCACAAAATTTTTTTTTTTTTTTTTGTAGGCCTGTGTTATCTTTTTTTAACATTATCCAACAAACAAAAAAAGTGTTAAGTATTCAAATCATCTGTCCGTTTTTGCACAATCTAAATCTAGTAAATATACTCGAATTTTCACAGAATTGATAAACCTTATTTAGAATTATCTATGCATTTTTTTATTAAATATGAGATTAATAGGTGATTTGCAGAGACGCCCAAAAAAATTCCATTACATTATGGTACATGTGGAAAATCGTTAGCTGAATATTTTAATGACATTACTCTATTTTAAATGCAGTGAAACTGATATAAATTATTTAATTTTTCACTACAAGATTATTATGATAGACTAACGTATTTATAGTATTTGACATTCATTTACAGGGATACACAAAATAAACCGATTACAATATTGTCTTTGAGTAATAGTTGCTTGAAGTGCATTTTCAATTTTTGCAAAAGTTTTTGAAATTTAACTTTTTTTTCATTTTACTAGTCTCTATTTCATACACAGGGCAACAAAAAAATGTAATAAACCATTTTCCGGATAAGTCCATATGGGAAACTTTTTCTCTAGCAAGACGCACTTATGTTTGTTTGTTTTCATGGCGGCCAATTATCTACACTTGGGATATAAACATTAAGGAGGATGCCCTTCGTGAAGGGCAGGTTTTCTTAATGGAACCTAACCCGTATTTATGCAAGGAAATCCAAGGTTCGAAGAAAATCACGGAAAACAGCGAACGGTTAGACCGATAACCGCGATTGGGTTCGAACCCAACCCCTGCCGTCTACCAGTTTCGGAGACAGAACCTTTCGGCCACTGGTGGGGCCAAGACGCGCCTATCATAGACCTCTTAGTAGAAAAAAAAACATAAAATAAATTTTTAGGAGTTGTACTATTGCTCGTGCGATGGAGCAATTTTTTTAATTATATCTTTCTCTTCGCTTGGCTGTATTTTGACAGTTTCACACAGCATTAATCCTGGCGGTCAGTTTCCACCACGTTACGTTGCTGTAACTGTAACGATGTGTCTCTTTGAGGATATTATCATGATTATTAAAAATAGTTACTGTTTTTGATTTTACTTGCTTCTTTTTTTAATCCTTTCGGTCTGGTGTACTATTAATAATACATACCTTTTCATCGAGTATTATTTTGTCTTAACAATTATTCAGTTACTTTCTTTATATAGAAATGATAGTATATGGCTAGGTCTTTCTTATTATGACTTTATTTAGGTTTTTGCATTTAGTAGTAATAGTAATAATAAAAGATTATTTAATTCTCTTTGCACCATTGGCGATTCCAATATTTTATACACATATTTCACTCTTTAAATTTAAAATATTAGTTACATTTCTAAAACACTCATATACGATAAAATGCAAAAAATAGAAAGTTGTAATACCCTGTCAAATCCGATTGTAATACGTTATTTTTCAAACATCTTCAAAAACTCTTCCGTAGCCTATTGCCATATAAATATGAATTAAATCGTACACAAATTAATTATATTCTCAAAACTTCAGACAATGAAACAGTCTTTAAACTCCAATAAATGTATTTTGATGGCTACCGTTACTGTTATTAAGATAAAAGTAATTTTGTTTACAAAACGGAAAAATATGCGGACCGAAAGGGTTATATACTTATCGAGAAACATTTTCTACTTCAACAACGTACGAAATAAAAAAAAAATCCAAAGTATCGATTTAATTATTGTAAAAGACGTTAAAAAGACTTAAGTTTTGAAAGGAGCTTTGACTTAATAATTAGAAAACTGTCATACATTTATCGTGCGAGCTAAATATTCATGATATATCAAGTTATCAACTTAGTATTGATCGAAGCATTGATCATTAAATTCTGATCTGAATAACACACCCTTTGAAAATGAACCTATACACTTTAAAACGACACTATGAAATGCCTTAGGTATTTCAAATGTAAATTTATTATTTAGAAACTTGCTTCAAAATAAGTTGACTTTAATGAATATTTATAAGATAGCGTCATTTGTATCAAACCACACAGATTTGAAACTATGTCACATATTCAAGTTTGATATTCTGTCATGTAGTCGGAGAGAAAGTGAAATTTTATTTTTACAGTTACATAATTTAAAATCTGTAAACTGAAATTTACTTCGCACAAATCCTAAAATTTAAAAAACGAATCTATATTAATATTAATAGGAACTGTGTAGTAACATTATTATACATAAATTTATTTTTTATACATAAATTTCTTTTAAGATCCTGTTGCATCTTAACTATGATGTTTTGTAAGTATATTACAAACTATATTTTCACTTTCAATTAAATTTTAAAGATAAATGTCAGAACATAAAAGTGTAAAAATCTTTACAATTTTTATCTATTCATAATTTATAGCTTCCATAAAATATCAACAGTTAAAAAGTTGAGATACTGAAAAGCATGTACAGTATAAAATAAGCTTACTTTTTATATTGCCTATAAAAAAAATATATTTATAGCTGGGTATATGTTTTTACACGGATATTTGATTCTCTGTAGATTACTATTTCCTCTTCAAGAAAATTTCTCGCATTAATATACGTTATAAAGTATTCCAAATTTATTAACGTTGTGTTTTTATATAATTAATTACACGGCTCCCATATGATCGGCTTTTTTACTTCAAGTAGTTTATTAAAAAAATTTCTTTTTGGATTTTTTTTTTTTTTTTTTTTTTTTTTTTGGGAAATTTTGTAGAAACAAGCTCTGAAATTTTATTCTAGTTCAACGGTTTTGGTACCTAATCACGAAAATTTCTCTAATAAAATACTGTATTTAAATAGGTAACGATTTGGGATCGCTGTAATTAAAATCGTAGAAAAAATTACATTATTTATCAAAACTTTTATTAAACTACACTGTTAAAAATCTTGCAGCATTTTGTACAGTCATTTCACCGTTTTCTGAAAAACCAGTAACATAACCGTAATTTAACTCTATTCTGACCATAAAATTGGTAATAATATGTTCAGAATAACGTAAAAAGACGGTTGTTTTACTTTTTTTGTAGAAAACGGTCAAATGCCTGGATAAAATGCTGCAGATTTTTAACAGTGCATATGCATATTTTTATATTTAAAGAAATGCATCATATGTACGCATATACCATAAAAAAATTATTTAATAATGCATGATTGAATGCTATGTTTCAGGCTATGAGTGATTGAACATCTACACGACAGCTACTATAACGCAAATTTTATTACGAAAATAAAATTAAAAATAATACTATCCATTTATGATTGCGTAAATGTGGCATTTCATCATCGAAGTTTAATGCATAAAAATTTTCTGAATCAATAGAACCGTTGAAACATATGATATTAACCAAATAAAATGAAATGAATATATATATTTTCTAAATGAACTACCAATCAAGTAAATAATATCAAATACAAAAGTCCTTCCAGCAGTACCGGTAGGAAGAGGTAGCTTTCATATATTTATTTATTTATTTATTTTAAATTAAAATGTATTATTCACACATATGAAGCTCAAATTTATGGAACCCGATTTTATAAGTTTGAATACTAGTTTTTGTCAATACTGAATATTAATAGGAATTTTTAGAAATTAAGTCATCTTTTATTCAACCTGATTTTATTTTAAGCGATATACAGGGTCGCCAAATTCCACGATATCATGAAACTTTGCCTTTTTAAAGCAACATGATGGATAAAACAAACCAATGAGGTTAGTTAAAATCTTAATTTATGTGCATATGCACACTCACATCGAAATCGATTAATATATACGAGTGCTGTCGCGGGAAACTGATTTTTTTTTTATGTCACCCACATTAAACATTCAAACTGCTATATCTCAGGCGTTTTTTACGATAAAGACAAAGCAAAAAATACTCCGAAATTCATTAGTAAGATAAATACTTTAGAAAGAACCTTTTTTAAATTTCTAATTTTTTGTTCGTACATCATTATATATTTAAAAGAATTTTGATAAACTTAAATGGCTGCCATTTTGTAACAAGATGTCGGACTAAATTGGCTTGTGAACTCGGTCAAGACATTGGTATGTACTATGTACACACGGAGTTATACCCATATACATTTATAAATATGCGTATTATCGCGTGACAAATTCCAGACCATATCAAAATATCAACCACACTGGAAACTGAAAGTGCTATAACTCAGCTATTTTTCAAAATATAGATGAAATAAAAAATGCTCTGGAATCTTTCTATCAAGGTCAAACAAACAAAAGAAAAATCTTTTCAATTTATTACTTTTTTGCAAATAATTTTAAAATTTAAATTTTGTAAAATTTTCTTAAATTCCACTATTTTGAAACAAGATGGCGGATGGAACTGGCCAACAAACTCCGTCCAGACATCGGTATGTACAATGTACGCACCAAGTTTCATCCAAATCGGCTTAGCAATACAAGTGTCCTCACGTGACGGAAATCAGATCATTTCAAATAGTGAGCAACACTAAAAAATAAAAGTCCTTCCGGCAGTACCGGGAGGAAGAGGTAGCTTTCATATACTTATTTATTTAATGATTTTAAATTAAGTTATATTATTAAAACACAATAAGCTCAAATTAGTGGAACCCGATTATATAAGATTGAATACTGGTTTTTGTCAATACTGAATATTAATAGGAATATTTAGAATTTAGTAATCTTTTATTCACCCTGGTTTTATTTTAAGCGATTTATAGAGTCGCCAAATTCCACGATGTCATGAAGTGTATGTCATTTTAAAGCAACATGATGGATAACACAAATCAGTGAGCTTGGTCGAAATCTTAATTCATGTGCACATGCACACTCACATGGAAATCGATTAATATGTACGAGCGCTGTCGTGGGACAATTGATGTTTTTTTAAAAATGTCACCCACATTAAAAATTCAAACTGCTATATCTCAGGTGTTTTTTAATGTAAAGGCAAAGCAAAAAATACTCCAGAAATAATTATTGAGATAAATACTTTAGAAAGAACCTTTTTTCAATTTCTAATATTTTGTTTGCACATTATTATATATTTAAAAGATTTTTGACAAACTTAAATGGCCACCATTTTGAAACAAGATGCGGGTGAAGTTGGCAGTGAACTCGGTCAAGACATTGGTGTGTACTATGCACGGACGGAGTTATATTCAAATCAGTTTATAAATATGCGTATTATCGCGTGACAAATGTCAGACCGTTTCAAAATGTCAACCACACTGCAAAATGAAAGTGCTATAACTCAGCCATTTTTCAAGATATAGATGAAACAAAAACTGCTCTGGAATCATTGTATAAAGGTCAAACACACAAAAGAAAAATCTTTTTCAATTTCTCACTTCTTTGCACCTAATTTTAAAATTTAAAAAAAATTATATTCCGCCATTTTGAAACAAGATGGCGGATAGAACTGGCCAAAGAACTCGTTCTATAAATTGGTATGCACTATGTACGCACCAAGTTTAATCCGAATTGGTTTATAAATACGCGTGTAATCACATGACGAAAATCAGATCATTTCAAAATATGAGCAACACTAGAAATTAAATGTGCTATAACTTAGTCATTTTTTAAGATACAGATTAAACAAAAAATCTTCTGGAATCTTTGTATCAAAGTCAAATGAATAAAAGAAAAAACTTTTTTAATTTCTCACTTTTTTGTACTAAATTTTAAAATTTTAAAAAACATTTGAATGGCGGGAATTTTGAAACAAGATGGTGTATGGAACTGGCTAATAAACTCGGTCCAGGCATCATTATGTACTATGTACACACCAAGTTACATCCAAATCGATTCATAAATACGCGTGTTATCACATGACAAAAATCAGATTGTTTCAAAATGTCAGCCATAAGATAAATCAAAGTGCTATAACTCAATCATCTTTTAAGATATAGACAAAATAAAAACGGTTCTGGAATCGTTTTTTTTAATTTCTATCACATAAAAGAAAAATATTTTTTAACTTTATATATATATATATATATATGGTTATACATATATACATATATATATGGTTATATATATATATATATATGTCAACATTTGAACGGTTTTGGGGTCTGGGTGTCATGATCGGAGAAAATATACCAAAATTTTCCGGAAGTTTTTTCCTCCGTACGGCTGCAATAGGTAGCTTTTTACTTTTTGTAATGAAAGCTAAATAAAAGTGCCATAACTCAGCTATTTTTTAAGATACAGTGTCGAAATAAAAAGTGCTTTGGAATCTTTATATCACGGTCAAATGCATAAAAGAAAAATATTTCTCAATTTCTCACTTTTTTGTACTTAATTTAAAATTTTAAATAAAAAAATTTAAATGGTAGCCATTTTGAAATATGATGACTGATGGAACTGGCTCACGAATTCGTTCCAGGCCTCATTATGTACTATGTACACACCAAGTTACATCCAAATCGATTCACAAATACGCGAGTTATCACGTGACAAAAATCAGATCGTTTCAAAATATCAGCCATAAGAAAAATTCAAAGTGCTATAACTGAATCATTTTTTAAGATATAGAAAAAATAAAAAGTGTTCTGGAATCGTTGTTTTATATCTAACACATAAAAGAAAAATATTTTTCAACTTTTAATTTTTTTGCATTTAATTTTAAATTTAATTTTTTTTTAAATTTTAAATAGTCGTCCTTTTGAAACAAGATGACGGATGATGCTGGCTAACAAACTCGGTCGAGACATTTGTATGTACTATGTGCATACCAAGTTTCATTCAAATCGGTTCATAAATAAGCTAGTTACAGCATGACAAATATGATATATATGTATATATATATATATATATATATATACAGGGTGTTTCGCTACCAGACCGACAAACTTTGAGGGATGATAGTAGACATGAAAACAAACATTATTAAATAGGGAACCATGGGGCGCAAACGTCTTCTGTAGGAGCTAGCGGCCATTAAAGTTTGAGGTCCAAAATTTCAAACGATGATAAAAAACGAAAAAAAGGGATTCGTTTGCGGTTTTCACTAAAACATTCTTTATATCACGTTTTTCTTAGAAAAAAATTTCAAAGGTTATGTTCAAAAATTGTCGATAGAGGGCGCTTTAGACTTTAGAGTAACGAACAGTTACTTTTTACCGCTATTTTGTGTATGGGATTGAAATTATTCTAAAGTTTAGACTTTAACTTAAATTTTAAGCCCAAAATCGGAAACATTGGGTTCGGGTAACTAGCAAATATTAAACTGTGAACAGAGGGGGAAATTTTAAACGCTCATAAATATTGGACAAACAAATCGATTTTGTTGCAGTTTGCGTGTAAGTCATTAAATTGGTAATTATTTTATTCAAAATGATGTATAGCTTTGGTGCCCTCATTTTTTGATAGAGGGCGCTTCCAACACATCTCTGACATTTCAAAGGCATTACTCCTGGGTGTTTTACTACCAGACCATCATACTTCCAGGAAGTGTTAGGGATACAAAGATTACTTGGAATCGCATAGAAATGTAACGTTGGAAATGCATTTTTTGCAAGTTACGGTTAAAGGAAGCAGAGAAAAAAGTAACAGAAACAGAGAGACACGTTAGTGCGAGAAGAGCGACACGTTAATGTCACAGAAACCAGTTTATTTAAAGGTTTTACTAGAAAAGGTGTTTGAAATTACGACCAGAAGTAGTCCGGCAAGTTTGACAGCGACGGTAGACGGCGCTAAACGGTAATGCGCCAGCTCAAAGATCACTTTGAAGTGATCATTCGCGAACCGGTTCCAAAGGTAGCAAAATGAAGTATTTGAACGATGAACAGCACGATAGGACTCCTCCACATTTTACCAATGGCGTTTACCGACAGTTCAAAGTAACATATGGACAGTGGTGGATAGGTCGTGGTAGCCCGGTTCATTGGCCTGCCAGATCGCCGGATCTATCATGTATGGACTTCTTTTGCTGGGGTCAAATAGAAAATTGGGTGTATGAGACTCCCGTACCATCAGTTAAAGACCTCGCAGCTGGTATTTCTGTAGCTGCCAGAAAACTATTAGAGATGCAAGGAAACTTTCAAAGCGTGAGGAATTCCATGTGATGCCGCTGTCAAACATACCGGACTACTTCTAGTTGTAATTTTGAACACCTTTTCTCGTAAAACCTTTAAATAAACTGTTTTCTGTCACATTAACGTGTCGTTCTTTCTCTGCTGTTTCTGTTATTTTTTTTCTCTGCTTCCTTTAACCGTAACTTGCAAAAAATGCATTTCCAACGTTACATTCCTATGTGATTCCAAGTCGTCTTTGTATCCCTAACACTTCTTGGAAGTATGATGGTCTGGTAGTAAAACACGCAGGAGTAATGCCACTGAAATGTCAGAGACGTGTCGGAAGCGCCCTCTATCAAAAAAAGAGGGCACCAAAGCTGTACATCATTTTGAATAAAATAATTACCAAGGGAATGACTTACACGCAAACTGCAACAAAATCGATTTGTTTGTCCAGTATTTATGAGCGTTTAAAATTTCCCCCTCTGTTCACAGTTTAATTTTCGCTAGTTACCTAATCCCAATGTTTCCGATTTTGGACTTAAAATTTAAGTTAAAGTCTAAACTTTAGAATAATTTCAACCCCATACACAAAATAGCGGTAAAAAGTAACTGTTCGTTACTCTAAAGTCTAAAGCACCCTCTATCGACAATTTTTGAACATAACCTTTGAAATTTTTTTCTAAGAAAAACGTGATATAAAGAATGTTTTAGTGAAAACCGCAAACGAATCGACCCTTTTTTTTCATTTTTTATCATCGTTTGAAATTTTGGACCTCAAACTTTAATGGCCGCTAGCTCCTACAGAAGACGTTTGCGCCCCATGGTTCCCTATTTAATAATGTTTGTTTTCATGTCTACTATCATCCCTCAAAGTTTGTCGGTCTGGTAGCGAAACACCCTGTATATATATATACAGGGTGTCCCTAAAGAAATGGTATATACGCTAAGAGGTGATAGAACACATCAAGACAAGCAATAGTAAATAGGAAACCAAGGGTCCCAAACGTTTTCCAAAGGAGATAGCCGCTATTAAAGTTTGGGGTCCAAAATTTCAAATACACATAAAAAACGGAAAAATTGGTCGATTGATTTGCGGTTTTCACTAAAATTGTTCTTTATGTTGGTATTTTCTTGAAAATAAATTATAAAGATAAATTTCGGAAAATGCCGATAGAGGGCGCTTTAGACTTTGAAGTAATGAAAAACTATTTTTTGCCGTGATTTTTTGCATCTCATTAAATGGTTTCGTTAGCTTAGACTTAAACTTAAATTTTGAGCTCAAAATCTGAATAGTTGAAAGCGGTTAAGTAGCACAAACTTAACTGTGTTCAGAGGCTTTAAATTTCAAATGATTATAAAAAACGGAAAAATTGGTCGATTGATTTGCGGTTTTAACTAAAACTGTTCTTTATGTCGGTATTTTATTGAAAATGAATTATAAAGAAGAATTTCAAAAAATGCCGATAGAGGGCGCTTTAAACTTTGGAGTAACGAACACCTACTTTTTACGTTATATTTTGCATCTGCTAAAATGTTTTCGTAAACCTAGACTTAAACTTAAATTTTGAGCTCAAAATCTGAATAGTTGGGAGTGGCTAAATAGCACAAACTGAACTGTGTTCAGAGGGTTCAAATTTCAAATGATAATAAAAAACGGAAAAATTGGTCGATTCCTTTGCGGTTTAAAATAAAACTATTCTTTAAGTCAGTATCTTCTTGAAAATGAATTTTAAAGATAATTTCGAAAAATTCCGTTAGAGGGCGCCTTAAACTTCAGAGTAACCAACAACAAATTTTAACCGTTATTTTTTGTATCTAATTCAATGCTTTCCAAAACTTGTTAAATGTTTCCGAAATCTTAGATTTAAACTTAAATTTTGAATTCAAATTCTGAATCGTTGGGACGGGTTAGGAAGCGCAAACTGAAGTGTGTTCAGGAATTGAAATTTACCCCCCCCCCCCCTCGACCACAGTTCACTTTTGCACTACTTAAACACTCGCAAGACTCAGAATTTGACCTCAAAATTTAAATCTAAGCATTTGAAAGCATTTAATGAGATTTAAAAAAAATAACGGTTAAAAATAGTTGTACGCTACTCCAATGCATAAGGCGCCCTCTATCGGCATTTTATGAAATTTATCTTTAAAATTTATTTTCAAGAAAACACTGATTTAAAGAGTAGTTTTAGCAAAAACCGCAAACGAATAGACTAATTTTTCCGTTTGTTTATAGTTTTCCGTTTTGCTTGAAATTTAAACCCTCTGAACACAGTTCAGTGTGTGCCACTTAACCACTCCGAACTATTCAGATTTTGTGCTCAAAATTTAAGTTTAAATCTAAGCCTACGAAACCATATAACGAGATGCAAAAAATAACGGAAAAAAATAGTATTAAGAAGAATTATTTCGTTAATCCAAAGTCTAAAGCGCCCTCTATCGGCATTTTTTGAAATTTATCTTTATAATTCACTTTCAATAAAATACCGACATAAAGAATAGTTTTAGTGAAAACCGCAAATCAATCGACCAATTTTTCCGTTTTTTATAATCATTTGAAATTTAAACCCTCTGAACACAGTTAAGTTTGTGCTACTTAACCGCTTCCAACTATTAAGATTTTAAGCTCAAAATTTAAGTTTAAGTCTAAGCTTACGAAACCATTTAATGAGATGCAAAAAATCACGGCAAAAGATAGATTTTCATTACTTCAAAGTTTAAAGCGCCCTCTACCGGCATTTTTCGAAATTTATCTTTATAATTTATTTTTAAGAAAATGCCAACATAAAGAATAATTTTAGTGAAAACCGCAAATCAATCGACTTATTTTTCCGTTTTTTATGTGTATTTGAAATTTTGGACCCCAAACTTCAATGGCGGCTATCTCCTTTGGAAAACGTTTGGGACCCTTGGTTTCCTATTTACTATTACTCGTCTTGATGTGTTCTATCACTCCCTCGCGTACATACCCTTTGTTTAGGGACACCCTGCATATATATATATATATATATATATATATATATATGTGTGTGTGTATATATATATGTATGTATGTGACATTTTGAAGTTAGGGGGGCTGAAACATCATCGCCAGGTTTCCCTTATTCCGCACAGAAATCATGGCCAGCGAAAAAAAAAACAAAATAAATAAATGTAGAAGGTCAAAATAATCACTCCTTGGCTGTTGCAAGTTCATTTTATTAAACTGTAGCTATAATAGAGGGAAAAGCTCCTGTTGCAGACGATATATTACCGAAACATCCAAAAAATATTCCATGCTTTACTACATCAAGTCGTACTCATGCAAGAGCGCACCCAAGAATCCTTCTTCTCATGTCATATCCTTTACCACCTCTCGAGCTTCCTCTTTTAAATCTAAAAAGAAAATTCTAGAACATTCTCTAACCTCAAACCATCATTCTTTTATGTAAACAGAATTCTTGTCCAGCTACGAGACTATTTTCCACAGACGATATTTTTATTTTAAAAAAATATTATTTAACCAATTTATAATCGATTCAGAATTTCTTTGGCAAACGATTTTTATAGATGATTAATTTTAAGAGAAAAAGAATAGAAATGAATTTATTGATATGCACACTATCAAAGGTTGACGGAGGGTAAATAAATAAATAGATAAAATAAAATAATGATATTTTTTAAAGGTATGGTTTTGGAATAAATTTAATAAGACTTTCTAAAAACGGGTTGTTAAAAACATAGAAGAATTGAGTTTTATTTGGAATATTAAGAAATAATGTTTAATTAAAAATATTTTAAATTTAGAGCCATCTTTTTAAATTTACGCATACTGGAATAATGTTTTTTAAGTGAAATTAAGAATTTATATCGTCTGCATAAAGATTAACAGATTAGATCTAGAAACAAGATTTTAATTTAATAATTTGAAGTAAGTACGGAATATTATTATAAGAAAATTAAGATAGTATAAAGGTTAGTTTTGGCGAAACAAATTTAAAATTTGTAATATTATCCCCTCTCCCAAAAACTTTGTATGAAATTGATAGTTAAATAAAACTACAAGTTCAGACAACAGAAATATAATAATTTAGAAAAGTTAAATTTTGGAATAAAACTGTGAAACTCAGGAAGCCAACAGATGGAAGAAAAGAAAATTAACGCAATATAAAAAATATTAGCGATTAAAAAAATAATTAAGAGAAAATTAAATTGAATTAAATTTAGGTAGGAGCATTTCCCTGAAAGAAATACAATAATGTTACAATATCACTTACTATTTGTAAGGGCATAGGAGATAATACAAACAATAAAAGTAGATAAGTTATAAATACTGATAAGCAAGAAATATTAAAAATACAATAAAAACAATAAGAAATCTCCTTCATGGGAGTTTGTAGAATTTCAATAACTTAATCAATAGTCCACTAAAGAAAGTTCTATAAATATAAGTCCTCCGGACCCAGTCTATTAAACAGTATCTCTTCAATAGTCAACTAAATTTTTTCAGTGACATAGTTCATTAAATAAGTCTTTTGTTGCATTCCAACAACTTTTCATAATATATCAAATTTTCAATAATAAATACTATCACTTCAAATCATTAATAATAAATAATATAGAAAAATTTAAATAATAATAATAATAACAATCATAATAAGTAGCATAATAAGACTCCATATCCTAATATTTCTCAATAAGAGTATAATTAATATTAAACTTCATTATAGAACTCATAATAATAATAATAATAATAGTAAAACAAGAGTATAATCAACAGAAAATATCACATTTTGTTTATTATTGATAGGGAAAATATTGGTTGAGGATAAAAATAATTACATAGCAACTAAATAATTTTCTTATCTTCTAATAGCATAAGAAAGTATTTTTTGCTAGCCGAAAGTATACATAAAAAAATAATAATAATTCCAAAATCCAAATTAAATTAAATCTAACTATTTAATAAATGTGCTCCCAACCAGTATTTCCTTACAATAATTCCAATCTGATACTCTTTTACAAAATTGTCAAATTTGGTTATAAGTTTTCAAATGCCAAATGAAGATTAATGTTTTATCTACACATGGTTTATAAACTTTAATAATAAAAAACAAATAGGAATAAAAGTTGTCATTCTTAATTGAGAAATAGAAATAAAAATAGTTCGCTTTTTTGAAAAAATTTAATATCTGTAGTTTTCACAATCACTGAAAATCACATATTATGTTATATGATTGAATAGAATCATCAGATTTTATAACTGTTATCACATAAATATCTGCTGAATAAATAGAATAATACTAATGTCAAATAAATGAGTAAATATAGTTAGACTTAAATACACTTAAAATTAATTTATCAACATCAATTGTAAGCTTTTACAATCAAAGTGTACACCTTTTGCCTGCATAAGGAGCCCAATTTAATCGCAAAAACTCCCCAAAACAAGTAATATTCTTGTAGCGCTCCAAGAACATACCTGCGAATGTTGAAAATTATGGTGATAACATTTTTAAAGAATAAGAATTAAAATTTAATCTACTGTCTTGACTTTAGTTTGATCTAGTGATTGTGATTGTATCTGAGGTTTTGTTTGTTTTTTGGGTTGCTCATGAAACAGTTTAAAATCTTCGGGTGAAAAATAGGGCCTTAATTTAGAAACATGCACAATAACGGAATTCTGTCCTGTCTCATAATTAAATTCATCTATTTCATAAGTTACATCAGAAAGTTTATTTATAATTTTATATGGTCCAGAGAAAGTAGGTTCGAATTTTCGAATGTTAGGGTATTTAAATTCTTCATAAATTACAGAGTCTTGTATTTTTAATGGGCATTCGACAAAATTTCGATCATACAGTCTTTTATTTTAAGGTGAAATTCACGAGTTCGCGCTTTCGCAATCTTGAGGGCTTTGTCTACTGGAGTTGTATACATTTTAACTGCCTCACACAGAACCATTACCCTCCCTTTTAAAAATCTAAATCAAAATTATCGTGAAAATTATAACTATATTTAGCTGCTAACTTTAACCAGAAATTTTATCCAATAAAAATAGAAATTGTAAATATCATAGTTATACCTTAAATTGGGATCAACTTTTTAAATCTATTATTTTATAAATCATAAACAGATACAAAAATTTTAATAATAGGTAATTTCATACTTAAAATCACAAAAATTACTGAAAAAATTAATTATATTTATCAGTCAAAACTCTTGCAACAGTTTTGTACTGTTCCATCTTTCTTACTGAATTTAAATAAATTATAAGAATCCGGGAACCAAAGCTCACTATCACCAGAAATTCTAACAAATAAAGGAAAAACACATAAATGTTAATTTAGTTTTCTAGCTCAAATGTCTAGTTGTAGGAACATTATCATGAAAATACTGCATTCTGAGAATAGTCCTTTATAACTAAGAAATATCAATAAATTAGAAAATGTACTTTTTTGAAATAAACTTGAGCTTCTAAATTGTCTAAATTATCTAATTTCAAATTGAAAAATCAGAAAAACTCGGGAAGTCTAATTCAACGAGTCTTTCTATCAAAATTTTCTTAATTTGTTCATAATCCGTACAATTTAAACAGTCATTGATATAATTTTTTTGTGCTTCCTCTTTCAAATATTGCGCAGTAAAATTAAATTTCCATTCTAGATTTTTCTTCTCCTTTTCACATGTTGTATCAAAATAAGTTAACCACGACAAAATGTTCATTCCAGAACTCGGATCAAACAGTACGAATTTAGGATCTTCCATAATTTATTTATTCTTACTCATTAGAATAAATGAAGCACTTCTATTTTCTTTATTAATCCTGATCGTAAAATCATTCGCAATAAATTTCAAAGTTAATAATTTCTATCAATTACATATTTTTTCAAAATTACTATACCAGATCCATAACATACAATAAATAATAAATAAATTAGCAAATTAATAAAATAACTTCAAATTACTCTCATCAATCAATAAATAAATAAATAAATAAATAAATAAATAATAAATAATAAATAATAAATATTTTTCCTCAATCATAAAAAGAATAAAAATAATAATCAAAACATTTAATAAAATAACTTACAGTTTCCCGAAAAATCTTCAATAAAATTCAATCGTCTTTAAATTCCTCATCAAATACTTCTTGCATACTCACGACTTTGAAGTCATTAATTTTCAAAAATTTGTCACTATGACCATGAATACTGAATCACAAATTATGCATCGACGGCGACAGATCGACATCAAGCGTCAAGAAATTTACAATCAGACTCGAAGCAAATACTAATTATTTCAGATTAGCATCTTTCCAAGCATAGTTGTGAAGTTTTTTAGAAAGAACATTCTTTTACTTTAATTAAGTAAGAAATTACGGCGATTTTGGCACAAGAACATTCACGAGAAGTCGATTGTCGGCGATTCGCAAGCCTATCATCATTTCGTTCCACAGTAGACTCCATTAGCAAGCCGAAACTACCATATAGAATGCCCTTCAGAACATAGAATTCAATCGAACTTCGGCGATAGCATGTTCTTCTTCGTTCCATAGCAAATTTCTTTAAGATCCGAAAAAGGCAGCACAGGCATAAGCTATCCTGTCGACTTTTGAGTAGATTGTGACATTTTGAAGTTAGGGGGGCAGAAACATCATCGCCAGGTTTCCCTTACTCCGCACAGAAGTCATGGCCAGCGAGAAAAAAACAAAATAAATAAATGTAGAAGGTCAAAATAATCACTCCTTGGCTGCTGCAAGTTCATTTTATTAAACTGTAGCTATAATAGAGAGCAAAGCTCCTGTTGCAGACGATATTTTACCGAAACATTTAAAAAATATTTCATGCTTTACTGCATCAAGTCGTACTCATGCAAGAGCGCACCCAAAAATCCTTCTTAACATCTCATCTCCCTTACCACCTTTCGAGCTTCCTCTTTTAAATCTAAAAAGAAAATTCTAGAACATTCTCTAACCTCAAACCATCATTCTTTTATGTAAACAGAATTCTTGTCCAGCTACGAGACTATTTTCCACAGACGATAATTTTATTTAAAAAAAAATATTATTTAACCAATTTATAATCGACTCAGAATTTCTTAGGCAGACGATTTTTATAGATGATTAATTTTAAGAGAAAAAGAAAAGAAATGAATTTATTGATATGCACACTATCAAAGGTTGACGGAGGGTAAATAAATAAATAGATAAAATAAAATAATGATATTTTTTGAAAGGTATGGTTTTGGAATAAATTTAATAAGACTTTCTTAAAAAGGGTTGATAAAAACATAGAAGAAATGAGTTTTATTTGGAATATTAAGAAATAAAGTTTAATTAAGAATATTTTAAATTTAGAGCCATCTTTTTAAATTTACGCATACTGGAATAATGTTTTTTAAGGCAAATTAAGAATTTATATCGTCTGCATAAAGATTAACAGATTAGATCTATAAACAAGATTTTAATTTAATAATTTGAAGTAAGTACGGAATATTATTATAAGAAAATTAAGATAGTATAAAGGTTAGTTTTGGCGAAACAAATTTAAAATTTGTAATATATATATATGGTTATATGTATATATATATGTCAACATTTGAACGGAAGGTGGTTTTGGGGTCTGGGGGTTGGTCATGATCGGTGAAAATATATCAAAATCTGGAAGTGCTTTCCTCCGGACGGCTGCAAAAGGTGGCTTTTTACTTTTTGTAATGAAAGCTACCTAAAAACAAAACTATATACGTGGATGAAGTCGTATATAATGCTTTACGTCGGCAAGGCAGAAATTTACATATATAATCAAAAACTACTTGATTTATATTGAGATACATAGCTTAAAGCTAAATATTTTCTTCTCCATCTGCCCAACCGACTAAGGATAAAGAAAAACCAAAGGAAACATTTAAATTGAAAAAAATCCATGAAATTCAATAATAAGAAAAAAAATAAGGAAAAATGTAATATCAACTTACACTTAATTATTAAATAAATAAAATCGCTATACTTTTTGCATATATTTAAATTTTATAACTGTCACTTAAGGTTAAGGCTAATTTAACAGTTAAGGTGCTATATCCCCGATCGCAGTTAAAATAATATAGTCTTTTAGATTATTACATTTAATCAATACAAAGTATAAAAATGTATTCTTTTAATTAAAATACTATCTAACACTAATTATCTTATAAACATATATGTATTAGTCCCCGCACAATGTATAAGGCTAAATATAAAGAATAATTTTTTTTATTATTTTTTATATTTGTAACAAGTACATTACTTCATAGGAATTAGAAATTTAAAATCGCATCACTACGTTTTTCTCCATGATAAAGACATATTAATAGTTATTGCAGACATTTATCCCATTAAATTTTCTATATGTGGTAAGAAATATATTATGTTTTTGTATCCAAATGTCAGCCTTCGTGAACACTCATCGAAATATACAGACCTTTTATTTTTAATTCGTCTATAAACGTCGTAGTTTTTCATTATAAAGAAAATAAAAGTTTTTGACACTAACTAGACGTCAAAACATGTTGTCATGGAAATAATGTTTTATGAATAATGGAAAAGTACTGTATTATTCAATGAAATTCTATTCAACTTATTGTAACCACATAACTTAAAGCGACAATGGATTTTATTCTTTAAAGATATTTGGCAATGAATCAAAGTCTGATGATCTATCAAAGATACTAACGGGTACTTTATATATGGAATTTTCGTTATATAGAATGTATTTGGACGTCTATTCATAGATGAACATATTAATGAGATATTAATGCATTTATGAAAGTTTTTATGGTTTCTCAATGTTTTCTAAATGTTTCCATACAACTGACCTTACTTAATGAAAAGTTATTCGTTAGTCTGCCTTTTCCATACTCTGACACTCATAAATAGTCTCTTATTGCTCTGAAACTTTAATATGCTATTATCACTTACTACAGCATAATTGCTATTGAAAATGAAGATTGTAACATTTATGGTTGATTTACAAGGACAATTAAAAATATTGAGTTGCATTGTAATCAATGGGATAAACCGATTGAAATGAATTTCATTAGATAGATTTATTTTTGAATTATCAGGTAGATTTCGTATGAAATACTACCTATTAGCGTCGTTCCCACGAGTGAATTTCTGAAAAATATTTACATATCTACATCGATACACTTCTAGACCCCAAAATTACCATGAGTAAAAATCTATATACATATATGTGTGTATATATATATATACCGGGTGTTCCAAAAATAACCGGTAGATTTTAAAATTCAATAACATAAAAACGGTGACAGCTATTAAAAAAATTTTTGCAGGAGGGTTATGTATAATGCCATAAGTTTTATCTCCGTGATTTTTGATTTTAGTTCGGAAACCAAACAATAGATGGCGCTGACGGCGACTGGCGCTCAGTCGAAGCCGAAACTGAGCTCACTCAGCATTGATACAAAGGAAGGAGATTAAGGATATGGAGTGCGTCTCATTCGATTTGATTTCAATGAAATGCATTTTTGCCATGGATGTAACAGATTCTTCGATAGTGGAATGCAGCGTTCAGAAATGGGTATAAATTTCGCAAACAGTATTTGAGTTTGCAGGATATTTTACATTTATAAAGTTTTATTTGCCCGGATAAAATTACTTTCTTATGGCATGATTTAAAGAATATTTTATGCATCGTATTTTAAAACTACACTGTTAAAAATTTGAAACCTTTGCTGCATCATCACACCTCCGCTTTTATAGAAAAAGATTACTCCACTGTATTATGAAGCATCCTCAATGGTCAAAATTGAGATATTCTATAATAGCAATGCAGTGACGATGCAGCAAATGTTTCAAATTTTAACAATGTTGGTGAAGATATTTTGCTACAATCTTGCTCTTACCCCGTAAAAAATTGACCTATTTGCTGCAGCGCCACTCCACCACCTTTATAGAAAACGGTTACAATATTGTATTATGGAGCATTATCATTGGTCATAAAAGACATATTCTATAAAAGCTGTGGAGTGACATTCTAGCAAATGGGTCAACGTTTTTGCAGTGTTTCTACACTGTTAAAAATCTGCTGCATTTTGCTGCAACGCACTCCCCTGCTTGTATAGAAAACGGTTACTTGGCCGTGAAATGGCGCTTTCTCATTGGTTGGAATAGAGATATTATATACAAGTGGTGGAGGGCGTTGCAGCAAAATGCAGCAGATTTTTAACAGTGTACACTGGTCAAAATCTGCTGCATTTTGTTGCAACGCACTCCACCGCTTGTATATAATATCTCTATTCCAACCAATGAGAAAGCTCAATTTCACGGCTAAGTAACCGTTTGTTTTCTATACAAGCAGGGGAGTGCGTTGCAACAAAATGCGGCGGATTTTTAACAGTGTATGGGGAGGCATTTTTGTAATAACTCTATCGCATTTTGACATTTTTTAATATTTTTTTTTTTTTTTGCATTGCATAGCTGAGGTCCCTCTCAAGATCTCTCCTTTATTGTATTTCTTGATTATTTTCAATTATTTTGGCAATTTTCAACAACAGATGACGCTGCAGGTGTGATGAAAGCTATTGAAGAAAACTCAGTCTCTGAGTTCGCTATTCTGTAAGTTGTCTTTCTGCTGCAAGCGTATGCTGTTCACAGACTGCAAGTTTGCAGGTAAAAATGGTTTATTCTTTAGAACAGAGGATTTTTTTGGTGTTGGAATTCCACCGCCTAGAACACAGTGTTGCTGCTACAAGACGAAGTTTTCAACGGAGTTTAATGTAACCGAAGGACCGAAAAGCGATACAATAAAGAATTTGTTTGAAAAATTTCAACGGACTGGAGACGTGAAGGATGAACGTGCTGGAAATGTAGGGCGACCGCGTACGACAACAACAGAGAGTAATGCTCAGCTTGTGCAGAAGGTGATCGAACAGCGGCCTCAGGTTTCCATTCGCCGTGTTGCAGCTGCGGTCCAAATAAAGCCAACGTCCACGTACCGTCTCATGCGCCAGAGTTTACACCTCTATCCATACAAAATTCAAACTCGGAAACCCCTCAGCGCTTCTTCTATTGATGCACGAGTAACATTTGCTAATGATATGGTGCAAAGGATTGATGTCGGCGATATCCAAGTGGACAGCGTTTGGTTTAGTGACGAAGCTTATTTTTACCTGGACGGTTTCGTAAATAAACAGAACTGGCGCATATGGGGAACTGAAAACCCCCATGTTACAGTCCCATCATCCCTACATCCTCCAAATGTGTTGGTTTGGGCCGCCATTTCTTCCAAGGGGCTCATTGGTCCATTTTTCAGATCCGAAACGATTACTGCACCACGCTATCTGGACATTCTTCGAGAATTTGTGGCGGTACAAAATGCCTTAGACGACACTGCGAAGACCTCGTGGTTTATGGAAGATGGTGCCCGGCCACATCGCACAGCCGAGGTCTTTAATTTCCTGAATGAACATTTCGATGATCGTGTGATTGCTTTGGGCTATCCCACACATACAGGGAGCGGCGTGGATTGGCCTCCCTTATCGCCAGACATGAACCCCTGTGACTACTATCTGTGGGGACACGTGAAAGACCAGGTGTACCGCCACAATCCAGGAACAGTCGAACAACTGAAGCAGTACATCTCTTCTGTATGTGAAGCCATCCCTCCTGAAACGTTTATAAACGTTACTGGTAATTTCGTTCAGAGACTACGCCATATTATTGCTGCGCAAGGTGGATATGTGGAAAATATCGTTCTTTAGATTTTTCAGACTGCAGTGCCATCTGATGTTGAAAATTGTAAGTAATTTCGTAAGTTTGTCTGTCTAAAAATTTACTATTGTCCCAAGCACATTACAACAAACGGTGTATTATTGATTTTTCAAATATACCGTCATTTTTTAAAACAGCCGGAATAAAGTTACTTTTACTTCCAAAACCGATTTTTAATTGAAATTAACTTTATAAAAAAATCTGCAACCAAAATCGAAAATGTAATCAAGGAGTGATCTTGAGAGGGACCTTACTTATGCAGTGCAAAAAAAAAAATTAAAATTAAAATGTCAAAATGCGACAGAGTTATTACAAAAATGCCTCTCCAAAAGAACACTAGCCCCACCAGTGGCCGAGAGGTTCGGACCTCTCAACTGGTAGACGGCAGGTGCTGGGTTCGAACCCAATCGTGGCCGTCGGCATAACCGTTCGGAGTTTTCGTGGTTTTCTTCCAACCTTGCATAAATACGGGTTAGGTTCCCTTAGAAAGACCCCCACGAAGGGCACACCCCCCTGGTCCTATATCCCTAGCGTAGATAATCGGACGACAAAAATAAACCAAACCAAAAGAACACTATAAAAAATTGACCCATTTGATGCAGCGTCACTCCACAGCTTTTATAGAATATGTCTTTTATGACCAATGATAATGCTCCATAACGCAATAAAGTAGCCATTTTCTATAAAAGCGGCGGAGTGAATGACGCTGCAGCAAATGGGTCAAATTTTTTTACAGTGAATAGCTTTAGCTTGCGAGTTTCTTCGCGGGCAGGGACAGAGGGTTTACAGAATGGCAAATTCACAGATTGCGTTTTCTATTATAGCTTTCAAATTGCCTGCAGTGCCATCTGTTGTTGAAAATTTTAAGTGATTCCGAAAGTTGTATACCTGAAAATTTACTATTGTCCCAATTATATTGCAACAAACGGTATATTTCTAACGCTGCCCATTTAAATTTTATTGATTTTTCAAATATACCGGTCATTTTTGTGACTCTCTGCATCGTCACCAACATTGTTAAAATTTGAAACTTTTGCTACATCGTCACTCGATGTTATTATAGAATATATCTGTTTTGACCGATGAGAATGCTCCATAATACAGTGAAGTAATCATTTTCTATAAAAGCGGAGGTGTGATGATGCAGCAAAGGTTTCAAATTTTTAACAGTGTAGTTTTAAAATACGATGCATAAAATATTCTTTAAATCATGCCATAAGAAAGTAATTTTATCCGGGCAAATAAAACTTTATAAATGTAAAATATCCTGCAAACTCAAATACTGTTTGCGAAATTTATACCCATTTCTGAACGCTGCATTCCACTATCGAAGAATCTGTTACATCCATGGCAAAAATGCATTTCATTGAAATCAAATCGAATGAGACGCACTCCATATCCTTAATCTCCTTCCTTTGTATCAATGCTGAGTGAGCTCAGTTTCGGCTTCGACTGAGCGCCAGTCGCCGTCAGCGCCATCTATTGTTTGGTTTCCGAACTAAAATCAAAAATCACGGAGATAAAACTTATGGCATTATATATAACCCTCCTGCAAAAATTTTTTTAATAGCTGTCACCGTTTTTATGTTATTGAATTTTAAAATCTACCGGTTATTTTTGGAACACCCGGTATGTATGTATACATATAATAAAAAAATTCGCCATTTTCCCGCCTTGAGTTTGTTCTAAAGTTTTATAGAAACATACATTTATTCTCAGTTTCCGTAATGTATTAATATTTTTAACGGCTAAAGTTCTTTTTATTTTTTTTTATTTTATTTAGCATAATCTATTGATTATTTTCTTAAAAAGAGCCAGAATATTTCTTGAATGTCAATATCTTATTGCGAAATCTTAAATTCATTACACAAATCCATTTTCCTTTTAAGAATTAAAAACATTTATCGAAACTTTAATTTTGTTTTATTATTTAATTAATCGTCTGCTATTGAAATTCATATGCTTTCGTTGGGCATATTACTCTACGATTTACGCCGTTTGTTAAAGAGTCCGTGCATCTAGACACACTCATCAGCCAATAGTAGAGCGCGAAGTGGATTACCTTTACCCTGAAAGGAATTCTACTGGATTTTAAAAGCCTTACGTAAAAAAGGGGAGGGGCTAGGTTAGCTTAGAATTTTTGAGAAAGTCATTTTGACTTTGCGGAGCGAGTAGAATGCTTTTGACCTATCAAGTACTAGGATTCACGTCTTTTCTCAGAATAATTCGGAATATTTGTGGAGTGCAATGGTATTCCTGGCAATCTTTTTTCAAAGCCCACTTTGTGTTTTTCTTATTCTTTTTGTGGCTATACGGACTTACAACCAACGGCTTAGTTGATTCCGTCCATTCTTTTTAAAGGACATGAGAGAATTAAGAACATTTTTTTTATCTATTATAAATTTTTGAAGATTGCAGATATGTGCAATAGCCACTGAAAGTGCTCAAAAAGAATAAATGACTAAAAACTGATCTCTTGCATTATTTCTGGAGAAATTCCCATACATGTCATCTCCATTGCCTTAAACTTCGGCCGCTAAATCAAGAAGAAATTCTCCTACGACCAATGACCTAAATCGCATTAATCGACGACAGTTTCTTTTCGTCAGATCATCAGGTGTTATGCCGCGAAAATCTGCTTATTATTTCAAGTTAGCCGGTAGGATATTAAGGAATCCTGTGAATTTCAACAATAACATTATAAGTGCCACCTCAATTCGTTCGACGTCCCCTCGCGTCCTAATTTAGTTTATTTATCATTGTTATGAACATAGTTGGTTTTCAACTAAATCGAAGCTCTCATCGAGTATGTCTCTCATCGTTCAGCAGAGAAAATATATATATAAAATTCAGAAAAATGAAAAATATGTTATAAAAAAGTTGTATCAAAAAACCCTGCTTTGAATTCTTCACTGTTTCTGACGTCGATGAAGGTGCAATCCTAGTGTGTTGTTTTTCTGAGCCCCGAAACATTGTCTGCAGGTGCGTGAATCGTTTGCTGAGAGAAAAATTTGCAACCGTAGTATGCTGATTTATCTGAGCCCCAAAACATTCGTCTGCAGGTGCATGAATCGTCTGCTGAACGAGTGTTCTTTTTTTATCAATATACCACCATATTAACAAATTTGTATCAATCATTTTAGACATATGGAATACAGCACCTGTGTTCTACTTTCAGATTGCGTTAAAAAATAACCATAACCATAACCATAGGACCTTACTGCGAAGAAAAATTAAAAACGAAAAAAAGGGGGGGGGGGAGTGGAAAAAGAAAAAAAACATAACTTGTTCAATTTTTTAAGATATCAAATCCGATTAACTTTATTTTACATCTTTTCAATAATATCTACAACTTTTACAATAAGTTTTTTATAGGACCAATCCTTATAGCAAAAAAAAAAAAAAAAAAAAAAAAAAAAAAAAAAAAAAAGGAGTTGGAAAAAAAAATTCCTAAATTCAAACTGCTTATATCCTGTCTCATTTTTAAATTTACTTTTGATTTCAAGCACATCCAAATGGCAGGTTCGCTTATATGGGACATAATAATGAGACGTATTCGCCAGTTTCCTGATAAAGGCAAGATATATTTCAAAATATGCTGTCCATATAGACTCTTTGATTAGAATTTTCAACAACAATCGAGATTGAAAAATTGAGGAAGTGTTCAAATAACAAATTGCTTATTTTCAGACTTATTTTAAAATCCATTTTAGCTCTCAAAAGCATTCAATTGGCATGTTCTCTCATCTAGTAACTGTATAATTTGCAGTTATATATAGTTTTTTGATAAAGATAGTATATATTTCAAAAAATGCTGTCAAAATGAGCATTTCGCATAAAATGAACCAGGGCGATCATGTGTGAGGAATTGATAATGTACTCACACAGCAAGCTGCTTATTTTATGACTCATATTTAAATTCAATTTTTCTCTCAAACGCATTTATTTGGCAGTTTCTCTCATTTAAGAGTTACAAAATGTTCCGTGTTGGTCGAATTTTTCATAAAGTCAAAATATAGTTCAAAAAATGCTGTCAAAGTGGGCACTTGAGCCGAATTTCGCTTAAGATAATTCAGATAAAAACAGTTCTTCTAAAAAAATTAAATTAAAAATTGTTCAAAAGCGGCCAAATGAAGTTACTAAACTGGATTATCTCTAACTTTTTTTTTTTTTTTTTTTTTTTTTTTTTTTTTTTTTTGTAGTTGAAATGAGTATTTAACTTCGAAATCTACCTCCTTCTGCTGACAGGGATTTTTAATGTTGCATCAGTTCAAACATAATGTAACTTATATATTTTTATGAAGTGTATGCAGTGTTATGAAAACATGCATTCTGTGCTATATGGAGTGCAAATAATTTATTATTTATTTAAATAACCACACAAAAGAATTCCATTACATAATGATCTATGGAGTTAAGTTGCTTTCAGTGTATTTTAATTACAATGTTTCAAACAACGAAATTGATAGGCATTTCCTACAGTAAATATCGTGCTGTAGTACACAATGTACACATCATTCATCTTTCATTTACAGGGACACATAAAGATTTCGAATATAGTATTATATCCGAAATACTTTCTATTAGCGATAATTGCTGGAAATGGGTTTTCAGTTACAACATGGGTTAGTGGAGTTTAGCCTTTTCACATTATCTGGTTTGTATAAATGACACTTATCTTATGCAGATCTACACATACAAATTCGTCTAAATTACTAAATATGAGCCTGAATTCCGTCAAGATATGTTTAAAGATAGAAAACCAACGATTATAAATGCACAAATAATGTATGAAAAATCCCTGTCGGCTTGGCCTATAGGCGGAGGTAGATTTCGAAGAATGCTCATTTCAACATCAAAAAATAAAATTTGATTACAGATACATCTAGTTTAATAACTTGATTCGGCCGCTTTTGAAAAAATTTTAATTTTTTTGTAGAAACAAGTTTTATCAAAACCATCTTAAGCTAAATTCTACTCAAATGGCCATTTTGACAACCTATTTTAAAATGTATTCTGACTTTATTAAAAAATCGACCAATACGGCACATTATATATTTCCTAAATAACAAAAAAACTGTCAATTGAATGCGTTTGAGAGAAAAATTGAAATAAAAAATGAGTTATAAAATAACCAAATTGTTATAGGAATACAACTTCAATTCTTTATCATGACACTTCGGGAAGTTTTGTGCGAAGTGTCCATTTTGACAGCATTTTAAAAAATATATTCAGCCTTTATCAAAAAACTGACCAATGCGTCACATGATATAGTTTCTAAATAAGAGGACCTGTAAACTGGATGCGTTTGAGAGCAAAAACGAATCTAAAAATGAGTCAGAAAAAAACGCAATTTGTTATACTTCCTCAATCTTTCAATCACCATAATGTCGGGAAATTCTGTTCAAAATACCTTTTTTGGCAGCCTTTTATAAAATATATTCTGACTTTATTAAAAAATTGACCAATACGGCACATTATACAGTTCCTAAATAACAGAAAAACTGTCAATTGAATGCGTTTGAGAGCAAAATTGAAATTAAAAATGAGTTATAAAAAAACCAAATTATTATTTGAATACAACCTCAATTCTTTATAATGATCGGTTTGGAAAATTTTGTGGGAAGTGTCCACTTTGACAGCATTTTTAAAAATATATTCAGCCTTTATCAAAAAACTGACCAATGCGTCACATTATATAGTTTCTAAATAAGAGGGCCTGTAAACTGGATGCGTTTGAGAGCAAAAAATGAATTTAAAAATGAGTCTGAAAAAACGCAAATTGTTATACTTTCTCAATCTTTCAATCAGCATAACGTCAGAAAATTCTGTTCAAAATACCTTTTTTGGTAGCCTTTTAGGTAGATTTCGTATGAAACACTACCTATTGCAATCGCATCAGTTTATCTATCTATCTATCTATATATATATCTCATTTTTTTATGGACGCGATAACTTCTATAATTCTTCACCAATCTCCACCAAACTAGTACATAAAATCAAAGGGGATAAAATCTCGGCTAAGTTCGTTAATGGGCAAAATCGGACCAAGGGGGTCGGAGTAGGAGTCGTTTTTGTAAAAACCGAAAAAACGCCATAACTTCTTAATTAAAGTAGATAGCGAATCAGTTTAAAATTTATATTATTACTTAAACATGGGCCAAAAGTTTATGCATGACAGATTTTTGATAAATTTAGAAGTGGGCTCAAGGGGCGAAAAAAACAGGGGTTTTGAGAGAAAACAATTCATAACTTCGTCAATTTTCAAGCTGTAAAGTTCAACTAAATTTTTTGTAAATGATCTTAAAATTATCTAAAACTTTTGTATTTACAAGTTTTTGATAGGACCAATTTTTACCGATGAAAAAAATTAAAAACGAAAAAAAAGGGCGCTGAAAAAAGAGAAAAATCCATAACTCCGTCAATTTTTAAGATATCAAATCTGATTAAATTTATTTTACATCTTCTCAAAAATATCTACAACTTTTATATTGACAAGATTTTCATAGGACCAATTCCTATAGCAAAAAGAAATTAAACAAAAATAGGAGTTGGAGAAAAAACCTCAAATCCAAACTGCTTATATTCTGACTCATTTTTAAATTCATTTTTGATTTTAAACGCATCCAAATGGTAGATCCTCTTATTTAGAAACTTTATAAAGTGACGCATTGGTGAATTTTCTGATAATGACAGAATATATTTAAAAAAAAGCTACCAAAAAAGGTATTTTGAACAGAATTTCCCAAAGTCATCGGGACTGCAAATTTAAGGAAGTATTCAAATAAGAAATTGCGTTTTTTTCTGACTCGTTTTTAAATCCATTTTTGTGCTCAAACGCATCCAATTTACAGATCCTCTTATTTAGGAATTATATAGCGCGATGCATTGATCGGTTTTTGATATAGACCGAATATATTTCGAAAAAGGCTACCAAAAAGGGTATTTTGAACAGAATTTCCCGAAGTCTTCGTGATTTGAAAATTTAAGGAAGTTTTCACATGGCAAATTGCGTTTTTTATGACTCGTTTTAAAATCCATTTTCGCTCTCAAACGCATCCAATTTACAGATCCTTTTATTTAGGAACTATATAATGTGACGCATTGGCCAGTTTTTTGATAAAGATAGAACATTTTTTTTAATATGCTATCAAAGTGAGTATTTCGCACAAAATTTTCCGAAGCAATCATGATTAAAGAATTAAGGATGTATTGAAACAACAAATCGGTTATTTTATGACTCATTTTTAAATTCAATTTTTTTCTCAAATGCATTCAACTGACAGTTTTTTGTTATTTAGGAACTGTATAATGTAATGTATAGGTCGATTTTTTAATAAATTCAGAATTTATTTCAAAATATGTTGTCAAAATGGGCATTTGATCTGAATTTTTCTTAAGGTGGTTCTGATAAAACCAGTTTTTGCAGAAAAATGAAATTAAAAAATTTTCATAAACTTCCAAATGAAGTTATTAAACTGGTTTATCTCTAATCATATATATATATATATGTTGAAATGAGCACTCTTCGAAATCTACCTCCTCCTATAGGCCCTGCCCACAGGGATTTTTTGAAATATATTCTGACTTTATTAAAAAATCGACCAATGCGTCATTTTATATAGTTTCTAAATAAGAGAATCTGCCATTTGGATGCGTTTAAAATCAAAAATGAATTTAAAAATGAGTCTGAATATAAGCAGTTTGGATTTGAGGTTTTTTCTCCAACTCCTTTTTTGTTTAATTTATTTTTCCAAGAAGAATTGGTCCTATGAAAAACTTGTTAGCATAAAAGTTGTAGATATTATTGAGAAGATGTAAAACAAATTTAATTATATTTGATTGCTTAAGAATTGATTAAGTTATGGATTTTTTTCTTTTTCCTCCCTCCTTTTTCTTTTCGTTTTTTATTTTTTTCGTCGGTAAAAGTTGGTCCTATCAAAAACTTGTAAATACAAAGGTTTTAAATAATGTTGAGTATATTTATAAAAAATTTAGTTGGATTTGATATCTTGGTAATTGACGGAGTTATGATTTTTTTCTCCCAAAAACCCCATTTTTTTCGCCCCTTGAGCCCATTTTTAACTTTACCAAAAATCTGTCATACTTAAACTTTTAGCCCATTTTTGAGAAGTAATATAATCTTTAAACTGATTCGATATCTATTTTATTTAAGAAGTTATCGCGTTTTTTCTGTTTTCACAAAAACCCTCCAAATTTCCACCCCCTTGGTCCGATTTTGTCCATTAGTGAACTCAACCGAGATTTTATGTTTCTTGATTTTATGTAAAAGTTTGAAGAAGATCTGAGCATAATTATAGAAGTTATCGTGTCCAGAAGAAAGTGATATACACCGATAAATAGATAGATAGATAAACTTTTTTTAATGATGGTAGTTTTGGGTCTAGGAGTCATGATCGGTGTAGATCTGCAAAAACTTTTCAGAAATTCCAACATAGGAGAGAATGCAATAGGTAGTATTTCATACGAAATCTACCTAAAAGTAGCAAACAGCTGTTTCGAATCTACTATCGTATGAAGAATCTCGATAGTAGATTCGAAATAGCTTAACTACCTTTTCACACATTATTTGTCCGTAAAGATAGTTTTTAACTGAGTTATGTATGTTTAGGCTGTACAATATTTAGCATACTAATAGATTTTTGTAGAATATGAATACAGGGAAACAAAGTACTGAATGAATGACATGTTATGGAAGATAATTCCTAAAAGTGTGATTCTAGTAGTTTTTAATCTGAAGTAAATTTTAGTTTAAAACGTGGTGTGTATATAATTTGTAATTCATAAATAGGACTGTACAAAAAAAGCAAAATATTTTTCCGAGTATGGATGGAAATAGCTCTATCTTGTTTTTAAAATATGCTATGTGTTTCTAAAACAATTATTTAAATATTTCATATTACTAAACCGCAAAATATTGTTAAAGTATTCTATAAGGGAGTTGTCTCCAAAGAAATAGAGAATATTGCTGTTTGTAAACTAACCTGTGTTATCTAGGTAGCGGTGATTTTTTTTAAGGAAGAACACAGAAAAATACAATTTTGTCTTTTATTTAAGGAACTCTTAAATTAGCCCCTTTGTTTCAATATCAACAGCAAGAACAACTACACCATGGTTTAGTTTCGGGAATGAACAAAGATATTAAATACTGAAGCAGATTATAAAAGAATAAATTGAATTTTTGCAATCCAGAATTCATTTTCGTCCAGTTTTAACGGAGTTAGTCTTAATTAGTCAACAAGAACTTATTTCTTAGTTACCGTATATACAGTGGTGGCCAAAATTGTAATCACTTTATGTAGCTTTCATTACAAAAAGTAAAACAACTACCTGTTACAGCCGTTCGGGTAAATCCTATCGGTAAATTTTGCTATATTTTCGTCGATCACGACCCCTAGATCCCTAAACCACTTTCCGTTTAAATGTTGATTTACATACATATACTATATATGTATAGATATACCCATATATGTTTGTACCGGGTGTCCCAAAAGTGACTGATGGATTTTAAAATTCAATAACTTGCAAACGATGACAGCTGTTTAAAAAAAAATTGCAGGAGGGTTATGTATAATGTCAGGAGTTTTTTTACCGTAATTTTTTTAGTTCGCATCTCAAACAATAGGTGGCGCTGACGACGATTGAAGGCCAGGTGATCAGTGCTGAGCGAAGCGTCGACCTGGCCTTCAATCGCCGTCAGCGTCCCCTACTGTTCTATTGTTATTGTATTGTTATTTCGTGCTGTAACTCTCGAATTTATAAACCGATTTGGATGAAATTCTTCGTATGCATAGTTGAAGTACTAATGTCTCGACCGAGTTCGTTGGCCAACTTCAACCGTCATCTTGTTTCAAGATGGAGGCCATTTGAATTTGTGAAGCGTTATGGGAATTTTTATGCTTTCTAACTTTTTCTTTAAAATGGCCTATTTTCTTAACTTACATTGTGTGACTGTTTAAAATGTCTTTTGATATATTTCTAGCATTCTGTTTAAAATGATATATAACAGATTGCATTTTGTGAAACGGAACTTTTTCTATAAGAATACAAAATTGAAAAACATAAAAATTTCAAAAGAATCAAAAAGCCGCTATTTTGAAACAAGATGGTGGATTAAGCTGGTCAACAAACTCGGTCGAGACATTAGTACTCCTACTATGCACATAAAAAATGTTATCCAAATTGGTGTATAAATTCGAGAGGTACAGCATGACGAAATTCAGATATATGTATATCTATATATACATATGTAAGTCAACATTTCAACGGAGGGTGGTTTGGGGATCTAGGGGCCATGATCGACGAAAATATAGCAAAATTTACACAAGTTTGTAAGTCGAAAAAATTTAGAAATAATTTGTAAGTGGAAAATAGGAAGTTGACTTATACACGAGTTAATAAAAAAATTAATTTTTCGCTGATAATCGGTGAATGGTAAAATCTTTTAAATAATTACATGCGAGTTTAGATTAGAGAGAGAGAGGGAGCTAAAAGAGAACAATGACCATTTCCCTGTAATTGACAAAGAAAGCTTACAGTGTGGCCCAGATGGCAGAGTGTCATGCTTGTAGACGAAAAGATCGTGCATTTGATGCTCACCTCTAGCTAAAAACCCGTCATGTACGCTAACGTCACCTGGTGCATGTAAAATCCATCGTGGGTGCTAAGTCCTACAAGATACATGTGAATTCTGGAAGTTCCTAGTCAGGTGAAGGTCTCGTCACCTGATCAAAGCTCTAAGTTACGAGATCAAAATCGAGTATCAGTTGCGGTATAGGCAGCTTGTATAAGTTCTGTGGAATAATTAGCATTACCCCAAAACTTTCTTTTTAATCCCCTCCAGTTCCAACATCGTATGAACGGATCCAAACGGATAATTAAAAGTAACCTAGAACAGGCCAGGATAGTAACTAATATTATAAAAATAGTAGCGATACAGCCACAATCAGGTAGATCTCAGCTTGTGACAATGAAGCGGCTTGTGCCCCGCAGACAGGTAAAAAACTCGTTAAGCTAGGCATATTGCCCGGCAGGTATGGGCCTAGTCTGCGGTATAATAATAATAATAATATTAAGCTCACAGTAATGTCCCTGTGATTGTTCTGCAACCATTTTCTCTTGGGATAGAATTCCTTTCAATACAGGGGCACCTGTTTCAACTTTTTAAATTTCCTTATTAAAAAGTTATTGTGTTGAACAAAAAGTTTCCAGTTATCTGGTCTAAAGTCCTACAATACAATACAAAAAATACTGTATTTTAGCAGTCTAAGAAGCTTTTTACACTTGTAAATAAGGTTTGATAACTTGTTAAACCTTTTTTTTTAAGTATCATTAAATTGATATATATAGGTTTCAAAATAATTTATGCTTTTGTGGGTTTACATAATTATACAATTGTAAAACATTGAATTGAGAAATATATCTGATTAGAGACGTAAAAAAAATGCTTACTAATTTAATGAAAATTTATTAATTTTGTACGATTGATTACAAATCATTTTTCAGCATATTTTAAGAAATGTGGTTCGATTTACACAAGAAAATTCAATTGTTTTCAAAATTTTGCTTAAAAATCGGAGGTGGGGGGGGCGTCATTTTAAACATGAGTATATATGGTAAAAACTGAAGCAAAGAATTAAATACAACTGTTCTTTCTTTATTTATTTTTAATGAAGCGAAATGACGGTTTTCTTTGAATCTCATCGCTTTCAAAATATTTGTATATATATATATTTTTTTTAAATCTTTGTAAACTTTTTAAAGATCGTGTTTAGATTGTGCATCTTCAAATCCTGCCAGCGAAAAAATAAATATTAATGCTAAAGAAAACACGTTTTTGTTAATATTCATCAAAATGTACAACTTTTTAATGCACGAGAAAGATTGTTGATATTGCGCCAAGTTCGTTAAAATTTGCCTCTATTGTAGTAAGCCAGCCATTATTACTTTTTAACAAATACTCGTTGTTGAAACCGATGCTGATTTCTCATTAGGAAGACAAACTATAACTAGGACTTCTCTCTAAAGGCATTAGTCTGAGCGATATTACAAAGAACATAGATGTAATAGTCATTCATGACGAGTAAAAAAAAATGAGAGGTTATCTTTAAGTGATCACACACACACATATACACTGCTCAAAACAATTAAAGGATATTGCAGTTTTAGGTGGATTTTGTATCTGGGAAACTTTTTAGCTGATTGATACATGGTCGACAGACATAGTAGGTTATATGAGAATAAATTGCACATGTTTGGCAGAAAAAAATGCATTTTATTGCGCATTTGTGTACAAAAGGAAAAAAACACAATTTGTGCATATGAGAAAAAAAGAATAAGAAAAGGTGTTTTCTTCAAAGAAAATCATTTTCAGTAGGGGGTATGGTTTCCACGGCCGGCCAGCAACGTTGAACACCTTTGAGGCGTGGACTCAATGAGGCTATTAATGACGAGTTGGGGTATTCTGCCCCACTCTTCCAGAAGAGCTCTTTCCAGTTCTTGGAGAGTTCGTGGGGGTTGTTGGCGGCCAGAAATTCGTCTTCCTAGAGCGTCCAAACGTGCTCGATTGGATTCATGTCTAGAGAACACGCTGGCCATTCCATTCGAACGATTCCTTCCTCGAAAAGGAAATCTTCCACCAGGTTTGCACGATGTGGCCTGCAGTTATCGTCCATTAAAATGAAGTTATCACCGATTGCTGCAGCTTAAGGGACTACAATAGGTCTGAGGATCTCATCCCTATATCGGCGACCAGTCAGAGCTCCATCTCGAATGATGTAGAGGTCAGTGCGCCCGTCAATGGCGATGCCACCATACACCAACACTCCTCCATCGCCAAATCTGACACTTTCGTGCACGAACGCAGGATTATTCCTACTGCCGAGGTCCCTCCAGATGAAAATACGCCTATTATCCGGATGCACAGAAAAACGGGACTCGTCAGAAAACAGAATATTGCTCCATTAATTTCTCCTCCAGTTGACATACTCGGTTGCCCACTGACTGCGGTCGCGACGATGCCTTGATGTTAATCTAACACATACCATCGGTCGGCGAGCATACAGACCTACAGCATGGAACCGGTTTCGGACAGTCTGAGTTGAAATCGTGGTGCCTGTGGCCGAGCGAAGGTGTTGTTGGAGAAAAGTAACATTCATGTTTCGGTGTCTCCGAGCTGTTAACGCTAAATACCGATCTTCATTGGGCGTTGTTGCCCAATGAATTGATGAACGTTGTTGCCTTGCCTTGGTCTTCGGCCTGCACATCCACTCTTCAAAAAACGGTTCCAGATCCTGGAAACGACACTTTGTGACACTCCAATGGCTATGGCTTACGCTCTGAGTTTGGCCCCTTTCTAACCTACCAACAATTCTCCAAGCTTCTGAATCTGTCAAATGACTTCGCTGAGACAGCGTACTCATCGAAACAAAGCAATCACTGAATGCCGATCATCCTTGTCTTCATTCTCTTTTATCCAGTTGAAAGTCAAATTTCATTCGCTAGCGCTGAAGCGACGTTTTTGACATCGAACTCAAAATTTGCATACTCCACAGTTTGTAAACCAGAAAAATTTGCATTTGTGATTCTCTTCTTCTATTTTCGGCAAAAAAAAATTTCGTTTATATCTTTATTTTATATAAAACTTCAAATATCCTTTAATTGTTTTGAGCAGTGTATTTTAAAAATTTCAAATGCCGAAAATGAGCAAAGTAAATCGCAGAATTACAAAATATTATATATAAATTCGTATACGCTGTTGAAAAATGGGAAAGCAAATAATGATGCAAAAGAGCCATGCATGATTATAAATTTGTGTATGCTTAAAGAAGTACGCAATACATTAAATGTAATAC
The DNA here is from genome assembly GCA_964019185.1 of Maratus speculifer. Taxonomy (NCBI): domain Eukaryota; kingdom Metazoa; phylum Arthropoda; class Arachnida; order Araneae; family Salticidae; genus Maratus; species Maratus speculifer. Next base: position 186,226,489 of record OZ025290.1, read on the forward strand.
AGAAAATAAAGCACCAGAATATTTTATATTGGAATTCTAACAGTATTTAATAACGTCAAACATATAAACAGACGCTCCACAAAAAATGTAGATCCTATAAATGACAAAAAGCATGATGGTTGAAGAGAATAAAGAATTTTTTATATGGTGTGTTGCCCTCTCGATTAGTTAATATAGAATATTTAATGCGATTAGTATATACAGTAATATAACATGGAGGTGATGAGGTTTTCGAAAAGAGTTAAGGAAATCTCTCTTCAAAAAATCCTATGTCAAAATCCCCACAACGTCAATAAAGGTTTGGTTTGGTTTCGTTTCGTTTATGCCGGCTAATTATCTACGCTTGGGATATAGACCCTAATTGTGGGATGTCCTCCTTGGGGATCTTTCTAATGGAACCTAACCCGTATTTACGCAAGGAAATCCAAGGTTCGAAGAAAACCACGGAAAACTCCGAACGGTTAGGCCGATGGTCGCGATTGAGTTCCAACTCAGCATCTACCGTCTACCCGTTTCGAAGTCAGAACCTCGCGGCCACTGGTGGTGCTAAAGTCAATAAAGGAATGTAATGCGTCGTTCTGGTGCTAAAGTCAATAAAGGAATGTAATGCGTCGTTCTGAGTATGTTCCAGATATGCTCAAACGGATTTAAATGGGTAGCCATGCCGGCCACTGTCTATGCTCTATTTTGTTTTCAAACCAATTCTCATTAAGTTGAGCAGTATTTCGCTATAGCATGCATTCAACAAAAGGATTTGGTAAAATAAAAAAAAAAACAATTGCATATAAGATTTAACTTTGCGTATCCTTTAGTTAAAATGGCTTGAAAAAAAATCAGAGAAGGAATACATTGACACGTAGGTACTTTCGGGCATCCTATTCGCTGTTTCATACCAACATTTATTCAATTTCTTACAAAATTTGTTTAATTTCAAATGTGCAGTTAACCAATTTATGGCATTTAATTTGCATGTTTGGGTGCCAGGGGAATGTATTGTTATCAAATAGTTAAAGTTTCTATACCAAGCTATTCCATATTAATGATAACTTAGAACGTTTCCATTAATTTTATGTTTTTATTAACTATTTGGAAAACATAGTTGTTGTCCTCGGTAGAGAATTGGGAAATCTAAAGCATAACTGAATCTTTTTAATGGTTGAATTCCGAAATTTATTTAATTTTATTCGTTATCTCATTGGTCCAAGTTAAATTTCCAAAAATGGAATACTTCTGTTGTTTATTCTACTTGTTTTCTGATTGGTCCAAGTATATTGCCCAAAAATCAAATACTTCTGTTGCCACAATGAGAAAAAGAGTAATAAAAACTTGTTATGGTATGTTAGCCGCAAAGTTTTATTTATGAAGAAGTATTGAAAATGCTAATATTGCTCATCTGAACGCTCCCGTACTGTCAACTATTTTTATGAGGATTTTTTGTGAAATTTATGCAAAAAACACAATTTTTATCCACTGTCCTGGGATGGGCATCTGCATTACTAATAATAATAATAAAATGGGTAATTATCCCAATTTATGGATAGAATTTTAGCAAGCATACAGATTTCTGTAACTGTACTAAACTATATTTGTAAATTTACATAGATTTTTTTTAAATGTTTACAATGTATAGTTAAAATTTTAATAAACATAGAGATTTCCAAGGATTTAAAAAAAACTATTATTGCAATTGTTATTTTTTTTCAGTGCATTTGTTCAAAGTAGGAAGTGTTATTTCCTATAAATTCACAAATTTCAGAAAAATAATAAAAAAATTATTTTAACATTTAATTTTCTTGATTAAAATTACATATTTTAGGTAAAAAAAAACATGCAAGGAAAAGATATATGAATAAAACCAAAATAAAAAATATGTAAAATCGTTTTTGAAATTGCTAGTCCGCAGGAATTTCTCCTTTATAAAAGAAAGAATTCATAGAACCCTAATCATCATTTATGGTCATTAATAAGCAAAAGAAGATTAAATATCAAGCTGCTGCTGATAAGTCAAAATTGTAAAAAAAGTGCACCAAATTATTTCGCTTTCATTCAAAAATAAATAATACTAATGAGTCGCATAAAATATCTTTTCGCATTAAAAAAAAATACTATAATAAACATTTATGTTTAGATTGCAAATCAATGTTATTTAAAGTTCAAAAATGCAAGAATTTTTTATACAAACTATAGAATGAATTTAAAATGCATCCCATAAAACTGTCTGTATAATAAAGTAAATTTTTGAAGATAAAGGGTTTTTTATAACGTTAGAAAAGATATAATCTTTTAAAAAATAAGTACTATATTTTGTTTCTTAAAAATATACCATCAAGATAATGATATGAAAAGAATGCACATTTAAACAAAGTTCAATATGTACAAAAATTGGAAAATTTTTCGTTTATATGAGCTTTATAAGGTTGAAATCTACAAAAATTTTAAATTACTCTTTCCACGTGATTTTGGTTATAAAAATAAGATTTGAAATTTATTAACTGAACAAATCTGTATTTATTCTAAGATAAAGATAATTTTTAAATTAACTAACTTAAATTTTACAATTTAAGTGAAACTTGAAGTTGTAGTAAATAGCCAAAATATGCGAAGTGGATATTAAGATTTATTCCTAAAAACATATCTATTTTTTATCAACATCTGCTTGTTAATGGTCTCATTGAAATGGTCAAAGCCATACATTTAAAATGTCAGTTATAAAAAATTATCAGTAATAAAAATCTAGTGTTGCCATATGTCGAATCTTCAAACTTTTTGAACACCAGTATTTTTAAGTATTTTTCTTCGCCTTATCTAATGACAGGATTATGATCGATTAGAAATGAATAAATAAATTGTAAGAAATTAGTAAGGCCCAAATTATTTAGAGCTCTGATTTACTCAATGCGAGTACTGTGTAAAAATATGTGATGACAACTATGTGGGATGCCTAAAATTTTTTATGTAATTGCGACAAATGAAATTTATGAAAAACAATTCGCATTTTTACTCTAAAGAAATTATGTTACGCTATAAAATTTTTATGATCCGGGATGCTTGAACTTTTTATGTAATTTCAAGAAAAGGAGTTTATATAATAATCCCGGTTTACCTATAAAATTCTTGTAAGCATTTCTGTAGCTTTATAAACCTAGTTTTGTAGATTTACACATTTTTTAAATAATTATTATTTACAGTGTAGAGAGAACAGTTTAATATATATATAAAATTCTGAAGATTTTACAGAAACTAGTTTTTAAATTTACATCTCGTTTTTTTACATTAACTTGTTACAATGTCTCAAAATTTAATTCGACTAAATTCAGAGATTTCTGAAAAAGAAAAAAACAATAATTTATGTTAAAAGTCGTATTTCTTTCATGTGATTTTATATTATTTAAGAAACGATCGAAAAAACAAAAGCATGCAAAAAAAGATGTATGAACATACAATAAATAAAAAAATTAATACATTATTTAAGCCAAAAAAGCAATAATAATAAGCATACAAGAAAAAAATATATGACCAAAACCAGAATAAAAAATACGTAAAATAGTTTTTGAAATTCCAAGTCCGCAGGCATCTTTCCTCTATAAAAGAAAGAATTCGTGAAATCCTAACGATCATTTATAGGCACTAATAAGCAAAAGGAAAAAAAGAATAAATATCAAACTGCTGCTGATAAGTCGGTTTTCTAAAAAAAGCGCATCGAATGATTTCACTTTCAATGGGGAATAAATAATGCTAATGAGTCGTATAAAACATTTTTTCACATAAAAAAAGCTATAATAAATATTTATGATTTGATTGTAACTCGATATAAAGTTCAAAAATGCAAGATTTTTTTTAAAAATTATTCAATGAATTTAAAATGCATCCCTGAAAACTGTCAGTATAATAACATTAAATTTAAAGATCAAGGGCTTTTTGTAACATTAGAAAAGATACATGAATCTATGTATTTTAAAATATATACGACACTTTCTTGATTAAAAAATTATCATTATTATTATCAACATAAATAATATGAAAAAAAATAAAGAAAGATAAATTTTGAACATAAATTGAACATTTTTCTTTTATACCGGCTTTATAATGTTAATTTCTCCAAAATTTTTAAATAATTCTTTCTACATAATTTTGGTTATAAAAATAGCACTTGAAATATAATAACTACAGAAGTGTATTTATTCTATCCTAAAGATAATTTTTTAAATATTTTTTTTAAAATAAGCTAACTTAAATTTTACAAGTTTACCTAAAACTTGAATTATAGCAAAAAATCAAAATATCTGAAATAGGTATATATTAAGAGTTATTTCCATTAGCATATCTATTTACGGAAAAACATCTAGTTGTATATGGTCTAGTTGAACTGATCAAAGCCATACACTTGAAATTTCAGCCTTTAAAAAACGTCAATTGAAAAAATCTAGTGTTGTCAGATGTCGGTCTAAAAACCTTTTGTACACCAGTATTTTTAAGTAATTTTCTTATCCTTATCTATAACAGCATTATCTGCGATTCAAGACGTGTAAAAAATCTGTAGGGAATTACTGGAACTCATTGTATTTTGAACTCTAATTTAAGTATTATTCTTGGCAACACTAATGATGCGTCATGTGAGTGCCGTGTGAAAATATAGGATTCTAACTTGGATGTCTACAACTTTTTATGTAAGTGCAACAAAAGAAATTTATGTAACAAATTCACATTTTTACTCTAACGAAATTCTGTAGCTTGCTAATTTTTTTATGAAACTGGAAAAAAATTGTAATTTCTTGCATAAAATTCTGTGTTATTTAATGAAACAATCGAAAAAAAATAAAGCATACAACAAAAAGATATACAAATAAAATTAGAATGAAAAAATACTTAAAATAGTTTTTGAAATCGGAAATCTGTGGGCATTTTTTCTTTGTAAAAGAAAGAATTCATAGATTCCTAATGATCATTTGTAGCCACGAATAAGCAAAAATAGAAAAAAAAATGCTGCTGCTAAGTTGGATTTCTCAAATCATTTCCGATTCATTGGGAGAAAAATAATACTAATGATTCGCATAAAATATTTTTTCTCATTAAACAAGATACTAAAAAAATAAATATTTATGATTGCAATTTGATACAGTTTAATGATCAAAAATGCAAGAATTTTGTTTTTTTACAAAGTATTCAACGAATTTAAAATGCACCCCATAAAACTGTTAGTACAATTAAATAAAATTTAAAGGTGAAGGGCTTTTTATAACATTAGAAAAGATATAGAAATCTATACATTTTTTAAAAATGTACGATATTTTCTTGTTTAAAAATATATCATTAGTATTATCAAAAAAAGTGATTTGAAAAAAAAAGCAAGTTTAAAGAAAGATAAATTACATAGACAATTTTAAAAGTTTTCGTTCGTATGAGCTTTATAAGATTAATTTATCCAAAATTTTTAAATTACATAAATGTATAGATTACCTAAACTACATTTTAAGTGATTTTGGTTATAAAAATTAGATTTATACTTTATTAACTGAACAGATTCTCATTTATTCTAACCTAGAGATAATTTTTAAAACATATTTTAAATTAACTAGCATAAATTTCACAAATTTAACTGAAATTTGAAATTGTAGTAAGTAATCAAAATAAATCAACGAAGTATATATTAAGACTTATTCCCCTAAGCATTTCTATTTATGGAAAAACATCTAGTTGTAAATGCTCTAGTTGAAAAGGTCAAAGCAATACATTTAAAATGTCAGTTATAAAAATCTAGTGTTTCCAGATATCGGGTCTTCAAACTTTTTGGACACCAGTATTTTTAAGTAATTTTCTTCGCCTTCTCTAATTACAGAATTACTAGCGATTTAAGATGGGTAAATAAATTATAATATATTAGTGATGCCAAAAGTAATTAGAGCTTCGATTTACACAATTTAAGTGCTGTGTGAAAATCTGGTATGATAACTGAGATGCCTAGAACTTTTTATGTAAGTGCAACAAAATAAATTTATTTAACAGGTTCACATTTTAACTCTAACGAAATTCTGTAAGGCTACTAATTTTTTTTTATGAAACTAGGAAGCTAGAACTTTTTCTGTAATTTCAAGAAAAAGAGTTCATGTAATTATCCAGGCTTATCTATACAATTCTAGTAAGCATATAGATTTTTAGCTTTTAGATAGTAGCTTCACAAACCTAACTTTGTAGATTTAGACTTTTTCTTTCTTTTATAGTGTAAAGATAACATTTTAGTAAACATTTAATTTTTTTTTATTTCAAAAATACTAGTTTTTAAATTTACATTTTTATATTTTTTTACAATGCATCTGTTACAAAGTATCAAGAGTTGATTCCTATAAAACCAGAGGTTTTGAAGTGAAAATTTTGAAAAAAAACACATTTAAGAATTGTATTTCCTTGCATAAAATTTTATACTATTTAAAGAAACAAACGAAAAAAAAGCATACAAGAAAAAGATTTACAAAGAAATTTTTTTACTTTATAAAAGAAATAATTTATAGAATATTAATGATCATTCGTAGACATGAATGAGCACAAAAAAGAAAAAACAAATGTTGCTGATAATTTGGATTTCTCGAATCATTTCTGATTCATTGGGAAATAAATAATACTAATGATTCGCATAAAATATTTTTTTCTCATTAAATAAAATACTGAAAAAATAAATATTATAAATAGATTGCAGTTCGATACAATTTAAAATTAAAAAATGCAAGAGATTTTTTTACATAAAATTTTCAAAGAATTTAAAATGTATTCCATAAAACTGTCAGTATAGTAAAGTGCATTTAAAGATAAAGTACTTTTATAAAAATAGAAATGATATAGAAAATGATATAGTCTCGCGAAGTCATGCACTTAAAACATCAGTCATAGAAAAAATTATATCCAGGGATCGTAAACTTCAGGGAATTTTTCAAGACACATATCATTTTATTTGGAAAATTGTTGTTGTTCTCTGTCGAAAATAGACGTATCTGACGCTCATAGGATTTTTTCGGGTGGCCGCAATTTTGAAATACTTCAAATCTCAAATCTTCAAATATCTATTGGATGCAACTTTTTTTGTACTAGTAATATGACAGTTGCCTAAGGAGGAATTTTTATAGACGTTCAAAAACGCTATATTACAACATGACCATTTACAACTAATTGTTTTCCGATTAGATATCGCTTCTGTTTCCAAGACAATCCGTTTATATTAGGTAGCTCAGGCCCCTGTTCGCCAACACAGTGTTGAATTCTTACACATTGTTCCAGGAAGAAATTTTGTGGCTCCGGAGGGGCATTATGGTGTTTCAGGAGGGAAAACTTTATGACCATTATGCACTTTATGACCATTTAAAACAGAAAATCTGAATATTTTTCGGGGGTGGGGCAAAAATCAAATTACTCCGGGGAGGGTGTCTCTCCCCGGCCACTTCCTTAATTCAACACTGCTCGGCAATTCCAGTTGCAACTCAATTCACTTTGAAAACGCTATGCGATCCCAGCTCGCGTAACTCAATTTATTTGTATCAATTCTAGCTAGAATGAATATTATTATACATCATTTTTCCATATGATATTTTTAATGCATAAAAAGGTGGTGAAAAACCTCGTTGCAAATGCAAATATACATGCATTTTTCTCACCTAAGTTTCAGTCATTTTTCACAGTTTCAAAGTTAAGTTTACTACCATAGCCGAAAATTCCAAACGCCATTAATAAGCCTCTATCTAGCAGCCCATGTTGAATGCTACCCACAAGCAAAGAAAAATAGATTTGGCAAAATATCATCAAACATGGAAGGACCTTTGGCATCGTGTTATAGTCTCAGATGAGGAATAATTTAGCTTGGATGGCGTAAACAGCCTTGTTTTCTATTGGCATGACATGAGGAAAGGAGAGGGCTTTTTCTCCAAAACACACGAGTTGGATGCTTATTAATGGTGTTTGGACGCTTAGACTATGGTGGTAAATTTATCCTGGCTTTTTCGTCAGACTGCATATAAGATACAGATTACCAAGAGATCCTAGAAACCCATTTACCGCCATTTGAAGAGAGAATTTTTGACCTAAGTTGGATTTTTCCAACTAGACAACGCTCCCATAACCTTTGCAAAATCCTATTAAGAATGGTTTTTGTATAATTGGATGCATGTCAAAGAATGGTCTGCCCTGTACCCTCATTTTAGCCTCCATGAAAATTAATGGGGTATCCTTAGTACACCTGTATATGGCAATGGCAGATAGTTTAATTCTGTGGCAAACTGAAAGCTGCCATCATTGAGGCCTGGGATAATATTGATGTTACTATATTCCAGAGATTAGTAAATCGAATGTCACATCGTATATTCCAAGTCATATATAAACAGGTGGATATATTGGCAATTAATAATCGTGGCTTTATTTCGGCCGGGCACTTTTTTCTCCTCCTTTTTATGCATTCATTTTTCTCCTACCCAATTGGGGCAGAGAATGAGTTACTCCTTTTAAATATCCATTTATATAAGGACATTCTTAGTGCATTTCTTTCGTTCTCGTTAGTTTGTTCCGTGTACAGTTACGGGACAAAAACACAGTGGGGCACACCTTATATTTTGTTAAGCGTTTTCTTGCAGTGGAACAATAGGAATTTTTCACATTTTTCTTTATTCTGTTTTATACATTTTCTCGTATAACACTCTATTTTGCAGTAGCTTTATAAAATAATTTTTCATTCTTTTTTGCATATAATCATTAATATTTCTATAGATGCTCCTTGAAATAAAAGGATTTCCAGAACCACTTAATGAAGAAATTTTTGATTATTTTTGTGAACCATTTCTAACATTGATTGTGTCAAGTACCCACACAACCTTTTCCTAAAGAATAACACATTGTTGTTAAGTCTAACTGGAATGAAAACTCAATAATTCTGCATTATTTTAAACATACTTACTTAAATTTCTGTGATGTATTTTATTTGAAAATGCTTGAAAATGTTTCTAAAAAACACATTTTGTAGCTTAAAAAGGCCTCAGAATTATATATATATATATATATATATATATAAAACAAAGACAGTTGTTGAGTTTTTCAATAGTTTTGGTTGACACCTATTGGTAAAACTACAAAATTATTTTAAATATGAATACTGAGGGATGGGTCAATCCTCCCCAATGGTCACAGCTCCCTAGTGCCCCCTATGTCTGTATCTCAGTCAAAAGATTAAGGCTGAACAAGAATTTAAAAATTGTAAAAACACTCACTTTTGAAATTACAATTACTAAGATCTATTCGTCGGATTCCAACGTATATTTGGTTATGTATTTAAAAGATTTTATGGAAATTCATCCCTATTTTATGGAAATAAGATATTTATTTCTTTTTATGAGAAATTGAACTTGAGATGTAGAGGGGTGTCAATATCCCATTTTCTTCAATCAACAAAACACAAACTAGACAACATTGCTTAATCATTAAAAATCATCTGTCAAAAAATAGTGAAATTCATTCTCTTCTTTGTTTTTAGGATTGCTATTCTATATATTTAAAGAAAAATACTTTAAAAAGTTCATCCATAAAAAAAAATCAATATCAGTAAAAAATATTAAACTCGAAAATCGCAATTTCTCACTAACAATTTAAAATGAATTGTAACGTATTTCTTTGAATTTAAAACTGAGTTGAAATGCTCAATGAATAAACAAAAAACAGGAATATACCTTTAACCCGGGAGGACGCGCACAGGGCCTAAAAGACCCGGAGTGCGTATGGGTTTTACAATTGCAACCAGTAATTTTTTAAAGTAATTTTCAACTTATTTTATCTCAAAATCTGTAAGAATTGTCTCCGTCTAAATAAAGTGACTGATGTAATTTTATTTTATTGGTGGTAAAGTTAAAACCATTCATACCCTGGGTAACCGCGCGTCCTCCCGAATTAAGAAGGAAAAAAAAAACAATACGGAAAACAGGAAGCCGCATTTTTTAACCACATCTTGCGTCTGATAATTGATGTCTTTCGTTATACGAAATATGTAAAATCTTAAATAGGAGTTTTTAAACATATATTAATTGTTATAAGACTTCATTTGAATGTTCTCATAATTTTTCACTATTATATAGCAACTGTTCACTACTATATAACAGCACAACTTATAACACAATTTTTAAAACAGATTTCTAGTTAGATATGTGAACATTTAAAAATGGCTTGTTTCATCATGAATAAAGTACACCATTAGATATTAATTTCAACATCATAAAAATAACATTAATGTGATGTGTCCTGCCATAAAAAAGTTTTTCTTTTGCATTATTTATGAAGTGGATAAAGCAGACATTAATGGATGAAGCAGAAAAAAAATTTTTAGTTCAGGTCATAAAATAAGATTTTTCTCGTATCATAAAGAAAAATATTTTATATGTTTCGATAAAAAATATTTGGTTGATATTTATAATCATCATACACAGCGCAACTTCCCCAAAGTTTAAGTCCATTGAGTTTTTTTTTTTTTTTTTTTTTTTTTTTTTTTAATCAAATTTAAATGTGGGAGAATTATGGCTTAGAAAGTTATCTTAATACTTTAATGTGATAGAATTTTCAGAAATTGTTTTTAATGTGTGAAAATTAAATTAACGCCACGACTGAGGTTATAAATAACATGAGGGTTAATTCTATTCTGGAGAATATTTTTTCACTCTTTAAAATTGAAAAGTCGTAATTAATGGAGTATTAAATGATATTTCTCTGGAAACTTAATGTTTCTTTTTATGGTGTTAAGAAGATTACTTTCAGGAAAATTTTTCCTATTCAGTAAGCTTCTCTGACACATGTTGCATACTATTAAAAAATATATACAGAATACAGGAAGCTGTATTTTTTAAGCACGTCTTGCTCTGGTAGTTCGTGTATTTCGAAATAAGAACTATGTTAATCTTAAATAGGAATATTTAAACATATATTAATTGTTTTAGGACTATCCCTAGTAGCAAACACATATTGGTCCAACATTGCGCCGCTTTTTTATTTATTGGAAATATTGCTAATAAAACACCAATATTGATTATATATTGGCATTTCATTGGAAATATTTCCAATGAATTCCCAATATTATACAAATATTGGCGTTACGTTGGATATATTTCGAATGAATTCCCGATGTTGTACAAATGTTGGCATTGCATTGGATATATTTCCAATGAGTTCTCGATATTGTGCAAATGTGTGCGTTACATTGGAAATATTTCTAATAAACCCCAATATTTAACAAATATTGGCGTTTTATTGGAAATATTTCCAATGAAACCCCAATATTGTCATAATATTGACTGTAAATATTGGCTCAATAAGGACAAAATGTAAACTTCCCAATATTGAAGCAATATTTCATACCAGCATTGCGCCAATGTGACAGTATTGCTCCAAGATGTAGCCAATATTAGCCCAATACTGTTTGGCTACAGGGGATATTTGAATATTCACACAATCTTTAACTATAATATAGCAACTCTTATTTAAATACACTGCAAATTCGAGAAGCACTTTTACAACAGTAACTGAATACAATCATTATCACTTTTAACCAAAATCGTTTATAATTGTCTTGTGAATGAGTTGCGAATGTATTGTACCAGGAAAAAGATTGTGCAAAACGTGTTATGAAAAATTATATGATTTTTCCAAAAATTCAGCTATTGATATTTTTTGTTAAAAAATAGTGAGCAGAAAAACAATTATATTTCAGATCATAAAATAAGTTTTTCTCGTACCATAAAAGAAGAAAAATATTTTACATTTTTATTTAAAAAATATTGACTTCATATTTATAATCATCATATACAGCTTAGAGTCCCCAAAAGTTAAAGTCTATTGAGTTTTTTAATAAAATTAAGAGAGGTGTTTTCCAGTATTAAGCTTAAATCAGAAATAATTATAATTTATAAAGTTTTATTAATACTTTAATGTGGTAAAGTTTAAAAAAATTATTCTTCAACTGTTAAAATTATATTAATATCATAACTGAGATTATAAATAAGTTGGAGGTTAAAATATTTTTGAATATCTTTTTTTCACTCTTCAAAAATGATAAGTTTTAATTGATGAAGTATTAAAATAAATGATATTTCAGAGGAAATTTAATGTTTCTTTTTATAGTGGTAAAATGATTAAATTCTAGTAAAATTATCCTATTCAAAAAACCTCTCTGACTGACGTTGCATCCCATTAAAAGAAAAAATAGAAAACAAAACAAAACAAAAAAAACCACAGGCAAAGTCAGTTTATTAACAATACAGTGAAATGTTTAAAAGAAAAAAGATATGCTCAAATAATCGTACATATTTACAGTGTTAAAAATTTTAAAGAAATTTAAAACACTGAGAAGTAAAATGCATGTAGAAATGACATCTTCGCATTTAAGTTATTTTTATCTGTAACGATTTAAAATATATATATATATATACTTCATGATGAATAAAGTGTACCATTAGATATTATTTTCAGCAACATTCAAATAACATTAATGTGATGTGTCACTGTCACTGTTTATTCAATCATAAAAATGTTTTTGCCTTTTGAATTATTTATGAAGTGGGTGAAGCAGAATTAATGAATGAATCAGAAAAAACAATATTTAATTCAGATCATAAAATACGTTTTTTCCTTGTGACATAAAAGAAGAAAAATATTTTAAATTTTCATTTTAAAAATATTTGCTTGATATTTATAATCATAATAAAAAGCATAACTTCCCCAACAGTTTAAATCCATTGAGTTTTTTTAATAAAATTTAAGAGGATTTAAAAAAAAAACAAGCTTAAATGTGAGGGTTCATGATAAAAATTTGCTCATTTTTTATTATTATATAACATTTGTTCATTATTATGTAACAACACAATTTACAACACTGTTTTTAAAACAGATATCTAGATAGATCTGTGAAGATTTATAAAACGTCTTGTTTCATCATGAATAAAGTGCACCATAAGACATTATTTTCAACATCATAAAAATAACATTAATGTGACGTGTCCTACCATAAAATTTTTTTCCTTTTGCATTATTTATGAAGTGGATGAAGTAGACATTAATAGGATGAAGCAGAAAAACAATTTTTAATTCAGATCATAAAATAAGCTTTTTCTCGTATCATACATAAAAATATTTTACATTTTAGTTAAAAAAATATTTTGTTCATATTTATAATCATCATAAAGCAGCACAATTTTCCCAAAGTTTAAGTCCATTAAGTTTTTTAATAAAAACCAAGATTTTTTTGTTTTAAATCAAGTTTAAATGTAGGGGAATTATGGCTAAGAAAGTTACTTTAATACTTTAATGTGATAAAATTTTCAGAAATTCTTTTTAATCTGTGAAAATTACATTAACGCCATGACTGAGGTTATAAATAACATGGGGTTTAATTCTATTCTGGAGAATATTTTTTCACTCTTTAAAATTGAAAAGTCGTAATTAATGGAGTATTAAATGATATTTCTCTGGAAACTTAATGTTTCTTTTTATGGTTTTAATAAGATTACTTTCTGGAAAATTTTTCCTATCCAGTAAGCTTCTCTGACACATGTTGCATACTATTAAAAAAGATTTATATACAGAATACAAGAAGCTGTATTTTTTAAGAACGTCTTGCTCAGGTAGTTCGTGTATTTCGTGATACGAACTATGTAAATCTTAAACAGGAATGTTTAAACATATAATAACTGTTTCAGGACTATATTTGAATATTCTCATAATCTTTCGCTGTAATATAACAATTCTTATTTATATACACTGCAAATTCGTGAAGCACTTTTACAACGTTAACTGTACATAATCATTAACACTTGTAACTAAAATCGTTTTTGATTCTCTTGTGAATGTGCTGCGAATGTGTTGTGCCACGAAAAAAAATTACCAAAATGTGTTATGAAAAATTGCATAATTTTTTTAAAAATTCAGTTCTTGATATTTATCGGTAAAAAATAGTAAATGGAAAAACAATTTTATTTCAGAACATAAAACAAGTTTTTTCTCGTAGCATAAGATAAAAAAAATAACTTACATTTTTAGTTAAAAAATATTTGATTGATATTTATAATCATCATAAACAGCTTAACTTTACCAAAAGATTAAGTCTATTGCGTTTTAAATTAAGAGGGATTTTTTTATGATTAAGCCTAAATGTGAGATAATTTTGGTTCAGAAAGTTTTTTTTTTTTATTCTTTAATGTGATAGAATTTCAAGAAATTGCTCTTCATCTGTAAAAAATACATTATGTCATTACTAACTTTATAGATATATTTGAGGTTAAAAATATTTTTTTGAATATTTTTTTCAATGTGTTAAATTGAATATTTGTAATTAATGGAGTATAAAAGGAAATAAGATTTCTCAGGAAATTTAATGTTTCTTTTTTATGGTGTTAAAAAGATTACTTTCTAAAAAAAAAAAAAAATTATTCAATTAGCTTCGCTAACTCATGTTGCATCCTATAAAAAAAAAAAAAAAAAAAAAAAAAAAAAAAAAAAAAAAAAAGAATATTTTAGCATTTTTAGCATTTTCAAGCACGTCTTGCTCTGTTGTCTTTCGTTATACAAAATATGTAAAATCTTAAATAAGTGTATTTTTAACGTATATTAAATCTTATTTGACTACATTTTAATATTCTCATAGATTTTAAGGTTCTCTACTTAAAAAGGAAAAACGGAACCATTATAAGATCCTTCCTGTGTCTGTCTGTCAGTCTGTCACAGCCATTTTACTCGTAAACTATAAATCATAGAAATTTCAAATTTCAGGTTAATTTCGGACAGTTATCACGTGCCAGGAAAATGCAGGCATAGTCACATAATTAGCAATACAGTTAAATGTTTAAAAGGGAAAATATATACTCAAATAATCGTACATATGTTACAGTGGTGAATATTCAAGGAATTTTAAGCACTGAGAAGTAAAATGCATCCAGAAATTGCATCAATCTTCGCATTTATATTTCTTATCTGCAAAGATTAAAAAAATACATATCTTGTTTAATGATGAATAAAGTATACCATTGGACGTTATTTTCAACATCATACAAACTACACTAATGTGATGTGTCCAGTCATAAAAATGTTTTTGCCTTTTGTAATATTTATGAAGTGGGTGAAGCAGATATTAATGAAAGAAGCAGAAAAACAATATTTAATTCAGATCATAAAATAAGTTTTTTTCTTGTAATATAAAAGAGTAAAAATATTTTTAATTTTCATTTTAAAAATATTTGCTTGATATTTACAATTATAATAAAAAGCGTAACTTCCCCAACAGTTTAAGTCCATTGAGTTTTTTAATAAAAATTTAGAGGATTTTAAAAAAAAGCTTAAATGTGAGGGAATTACGGTTTAGAGAGTTATTAAAAAAATTAATATAATAGAAGTTTAAGAAATTGCTCTTCATCTGTTAAAGTTACATTAATGTCATAACTGAGCTTATTAATAATTTGGAGGATAAAAATACTTTTGTAAATATTATTTTCATGCTTTGAAATTCAAAAGTTGTAATTAATAGAGTATTAAAATAAATGAGATTTTTCGGAAAACTTAATGGTTTTTTTACGTCGATAAGAAGATTACTTTCTGAAAAAATTCCCCTTTTCAGTTATCTTCTCTGACTCATGTTGCATCCTACTAAAAAAAGTAAATTAAAAAAAAAAATTAAAAATAAATAAATAAATAAACCACTACGGGCTACAGGAAGATACATTTTTTAAGCACGTCTTGCTCAAGTAGTTCGTGTCTTTCGTTAGACGAAATATGTAAAATATTAAATAGGAGTATTTAAACTTACATTAAATGTTACATGACTACATTTGATTATTCTGATATTTTTAGGGCACCGTACTTAAGAGGTCAGGTACCCATTACAGAATCCAAAAATCCCTGTCGGCTGGGCCTATAGGTAGAGGTAGATTTCGAAGAGTGCTCATTTCAACAATATATATATATATATGATTAGAGATAAACCCAGTTTAATAACTTCATTTGGCCGTTTATGAAAAATTTTTAATTTCATTTTTCTGCAAAAACTGGTTTTATCAGAATCATCTTAATAAAATTCAGCTCAAATGCCCATTATAACAACATATTTTGAAACAGATTCTAAATTTATTAAAAAATTGAACAAAACAGTACATTATACAGTTCCTAAATAACAAAAAACTGTCAGTTGAAAGCATTTGAAAAAAAAATTTGAATTTAAAAATGAGTCATAAAATAATCAATTTGTTGTTTGAATACATCCTTAATACTTTAATCATGATTGCTTCAGAAAATTTTGTGCGAAATACTCACTTTGACAGCATTTTTAAAAATATATTCTATCTTTATCAAAAAACTGGCCAATGCGTCACAGTATATAGTTCCTAAATAAGAGGATCTGTAAATTGGATGCATTTGACAGCGAAAATGGATTTTAAAACGAGTCATAAAAAACGCAATTTGCTATGTGAAAACTTTAAATTTTCAAATCTCGAAGACTTCGGGAAATTCTGTTCAAAATACCCTTTTTGGTAGCCTTTCTCAAAATATATTCTGTCTTTATCAAAAAACCGATCATTGCATCACATTATATAGTTCCTAAATAAGAGGATCTGTAAATTGGATACATTTGAGAGCAAAAATGAATTTAAAAACGAGTCAGAAAAAAACGCAATTTTTTATTTGAACACTTCCTTAAATTTTCAGTCATGATGATTTCTGAAAATTCTGTTCAAAACACCCTTTTTGGTAGCCTTTTTTGAAATATATTCCGTCTTTATCAAAAAACTGACCAATGCATCACATTATATAGTTCCTAAATAAGAGGATCCGTAAATTGGATGCGTTTGAGAACAAAAATGGATTTAAAGACGAGTCAGAAAAAACGCAATTTCTTATTTGAATACTTCCTTCAATTTTCACTCCCGATGACTTTCGGAAATTCTGTTCAAAATACCCTTTTTGCTAGCCTTTTTTGAAATATATTCTGTCTTTATCAGAAAATTGACCAATGCATCACTTTATACAGTTTCTAAATAAGAGGATCTACTATTTGGATGCGTTTAAAATCAAAAATGAATTTAAAAATGAGTCAGAATATAAGCCGTTTGGATTTGAGGTTTTTTTTCTCCAACTCCTATTTTTGTTTAATTTCTTTTTGCTATACGAATTGGTCCTATGAAAAACTTGTCAATATAAAAGTTGTAGATATTTTTGAGAACATGTGAAATAAATTTAATCAGATTTGATATCTTAAAAATTGACGGAGTTATGGATTTTTCTCTTTTTTCAGCGCACTTTTTCTTTTCGTTTTTAATTTTTTTCATCAGTAAAAGTTGGTCCTATCAAAAACTTGTAAACACAAAAGTTTTAGATAATTTTAAGAACATTTATAAAAAATTTAGTTGGACTTGATATATTGAAAATTGGCGAAGTTATGAATTTTTTTCTCTCAAAATCCCTGTTTTTTTCGCCCCTTGAGCCCACTTCTAAACTTATCAAAAGTCTGTCATGTATATACTTTTGGCCCATTTTTAAGAAGTAATATAAACTTTAAACCGATTCGATATCTACTTTAATTAAGAAGTTATGGCGTTTTTTCTGTTTTCACAAAAACTCCCTCTATTCCGACCCCCTTGGTCCGATTTTGCCCATTAACGAACTCAGCCAAGATTTTATCCCCATTGATTTTATGTACCAGTTTGGTGGAGATTGGTGAAGAATTATAGAAGTTATCGTGTCAATAAAAAAGTGAGATATATAGATAGATAGATAGATAGATAGATAGATATATAAACTGGTGCGATTGCAATAGGTAGTATTCCTTACGAAATCTACCTAAAATTGATTTTTTTAAAAAGTACTTTATAATTAAATATGATTATTTAGAAACATTTGAAACTTGAATATTCAAGAATTTTTAACGCTGGGATGTAGAATGCATGTAGAAATGACATCTATTTTCGCATTTATGTTTTTTATCTGTGAAGATTTAAAAAAAAATTCTTGTTTCATGATGAACAAAGTATAACATTAGACATTATTTTCAACATCATACAAATAACTTTAATATGATGTGTCCTGCCATAAAAATGTTTTTGCCTTTTTGCATTATTTATGATGTGGATGAAGCAGACATAATGGATGAAGCCGAGAAACAAATTTTAATTCATATCATAAAATAAACAGCATAACTTCCCCAAAAGTTTCACCCATTGATCTTTTTACTAAAAACAAAGAGTTGTTGTTGTTGTTTTTGTGTTTGTTCATCAAGGTTAAATGTGGGGGAAATATGCTTAAAAAGGTATTTTACTACTTTAATGCGATAGAATTTTAAGAAATTGCGCTTCATCTGTTAAAATTACATTAATGTCTTAACTAAGGTTATAAATAACTCGGAGGTTAAAAATATTTTTGAAAATATTTTTTTTTCACTCTCTAAATTTAAAAAGTTGCAATTAATGGAGTATTAAGTGAGATTTCTTGTGAAACGTGATATTTCTTTTTATGGAGATAAGAAGATTACTTTATAGAAAGATTTTTCTACTCAATAAGCTTCTCGTGTTACAACCTTAAAAAAAAAAAAAAAAAAGAGCTTTACGGAAAACAGGAAGCCGTATTTTTTAACCACATCTTGCCTCTTGTAATTGATGTCTTACGATATACAAAATATGTAAAATCTTAAATAGGAGTTTTTAAACATATATTAATTGTTATAAGACTTCATTTAAATATTCTCATAATTTTTAACTATTATACAAGGTGGTTAGTTATTAACGTCAGGTGTTCAGAGCCCTCTAGCGAGTAAAGTTTTGGTCAAAACATAACCAAATTTCATTAGCATACACAGTAGACCATGGGATTTCAAAATCTTAAAGAAAATTTAAAATAAAAAGTTTTAAAAATCCCCACTAGGGACAATTTTGGCGTTGTTTACCGACTAAGATGCATTAATTTGCATAAAATCAGTTGTGTATAGCAATTATGAGTATAAAATGAAAGGCTGGGAGAGTTCCCATCATTATCAACTCTCACCATACTTTGTTAGTCAAGCTGTGTTATCAGCAGATCGAGACTTGCAATGATGCTCGTCCTGAATTTCACCGATTACAGAATTTGCCAAAAGAACCGATGAGCATAACAAATTTAAAAAAAGATGATTCATCGATTTGAAACTATGCGGCAACAAGGCCTAGGACGCAAAGTGACTAGTCAATAACAAGTTGACGAAATTGTAACCGCTATTGTCGAACAAGAGATGAAAAATGTGCTGGTACCATCAGAGCTCGGGCAATATTCCAGAAGTATAAAATTGATCTGTACTGTATTTTTTGCCATTTAATCATTCAACATTTACACTAATACACTTTTGGTCCACCAAAATTGCTGATTTTATGCAAATTAAATGCATTTTAGTCGCATTTTAGCTACAATTGCCTCTAGTGGCGATTTTTTAAACTTTTTATTTTCTTTATTTTTTTTAAGATTTCGAAATCCCATGGTCATGTATGCTGATCAAATTTGGTTATGTTTCGCCTAAAACTTTACTCACTAGAGGGATCTGAACACCTGACGTTAATAACTAACCACCTGCATAACATTTGTTCACTATTATGTAACAACACAATGTGCAACACTATTTTTAAAACAGATATCTAGATAGATCTATGAAGATTTATAAAACATCTTGTTTCATCATGAATAAAGTGCACCATTAGACATTATTTTCAACGTCATAAAAATAACATTAATGTGTCGTGTCTTACCATAAAAGTGTTTTCCTTTTGCATTATTTATGAAGTGGATGAAATAGACATTAATGGATGAAGCAGAAAAACAATTTTTAATTCAGATCATAAAATAAGCTTTTTCTCGTATCATACATAAAAATATTTTACATGTTTAGTTTAAAAAATATTTGGTTGATATTTAATTTCATCATAAACAGCACAACTTCCCCAAAGTTTATGTCCATTGAGTTTTTTAAATAAAAATCAAGATATTTTTGTTTTAAATCAAGTTTAAATCTGGGGAATTATGGCTAAGAAAGTTATTTTAATACTTTAATGTGATAAAATTTTCAGAATTTCTTTTTAATCTGTGAAAATTACATTAACGCCATGACTGAGGTTATAAATAACATGGCGGTTAATACTATTCTTGAAAATATTTTTTCACGCTTTAAAATTGAAAAGTCGTAATTAATGGAGTATTAAAAGAAATGATACTTCTCTGGAAACTTAACGTTTTTTTAAGGTTTTAAGAAAATTACTTTATGGAAAATTTTTCCTATTCAGTAAACTTTTCTGACACATGTTGCATACTATTAAAAAAGATTTATATACAGAATACAGGAAGCTGTATTTTTCAAGTACGTCTTGCTCTGGTAGTTCGTGTATTTCGTAATAAGAAATATGTTAATCTTAAATAGGAATATTTAAACATATATTAATTGTTTTAGGACTATATTTGAATATTCTCATAATTTTTCGCTATAATATAACAACACTTATTTAAATACACTGCAAATTCGTAAAGCACTTTTATGACACTAACTGTACATAATCATTAACACTTGTAACTAAACTCGTTTTTGATTCTCTTGTGAATGTGCTGCGAATGTGTTGTACCAGGAAAAAGATTGTTCAAAACATGTTATGAAAAATTATATGACTTTTCCAAAAATTCAGTTATTTATATTTATTTTTAAAAAGTAGTAAGTAGAAAAGCAATTATATTTCAGATCATAAAATAAGTTTTTCTCGTAGCATAAAGGAAGAAAAATAATTTACATTTTTAGTTTTAAAAAATAGTTGCTTGATATTTATAATCATCATAAACAGCTTAACTTCCCCAAAAGTCAGAGTCTTGATTTTTTTAAATAAAATTAAGAGGGCTTTTTTCATTATTAAGCTTAAGTATGAGATCATTATGGTTTAGGAAATTTTATTAATATTTTAATGTGATAGATTTATAAGAGGTTGCTCATCAATTGTTAAAATACATTGATGTCATAACTCAGGTTATAAGTAACTTGAAGGTTAAAGTATTTTTGAAAATATTTTTTTCTCTCTTTAAAATTGAAAAGTTTTAATTAATGAATGAAGTATTAAAAGAAATGAGACTTCAGAGGAAACTTAATGTTTCTTTTTATGATGTTAAATGATTACTTTCTAGAAACATTTTCCTATTCAAGAAGCCTCTCTGAGTGCCGTTGCATCCTATAAGAAAAAAATAAAACAAAAAATAAAGCAAGCATAATCAGTTAATTATCCATACAGTGAAATGTTTAGAAGAAAAAATATGTACTCAAATAATCGTACATATTTACAGTAGTGAATATTCAAGAAATTTTAAACACTGAGAAGACAAATGCATGTAGAAATGACATAATCTTCGGATTAAAGTTACTTTTATCTTTGAGGATTAAAATATATATATATCTTTTTTCATGATGAATAAAGTGTACCATTAGATATTATTTTCAACATCATACAAATAACATTAATATGATGTGTCCTGTCATATAGTTTTTTTTGCCTTTTGCATTATTTATGAAGCGGATGAAGCAAACATTAATGGATGAAGCGGAAAAAACAATTTTTAATTCAGTTCATAAAATAGTTTTTTTTTCTCATAACATAAAGAAAGAGAAATATTTTATATTTTCAGTTAAAAAATATTTGCTTAATATTTATGCTCATCATGAACAGCCTAACTTCCCCAAAAGTTTTAGTCCTCTGAGCTTTTTATTAAAAAATAAGAGAATTTTTTTAAACAAGCTTACATGAGGGAAAATTATGATTTAGAAAGTTATTTTAATACTTTAATATGATAGAATTTTAAGAAATTTCTCTTCATCTGTTGAAATTTCATTGATGTCATAATTGAGGTTATAAATATCTTGGAGGCTAAAAATATTTTTAAAAATATTTTTTTCACGCTTTAAAATTGAAAAGTTTAAATTAAGGGAGTATTAAAAGAAAAAAGATTTCTCTGAAAACTTCGTGTTTTTTATGGTGTTTAGAAAATTACAATTTAGAAAACATTTCCTATTCAATAAGTTTCAGGGATTCATATTGCATCCTATTATAGAAATAAAAAGCTCTATGGAATACAGGAAGCTGTATTTTTTAGGTACGTCCTGCTTTGGTAGTTTGTGTCTTATTATACAAAATATGTAAAATCTTAAGTAGGAATATTTAAAAATTGATTAACTAATATAGGACTACATTTCAATATTTTCATAATTTTTAGGGTTCCGTATTCAAAAAGATAAAACGGAACCATTATCATATCACTCCTGTGTCTATCTGTCCGTCTGTGACAGCGATTTTACTCGTAAACTATTAAACATAGAATTTTCAAATTTGAGATCAATTTCAGGTAATTATCACATGCCAGGAGAATGCAGGCATAGTCAGCTAACAATACAGTGAAATGTTTACGAGGAAAAAACAATCTATAAATATATTCAAACAATCGTACTTATTTATAGTGACGAATATTCAAAGAATGATAAACACTGAAAATTAAAATGCATCTAGAAATGGCATGTATCTTCGAATTTATGTTTTTTATCTGTGAAAATTTAAAAAATATATCTTGTTTCATGAGGAATAAAGTATACCAGACATTATTTTCAACATCATACAAATAAGTATCTAATAGCAGGACATGTACATTAGTATGATATGTCCTGCTATAAAAGTGTTTTTGTCTTTTGCATTATTTATGAAGTGAAAAATACTTTACATTGACAAAGAAAAATATTTTATCTTTTCAGTTAAAAAATAATTGTTTGATATTTATGTAATAATAAACAGCATAAAATCCCCAAAATATTAAATCCATTGAATTTTTTAATAAAAATTAAGAGTTTTCTGTTTAATTAACAAGCTTAAATGTAAGGGAATTATGATTTAGGAAGTCATTTTAACACTTTAATGTGATAGAATTAAAAAAAAATTCTTTTCGTCTGTTAAAATTACATTAATTTCATAACTGAGGATATAAAAATCTTGGGGGTTAAAATATTTCTTAAAATTCATTTTCACTCTTTGAAATTGAAAAATTGCAATTAATGGAGTATTAAAAGAAATGAGATTTGCAAGGAAACTTAATGGTTCTTTTAATAATGTTAAGAAAATTACTTTCTGAAAAAAATTTCCTATTTAATAATTACCTAATATATTTTGACTATTAATGTAACAATTCCTATTAATAATATCGAAAAATAACTTTAACAACATATTTATTGAATCACTTTTAATAATATCAAAACTGCATCGTATTTCCATATAAATTTAAAAGCTAATCTTCAGATATTGAGGTGGATGAATTTCTTGATTCATAATCTGTTGCATCAAGGGTTAGAGCACGTTATAGAAGTGTCTCATTTACCTTTATATTAAGCTAATCTTTCTTTAATCCAATATTTCATAATTACTGTCGTAATATGTGTTAACCTCTAAAGATTGTTCAACATTTAAACAATTGTAAAATATTTTACTCTCCGTTTAACCTCTAAGCTTAAACCATTTATTTACATCATTTACATAACAAAGCTATTAAATAAATGCTCAGGGATCTTTATTTGCCAAAGGGATTTAAAGAATATTTATAATGGCTAACTGAATGTAAGCTCTTTATCCTTATGTTCTCAATAATTAAATGTATTTTACGCAATATATTTACAAATCTCTGTTAGTGTTATTTTTACGTATATAAATAATTCTGATATAAAGTATCTGTGCCTAATACGGACACCCTAAGGAAAATGTATTTTTTCACCCCCATGTACACGTGATTAGAACGCCAAAAATATATGACCATGATCCCTGGACTGTTGACTATCATTATTAAAATTAGCAACCTTGTAACTATTATGGTTTTTATTTAAATGATAAAAATTAAAAAAATGCTTACAAATGTCCATATAAGGAACCACTAATCTCTATTATGGACAGGTGGCTTCTTATTGACCTACTGCACAGGGGGTATGAATGAGCCACTCTTTTATGGAATTTTAGATTAGAGAAGATAAAAATATATCTTAAAGTATTGCAGGGAGGGTAGGGCACAATAAATATCTTCAGAACATGCACTTTAGAACGAGGGGTCATTTTCGGTTGTGGCTCTTCGAAGACCGATGCAAAGCACCTCAGTTATTACAAAATATTATGAAATAATATTGTTGGTTTTGCTTAGCTTTCTATTTTTGTGAATCTGAAGATTCACCTGCTGTACTTCCAATGTGGAAATAAGGTGTCCATATTGGAAATCGGAAGTAGCTTTATTAAATCTTGTAATAAATAATCAAAGAAAATGTTTTAAAGCAATATATGCAATAGCAATCGAAAATAGGTTTTAAAAGTTTTCTAAAACACCATACTTTTCAATATTTAAAGTAATTTTTACAATATCTAATAAGAATTTAAACTTATCTGTAATTACTATCAGCACATCACGAAACAACAAGTTTCCTTCTAAATGGCGAACAGCGCGCTTTTTTGTACTTTTGTATTCAATTATCTTTTCAACTGCTTTTTTTCACGGACATGTAGAGCTATCTCTCTATAAAAATTGTTACTTTTAAAATTTTAGAGGTGTCCATATTGAGAGCACTGTCCATATTGGGTACAAATACCTTATTTGACATAAAGTTCATATATTTAGGAAAAATTATAAAAATAATGTTGCTAAGAAAATCCTGGTCGTTTCGGCTATTAATTTTAGTAATTCATTAACCCTTTTTCAGATACAGATTCAATCGAAGTTTTTTAAATGCTGTAATCCATTATTAGCTTAAAAAGACGTTTATCATAAAAAATGCTGTCACATGCTTTCTAAATCTGAAGAGAGAGTGACGTATTTTCTACTTCTAAACGATCATGGTGACTCGAAATTAAATTAACCTGCTCAGACCTTACATAACCTATAGGATACATATTTTTACAAGTTTTTTCGCGTATATATATAATGTTAAAAAAAAAAGAGAATCTCGTGTGAGTGAAAACTTCGGATAACAGAATTGAAAAAATAGCAATTTGTTTCTTATAGTCCTTTTTTAGCGAGTTACGAGTTTTATATAAATGGCACGAAAATTATAAAAATGAAAATGGAAATAATTTTACTGAATGTTAAGATATCATTTATAAAGCCAATCAGTGTTAAAATATCATTAATCATATGTTTATTTTATGTTTTTCAATGTTTTTGCAACGCAAAAATATAAAATAAAATAAAAAATTCTACGAACTTGTAAAAAAATCTAATTAAGTCCCCTTTTTAAGTTTACATGTATCATCAAATTTTATGTATAAAAAATTAAATTTAATTGTTTTTGCTATTCAATCTTTCTTAGTTATGAGATTGTTAATATAAATTGATATCTTAAATTTAAAAGAAAACTACGTGAATAAACCCAGCGATCTCACGAGGTTAAATCCTATGTGTAATTGTAACATATATTGCAGACGTATTCTAATATAATCAGATGCAAATAATATCTATTAGGTAGCTTCCATTTTAAAAGTAAGAGGTTGTGTTTTGAAACTGTTCAGATAAAAGCGATTCTGGAAAATTTCAGTACATTTTCATAAATAACGAACTAGAAACCCGAAAAAAATCCTCCGTTCAAATGTTGATTTATGTGAATATGTGATATTATGGAGTAATATAGTCACTCTACTTATTTTAACTGTCCAAGGATTTTCCCGTATTTTTATAAGAATGCTTTTAAATACCAGGAGATATATATATATATATATATATATATATATATATATATATATTAGTCGGAGTTTGATGCTCTAATATCTTTTACTATCTTTGATATAACTTTTTTCTATATAGGGTTCAAAATAGAACATTTAAAAAAAAAAAATTCTGGAGCTATTTTAATATGATTTCTACAAACGGTAAAGATGTGCCAGTCGATTAAACAATTAAAACCAAATTAAAATTACTTTCCTGAAGATTCCCATAGTTTTATGAACGAAACGTCAATTTTTATAAATTCTTTTTAGGTGTTTTCGTAATTATGTAAACACGTAGCACCTATAATCGTCGTTCAGTCTGTCCGTGTGTCCACATATAACAAAGCAAAACCTACCCAACCGAATCATTTAAAATTTAAAATATAAATTGTTGAATAATTTTGTCGAGTCATTTCAAATTTCATGAAAATCGAATGCTTAGTTTTATTACAGGGGTAATCAAAAAATATTTCGTTACATTAGGGTCAATGGGGAAAAATAGATTCAAATGTCTTTTAATGATGTAAAACTTTTTCGACCATAAAAAAAATTATATGCATCTATGAAGTATATACTAAGATATGCATTTTGTACAGTCTGTGATGTAAAAAAATATTTGTTATTAATTTACAGGGCTACACAAATGTATTCCATTATATAATGGTATGGGGTAAGCATTGTTTGGGGCGCGTTTCACTAATATTAAACTATTTCACATTTTATGAAATTGATTTACGTTGCTGAGGTTCACTACAAGTTACCACTACAAGTTACTTCCTGTATAAAGAAAGCAGATCAATTTACAGAGATACACAAAAGATTTCGGATACTCTACTGCATCCGAAGTGCTGTATACTATTGCACAAATATCTGTATCTTTTTTAACTTCCTTATAGCACCTCATTTACTACGCTTGATGTAAAATTTCCATCAAGTTTTCATTGTTTTTCTTTTTTTAAGAAAAGAAAAGAAAAATAATACCATAAATTATGACATATAACTTCAACATGTAAACATTCTTAATATTTGTTTGATTTTTAACTTCTCAAAATTTTGTATACACCATTTACTAAATTTATGATTTTTTTATTTTCACAGAAATGTTCATGGGGTGAAATGTTCAGCTGCTTTATAGCTTTATTTTGCTTCTGTGCATTATGTGGAACTCACTTTCTTTTCTTTAGAACAAGAAATGTTGGGCTTTCTACCATTGTGTTCCTTTTAACAATATTTATTCTCCAAAACTTTTAATTTAACAAAATAAAATCCTATAGAAGAAAAAGCTTTATATTTCTTTTGTTTTTAAATCCGATTTCTTTCGTCCTCTCAAAAGTTAATAGACCTAATTCAATTGATTCTTCTTATTAAAACTCCTTGTAAAAGTTTATGCTTCGTATCAGTTCACTGTCTTTAGCAAAGTTCGCCTTAAAAATAAGTAATTCTTCTTAACATGTACATTGTAAAAAAAAAAAGTTGCCTAGGTTCTGTTTAGAAACGGCAAATAGCTGAGTTTTTTTAAAACGAATAGATTCATTTTGAAAATGAAACGTTCTAATTTAATAACGATAATAGCTCAAAATACGGATAGTAGCGGAAAGATTTCGGATTGTTTTTGAGATGTTCCGTATTTAAAACGAAATAAAATGAAACTTGGAATTTCTTTTCAGAAATTAAACGTTTCGCTTCAGATGTGAAACACTCCTTTTTTTACAGTGTACAATAATTAGAAGAGGATAGATGACTAATTAATTGAACTCAATGTTTTATATTGTGTGTCTCTGTGTATATGTGAGGTGTGTGATTTATTGAAATTAGAAAGTAAAGTTAAATATCGCAATAAACAGTTTTTAAAAAAATATTTGCCATAATATGTTAGCTCAAAATTTGCATTTACCATTAATCAAGAATATTTTTTAATTTTATATAATCTGTGTTTCTACAATAATCGTACAAGTAAAAAATTCTAAAGAAAGAAATTACGACAATTTTCATATTGTTATAAAATACTAAGTTATAAGTCGACGAAAGCTAAACAGAGAATTTCTTTCAAAATGCGCAATGTTTAAAAAATTATAATATACCTGTGGTTTTCATTCAATTATAAAAATAAAAATGCTAGATAATATTCGAATTCCAACATGATCTCAAAAACTTAGTATTCAGAAATCTGACAACATAAGAAATCTAGCACCAACGTCATTTCCCTCCATTTCTTCTTACACTTGCAACGTATGATGAAAAAAACCTAACACTTGTTTCCCAATTAAAAACTTCTAGATCGAAAACGACGGTTAATCGGACAGCGATATCGCTAACGTAGTTCTAGATAGTACCATTGATAACGTTGATAGCATCTCAGATGATCGAAAACGAGAAGTTGGCGCAATAGAATGTGAAAATTGGGAAAAGGTAGAAATTTCACTGGAAAATCAATATTTGCTTTAGAAAATTAACTGCTTCCTTGATTTGTCCGTACGTAATATGGGCAATTTTTGAGTTTTTATCAATCATGATTTGCCCGTGCCATGCACGTGCATCCATATTACAAATATTATTTAATATTGGAAGTTTTTATTGTAAACTTGCATTTTTTAATCCGAACATTTTTCTGAGTCATTTAGACAAAATTTTCGATTTTGAATAACCAGAGATAAAAGAAAAAAAATTCTGTAAAAGACATGAAAAAAGTGGGCATTATCTGAAAGTTTTTTCTTTCAAAAATATTGATCAATTAAGTGGTTATGTATTTCAGCAATCAAAATCTTCACTTATATAAAATCAAAGAAAAAATCGGTAAAGCACAGCCGAGAATATTAAAACAAATGAAATTTATTAATAATTGGTATTTTTCTTTATCATAGAAGGTATTAATAAAAGTGTTAGGCTATTTAATGTTTTTTTTTTCCCTCACATAACTATTACTCGACAAGTTTATTTATGAATGAAAGCACATAAAGAAAATCAGAAGTACTTATCATATTCTTTCAGCAATCCGGGATTTTCAAAAATATGTATACATATTTATATATATATAATTTTTGGCTAAGAATGAGATTGGGAAATATTTATCGTAAAAGTTTAGTCAACATATTCAGCTTTATGTTTCTATTTCAGTTATTATCTTATCTATCTTTATGAGAAGAATGTGTTGGATTCGTGAAAATATTCGAAATCCGGTTTTCGTCGAATTTACACACTTTAGGTGTCAGAGAACCCGAAAAACATATTTTTACAAAAACTCTGTCTGTCTGTCAGTCAATGTAAACTTTGTGGGTGCTCTAGAAATATTGCACAGAATTCTACAAAACTGTAGATTCTGTTAGACCTTGTTATAAACTATATCTAGGTAGTTTTTGGTGTATATCGCTCAAATGTTGATGCTGCTATTCTGCCTTTTTAAGAATTCTTACAATACCTATACCTCATGAACTAATGAACGCATTTTAATAAAACATCAGATTCAGTTAGCTTCTTATATAAATTAGCATTTTTTAGTTTTTGAAGTTAATTAGTCAATAGGTGGCACAGCTATGCGGTAATATTTAAGATTATCGCAATAACTTTATCTCAAAAACTAATGCACGGATTTTCATAAAACCTCAGATTCAGTTAGCCAGTGATACAAATTAGTATTTTTTAGTTTTTTGAGTAAATTGCTCAACAGGCGGCGCTTATATCCATTTTCTTACGATACCTAGTATAATTCTATCTCAAATACTAATACACGAATTTTTGTCACATCTTAGATTATTTTAGAACTGGAAACAAGTTGTTGCAGATTAGATTTTGATGTAAGTTACCTAACCATTGACGCTGCTACGTTTCATTTTTCTGGAAGTATTAACGTGTATGAGATAGAAGAAAGTTTTGAGGATCCCACATTCGACTAGTTGTATAATGATTCTATAATGATAAAATTTTAGCAATGGAGGTTACTACCGTTTCCATAATTTAACCGTTCAGAAGCGCCGTTTACAGTCTGCAAATAGTTAATTTTAGTGTCCAAAATGCCAAATTGCCTCAATAATATTGAGTAGAAAAGTTTTAGATTATTTTCAACTAAATCTGTTCGTAAATAGTGATATGAATTAATTAAGCGAACATTTTTGGAGAAGAAATGCCTTGCCCCTGAAGGAAATAATAGGTCTATACATCAATAAACTCTGACATTACTCATAATTCTGAACTTTTTACTAGAAGAGACTGGTTTATCTTTCTAGCTAAATCAGCAAAACTGTATGTCTGCATCACTAATATACAAGTATATGTAGCTATTTGGTGCATATGTGACGGTAGTATTAATCTTTTTTCCGATCTTTGCATTTTTTTAGTTTGTTTTAACGAAACAAAAAAATGTCAATATTTTAAAGAAAAAATTTGCCTGTGTATATTTATATTTGTACTAGACGGATGTGGCAATCCTAAAAACCTTCTTCTATCTGAAGTATGTTAATTCTTCAAAATTCGCTACCAAAATGCCAAAATTAAATAACAATCCATGCTCATCGTGGGAATTATATAAACAAAGTAGAATCCGTTAAATTTTGACGAAAGAAAATGTTTGAGAAGGAACTGTTTCAGTAACTTATAATAAACCTACAAAATTAATTATAGTAAAAAATGCATTTTATATTGGTACGTCTAACTCTTAAACAAACGATGTTTATCGTCAAATTAACAAAATATTATTTCTATAAAACGCAATTGTAGAAATTGCTAAAGCTAAACTAAATTTTAATCGTATATGTAAGCAGTAAAAGATAATAAAGATATGTTATTGTGATAAAGTTATCAATTAAAGTTCTTATGCTAGTATTCCAAAATGATAAAAAAGCAAAATTTATTCAACTTTGACTCAATCATCGAATTTTTTTTCCCGTGAAATCTAAACCCGACATCATTTTCACATATCAAAATTTGCTGATGTATATTTCTTATGTGTATTCACGTTTAAAAAAAATTGGCATTTTAATTTGATAATTTTTGATTCAAAACTTGAAGTCTCAATGCTATTAGCTAAAATAGATATTAAACTGTTGATATTCTTTTACATGTAAATCAAATTTTGTAAATGAAGCCAAAATTCATCGGGTAAGAAGATATTTAAATTTCTATTTTTCCCTTTTAATGAAAAAATGGCAACATAAAGATACAGCACTCAACTTTTTCCCTTTTTCCCTTTGCTTTAAATAGAAATAGAGTATTCCTGTTGCCACGATCAGAAAAGAGGTATTAAAAGCTACAAAAAAATTAATATTTCAAAAACAAATTAAGATACAGCTTTCAAACAAATTTCATTTAAAAGTAAATTTTTTTCTTACATGATGTTGTAAAAATTGAAAATGTGAGACATTAAGAAGTGTAAAAACTTTTAGTAGCAAAAATTGCAATACCAAAATTCATTTAAAATTTGAAAGTGTAGCCATGCGCAAATTGACGTATGCGTTACGCACAGATACGTTTGGCCTTTATAATATAGATATGAAATTCCGTGCATTAGTACTTAAAATAGGACTATTGCAGATATCGGGAAAAGTGCAACATAAAAGGGCCACATGTTGGGCAATGTATACAAAAAGGTAAACAGTAATAATGTTTAATAAGCGATATCTAAATCTGAAGTTAGATGAAAATTCGTGCTTAATTCTTGAGATAGTGTTATTTCAGGAATCGCAAAAAAATCAGCATAGCAGGCCATCAGTTGACAGCAAAACGTAAATAAAATTAGCTTATATCAGGGTTTTACTGAATCTGAAGTTTCATAAAAATCCGTGGATTAATTCTTGAGATAAAGCTATTGCGGAAATCGCGGAGCATAGCGTCACTTGTTGAGCAATTTACATCAAAAACTGTTCAGGATCAATCTATATCAGAAACTACCTGAAAATAATTTTTTATTAAATTCCATGCATTAGTTCTTGAGATATAGTTATTGCCAAAATTGTGGAAAATGCAACATAGCAGTACCAACTGTTGATTGATTTACACCAAACTATAAACAACATCAATTCATGTCAAGGACTGATTGAATCTGAATTTTAATCAAAATATGTGCATTAGATATTGAGATAGAGCTGTTGCGTAAATCGTAAAGTACACAGCATGGCACCGCCACCAGTTGAGCGATTGAAACGGAAAACTAATCAGCATCAATCGATATAGTGATAAACCTGAATGTAATTTTTTTATTAAATTTTATGGATTAGTTTTTGAGATACAGCTATTGCAAAAATCGCAACAAATACAGCATAGTAGCACTACCTGTCGAACGATTTGCAAAGGGCATTAATTCTTGAGATAAAGCGCACACAAAACTTATGTCACAGGCAGATAGTCACAGACTCACAAACAGACATTTTATAAAAGCATGTTTTTGGGAATCTCTGACCCCTAAAATGTTTAAATCCGTCGAAAATCGGCATTCAAATATTTTCACAAATCTAATACTTTATTTTTGTAAATATAAAATAAAGTAAAAATATAAAGGATACTTTTTTTGGTTCGGAATGAAATATAGCTGTATAAGTTAACATCTATGAAACATCAAATATGCATCTGCAATGTGTTTTTTTTTTTATTGTATGCGAAAATTACACACAGCATTGATATATTTTTTAAAAAATGTATAAAAACGTGTGAGAAAGGGAAAAAACCATCTATTGGATTGAAACTTCATATTTTAAAAGTTTGGTTAAATAACTTCATTTTCTCTGTTGCTCTACGTGACATATTTCTTCAATAAACATTTAATTCAATCGTAAATATTTCCATCACAGAACTACTGTATACGGCATTTCTCCCCTCTCAATGCATGTTACATTTCTGCTTTCTAAAATGTGAAGATTTTCCGTTTAGAAATATATTTATCCTCGTTAAAATTTACACCTCATTAATATTTACGCCCCCATTAATATTTATAACTTAAGTGACAATGTAAATGGCCTTAGGTGTTTCAAATAAGACTTCTGTATTTTAATATTTATTCTAAAATGTGTGCGAATGTAAGCATTCATGTAACTGTGTAGCGAATGTAACCGTGATATCGTAACTTAATTATTTCGCCCAAAAATATTGCTGGACAAAATTTATGCAAACATTCTTCATCATTTAGTTTTAATAAACGATAATTATAAGATTATTTGTAATTTCTGTGATAAAGAAATGATAAAATTAACTTAATATATGGTTTTCATTTTACATAATTAAAATTACCGTAGTAGTTTACTTTAAATTATTCAATAGTATAAACACTAATTCAATGAAATCTATTAACATTTGCTCTAAATATTTTTATTCTATTATTTTTCTACTATTATTTCAAATAAATATTTAGTTAAATTGTTACTTATAAAACAAATGGAAATAAAATGGGTATTTCTAGCTATTATAGAAAAAAAGTTCAATTTTTATTATTTATATTTTTTATATTGTAGAAACATATTCTAAAGAATTTAAACTACATGAAGAGTTCTGATTCATTAATCTACAAACTAATGTCACGTAGTTCATACGGATCTTGGAATTTCATGAGAATGATATTCTTCTGTAGAAGTATTTTCTTATAGAAAATCTGTGATTAAATAAGACAAAATTTCGAGCGTTTGAACTAAATTCATTTTTCTATTAAAAAATGCTGATATTTCACCTGGAAATGAATGGTACCTGCAGGAACCCTGTGAAAATATGAGTTGTAATTCAATGCTGTTATTTTAATCATATTGTAAGAGTTTGTAATATCAGATAAAATTATAAACTTAAAGAGAAAACAACAACGTGCGCATCAAATTTACTATGACTTTTTTTAATAAAAAGTTTCAGTGATTTCATTAAAATATCTGGAAACGTTTCATGTAAATCTTAAAAGGATATAATTACATCTAACAACGACCAAAAAATTCAATCAATTCAAAATATACGGATAAAAAATACACTTTTTATTTTTTATATTGTTTATAATAAAGCGAAGTACTTTTCTACGGAAGTGGTGAATTATAAACAATCAAACCATATAGTGCGTCTCAAAGGTATATGGACAGAGGATATTTTGAAATAACGGCTCATAAAAGGAAGTCATAATCGTTTGAACTAAATGAATGAGTTGAATTCAATGCTTTCAATTATAAACTTAAAGAGAAAACAACAACGTGCGCATCAAATTTACTATGACTTTTTTTAATAAAAAGTTTCAGTGATTTCATTAAAATATCTGGAAACGTTTCATGTAAATCTTAAAAGGATATAATTACATCTAACAACGACCAAAAAATTCAATCAATTCAAAATATACGGATAAAAAATACACTTTTTATTTTTTATATTGTTTATAATAAAGCGAAGTACTTTTCTACGGAAGTGGTGAATTATAAACAATCAAACCATATAGTGCGTCTCAAAGGTATATGGACAGAGGATATTTTGAAATAACGGCTCATAAAAGGAAGTCATAATCACAAAAGAATAAGAATATGGAATCATGATAAAAAGTTTATTAAATCCAATAGATTTTTTAAATCACCAGATTTTAAAGACAAATATTACATAGGCATGACTGGAAGAAAGCTTGAAATTAGAAAAGGGGAGCATGAATCTTATATTAAATTTGGACGTACTAACACTGCCTTATCTAGAACATATTTAAATGAGGGGATTAAAATATTGTTTAGTGAAAGCAAATTATGTTTCATATCAAATTGTTGTCGTAAGTCTATTATAAGAGAGTCCATTGAAATTTACACGCGTAAAAATTTTGTTTGCAATGATACCGTTTCCTTTATTATTCCTAATTTATGGTTAGAATTAATGAATAAATTCCTCGTGACACCTTGAATGGGATGAACCATGTTGGAATTTTTTTTAGATCATGGTCTATTTTAAGTTATTTTTTTACAATAGAGCGGATGATTTCTTGTTTTTTGTTGTTTATATCTCATTGTCGCGTGCCATTTGTATTGACCGTGAAATGTTTTGAAATTCTATTTTTATTTTTATTATGATTATGGGTCATATTAGACGGATCCGAAACATGTCAATGTCATCTATTTTTTATTATTATAACACCTTTCTTAAGCAAAATAAAATTTTTATTAAAATGAATATGGAATCATAATGTAAGTTTATTGCAACAAAGAAATACAACATACGTTTTCGAGAATTTTTGTAAAAAAATAAAATTCAAAGTAAATTGTCTCAAAAATAGATGGACAACAATGGAAATTGCCTTTATTATCACCGTATCAAAAAAAAGCATTGTCTGCGTATTGTACGAGGCTAACGAAAAAGATAGGCTAACGCAGTACAGTCCAAGTATTTTTTTTTTTTTTTTTTTTTACAGACCGCTGAAGTCATGTGATATTCGAATGCACCAATGAGGATTTATGAAAAGAGTGTCGCGTCACTCTAGCAGTCTGTAAAGAAAAGACATGTGAGATACACCGCGGTAGTCTGTCTTTTTCGTTAGCCTCGGTTTTGTACATGTGACATAACAACATTGCATTAGAGTACATTAGTGGAAGATGCCCTTTCTTGGAGTTACGTACTTTTCACTAATATATTAGCAGATGTGATATTGCGCATTTTAAGTGTACCTATAACACGAACAAAATTGAAATAATCTTTGTATAAAAAGTGCCAAAATAAATAGATTAGCTATTTCCCATTCTCTGTTTGTAATCAGTAAAAGACATTTAAATTCGCTATTTTAATATAAAATTATCAATTTCTTGATATTTTAAGGCTTTTACGATTCTAAAAGTCAACATTATTCTTTCTTTTTCAGTAGAAACTTCTTATTATTTATAATTAAAATTAATGCATGGATAAAAGTTTTCTTTTTAATTTAATAAAAAAGAAAAATGTCTTATTTGCTTAAATGATATTCCCTTTTCAATGAACTAAAATAAAGGAATATATAAATGAAACATATAGCAAAAATAAATAGCAATGACTTCTTTTTCTTCTTAATAAATTAATACCTCTTTATGTTATAAATATTCGATTATCTTATTATATGTTTAAATATTCGGCATTAATTCATGCGTCAGCATAAAAATCTTATTTACTATTAAAATAATTAAAAAAAAATTAATCTCTTTTGAACAAAAAAAAAAGGATCATTTAAAACTTATTGGTAGCAACATATTAGCTTTCCAAATAATAGCTAGTAAGTATAGATTTGAATGGTGTTTACTTAATGTAAAAAAATATCATTGGAACACAAATGCTCAAGATATCATTCAATTATGCGAGCAATAAAAAAATAATTATTTTTTGTAACGGAAATCTTTTATTTGCTAGAAATAAAATATTGATTCTCAGAAAAAGCAAACAGAATATTGCCTACAGTTGTTTAAATTCAAGAAATTTCATGTCGTTAAAGTAATAATTGTTAAACGATTTTCTCTGATAAAACAAACACAAATATATTTCTTATTTGACTATTTCTTAATTTAGAAGTTTTTCATAAGAATTTTTATTTCAAAACTGGTATAAGTGAGAAAAAAAAAAAAAAAAAAAAAAAAAAAAAAAAACAAGAATCTAAAATAGTTTTTGCATAAAAAATATTTATATCTATGTATATATAATCGATTTCATTAATCTATGAATTTTTTCTTTGTATTTTGAATTTTATAATTAAATTTTTGATTCCATTTTGGTTTATAAAAGGATTTTAATTGATTGAAAATACAGAATATATATAGCTGTTTTGTTGTGTTTTTATTTAATTATATTATATATAATGCTGTTATTGTTACTATTAATCTGTGTAGAATATCTCTTTCCTTTGTACCTTGCAAATACTTCTATTGTACCATCATGTTTTAAATTCTTTTACTATCATAAAATTGTAATTTATATTGCACCCTGTTTTCATTAAAAATTTCAGCTAATATTGTTATTTGAACTTGAAATGTAAACTTTGATTCTAAGGTATTATAAGATTTTCTGAAAATGGTACATTGTTTTATATTTGTTGTATTTAAACAACACGTTATGACATCTATAATTTAACCCTCTAAGCGTTTGGCCCGTAATATTCCGTACACTAAGCTCCAGGTTTCACTGCAACATAAGCAATGTTTAAGATAATATAATTCTATAGATTTAATGAATTTTCAAAGCATTGAAGAATAATTAAGACTCTCAAGGATTACATTTATATTCCTAAATAAGATTTTTTATGTAATATTGAAAGAATCATATTTTATTAGCATTTAAGACAAAATGCATAGAAAACAACATTGCAAATTTACCCATTTGCAAGACGCTTGGAGAGAGAAACCAATTTACCTTGTATACATTTAACAAGTGACAATATTTCTATGCAATCATGTTTTTTCCTTTACATAAAACCTTCTTTTGTGCTAAATAGCAAGGTCTTACTTCAATCACATAAACTTTATAATATTTTAGAGTAAGCATTGGGGAGGGGGGGAGAGGTATTTTCAATTGGCACAGAACCTCAAAATTTCGAATGAGAGAGGTCTTAACTAAACAAGAAAAAAAATCAAAAGAATATATGTATGTATTTATAATTTCTTATATATAAATAATTGTGGGATTTTCCATAATCGAGATTTTCAGATTTCCATCCATTTTTACGGTTTCGTTCGTCTGACGAAAGCCTATTCGTCTCTGTCCTCTGTCTGTCTGTCCGTCATAGAATCTGTACATAAAACCTGTATAAATGAGAGGCTTAAATTTTGTGTACTTACAGTTGAATACCTGATGTCACCCTACAAATCAGAAAATTTCGAAAAGTTTGCTACTTTAATTAAATCAATTTTATTAATGCCATTTGTTCAATTTTACGATTTTAATTTTAAAAGAAAACATTAATTTCAATCTCTCATACAGTCATCATATCATTTTAGCAAATTTTCTTTCTTCCCATGTGTCGCTTCCGGAAATTCGATTCAAAACACTACCCAGCTAAAAATGAACTCTAGTGAAACTGCAAAGAAAATGCAGTTGCGAAACTGTGGTGATTTTGCACAAATCACTGCAGTTTTTTCGAAGTCAACAACTACAAAATCACTACAGTGAATGTATAGTTCATAACTACACATTTTCTGCAGTGAATTTGAAGTTAAATGCCCCTCCCACCCAAAAAAATTGGCTCTGCTGGCGCCATCTATTGACCATTCTGGTAAGCTTCCTTTTTAACATTTCAAAGGCAGATTTTGACTGTGGAAACAGTTGTACTCGAACTGACGATCCCAGGTACAGGAGAGACACGCTTTGACCACTTGCCCGTTGAGACTTGTGTGGTTAGTGTTGTGCGAGGTATAAAGGGGAGGCATTTCAATTAAAGGTTATTTGTTGCAAAAGCTGAATGGCAGGCAGAAAAATTGGATGTTTTAAAGAGCTTTTATTTTATTATTTATTTATTTATTGTAATTCGTTATGTGAGCGTGTATTTTAAAAAATAATTTAACATTAAATGAATTAAACAAATACTTTAGCGAATTAGCTAAAGCAAATGAATTGGTTTTTCTTCTGAATTTAAAAATCAGTAAATATTTAATAAAATAATTTTATTTTTAGGCTAATTGCGAAAATAATAATTTTTTATTATGAATTATAATGTAATTACATGCGTTGTGTTAATTTTATAAAATATATATTTTTGACATGGAAGTACTTACTTTAATAAATTATGGGCCGGTAATTAATATTTTTTACTTAGAATAAAAATTCATTTTATGTCGTTTAATGATACGGTAAAACATATTTTTTATTATTGTGTTAGAATAATAATTTATTATTTATAAATATTTTTTAATTTAAAAATTATATATATATATATATATATATATTTATTTATTTATTTATTATTATTTTATTTATTTATTTATTTATTTATTTATTTATTTATTTGTAGTGAGTTTTTTAAATAGGGAATATTTCTGAATCTTTCTTGCAAATTAAAAAAAAATAAACGAATTTTAGAGGCTTTTCTGACAATATAATTTTTTTAGGAATTATAATGTAATTAAATGTGTTAATTTAAGAAATATATATTTGTAAAAAGGAAAAATTAATTTTATAAAATAAGAATATAATATTGTGTTAGAATAATAATTTATTATTTATAAACATTTTTTAATTTAAAAATTAAATTAAAATAATATATATATATATATTTGGTAGTGGGTTTTTTAAATGGGGAATATTTCTGAATCTTTCTTGCAAATTAATAAAAATAAACGAATTTTAGGAAATTTTCTGATAATATAATTTTTTTAGGAATTATAATGTAATTAAATGTGTTAATTTAAGAAATATATATTTGTAAAACGGATAAATTAATTTTATAAAATAAGAATATAATATTGTGTTAGAATAATAATTTGTTATTTATAAACATTTTTTAATTAAAAAATTAAATAAAAATAATATATATATATTTTTTTGGTAGTGAGTTTTTTAAATGGGGAATATTTCTGAATCTTTCTTGCAAATAATAATAATAATAATAATAATAATAAAATAAATAAATAAATTAAAAAAAAAAAACGAATTTTAGAGGGTTTTTTGATAATATAATTTTTTTAGGAATTATAATGTAATTCAATTTGTTAATTTAAGAAATATATATTTGTAAAAAGGAAAAATTAATTTTATAAAATAAGAAGTTCATAATTAATAACTTTAAATTAGAATAAGGACTCATTTTATGTCGTTTTTATTTTTTAATGTAGCATATGTTTTTAATGATTATGTAGATATATTTGATTGTTAACTTATCTACATTTTTACCTAAAAATAAAATAGAAACATTAATTTAATTTTCTTCTTTTTTTTTCTTTGGTAAATAATTTTTTACAAAGGGAAATTTCTGATTTTTTTAAAATTTTCATATAAAAAATGACTGGATTTTTCAATATATTTATGACTTGTAAAATAACTTTAAACACTTTTAATAATTTAATATTTGCATGAAATAAGAAACTTTGATGTGCTTTTAAAATGAATACATAATTAGAAAATACATTTCAATTAACTGATGAAGTATTCTTTTTTCTTTCTACGATTCATTAAGTTTAGATAGAATAATAATTTTAAAGAGCGATTTAAAAAATTATTTGATGATTCAAATATTTGTATGTCGATTTCAAAATGAAGTAATAGTAAATTAATTGCAAGTAATTTTCAGTTATGAAGATGGAGATGTATGGGGGCAGGAAGCAGAGGAGCTCGTTGGATTTTAAAATTTAATTAAATAAAATTTCCTCTTCTTTTTTTTCAAAAACCTAATGTAAATTTTTCGAGTAACTTAGAAAGAAAGAAAATGAAATTTTCAATTAAGGAGGGGGTTGTAGACTCATTGCCCCTCCCTGGATTTTGAAATTTAATTAGCAATTTTTCCTCCAATTTACAAAAGCATAATAAAATTTATTCTTTTAGTGTGATTTAATAAAGAAAAGAAGAATTTTTCGTGAGGGGTGGGGGAATAGATGAGCCATTTTCCCTCACTCGATTTTGAAATTTAACTAATTTTTTTCTCCGATTTTTGAAAAAATACTAAAATTCAATCTTTTTCTTTAGCTTAAAATATAAGAACTAAGAATTTTCTTTTAGGGGGAGGAAGGTAGAGGAAAGTATTTGCCCCTTCCTAAATTAAAAACAATATACATATACATTAACAAAATTTTTCTTTTCTGATATTTTCAAAAGCATAGTAAAATGTACAATTTTCAAGAAATTTACAATAAAAAGTAAGAAGAAATTTCGCATTAAGGGGTTGGTGAGTGAAAGGCCCATTGTCCCTCATAACTTTTGAAACTTAATATATTTTTTCTCTGATTTTGATAAACCTCGCAAAATTTATTCCTTTAGAGTAACTTAAATTAAAGGAACTAAGAAATTTCCGTTGTATGCAGGGGGCACAGGTAGTCGCTACCCCTCACTGGATTTCGAAATGTAATTTAGTGAAATTAATTTTTTTCTCTTAGCTTAAAATAATAAAGGAACTAAGAATTTTAAGTTAGGGGGAAGGAAGCATAGATAGGGACGCCCGTGTCTGAATTAAAAAAAAAGAAATGGATTTTAATGTATTAAAACTTGTAATTTCCAAGTAACAAAACAAAGTAAGGAACTAATAAATTTTTTACTACGGAAGTGATTCGATGGGATAAGAAATCCCTAGTTCGATTTTGAAGCATATTTGAGATTATTTTTCTCCGATTAAATTCTGAGAATTTATCGGACAATAACTACAGTTATTCGAGAGATGCATTGGAAATGTACTTCAAAATTAATGGTTGGATAATAACTTTAAATTCACTGCAGTGATTATACGGTTATAAAGTCATATGTTTTTTAATTTTTGATTATAAAATGACTTTATAAAAACTACAGTGTTTTCAAAGTTAATAGCGCACAAAATGTTTAAAATAAATTACTGCAAAATCACCTTTAATGAACTACAAAATAACTGAAGTGATTTTATAGTTGATAGTGCACTACAGAAAGACTAGAGAAATTTTAGAAAAACCTCAAAAACACTTCACTTCTACAAAAAAACTGCAGTTCATTTTTAGCTGGGTAATGTTTACAGCATTTTCTTAAATTGTTTCTATCAGAAAATGGATCCACCTCGTTATAACAAATGGAAAAGTTTGTCTTTTTGGATTTATCTAGTCTTATTTTTTTATTTTCTCTTTATTTAGTATTTTAATTTCAATGTATAATTTTCAATCTACTTATTTTGTTTATTTCTTTTATTTCCGATTTTTTCCCTATCAATTTCTATTCTAAGTCTTTGGCAAAACTTTTGTCTTCTGCCGGTGTTTCTTTGAGCATTTATAATATTTCCAATGATTTAGCCTCCATAGTGTTGCCTAAAATTAAACTAGTTGGATGTGTCAATCCCAAAACTTTCTTCTATCTCATAAGTACATTTTAATATTTAAAAAAAAAAGAAAAAAAAAGAAAACGTGGTGACACCAAAGTTACCCACTATCGAATTTCCTCGAACATTTGGCCTAGCCTAATGAGATTCTGGTATCCGAAAAGCCTAAAACGCAAAATTTAATTAATATTCTGAGAAAATGAGCTT
The DNA here is from genome assembly GCA_964019185.1 of Maratus speculifer. Lineage (NCBI taxonomy): Eukaryota > Metazoa > Arthropoda > Arachnida > Araneae > Salticidae > Maratus > Maratus speculifer. Next base: position 186,268,300 of record OZ025290.1, read on the forward strand.
AGTAGTGCCTCATGTTGGGTAATTTATACTAAAACCTAATAAGCATCTATTTATGCCAAGACCTAACAGAATCTGGAATTTGATGGAATTTCGTCCATTAGTTCTTGAGATATAGTTATAACAAAAAAAATTGCAAAACGTAGCACAGCAACACCGTATCTTGGACAATTTATGCCAAAACGTAAAAAAGCGCCTAATTATGTTATGGTGTAAAAGAATCTGAAGGTTGATGAAATTCTGTGCATTAGTTCTTGAGATATAGCTAGTTAAAAAAAAACCGTGTAAAATATAGCACAGCAGCACCATTAGTTGAAGGATTTATAACAAAACGTAATTATCGTGTAATTATGTTATATGTCATTTTGTAACAAAATCTGAAGTTTGATGAAATTCTGTGCGTTGGTTGTTGAGATATAGCTATCGGAAAAATTGTGCAAAATGCAGCATAGCTGCACCACCTGTTGCAAGGTTAATACCAAAATGTAATCAGCGTCTAATTATGTTATATATTCTAGTGTAACAGAATCCAAAATTCGAGGAAGTTCTCTGCATTTGTTCTTGAGATATAGCTATCGCAAAATCGTGCAAAATGTAGCATAGCAACGCCACCTATAGGGCAGTTCACACCAAAACCTTATCAGCGACTATGTATCTCAAGGTATCGCGGAATCTGAAGTTTGGTGAAATTCTGTGCATTAGTTCTTGAGATAGTTATCATGAAAATCATGAAAAACGTGGCATAGCAGCGCCACCTGCGGGCCAATTTGCACCAAAACTTAATCAGCGTCTATGTATATCAAGGGGTCACAGAATCTGAAGTTTGGTGAAATTCTGTGCATTAGTTCTTGAGATAAAGCAATCTTAAAAATCATGAAAAACGTGGCATAGCAGCGCCACCTGCTGGCCAATTTACACCAAAACTTAATCAGCGTCTATGTATATCAAGGGGTCACAGAATCTGAAGTTTGGTGAAATTCTGTGCATTAGTTCTTGAGATATAGCAATCTTGAAAATCATGAAAAACGTAGTATAGCAGCGCCACCTGCAGACCACTTTTCACCAAAAACCAATAGGCACTAATTCATATCAAGGTCTAACTGAATATAAAATTTTATTAAATTTCGAGCATTAGTTCTTGAGATAGAGTGCTCACAAATTTTTTGTCACATACAGACAGACAGACAGACAGACGGACAGACTCACAGACAGACATTTTCTAAAAATAGTCAAAACGTGTTCAGGACCTTCTAAAACGTATAAATCCGTCGAAAACCGGAAGTCGAAAATTTTCATGAATCCAATACTTTCTTCTTGTAAAGATAGAAGAAAGTAAAAAAACTTGATTCGCAGAAAAAGAAACAGTATTGAAAGTTAAAAAAATATTCATTTGATTTTTATTTTATGTTTGTAATTAATTTTTCATTATACATACGAAAGACTTGATTTTTACCCTTTTTTTTCTTTTTAAATATTTTTGAGAAGATCGTGTATCAACTTCCGTCAGGTCGATATGATGTCACCATCTGAGCAATGAAACATATGTGAATTTTAATAAATCCTATTTATAAGCATTTTAAGTGTATTTTTAAAATTTTTTAGCATCTTTTACTTTATATTGGAGGTTAATTATAATTAATGTTATTCTGTGATATTATATAATGTGTTTCTGATTTTATTAAATATCTCTTTAATTTTAAACTTTTGATTCAGACTTAATACGCTTAGTTATTAGAAATTTTAATATGACATTTTAAAAAGGATTCATAAATGTTTTATGATTTCTTTCCTAGTGATGAACGTTGGGAATAAAAACGAAACAAAAACGCTTACATTTTCTTTAAGCTAAATAAACCAGAAATTCAAAGTTACGGAAATCCTATTAAGACATGTTACACAATACTTTTAGTGTAATTATGAATTTTTGAATTCTTATTATATTGAAAAGCTTTTAATGTAATGACATAGCCATTAAAAGCAGAGAGTATAGATTTTCTCATGTATTATATCCAGTTTAAGGAACATATTTTATTTAAATTTTAATAAAGATGCATTTAAAGATGAAACTACATTTTTTTCAGTATCATTATTTATTTATTAATTTTTTAAAAATAATCATTTTGAAAGAAAAATATATTGTGTCGTAACTATTTTTGAATGACTGGTTTAAATATTGAATAAATTATTCAGTTTTATTTGTTTTGTTTTTCGAAAAGACTTTTAACGAGATTACTTTTATTGTGGGATAGGGATAATAAAATTATTAGTTGTATAAGTAAATTGCAATACTTTTTTTTCTCGCAGACAATGGCTGGTGGCAATAATTTAAATTTTGTTATTAAAAAATAAATTATGAAAAGAAGAAAAATGGAGTTGATATAAAGACATAATTATGGCATCATAACGGCATACAGTTTTATGATTTTATACTGAAGCTAAAAAGAGAAAACTGCCATCAGTGTTTGTAATTAGCACACAGACACAAAATTCCATATCGTTATGTAATGAAATGTTTTACAAATTCACAGACTTGCAAATCTTTGAAAATGAGAATCGTAGCACACAAAATTAATCTGGAGGTTCGTTGGTTGTTTTTTCGGCTATTGCGGCCATTTTTAGGCATTCATAAAAGGAAAAAAGTTTCAGTCTTTCAATTCAATGTAATAATTTTTCCTTTGAAATTTTTTCTATGATTTTTAAAGTTTCTTGTTTCACAGAGGTTTTTTACATATGTGTGTAAAAGGAGATTGGTTACAATTCTTTAACCCTGTCTGCGCAGTAAATTTTGACGAGATTTGCGACGTTTTCGCGTGTTTTTTTTTTTTTTTTTTTTTTTTTTTTTTTTTTCAGGATAGTTACAATTGTTATCATAGAATCTTAATTCACGTTTTTCTATCACGATTATTTGTTGAAATCCGCACATTTTACCACGAACTTCTGACGAAAATCGTATTTTTTACCATATCTTTTGACAGATTTTCCTTTTTTTGTATGATTCTTTGACGAAATTCGTGTTTTTTGCGATGATTCGATGGAATTTGGGTTTTATTTCTGCGATCATTTGGCGAAATTCGCGTTTTATTTCCACGATATTTTGACAAAACTCATATTTTTACTGTAATCCTATGAAGGATTTTTTTTTCATGATCTTTTTTTAAAAAACACGGTAGTTTATCGCAAAAATAGGCAAATTTTGCAACAGTTTTGCACGACCAATGAGCAAAATTTTTCGATATCTTCAGTCTAAACTAAAATGTCTGAAATTCAGACATTTAAGTGACTGAAAGGGATGATTTAATTTTAATTTAAAAAGCATTACTTTTTCCAGACACGAATTATGCGTCTGAATTTCAGATACTTTAGGCGACTAAATCGCAGCCATTTTTTCGGTAGGCATTATACGTAGCCATGTTTGACTACGGTGAATCCTGGAAAAATATTTGGCCATGGTTCTACCCCATCCACCCTCTCCATTTTAGGGGCACCCAAAGTAGCTATGCAATTTTTGTAAATCAGATAATTTATATATATATTTTTTGTTTATATTTTTAGATATTTATTTCTTTAATTTTGGCATCATACTCATTATGATTAATATTTTGAACTTGTAGAATAGAACAAGATTAAAAAGAGAAAAATTATTTATGAAAATACAGTAAAATTTCTGAATAAGGGGCAGCTAGAGAATTTCTCCTCAGTTTGAAGGTGTCTGCTTTTTTCAGGTAAACAGACATAAAACATATATATGCTGTGAATGAAAAATGTTTTTTATAAATAGTGGTGTTATCTAATTAGGAGGGTTCAAAGGAGGTTTTACTGCAAAACCTTCATATGGAAAAATTTATTTAGCAAACATTCACCCTTTTCAAAAGAAGCATACATGTTTACCCCAGAAAATCTTACACTTTCGAATTAGAAAACAAATTCAGCATACCAGAAGTGCTCGTTATTGAGGTTTTATATAGATTTTTTTTATACATCTGGTCTGCATATAGATTTTTTTATTTAGTTAGTTTTTAATTTTAATCTACTTCTGATGCTTAAAATAATGATTATAATCAAAACACTGTCGCATCTAAACATTAAATTAAAAATATAAGCATTATAAAAATTGCGTATCTAATTTAAGGCCCCTAAAATAGTAAGGAGAGGGAAATGGACACTGCCCAGTTTGCCCAGGCTTCAAACAAACCCATAAGAATTCTTTCTTAGCCAACTGTCATATTAATTGTACACAAAATAGTTGCATTCATTAGATTTCAGCAAAAACATGTTTATTAAATTTCAGTAAACCTTCACTTGTGTCACTAAAATTGGTACTGAAAAAAAAATTAGAAAAGAGAAATGAAACATTGTGTAGTGGTTTTTATAACGACCTATTATCTGCACGAGGGATATAGATCCAAGGGTGTTGGCCTCCTTAGGGGTCTTTCTAAGGGAACCTAACCCGTATTTACACAAGGTTACCCAAGTTTCGAAGAAAACCACGGAAAGAACGGTTAGACCTACGAGTTCGATTTGATTCGGTCCCAGCACTTCCTGCCTACCAACTTCTCGAGCAGATCATCTTGGCCACTGGTACGGCCGTTAATTCGAGATCATACCGTTGTATAAAGAGAAGTAACAAATACTGTAAATTCATTTGAATCAAAGAATCAATTAAACAACTATCCACAATTTTATCATTATCTAATTAATTAAGGATATTATTAAATCAAAATAAGAAAAATTAAAATCTTCTTCTAGTATTCATTTTGTAATATATATATACACTATATTGCCATTGATTATGGGACACTTGCGATTTTAGACATTTTACTAAATATCTAGAAAAATACATGAGGAATCATCTCGAAACTCTTAGTGTACAAATATAATAGTAAAAGTCATACATCTCCGTGAAGATTTTTTCCCGAAATTCCAAAGGGGATCGTTAACAAATTAAAAAAGAATGAATATCTTTTGAATAACCCTGTCAAAACTAATGTAGCAAAAGCGCTCAAACTCCAGATTATGATTGAATGCCTTATTGTAATACACTGTGTTCACTTTTATGCAAATAGCATACATACTCGCAGAGTAATTAAGGGTTTTATAAAAATGGTCCCAAATTTTTCCAAGTTTTTCCCTTATAATTTTCAGAATTCTTAATATAAAATAATATATTTTTCCGAAAATATGACAAACAACATTGCACACAGTACCCTGTAATCCGAATTAAAAAATAATAAAAATTGTATGAAAAATGAGTAGGTTTACTAAATATTTTTTTACTGCGCGTGCGTCAAAGATATCAAAATTTCATTTGCATATTATGTTAGCTAAATGTATAGAGCAACTTTTGTAAAAGTCTCAAAATTATAGCTTGAAAATTCTGAAAGTAATCGTCTATAGAAAAAGGACAAAATCCGTTGTTTCCAAAATGAAGCAAAAAAATGAGGGATTTTATCCAAAAGTAGTCGTAACATCCCGTATTGTGTATTCTATATTGAGACTAATCAATGAATATATGGATACAACCCCTCTTGTTTTTGCTTCATTTTGAGAATAACGGATTTTCAACTTATTCGATTGACGATTATTTTCAGAATTTTCAAGTTATGATTTTGTGACTTTCACGAAAGTTGCTCTATACATTTAGCTAACATAATATGCAAATGAAATTTTGATATCATTGACGCATGCGCAGTAAAATATTATTTAGTAAACCAACTTATTTTGTATACAATTTTCATTATTTTTTAATTCTGATTACAGGGTACTGTGTGCAGTGTTGTTTTTCATATTTTCTGAAAAAAATATTATTTTATATTAAGAACTCTGAAAATTATAAGGAAAAAACTTGGAAAAATTTGCGACCATTTTTATAAAAACCTTAATTACTCTGCAAGTATGCATGCTATTTGCATAAAAATGAACACAGTGTATTACAATAAAGCATTCAATCATAATCTAGAGTTTGAGCGCTTTTGCTACATTAGTTTTGACAGGGTTATTCAAAAGATATTCATTCTTTTTTAATTTTTTGACGGTCCCCTATGGAGTTTAGGTAAAAAATCTTCACGGAAATGTATGACGTATACTATTATATTTATACACTAAGAGTTTCGAGATGATTCCTCATGTATTTTTCTAGATATTTAGTAAAATGTCTAAAATCGCAAGTGTCCCATAATCAATGGCAATATAGTGTACACTGGTGTCCAAAAGTTAAGCATAATTGGCAATTAAGTAAGTAATGAAAGAAATATAAATCGAAATGTGGTGAAACTCCAGGTGTGTAAACAAAATAGTACGCGTCATATATTTTCGCGAAGAGTTTTCCCTGAAATCGAACAGGGGACCGTCAACAAATTGAAAAAGAACGAAGATCTTTTGGATAACCCTGTCAAAACTAATGTAACAAAAGCGTTCAAACTGCATATTATGATTAAGTGGCTTATTGTAATGTACTGTGTTTATTTTTATAAGGATAGCATGGATACTCGTAGAGAAATTAAGGTTTTTATAAAAACAGTCCTAAGTTTTTTGCTTATAATTTGCAGAGTTCTTAGTATAAAATAATGTTCTTTTCTGAAAATATGACAAACATCATTGTACACAATACCCTGTCATCAGAATTTTAAAATAATAAAAATTGTATGAAAAATGAGTAGGTTTAGTAAATAATTTTTCATTGCGCGTGCGTCAACTATATCAAAATTTCATTTGCATATTGTGTTAGCTAAATGTATAGAGCAACTTCTGTAAAAGTTTCAAAAACATAGCTTGAAAATTCTGAAAATGGTCGCCTATAGAATCAACTCAAAATCCTTATTCCTAAAAGGAAGCAAAAAGATGAGGGGCTGTATCCATATTCCAATGTTTAGTGCCTACACAATATTGCACGTACGACTATATTTGGATAAAACCCCTGATTTATCCAAATGTTTAACCAATTATGCTTACTTTTGGACACCAGTGTATATATATATATATATATATATATATACAGGGTGTCCCTAAACGAATGGTATATACGCTAGGGGGTGATAGAACACATCAAGATGAGTAATAGTAAATAGGAAACCAAGGGTCCCAAATGTTTTCCAAAGGAGATAGCCGCCATTAAAGTTTGGGGTCCAAAATTTCAAATACACATAAAAAACGAAAAAATTGGTCGATTGATTTGCGGTTTTCACTAAAAATATTCTTTATGTTGGTATTTTCTTGAAAATAAATTATAAAGATAAATTTCAAAAAATGCCGATAGAGGGCGCTTTAGACTTTGAAGTAATTAAAAACTATTTTTTGCCGTGATTTTTTGCATATCATTAAATGGTTTCGTAAGCTTAGGCTTACGAAACTTAAATTTTGAGCTCAAAACCTGAACAGTTGGAAGCGGTTAAGTAGCACAAATTTAACTGTGTTCAGAGGGTTTAAATTAAAATGATTATAAAAAACGGAAAAATTGGTCGATTGATTTGCGGTTTTCACTAAAACTATTCTTTATGTCGGTATTTTATTGAAAATGAATTATAAAGATAAATTTCAAAAAATGCCGATAGAGGGCGCTTTAAACTTTGGAGCAACGAACAACTACTTTTTACATTATTTTTTGCATCTGATTAAATGTTTTCGTAAACTTAGACATTAACTTAAATTTTGAGCTCAAATTCTCAATAGTTGGGAGTGGTTAAGTAGCACAAACTGAACTGTGTTCAGAGGGTTCAAATTTCAAGAGGTGTCAGTATCTTCTTGAAAATGAATTTTAAAGATAAATTTCAAAAAATTCCGTTAGAGGGCGCCTTAAACTTCAGAGTAACCAACAACAAATTTTAACCGTTATTTTTTGTATCTAATTAAATGCTTTTCAAAATTTGTTAAATGTTTTCGAAATCTTAGATTTAATCTTAAAGTTTAAACTCAAATTCTGAATCGTTGGGAGTGGCTAAGAAGCGCAAAATGAAGTGAGTTCAGGAGTTGAAGTTTAACCCCCCCCCACACACACACACACCCCCTCGAACACAGTTCACTTTTGCGCTACTTAAACACTCGCAACGACTCAGAATTTGATCTCAAAATTTGAATCTAAGCATTTGAAAGCATTTAATGCGATAAAAAAAATAACGGTTAAAAATAGTTGTACGCTACTCCAATTTTTAAGGCGCCCTCTATCGGCATTTTGTGAAATTTATCTTTAAAATTTATTTTTAAGAAAACACTGATTTAAAGAGTAGTCTTAGCAAAAACCGCAAACGAATCGACTAATTTTTCCGTTTTTTCATAGTTTTCCGTTTCGTTTGAAATTTAAACCGTCTGAACACAGTTCAGTTTGTGCTACTTAACCACTACCAACTATTCAGATTTTGAGCTCAAAATTTAAGTTTAAATCTAAGCCTACGAAACCATTTCATGAGATGCAAAAAATAACGGCAAAAAATAGTATTAGGATGGATTATTTCGTTAATTCAAAGTCTAAAGCGCCCTCTATCGGCATTTTTTGAAATTTATCTTTATAATTCATTTTCAATAAAATACCGACATGAAGAATAGTTTTAGTGAAAACCGCAAATCAATCGACCAATTTTTCCGTTTTTTATAATCATTTGAAATTTAAACCCTCTGAATACAGTTAGGTTTGTGCTACTTAACCGCTTCCAACTATTCAGATTTTGAGCTCAAAATTTAAGTTTAAGTCTAAGCTTACGAAACTATTTAATGAGATGCAAAAAATCACGGCAAAAAATAATTTTTAATTACTTCAAAGTCTAAAGCGCCCTCTATCGGCATTTTTCGAAGTGTATCTTTATAATTTGTTTTGAAGAAAATACCAACAAAAAGAATAATTTTAGTGAAAACCGCAAATCAATCGACCAATTTTTCCGTTTTTTATGTGAATTTGAAATTTTGGATCCCAAACTTTAATGGGCGCGATCTCCTTTGGAAAACGTTTGGGACCCTTGGTTTCCTATTTACTATTACTCGTCTTGATGTGTTCTATCACGCCCTAACGTATGTACTATTTGTTTAGGGACACGCTGTATATTTATCGACATTGTGTTTCGAAAATAATCAGGAATTATTTCAAGTAAAATCACTATAATTCGTAATTATGAAAATCTACTAATTCTACATTTTTCGATACATTTATATGATAAAATTGTACAAATTAATTGGTAAATGTGGAATCCCAAAAATTGGAACCACTAGAAAAATTTATGAATTAAAATAATAAATTTTAATTAAATTAATAAAAATAAATGTCAATTTTATTTATAAAACCAAACAATAGCAGTATATGTCCTAGAATTATGAAATTTATTCTCAAACCTTTTCTTTGTATCAGACTTAAAACTATTTAATTTATGAAAAATATTTGTTTTATTGATTTAGGGAAGCAATAAATTCAAAATAATTGGATTAAAAAAGAATACTATTAAATGTATGAAAATATATCAGTCTGATTAAGCATTCTTTCTACCGGAAGGAAAAATACATAGAAAGAAATATCATGCTATATTTTAATCTTGTTAAACAGAAATCTTTTTTGCATCTTAGACTTTGAATTTCGAGATAAAAATAGATAATGCAACAAACAAGACAGCAGAAATGAGATTAGTTTCTGAATATTTCTGCATTTCTTATTGTATACTGTCATGATGAAAAGTTTCTGGTCTAAAATAAACATCTTTTTAATTAATTTTGTTTATATGTTTCTAATTCATACATTCTTTTTAAAAGACAAACACTGAAATTACATTTTATTGAAGGGAAAATGAAATAAAATAATTATACACAATTCAAAGCATTAAAAGAAATTATGTATATTCTATGGATATTATAATAATTTAATATTTAATGTAAATGTTAATACAGATTTTTAAGGATTTAATTCTTTATATGCCAAGTTATGAATTCTTGAAAATTTTCTTTTAAAAAGTAGTTTTCGTATATTTTTGAAATTATATTAGAAAATTTAGATAATCATTTATTAAATTTTAATCGAATTTGGTAAATTAAAATTAATTAATTAGAGTTATAAGGATTTTGTGAAATATTTATAACTCCTCTAATATATTTTTTTTTAATTTAAAGCATGCTTTTAGTATTTTATAGAATTATAAAATGTACAAATTTAATGCTTTTATAATAGAAATATAAAAATATATTTCCTTACTGAGGTTTCTCTCCCCCCCCCCCAAAAAAAAACATACGCGCACAGTCTTTTAACATCAAATAAGCTGAAATTTTTCCAATTTAAAAAAATCATCCTTATTAAAATATTTTTCGTTTTGTGCAACCAATAATGGTTTCGGAATAAAATAAAGTAAAGTATCTGTAACTCATTATTAACAACATTACTACTAATAGATATATTAATTAATTTTATACTAATTGTGATTTCAGTGATATTTAAAAGCATCATCCGAGTATAAAGGTTTAATGTTTAATAGTTCGGTCACCCAAATCTGAAGAAGACCATGGAGACTTACGGCCGCTACAAAAACACAATCTAGAATTCTTTTAAGAATAAAACGAAATCCTTTTAAATGATAAAGTATGCATCCATATTTAATTCTATTGTGTGCATTAAAGACCCTCTGAATTTAAGTAATCGGCGTCATAGCTATGCTTAGTTAAATGTAAAAGGTTAAATACGAAAACGTATTAACTATATTAATGCATGGAAATTTTTCCAGAGAGAAAATTCGCCTTGAATACAACATTTCAAATGAAAATCAAATTTCAAATTATTTTAATTGCTTATAGGCGTTAATGCCAACATAGTGAAAAAGATTCCATGCCGGGAGTCGCACCCGGGCCATCAGTATAGCGCACTGACGTTCTACCGACTAAACCACATGGAACGACAACCAGCCTGAAACCTTCTCACTATAGTGTGTTGGCAAGGCTACAATCGCAGCACAAGATGGAATATATATTCTGAGAGCCACCGATTTCGGGGCAAACACAGAATTCAAATAGAACCAGCATCGTTGAATATATTAATGCATGGAAATTTTTCCAGAGAGAAAATTCGCCTTGAATACAATATTTCAAATGAAAATCAAATTTCAAATTATTTTAATTGCTTATAGGCGTTAATGCCAACAAAGTGAAAAAGATTCCATGCCGGGAGTCAAACCCGGGCCATCAGTATAGCGCACTGACGTTCTACCGACTAAACCACATGGAACGACAACCAGCCTGAAACCTTCTCACTATAGTGTGTTGGCAAGGCTACAATCGCAGCACAAGATGGAATATATATTCTGAGAGCCACCGATTTCGGGGCAAACACAGAATTCAAATAGAACCAGCATCGTTGAATATATTAATGCATGGAAATTTTTCCAGAGAAAAAATTCGCCTTGAATACAATATTTCAAATGAAAATCAAATTTCAAATTATTTTAATTGCTTATAGGCGTTAATGCCAACATAGTGAAAAAGATTCCATGCCAGGAGTCGAACCCGGGCCATCAGTATAACGCACTGACGTTCTACCGACTAAACCACATGGAACGACAACCAGCCTCAAACCTTCTCACTATAGTGTGTTGGCAAGGCTACAATCGCAGCACAAGATGGAATATATATTCTGAGAGCCACCGATTTCGGGGCAAACACAGAATTCAAATAGAACCAGCATCGTTGAATATATTAATGCATGGAAATTTTTCCAGAGAGAAAATTCGCCTTGAATACAATATTTCAAATGAAAATCAAATTTCAAATTATTTTAATTGCTTATAGGCGTTAATGCCAACATAGTGAAAAAGATTCCATGCCATTCCATGTGGTGTAGTCGGTAGAACGTCAGTGCGCTATACTGATGGCCCGGGTTCGACTCCCGGCATGGAATCTTTTTCACTATGTTGGCATTAACGCCTATAAGCAATTAAAATAATTAGAAATTTGATTTTCATTTGAAATATTGTATTCATGGCGAATTTTCTCTCTGGAAAAATTTCCATGCATTAATATATTCAACGATGCTGGTTCTATTTAAATTCTGTGTTTGCCCCGAAATCGGTGGCTCTCAGAATATATATTCCATCTTGTGCTGCGATTGTAGCCTTGCCAACACACTATAGTGAGAAGGTTTCAGGCTGGTTGTCGTTCCATGTGGTTTAGTCGGTAGAACGTCAGTGCGCTATACTGATGGCCCGGGTTCGACTCCCGGCATGGAATCGTTTTCACTATGTTGGCATTAACGCCTATAAGCAATTAAAATAATTTGAAATTTGATTTTCATTTGAAATATTGTATTCAAGGCGATTTTTCTCTCTGGAAAAATTTCCATGCATTAATATATTCAACGATGCTGGTTCTATTTGAATTCTGTGTTTGCCCCGAAATCGGTGGCTCTCAGAATATATATTCCATCTTGTGCTGCGATTGTAGCCTTGCCAACACACTATAGTGAGAAGGTTTCAGGCTGGTTGTCGTTCCATGTGGTTTAGTCGGTAGAACGTCAGTGCGCTATACTGATGGCCCGGGTTCGACTCCCGGATTGGAATCTTTTTCACTATGTTGGCATTAACGCTATAAGCAATTAAAATAATTTGAAATTTGATTTTCATTTGAAGTATTAACTATATTTTTTACCAGCAGTCGCAGCAATTTTAAATCTTATCTTTGTTCGTGGTAAACTTGTACTTTAGTGCAGCAAAAACATATTATACGTATACGTAACATTCAAAATTTATGATTAAGGTCCTTTAAAGTATAAGTCCATGTAAACTATTAAAACCGAAAATGTTTAATGTTGTGACAAACTTTGCTCTCTAGATGGAAAACTCTGATTCAGATACCTAACATAAAAGTCATAAAATTCTACATTTCGTTTGCAATAATTCTCAGATAATAAGTTGATTCCATAAAATGTTCTTAAACAACTATCGTTCATAAGGTATGCTATGTCAATGTTTTCGTAAGTATAATATTCTACCATCATATTTTTTATGACTCAAAATATATGAGAGCAGCAAATATAAAAATTAGAAGCGAAACAGCCATCACTGTGATTTAAACGAATGTATAAGTCATCATATCAAGTAAATCCTTGATATATTATTCTATGGTCTGATTAAATGGTCCCTCATTCACTTTACCTATATATGTTCATTATTCTGACAGAACTATTATTTATTTTAAATGGGTATAAGCCTAAGCTGTGGAATTCTTCACCGAAGACCATGTGTTGAGATTCATTTGTGTTACGCTTCCTAAATAACTAATAAACTAATCCTAAATAACTTCCTAACTAATCCTACAAACGAAATTTTAAGTCACTTGGATGATACGTTTTTGGATTTAAAATATTCAAAATGTCGGATTTTTAATGCTAAATTACATTTTCATATTTTTCTTAATATCTCCTGCAATTATATGCCTAATATGACATTTACTGTGGTTATAATATTAAAAACCCCAAATGTTGAATTTAAAATTATAAAAAAAAATAGATAATGAGAATTATCAAATTGATATTCGGAAATTTTAACCAGCACTTTTGTTTTTTCATAGATTTATGTTTCCTATGTCCTACTTTACGCAAATTCTCAATTTAAAAATTTTCTTCCAAGTAGTTTTAAAATTATGCTTTAAGAAAATGTTAAAATGAGTGTTTAAGAGATCATCTATGATGTGCAGTAAAGGATAATTTGAAAAATAAATATTTAAATCGTTCACTGTCATTTGACACCCAGGGGTGAAAAAGTGTTTCCATTTGACACCCGCGGATATAAAAATGTGTTTGGGGCGCCGTTTTATCCCTCACTGGGGATTCACGCTAACTAGTGTGACGCACAATGCATACCGTTGAAAGATTTCCCCCTTAGTCATTTGCGCATGCTCTATGACGTGTGTCCTTCCCCTTCAACTCGCCGTCACTTGTGGATCAAAACAGCAATTTCTCCCTATGAAGACTCCCTATGAAGACTATCTCCGCGCATGCGCTATCCGAATTTCGTTTAGAACTTCGGTTTGCGAACTTTTTATGTAAAACAACCTTTGAATTTCAGGGCATTTGAACATTTCAGTGAGACTTTGAAGGTGAGCTCGATGACCGAACAGTTAGAGTGGTGAGCCTGCAACCAGACGTTGTGGGTTCGAATACTTCGGGGGTCAAAAATCGTTTTGCTATTTCTTTTTATTATTTGACACTCTGGATTAAGGATGCCATCTTTTCACCCTAATTAAGGGTTCCATTGTCACAAGTGAGACAACCCTTTTACGCCTAAAAGGTGCAATGTGTCACCTGTAGTTTTAACAGTGCTTTATTGAAACGTTTGGGCTGATACGAAACATATTAAGGAAATTAAATTATCATATTGGCAAGCAATATAATGCATTAACATAAGTGTTATAGTCATTTTGTAACCTTTCAAGAATCAAGTACCAAACTTTAATTTGTATACACCCCCTAAAATATGCTTATTTTAAGGTAATTAATTTCTCGTAAGCAACTTTCGGATTTCATGAAATTTTGCTTTTGCGCTAATTGATGAGTATCGACTTTATTTATGTTGTGAAACCATACGCATTGCTATTAAAAAAGCAAAGAATCAGCTCGTTTTGATATGTAGATGATTCCCTACGCAAATTTAATATACGTCGTTTAAAAGCAGATTTATTATTAATTGTCCGGCAACAGTAAATTAGTTATATTATAATTTAATGCAGAGTTAGTAGAGAGAGTTTACTTTTTTTCGACGATTGTACATGGTGATATGACTAATCACCAAAGATAAAAACATCTTCTTAAGGCTCCAAGCGAAGACACTTGGGTGTTAATGCTACTCGTATGGGAAGGTTCTTTTTTAATAATTAATTTGCATTTCGACATTTTCTAATAATTTTTGTTGATTGGATAGCTGAAGTCCTCCTCTACAACGCTCCTTTTATACTTTTTCAATTTCGGTTGAAGACATAAAGCTACTTTTTCTTTCCAAACCACTTCCGAGAATGAAAGTGTCATTCTAAAAAATTCTATAGACGAAATTGAAAAAGTAAAAAAAGAGCAATGTAGAAGTGGGCTTCAACTATTCAATGCAATAAAAATTATTTGAAAATGTTGAAATGCAAACGAGTTATTAGAAAAAAAACCTTCCCTTAGGAAAGACCTGAGCTCGCGAGTGTCTCGCTTTCATGGATAGGAGCCTTAAACGCTGAAAGCATTCGTCTGAAATAACTTTTCTGTCGTTTTTCTGGGTTAAAAGTATAAAAATAAGCATTAATACTTATTATGCAACTGCTTTTAACTTACAATGGAATATCCTGAACGTAATTAAGGCATATGTTAGCATTTGCATTATGTACATGCAGGAATATTTAACTATTTTGATAATTAATAGTATGAGGAAATAATTATTTAATGCGTTATTGAAATTCAGAAAGCGGATTGATTACAATACTTGCTAAGAAAGAATAATGCATCCTTTCTTCTAAATTAATTCGATGGTTCTCCTAATAAATTAAATTGTAACAAATTTAATGACTCTGTTTATAGTGACTGAAGTTTTGCATTCTTCTAAAATTAGAAATAAGCTAATTATTAAAAAAAATTATTTAATAAAAGGAAATGCACTGAATTGTTAAATTTTTTTTGTAAAAACCCAGAATAAAGCTAAACTCTCTGTAACATTCACTAGTTAAAGCATTTGACTGAGTTTCTCAGTCACCAATTTACAGATATTTCCTTTATTGTCTTTAAGTAAAAATATTTTTATCGTTGTTAGAATTTGTAATATAAAACATACACTTTACTTATTTCTTTATTTATTGCAATTTTGTTAGACATATTAAAAATGAAAAAAAATATTTAAAAAATATGTGTTTTCCCATTGTCAAGAGGTCTCGGGTTTAAATCCTTGGGTGGCTAAAAACAAATTACATAAAAACTAAATGATATAGCAATAAAAGTTTATTTGAAAAATTCAAAATCTTTAAGATCACTGAAATCTGATTGATTCATTAATTTTGAAAACTAAATTAAATTATTACCATTTAAAATAAATTTACAGATTCTTGCGCATTTTTAGCAATGTTAGTTTACAGAGTTTAGTGTAAATTTACCGAATAACTTCTCTGTTGTTCAACAGAAACTCAGTTTTTCCAATCTCTTGTAACTTTACATAAATTTAAGATAGTGCATTACCCTTAGATTCTATGGAATTTTGCAGAAATGTTTTCTACAGTATGTAGTTAAAAATACAAAAACTAATGTTCGTATCCTTCGTGGTCTTAATGCAATTTTGATCCGTTTAAAATTTTGATTATTTTGCAAAGCCTATCTATAATTTATGTGAAATGTATGGAAGTGTCAGATTCAAACTGAATTATTGTAAGAATATGCTAGCTGCTTATTTCAAGAAAAAGAGAGAAAAGAAAAATATTATTGCCTATCGGTTTAGTGCATATTCTTAAATACACTTCGCACCATCACTTTTAATAGTTTTAAAGTAAGATTTCCAATTTTAAATTCACAATTTTAAAACAGCATTTAACTAAAATTGGCTTACTATAGGTAATAGTAGACTCAATAATTACGTTTCAATTAAAAAATGACCAATTTTAAAACAATATTTCCGAGTTTTTTTTTTCATTTTATTATACAGTTTCGGATAAAAAAGAATGAAAAAAACTATATTACCTTTGAAAAATCCTGATTAGTGTGCAAATAACGTGTTTTTGCGTTTTATGTATAGGTAATGTTAATACATTAATATAAATATATGTTATTAATTTTCTATAAAAATTAGTTTTTTGAAATGCATAATTATGCTGAATAACTTCTAAAAAATATACACTATTTTACCAAAACATGGAACAAAATATTTATCCCCAAATCCAATAGATAATAATACATTTCGTAAGATTGTGACACGTTACATCAGTGTTGAAGTGGTCATACGAAACAGTGCCACTTTAAAACTTTTTAGATTTCTCACGAGCTGCCGTTACAGCCTTGCAGGGGTCAAATGCTGCAGAAATTGAATTCTGTATATAATAATGACCGATTTCATGGTAAAAAAACTCCTAATAATATTTTCCTTGAAATTAATCTTGATAGCTTACTTCTTTTTAGTAATTTTTATATTCATTACAAGCGAAACAGTTTGAAGTGGTTTAAGATCATGACTATTCTCACATCAGTCCATAACTTTAATATCAGATATTCCGATAGGTCTTCGTGAAGCGTAGGGAAATAGGTGGAAAATTATTTTATTAATTTATATTATGTTGTACAGATAAAAACTTGCAAATGAAACAATAACATCCTTTTAGAATGAATTATATTTGATTTATCAGTTTCGCTGTGTGATATATTAAGTCTTGTTAAAAAATGTACTTACCTGCAGTTTGGAAGTATTATATTTTGTAACTGATTTCAAACACTCCCTTATGATATCAGAGAAAATTGATGCTATCTAACAATTTGAGATGAGATGACTAAAATTATTACTTAACATCCGTATTCACTGTATCTTAAAATAGTGTTTCAAGTCAGTTATTTAAAGTGTAGGAAAGTCTATTTTTAATAAGACTTAATATTCTGTTATACGGTGTAATATAATTTATTTATAAATGAGTTTATTGATAAGTTTATATGAGTTAATTTGAAAGTCTTTATCGCCACAAAATAAAAAGAAATAAATAAAATAATTTTCCAACTATTTCTCCATGCTACACGAAGACCTATCTGAAAAATCTGATATTAAAGCTATGGACAGATCTGAGAACAGTCCTCATTTTTATCCAATTCCAAATTTTTGGCTTGTAAATGCATGCCAAAATTGTTAGAAAGAAAGAGTCTACTACCAACGTTACACTAAAGGAAAGCATTATAAGAATTTTGTTACCTTGAAATCTGACACCACTATATTGTTGTCAGATTGATGGGGGTATTGATTTCTTCGGGTATTGATTTCTTCAGCACCGGACCGCTGCAAAGCTCTAAATGCCGCTAGTGGAAAATCTAAAAAGTATTAAAGTGATCCTTTTACGTATGGCAACATCAAAATTCGTGTGACATTAGTTATGTGAAATTTATAAATATTTACTCATTTGTCGTTAAATACTTTATTCCATATTTGGATAAAATAAGACATTTCCCCTTCAGAAGTTATTTAGCATAATTATCCATTTCAAGAAGTTAATTTGTATGGCAAATTTATGCTAATGTATATTTTATTATAATAACATCATTTTTACATAAAACACAAACATAAAATATAATATTCGTACCCTTTTCCGTTTTTTTTCACATATGATGCAGTTTTTTTTTCTTTTCTTTTTGTCTGCCGCTGTATATATACTCAATTGAAACCCAAATTCAACAATATTGCGTTCTATTTGACATATATTCAAGGCAGTATTTATATAATATTGGCTTTAAAAGTAAAAATTTAGGATGTGAATGAAGCATATACAACGATTAATAGCTTATCATTCTAAACACAGCAACTTCAGTACACAAACTTTTAATCCTCAACCGTGGAAATTTTTTTTAATGTAATACGGAAATATGCTATTTTCGAAAATCCTATTTGAAACTTTCTTCCATTCACGCCAAACATTTTGTACGCAGCCTACGTTTACCCTTTCAGTTTCAGTGTCTAAATAGAATATACACCAAATTAAAACTTTTTATGGAGGTGTGCTGTCGCTGCAAGCTACAAGTTTTATCTACCTATACAAAAAGATTCTAATATTTATAAAATAAAATTACATATGGCAGTCCTAACCCAGCTTTTAAACATGACGTACGTATGAATTTTTAAATGTTCGAAATTTTTAGTTTTTTAAATTTAAATATATATCCAAAAAAATTGGTATACTCTCAAGCACCTTTTAAATGCATTTTAATAAAATACAAGCAGAAATAAATAAATTTGGTTCGATTTATGAGACTCTTTCACATGTGGTAAACATTCTAGCCACCTCACTCTTAGAAATTTCGTCTTTCTCCGGCACTCTTTAAACAAAAGAGTTGATTTGGCGTCTCCGGAAAGAGCTGTTATGTACTGGATCGTGAGTGAGATTTTTTTTAAACATTTTATTCATCTTGATTGAAATTCCTTAAAAATAACTCGTTTACACGAGTTGTTTCAACTCTTTAACGGGAAATTGACTTTCAAATCGTAAGATGAGTGTATTTCTACTAAACTTGAGTTAATTTTTGACTTAGGTTTTAAGAGAGTTGAGAATGCGATTTGTATTTAAATCACTTAGAAATAAACTATGTTGTCAGATTTGGGTTATTGCAGGGTAGTGAATATAAAGAAAAGGGAAAAAATTGAATGAAATAAAGATGTGAACGATTAAGTGAGAAAATGCTTTCATAGGAAAATAGTTCATTCATTCTGTTTAGAGCTCATATTTTAGGTTTTCTTTTAGTATCATTTTAATACCATATTTTTGGGCATAATTGTTTTCTTCTGTATCAATCAAATTTAGTTGATTTCTTTTGCAAATATTTCTTGCTTAAAGTCTCAATAGTTTGATTTATTCGCAATAATGCCTAAAAAAGATAACTCCATTACTCTGTTTGAAGAATCAACTTCAAATGAAAAATCTGGTGCTTCTGATAATAGTTGCATTGAGGAAGAATGCATTATAAATTTACCCCAAGACGAAATTTGTTCCGGTTCTGAAGATGAACAGAACAATGAATTAGAAAATTCCATTTTTTCAGGCAAGGCTTACTGAAGCAAAAATCTCAAAATGTGTTCTGTTTCAGAATTCGTATAATACTGAAATTGAGATTCTGGGTGTTGAAAATCCAATCCCACGTGGAATGCGTTTAGCATTTATTTGCATGAAATTATTGGAAGATTTAGGGGTTCACTCAAACTTATATGCTACACAATTCGGAGAATCTTTCACTTCTTTACAATAGAGGAGTTATTGAGATTTAATTTGTATTATTGTACGAATAATTTGTAAGTAAAATATTTTTCTATAAAAAATAGTAAACAGATATAGCATTTATTATCAGATAATAAATCGACATCTAAATGTATCAATATATTTCAATGGCGAAATTATAATTGATTTTCTTTGTATATTTGCATATTTGTTTCCTGATGTTAGGCAAAGAAAAGTATCTAAGGAACCAGAACAACTAGTTACCACCCATAAAAAATCTAACCATCAGGAATTTTCATTGTCGTCGAATACAGCTTGAAATAGACATGTATTTTATGTTGTATGTGTAGTTGAACAAAAATACAACCATTAGTATTTCGTGTACATGAAATTGTTAGTTGCTAAAATACCGATACCAATCGATGGGCCAACTGGCATATATTTTGATAGTTGAACAATGTTCTTAATTAGAGGAGTTGACTTATTATCAGTTTCTGAACAAAACTCATAAATTTAATGAAAGAGACAGTTGTTTATATTTTAGTAAAATATATGACAACTATATGCATTTTTATTTTTATTTTTTTTTATTGTATATTATTTTTTACTATTTTCAATATACCTTAATTCTTATTATCTTATCTTATTATCATGTCTTACTGTTAAAGGTTTCTCAAAAGATGAAATAGTATTCTTAATAACTTATTTTTTATATTGGATGATGGATTGCCTAATGATGTTATATAAAAAATATTTATTGCATCTTTAGCTTTTCTAATTTTTAGATGCGTTCGGAATTATAAAATACATAGCAGCTATAGTCCTCGTTCAGACCATCGCGTCAGCTCATCTGTCAGTCCGTATATAACAGACCTAAAACTACCCAATCGAATCGTATGAAATATAAAATATATAATTGTTTCATAATTTTGTCGAGTCGTTTCAACCTTTATGAAACTCGAATGTATAGTTTAATTACAGGGACATGAAAATTATTCCATTACTTAAGGGTCAATAGGAAAAAATAGTTTCAAGTGCACTTCAATGATGTTACACTCCTTCGAACATAATACAATCGATATGCATCTGTGAAGTATGTATTACAATATACAGGGTGTCCTCTCTCAACGGTGGCCAATGGCTAATTTCTAAACCGTTGGTCATAGACATATAGTTCCAATTGCAAAAATGCTTTTAAAAAGGTAAAGAATTATTTTTTAAGAGATTTAGGTCAAAAAAATGTTTTACTAAAAAATTTCGAAAATTAAATTTTTATACGGTCCCCCGGTCCTATAAGTGATATTTAGAAAATTTTTACCACTACTCTAACAAGTAAGACAAAAAAAGTCCCATTCCTCTGCGATCAAAATTGACCGAGTTATAGCTGTTCAAAGTTGAAGCATATTTTTTGCTGCAAAATAGGGGTCAGTCACAAATTTACTGGAAATAAAAATAAACATCAGATAGAAAATTTAACTTTAAACATTGAGAGTAAAAAATTTTTTTACAATGTTGTTTCTGAATTTTTGTTGACATTTACATGTTAAAGTAAAATATGCAATTTGTGCTAAAAATATAAGTAAAAAAATAACAGAAATTTTGTTAAATTAAACTATGAAAAGCAACAGTCACAAATCGTTACAAAAGGATACATATTTAAAACTCTATTAGATTACTCAACCTAATAGAATTTGATGTAGTCCTATGAAATAAATAAATGGAATGCACCTAAAATCGTATTAATATTACATTGTCATCGGGTTTAAATAAGTATGGGAATTGAAACTCAATCAGATATTTGGAAGTGAGTTAAAATTTAAATATAAGTTTTGAACTAGGAAAATTTACATACGAAAACTATAAATAAAATAAAAGCTTATCAAAATAACATACCTTTTTAAAATAAAATCACGAAAAGAATCAGCTTCATTTGCTTACAAAATAAAACATACGTAAAAATACAATTGAGGATATGAATTTCAAAACTCGACTTATCGCTTTTTGATTTCTCTATCAGTCTATACAAACCTCCACTATTGTAACAATGCAATCTCAAAATTTATAATGAAAACCAATAGATGCATTTAAAGTTTTTTCGCTATTTCCGAAAATTTGATTTTTTCGAAAAAGAGAATTTTGAAATTCATGTCTTCAGTTATTTTAATAACCAATCTAAAAGTTAATTAATTATAATTAACACTACCGTAAAACTTATACGGTGACAGCGCCTTCAGCTAAATCGCTCATTTAAAACATTTTGTAATTGGAACTATATGTCTGTGACAAATAGTTTAGGAAGTAGCCTTTGAACAGCGTTGGAAATCGACTCCCTTTATAATACTTTAAGCACTTAGTGTACGTTCCCTTAAAGCTCAGTCGAACTCATCCGTTTTCAGCTATAGAAAAGTGGTTTAAGTCATGAAATTTAAAGTTTCATAACTCGGTCAATTTTAATGTTACATGAATGGGACCTTTTCTGTATTACTTGCTAGAGTGTTGAAAAAATTTTACTAAATATCACTTATAGGACCGGGGGATCGTATAAAAATTTAATTTTCGTAATTTTCTAGTAAAACATTTTTTTGACCAAAATCGCTTAAAACACAATTCTTTGCCTTTTTAAAAGCATTTTTGCAATTGGAACTATATGTCTATGACCAACGGTTTAGAAATTAGCCATCGGCCACCGTTGAGAGGGGACACCCTGTATATTCTGTACAATCCCTTGAGCAAAGAATATTTGTTATTAACTTACAATGCCATACAAAATTATTTCATTACATAAGGATATAGGTGGATACAATGTTTGGGTCATGTTTTAATTATGTTAAATAATTTCACATTTTAAGAAAATTGAAGTTTACTACATTTTACTTCCAATATAATATAAAACGGATTAACTCAAATCGTATTTACAGGGACAAACAAAAATTTTCGAATACTTTATTATATCTTTACTGTATTTGAAGTACTGTATACTATTACAACGCGATCTGAACATTTTTAAAACTTCGTTATGGTACGAACGTATCTGCTTTGCTACATTTGACGGGCAATTTGCGACTTGTTTTAATCAAAAAGTGAACGTTCATAACAATGCAACTTACATTATTTTAGTAAAAGAATGTTAATTGTACATCATACTTATTTAAATTTGTTTCTTTGCATTTTGTAAAAAGTCAATTTCTAAATATTTTAGCATTTTCACTTAAAGAAAGTGAGCATACTATGCCTTTTTTAAAAGTATCCTGAAACAATTTCTCTCTCTCTATCTTTTTTTTTTTTTTTTACAAGAATGAGAAAAAAAAGGAAGAATTCAGTTTCAAGTACAGTTTTTATTAAAAAAAATAGTAGTATTTTCATTTACATAGTTGCAGTTTCTGTTTTTACCTGATTGGTTCTTCGATAGATCATTTAAAATTCTATGTTTCACTGTAGAAAAAAAAGTACGTGATGAAATATGCATTTAGAGTAGATATTTCATTTATAAAAACATTTTCCTAACTCCTAACATTCAAAGTGAATGCGATATTTCTGTTGAATACATCGTGTTATGTAATAGTATACTTCCCTAATTTTTTTTTTTACAGTTTAGCATGTTTAATTTTTTGAAATTATCACATCTACACATTTTCAAATCACATATTTCATTTTTATATGAAATGAAGAAAGGTAAACTGAAACTGCCCCACAACCATTTTATCACTAAATTTAAATTTGCAGGGTGTTCAAAAATTTTGTTTATAATTTTGATACTCCATGATACCTAGATAAAAAAAAGATGGAAAAGTTTATTTTTGTGTGCGTGTAACAGTAAACTTGTGACAAAAACGTTGTTAGTTACTTTTAGGAATATCTATATTATAAAGGCCAAACGTATCTGTGCATTACGCATACGTCATTTTGTGAATGGCAACACTTTCCCATGCAATTTCGGTTTTGCAATTTTTGCTATTGCAAATTTAACACTTTTAAACATTGCACATTTAAAATTTTTACACCAACGTATAGAGAAAAAATTTACTTTTAAATGCAATTTGTTTGAAAGCTGTATCTAAATTTGTTTTCGAGAATTTTTTTTTATAGTTTTTAGTACCAATTTGGTAATTGTGGCAACAGAATCACTCGATTATCTCTTAAAATTAAAAAAAAGAAATTAAAATGATTATATTTTGACAAAAATATCGTGGGTTTTAAAATTTGGTGATTTCGGTTTTATTTCGTTTTTATTCATCAATTAAATGGGGGACTTCAATCTTTGAGTTAAAATGATTTTAAAATGATCAAATTAAAATAACATTTTTTTAAATGTGGTGAATGCGAGTATGAGAAGTGCGTGTGTAAATTTTGAGAAGATGAAAATGATGACGGACTTTAATTTCGCGTGAAATTCTATGATCGTGTTAGTTTGGAATACATATTTTTTTTAATTCGCATTTATACTAAACTTAAAAGCCTCAATTGATAACTTCATAACAACAACTGATATTTATTATATTATACTGATTATATGTGTGATTAAAGTTTAATTTTAAAATTTGGACAACTGCGTTTTATAGTATTTTCTTAATCTTAGCTTAAAATAATATTTGTTTGAGATTTAGACTGATCAATATAAGATGCATTTTTATACTGTCACTAGAATTGTAGATTTTTTATAATCTAATGAAGCAGCTTCTTCTTAAACAGTTTATTTCGTCAAATTTCGAGATCACCTCATACTATTAAGATCGAAACTGGTGATGATACTCCACATGAAAAGATGCTGTGTGTGGTTTGGTTAATGAAGGCGGAGTCTGAACAAAATATGGGCGTGATCGTCTATCTAGATTCTCAGCATCCAGTAAACACAACGGATTTGTAGAGACTGATAATACATTGGCCGATCAAACACAAGAATTAAAATTAGTGAAAATAATTCCAATGAAGATGTAATATTGGTATTTTAATTGAAATTTGCCCTATTTAAAGCAAATACTTCTGAATTTTCGAAGAATATCTTCATTTATTTATTTATGTTACTTTTAAATTTATTTTATTTTTATTTTGTTGCATTTTATTTTATTTTATTTATATTTTTTTATTACTCTTTTCTTTTCTGACAATTTTTTCTTTAATTTTGACAACACTTTTATTTTTTCCATGTTCTCCTCAGCGATTGGTGTTTTCCTTTCAAGTTTGAGCCAAATGTCGCCATTCTTTTTTTTTTTTACATCTTTCTGTTCAATCTGTTCATTTCTGATCTTGTCCGCTTTGGACACTGTTCACTTTGGCTAATGATGAGCTGTTCAAAATTTCACTCCCAAATGCGTCCTGTGTGTTATTTTGTTTTTCATTGTAAGTTTTGGAACAAAGTTTTTATTTTATAATAGCGAATTTTTGTAAGATTTTTCATGTTGTTTTCTCTGAACTTCTGTATTTTAATACATTTAATTACGTAGATTTACAATGGAAAGCCAATGTTTGACAATATTTGCGTTCCGTTCGAACTATTTCTAATATAAAATTAATACTTGTAAAATATTAGATTTTCAATGACAATATTTATAATGGAAAAAAATCTCACAAAAGACTCAAATATTTTTCAATTACTTACAGAAAAAAAGATTCAATGTATGAGTTACAGGCAAAACAAAAGCTGTTTGAAATTGCGCCCATTTAAATAGATTAACGTCCAGACTGGCACGACCGAATTTTTCCGTTCACTAAACTGCAGGTTTCACTGCAACATAAGCAATATTTAAATTAATATAATTCTACAAATAAAACCCAGTTTTAAAAAATTAAGGTAGGATTAATGCTATCAAAGATTATACACATATACGTGATAACACATTTTGTATCAGATTAGAAAAAACATCTTTTTTAATATTTTTAATAAATTACAGAAAAAACAACATTACAATTTTACCCTTTTGCTCGGCGGTCAGGGGGTTAATCCATAACATCTATGCGACATGAATTGGCGAATATTTTCAAAGATTCTGGATATTAAGTCATTGTAGCAGCAGTAATAGAAATTCGTGAGTCCAAACTGTAAAAAAAGTAACCTTAGTATCTAAATTTACCGAAATCGGCTATGCTTACTAAATATTTATATGTACACTATACAAGAAAATGTTTTCAATCTACAACACTTGTAAGCAAAACTAGAGAAACTGTAACTTTACAAAAGAATCTACTAAAATTTTGGTAATTTTACAAAATTTTTATCTGTAATTCTCGTTACCATTACTTAAAAAGTTCCCGGAATCCAATTTTCCATAAAATTTCTTAGTAATCTTAAAAACTTTTTGATTTAAAGTGCAAATCTGTATCTGTTACATGAATTATTATTCTTGCCATTGCATTAAAAGTTCTTGGAAAACAATTCTACTAGAAAAAATTTTCTAATTTTCCAAATGAG
The DNA here is from genome assembly GCA_964019185.1 of Maratus speculifer. Lineage (NCBI taxonomy): Eukaryota > Metazoa > Arthropoda > Arachnida > Araneae > Salticidae > Maratus > Maratus speculifer. The sequence goes on from OZ025290.1 coordinate 186,294,563, forward strand.
TGCAGGTATATTCTCGAATTTACAGGCCTGTCGTACAGAATGTGCTTAATGATAAAATAATCAAGAGAAGATGAATCAGATCATTTGGGAGGGTGATGCGACGTGACCACTAAACCAAATCAGACTGTTTCCAAATGTCTGATCGAAAGTGAGATTTTCGACCGATTCATAATGAGGTGTCGAACCACCAGGTTGAAAGCACCTGCGTCCAACATGTGCGAAGACATCATTAAGGTTCTCTAGAAGAACATTCTGTATAAAAACAAGATATTTGCAAACGAGGATACTCAAGATGGTAAGATGTATGACCCTGTTAAATGTTGAATTAAAAACTGATGCTAGATTTGTGAGCCCCATAAAATAATACTTGGAGCTTACCTTATTTCCTTTATGCACTCGGCAAGCGTGCATCAATTCACAACATCGAGGCTTTGTTTTTAACGCCATGTTTCAGCTGCCGAAGTAGGAAAGTGATAAGTTATCCAAGGTGTTTTTGAGATGATATAAATGATGACACACTTTTCTTCGTTTAACTACTGTAATTATATTCATTAATATCAATACACACACTTATACATGAACATGAACACACACTAAGCTAAATATAGTTTACAATATTAATTTTAACTCAACGAAATGATGCTAACAGGTTTTGCATCCATTCCGCGTCTGACACTACACGAGAACTAACAAGCACAGCGAAAAAAAATAAAAAAATAAAACAGCGAACAGCTGTATCAGTAGAATGTTTTTATTTTGGGGGAGAGTTTTATCAGAGTCTTTCGTTTCTGTAAACGAGGGAAGTGCGTTTGACATGTGGTGTCATCTGCTGGCCTTTTGAAGATAAGGAAAATCGTATACAGTTTGATGACGTTCAACACCCCCATTACGATTTTCAAAGTGCGGGGATATCAGCTGCAGTTGCGATCTCAATTTTTCAAACTGAGGTTTGGGTAGAGGCTTCGTAAGCGCGTCTGCTACCATCTCCATTGAAGCACAATGTTCTAAAGTAACAGTTCCTCTTAGTTTGAGGTCTTTAATATGGTGAAATTTCACGGTGATGTGTTTGGACATACCCTGATGTTTACCAGAGTCGCTTAACTTGATGCGTGGGATGTTATATTCGTATATTATGATAGGTGGTTTTTAGTGTAGGTTTAGGTCTTCGAGTACCTCAAGTACCCATTCGAGTTCTTGAGAGGCATTCGATGCGGATATGAAGCTCCGCTTCAGTTGAAGCCACTCAGCCTTGTTTTCTGGAGGTCCACGAAACAATGTTGTTTCCTAATTTAAACGGAGTTTTATTGTTGTTATTGGCCCTCGTGGGTACACGGTTCGTCAGGTATGTAGCGGTGAGAATTGCTTCGCCCCAGAACCGTTTGGGTAAATTAGCGTTGGAGAGCATGGTCCGTGCTATTTCGAAGAGCGTATGATTTTTACGTTCCGCCACGCCGTTTTGGGGTGAGCAGTACGGCACACTAAGCTGATGTTCTATACCGTTGGTTGTTAGGTAATCTTCGAATTCGTCACCTAGGTACTCTCCCGCGTTATCTGTCCTGACTGCTTTAATTTGTTTCCCAAATTTATTTTTGACAAGTGCCGCATATTCCTTTAATTTGATCATCGCTTCTCCCTTGTGTGAGAGTAAGTAGGTCGTAGTGAATCTGCTGTAGTCGTCAGTGAATGTAATGAAGTACTTTTTTCCTGTAAAAGTTTCGGTGCTCATTGGCCCGCAAATATCACTGTGGATTAGCGACAAAATTTCTTTTGACCTATTCAAAGCTTTTTTAGGATAGGGTAGTGTCGTTAGCTTTCCCTCAATGCATTTTTCGCATGTTGTATTATGTTTACAATCGCTAAGATTCCGCGAGGTTTTGGTTCACTAGAGATTTGATTGATTTGAAGTTCTTATGTCCGAGTCGTCTGTGCTAAGTGGTTATGCAATCTGGATCGTCGCAGGGCGCCTGTGTCCGAACGCTGTACCATATTCGTCCTTCGGTTCGATTTCATACAAGTTGTTATTTAATTCTGTTGTCAAAACTGTTTCAATATCTTTAATGAAACTGTAGCTGTTTTTCTCAAAGATAACCTTAAAATCATTTTCGGTAGCTTTCTTTGCGGACAGCATATTACTCTGTAGCTCCGGGCAGTATAAAACGTCTTTCAATGTAACCGTAAGAGGCGAATTGGTGTTTATTGATATGTCCCCTATTCCGCGTGAATTCAATCTTTTCCCATCGGCTATCACTATGCTTCCGTAATATCCGGGTTTGAAATTTGTAATTTTTTCCCTTGCGAACCCAACATGACGTGTACATCCGGAATCTATGATGAATTTATTCATCTTAATCGTCTGCGCTTCGTTTATAAGCGGTATTTCATATTCCATAGTATTTTCGGAACCGGTGGCGGAAAGTGAGTCATCCGTTCTTTCTAGAGTATCGGCTTTGCCTTTGAAACAAAAATTGGAAGCGTTCTTTGGGTTACTTTGACCGTTCCTATGACTTGCGGAGTTATTTCTGAAACCATTCGCGTTATTGTAATTAAACTTATTTCTGTTCCAGTCATTTCTCTGAAAATTGTTTGTATTCTTATTTTTTAGATGAAAACATTCTTAAACTTCGTGATTAAGGCGTTTACAGTAACTACAAAATTTCTTGTATTTGTGGTTTTTATTTACTGCTTTATACGCTGAGTCACGCGAGCCTGAGCTTGCTTCGCCGATTTTCGCAACGATGTTTATGCTCGTCTATTAATTTGTTTTTAACGAACTCTAAGGTCAGACATTCCTCATCACGGGCTTCCAGTGTTATCATGAGGGGGTCGTAGGAGTGTGGGAGCGAGCGTAATAGTAGTGCAGATATGTGCTAATCAGCTATATATTCCCCGATAGCAGTGAGCTTATCTCTTATTCCTTTGTGCACTCGGCAAGAACGCCTCACTTCACAACATCAAGGCTTTGTTTTTAACGCCATGTTTCTGCTGCCGAAGTAGGAAGCTGATAAGTTATCCAGGGTGTTTTTGAGATGATATAAATGATGACACACTTTTCTTCGTTTAACTACTGTAATTATATTCATTAATATTAATGCACACACTTATACATGAACATGAACACACACTAAGCTAAATATAGTTTACAATATTAATTGTAACACAACGAAATGATGCTAACAGGTTTTGCATCCATTCCGCGTCTGACACTACACGAGAACTAACAAGCACAGCGAAAAAAGAGAAAAAAAATAAAACAGCGAATAGCTGTATCAGCAGAATTTTTTTTATTTTTGGGGAGAGTTTTATCAGAGTCTTTCGTTTCTGCAAACGAGGAAAGTGCGTTTGACATGTGATGTCATCTGCTGACCTTTTGATGATAATGAAAATCGTATAAAGTTTGATGAAGTTCAACATTAAACTGTCCGCCACAATACTCATCGGCACATTAAAAAATGAAGTGATTTTCTGCTGCTTGTGGTCGTGTTCTTTGCGTGTTGTCTCTGCGGGATTACGCCCGGTGCATAATAAGATTTCGAATCACCCTGTTGAAAGTACGAGAGAGAGTCCGAAAATGTCCCCTGACGACTGTGGGCAGAAGTGTGTATGAAAGACGAAATATATAATGAAACATTAAAGATAAGACGCAACTTTACTTTTGAACACAAATGCCAAGTGAGTTGAGACCTTTTACATTTTGAGACATTTTGACAGATGAGACATTTCAATGGTCACATGGGTGACCTTGAGTGCTCGCATACAGCACCGGATTTTAGCCAAGCTTTCTTATGCAATTATTGTCCCTAACTATGCTCTTTACATTGCATCCAACTTTCTACAAGGGGTTCTGAGACATCCAGTATGTATAGAATACTATCAAAATTTTCATAAATTCTAAAAAATATGGATCGTGTTCGATCAAGTTTGCAATGCAGTTCATCGAAATCTCTTCATAAATTTTCTAGTTCAGTCCAGATTGTCTAGATTCTCCAGTATACAGCATGCTGCAACAAAGTCTGCTGTTTTATGGAGGATAATGCTGTGCATATAAATTTAGAATACCCTGTAATATTTAGTGTGTTTTTCAATTAAAAATGAATCTGTGTTTCATATTTTTTCAATTCTGTGACAAACGATTTTATGAAATCAACCACAGTTAATTTGACAAAAATTAACGATAAATTTAAAAACTGAAGAATAAAAAAAGAAGAGTAAAAGGAGAATAGTCCCTTGTAGTGTAAGAGTTTCTTCAAATAGAATCAAGGTTACTACTAAAATTTAACATTATTAAACATCGTTTGATTAATGAGGTGATAAATATTTTTATCATTTAAAAACTGCTTCAGATTTTAATAAGCACTTTTATATCACTTTGTTAACCTCCTCAGTCCTAATGACGTTTGTAGACTTCTTATTATGTAGACTATTATGGAGCATATTTAAAATAATTTAAATGCATCTAGAATAGTTAAAATACGTCTAGACATTTTAATAAATCCGTGCATAGTATAAGCATCAATATACTGACTAATAGATCTTTAAAGATTTTTTGCAGTAATTTTAAACTAGTTTTTGTGGTCCTTCATAATTTTTTATTCAGAATCGAAGAGATTTTAAATTTATTATGACTTCTAAGAAAATAAAATCGCTTAAAATAAAGTTAAAAATTATATTTTATAAATAAAAACAAAATATTCGATAAAGAAGACTTTATAAAACATTCTTATTGATTTGAGATATAGTAAACTAATCATTAATTACTTTTATGTTTCATAAATTTAATCTTTATTTAGAAACTGATTCCATCAAATTCTACGAAATTTATTTCAACTAAACTTTTTTACAAGAACATTAATTTTCAAAACTTTGAGACTGAAAATTTACCGATATATGTTTGTAAATTAGCTCTTTTTTCGTCTAAATAACTCTGCAAAATTTAATACACATTTAATAATTTTCAGGTTTCCATCAAATACAAATTGAACATTTACAATTGAGCGAAATATCCCTAGCCATGAATCGAACCCAAATTCTTCAGATATTCTGCATATGCTGTTCTGCTTAAGCTACCTGTACTGACAGCAGTCGAGCATTTTTCACCCAGATAATCTTATTGGTGATAAGATCTGATCTGTCGTGTTGGAAATTCAACAGAATTTCAAAGGCAAAGAAATATCATACAGACGATGAGTATGTAGATAAACTTTTATTTTAATATAATGAAACTTGTTGGTCATTATTAACTATCATACGACCGGAATATTTTCAACTGATTGAAAAATTCCCCAGATCCTTGGCTTACAGGGAAAGGATCTGGGTTTGATTCTCAGACTGGCCAGTTTCGCTTTCCATAGCTGGATTTTTATTTTATTTTTTATTTTTATTATTATTATTTTGTTGTTGTTGTTGTTTGTTTTCTATTTTAAAGAACTCTTTTTATAGTAACTAGACCAATTGATGAAAGTATACGATTTTTAATGTTAACATACAAAATTTTTCAATTACCTAATCATCAAACTAAATATTTTCGCTTCATATTTATTTATAGTTTTTGGATATATACAATATATATTGGTACTGAAATATTTAAATTGTGGTGTTTTAATTTGATTTATTTTTGAGACGTGATGCAGATTTAAAATAATCTGAAATTTTACATGAACAAAATAATTCAATGACTAAATAAATTCATGCTAATTTCTTATAAATAACAAAAAGGAAGAATAGAAAGATTAACAGAAAATAGGGTTATTATGTATCTTATAACTTCATAATAATTAGAAAATACCTTTTCTGTGTGTGTTCAAAAATTTTGTGTTCTACCTTAATCTTTAATTACAGAGCTTAACATTTGTAGCAAAGCCTTCTTTTGTTATATGTGACATATGTTTATACTCCTTAAACAATTATTTTCTAAGAACTACCTTAAAAGTTCCTAACATAAATGTAAACACAAGGAAATTCGATTTGCAGTTAACTGTGGCTTTTAAGCTTAAGAGCTTAGTTGAAACTAGAGACTCAATTTTCTTGTGCTTTGAATACTTGTGAATATATCTCTAAACAAAGCTTACACATTGTATTTTCTAATACTATTCTACTTAATTTATGCAGATAAGCGACGTGCATTTTAGCATAATGTTCAGCTCCGTCGATTTAAAAGTTACCTTAGTTTCACTTGAAAGAATGTAAGATACTTTCAATTATAAAGTTACTGTATTTTTCTAAAATTATGCGGATAAACTTGTACAGAACCATGAGTAAATCAAGGTTTTAGAATTTCGAAAAATAAAATAGAAAGATCTTGGATTTTCCATTTGTGGTTATTTGGTGTCTGTAGTTTTTTGTAAGAAAGATTCAGGTAAGTAAGATGGATGTATCGGACAGGGAGAGCACAATTATAAACTGTATCATATTATACGTAAGAAATGCATAAATTAATGCCGATGTTTCTTTTCTTCGTTACTTTTGATTTAAAAACATGAAGAAAAAGATTATTATAAATCCGTAAAAGCATGGCTAAATAAAATAAACAAAATTGCATATGCACAAACAAAATTTAATATGCGTAAAGTTTCAACTCAAAGTGTTATTAATCATATGCATATAGTTAATAATATTTTATTAAAACTTATTAATTAACTATGTTTACACAGTAATGATGATGGAATTTGTTTCGAAGACCCATAATACGTCATTGCTTTCTGGGCCACTCGCCATTTTTAATTCAAACGTTTCAATCTTCAATCAGGTAATCCAGAAAGTGAGTTCCGTTACGCCGTCACACAAAAGGACACGCCTCTAAGAAAAACTTATTATTGAATAATATAATGTACAATTGTTAGATTTTTTTTCGACACAGTTACTATTATTGTTAAAGCTTTTATCTTAATGTAGCAAGAGCTTATGTAAGATCTTTTCATAAAAAGATGCCGCCCACAATGCCAATTATGTGATAACAACGTCGAATGAAGTGAACAAAAGTCTGATAAAAATGCATTGATAGCGTCGTAATGGTAAATACTTGGTTCTCCGTACTCTTCTCTTCAACTTTTTAGTAATTTTTAAAACTTTTATTATAGCATGGCACAAGATTTTGTATACTCTTGTCATAATATATGCCACCTGAAATGCGGCCAGAAATGAATGGATGTAAAATACGTTGGTGGTGCAAATTTCTCCAAATTACCTGTAAATTATACTTCTATATGTGTCTTCGCAGGTGAAGGTCTCGTCACTCGATCAAGAGTCTAAATTACGAGATCAACTCGAGTAGAAAAACGCAGGTACCAAATATCAAGAGCAAAATGCATAGCAACCGGAATAACAAAGTTCACGACTATGCAGTAGGCAATGAAATTAGGTTAAAGATTTAGGCGTTGTTTAGATTATTGTCATGACGTGGAAACTAGGCAGTTACCTACCCTGATACCAGGTATCAAACCCGTTTACCTCGGGAAACCCGGCAGGCAAGATCCTGATTATCGGTTAGATAGAAAAAAAGTAAATCGTTGCCAGTCAGAGACGGCCACCTACTCCATTTTTATCGTAAAAGTTTTCACGTTCTTTATTAAAATTTGTCAGTCACCTCCATACCATCGAATCACTCATCGCATTTTGTTTGTAAAATTCGCAAATTTATCTGTCTTCCAATTGGTCAATCATAATTATTTCCTTCGTATTTTTTTTCGAAATTCGGAAAGTGGTAATATACGTGTATTAAAAACATTGCATTTATAAAAATTTATAAAATTGTATTTTCTCATATTTTTGATAGTTATGATGTAAATGTGGAGAAAAAATTCAAAGAAATATTCTGTAAAATACAATTTTCAGAAGACTATTTTCTTGACATAGCACGTAATTTATATATATATGTATATATATTTATTATAAAAAATGGAAACAAAATGTTTTAATAATTCACTATTTTAGCTTTACCTTCTACAAAAATGGAGTACTTCAGCTGCCAACATTACAGAAAGGGCATTAAAATCGGCAAATAAATTAACGTATGTAAAATTAGTTGAGATGTTATTTTCAAACAAATTATGGTTTAAAGTACTTTTTTTTTCTTTATGAATTTAAAAGAATTGAAACTATGCGGTGTTTATACGTTTAAAATATTGCAATACATATTATCAGTATTTAGTCATAAAATGATACATCTCCTTCGATTTAGAGGAGGCTCATAATTCAGTGTAATCTTACTTTTTAATAATAAGACTTTACATTTTATCTGAAGGAAATAATACACCGCGGTTCAAAAATAAATAAATGAATAACCGTTTCTTTTAGTTTATAATAGTTAACTATAAAACTATATGCAAAAAAAAGCTTAAAGTAACATTTTTATTTTTCTTTGTGTATATTTACTTATTCAAGGAACATTTTACGTAAAGAAATTTCAACATGTATTGTCGTCAGTGGTACTAAATAGTCATAAATATGAAATATTGCTTATAATTTATTTTTTTAAAAGTCCCATTGCATAAAATATAACAGTTATTTTCAGCGTTGCAAAACAATAAAGAGTTCTCATTGTTAAGAATATTTATGTACCTTGGGTAACAGAAAAATCCGGTAGTGTTTTTGAAACATTATATTCGTTCGTTTGTCCGAATAAAATTATATGACACATAAATGCATTTTTCTTTTCTGCTTTCTGTACATTTTTAGGATCAAATAACTGCATTTTGGAATTTTTTCTATTTTTGTCTGTGTATATTTAAAGCAAGTCTAAATAATTAAACGAAAGTTCATAAAAAAGAGCATAATTGAAGAAAATCATTGCATTATTGAACAATTTTTTTTTTTTTAGTGTTAAATATTTTTATATAATATGAGACATTCTTTAATAATGGCTACATGCATATTTTCATACATAAAATTTCTGAAAGACAATATATTTAAATATTCAGAGATTAAAATTATTTTTTGGAGAATAGTAAAGAGAGAAAACTCACGTTCGCTATTCCAGTCTTATGTACACACTGTTAAAAATTTCCATAAAAATACAGAAAAAAGTAAGACTCTATAAATTTGCACTTGTTCTTGGTTAAATACATTAAATTGACTTTCATGGTCATCATTTTGCAAAAATTTCCTTGATCTTATATCTAATTCGCTGTAGGGATGTCCATATCTTTTTAGGTGCGTTCGTAATTATGTAAATACGTAGCACCTATTGTTGTCGCTCAGTCCATCCGTCTGTCTGTCCGTCTGTCTGTCCGCATATAACAACGCAAAAACTACCGAACCGAATCTTTTGAAATTAAAAATACATAATTATTACATAATTTTGTCGAGTCATTTCAAATTTTATGAAAATCAGATGGATAGATCAATTACAGGGACAAACAAAAGGATTCCATTACATTACGATCAATGGGGAAAAAATTTCAAATGCATTTTAATCGTTTGAAATTTAAAACGTATAATTATTACATAATTTTGTCGAGTCATTTCAAATGTTATGAAAATCGGATGGATAGATCAATTACAGGGACAATCAAAAGGATTCCGTTACATTACGGTCAATGGGGAAAAAAGTTTCAATTGCATTTTAATCGTTTGGAATTTAAAATGTATAATTGTTACATAATTTTGTCGAGTCATTTCAAATTTTATGAAAATCGGATGCATAGATCAATTACAGGGACAATCAAAAGGATTCCGTCACATTATGGTCAATGGGGAAGAAACGTTTCAAATGCATTTTAATCGTTTGAAATTTTAAATACATAATTATTAGATAATTTTGTTGAGTTATTTAAAATTTTATCAAAATCGGATGCATAGTTCAACTACAGGGACAATCAAAAGAGTTCCGTTACACTACGGTTAATGGGGGGAAATGTTTCAAGTGCATTTTAATGATGTTACATTCATTTGAACATAATAGAATTGACATGAATCTATGAAGTATGTACTAAAAATACATTCTGTACAATCTGTGATGCAAAGAATAATTATTATTCAATCACTGGGCCACACAAATGTATTCCACAAAATAAAGTTATACGGGGAAACATGGTTTGGGGCGTGTTTTAATTATATTAAACTACTTCACATTTTATGAATAAGATATACGTTAATGAAGTATAATAAAAATTACTCCCTGCATATTTACAGGAACACAAAGATTTCGACCACTATACTGTACCCAAAGTACCCTCTACTATATCAGTAAGATCTGAATATTTTAAAACTTCGTTATCATATGAACGCACCTCATTTGCTACGCTTCACGTGTAATTTCCAACTTGTTTAAAGATATTTTTTATTAAAATTTGCAATTCAAAATACCCCCTTTTGCATTTTTTTTTGAAATATTAAAGAACAAAATTTAGTTTATTTATTTATTTATTTATTATTACTATTATTATTATTGAATTTAGAATATTTTATAAAGGGGAGAGTAAAATCTACCTGGAGTTACTGGAGATTTTCATTGATATTAGCAGCATTTAACCATATAATGATACATCTCCTTCGTTTTAGAGGTGGCTTGTAGTTCAGTGTAACGTTTACTTCTTAATAACGAGATTTATATGGAAAAAAATATATCGTTGCCCCAAAGAAAAAAAAATCGAAAAGAATATTTATGTTACTTGAATAAAAGAAAAATCTGTGGGTGTTTTTGAAACTTTATATTCGCTCTTTTGTCTGAATAAAATTATATGGCAGGTAAATGCATTTTTCTGTTCTACTTTTTGTACATTTTTAGGAGCAAATAACTGCATTTTGGAGCTTTTTTTTATTTCTTTTCTGTGCAAATTTACAGCATGTATAAATACCCTCATAGCATGCATGGTCACAGTGACGTCATAATGAGGTCACTGTGAGTCACTGTGGTCACATGATATCTGTGACCAAAATGCCACCACTCAGTGACGTCACATTGTGACTGAGATGTGACTTTCTTAAAAATATTTAGAAAATTACAAAAATTCTTCAAAACATGTTATTTACATTAAAAAACACTTTTGTCACAGTATCGTCACGATGTTAATATCAAACTAGTCACAAATGACACATTTCTCACAAATTTGTCACCGTGACTTCACAAAGTGGTCACAATGTGACGTCACAAAAGAGCTCTAATTCGGCCATAACGACTTCACATTTTAGTCACTGTGACTTCACATCGACAATCGATGGTCACAAAGTCACAGAGTGACTTCACATCTACGTCGCAGTGACGTCACCAGGCCTTACGGGTAATTATCGAAACTCTATAAAAAGGGCTTAATTACAGAAAATCATTGCATTTGAACAAAATGTTTTTTTAGTTGACATTTTCATTCAGATTGTCATCATTCAACCATATAATGATACATTTTCTTCGTTTTAGAGGTAGTTTATGGTTCTTAGTAACTAGACTTAAATCTTTGTTTGAAAAAAAATGACATATCATGGGCCCAAAGAAAACAAATATCATTTTTTTGTAACAAATAATTGTATAACTAGATACCAAAAAAAAGGGAGTTAGAATAATAATTTCATTGTTCTTTGTGTATACTTACTTATTCAAGGAGCAATTTACATTAGAAAATTTCAAAGTGTATTATCATCAGTGGTAGTAAATAGTTATAAATATGAAATATTACATATAATTTATTTTAAAAAAATCTCATTACATAAAATATAAAAGTTATTTTCAGAGCTGCAAAACAATAAAGCTCCCGTTGTTAAGAATTTTTATGTACCTTGAGCAAAAGAGAAGCACGTAGGTGTTTTTGAAACTTTGCATTCTTTTTTTTGTCTGAAAAAAATTATAGGACAGATAAATGCATTTTTCTTTTCTCGTTTCTGTACATATTTAGGAGCAATTAACTGCATTTTGGAACTTTTCTATTTTTTTTTCAGTGCTGATTTATAGCATGTATAAATAATTAACGAAACTTCATAAAAAGAGCATAACTGCAGAAAATCATTTTATTATTGAACAAAATGTTTTTTTCAGTGTTACATGTATTCATATGATATGTGTAACATATCGAATAATGTCTAACTGCATATTTTCGTACATGAGTTTTTTTGAAAGACAATACATATATATACAGATAGTAAAAACTATTTTATTTAAAAAATGCTAATGACAAAAAAGTTATGTTCGCTATTCTGGTCTTACATACATACTGTTAATGATTTCCGTAAAAAAAAAAACCATAGAAAAAAAACAAGACTCTCTGTAAATTTACGCTAGTTCTCAATTAAATGCATTCAGCTGAGTTTTTCTGCCATTATTTTACAGACATTTCCTTTATCTAATACCTAATTCGCTGTAGGGATGAGCATGTCTTTTTTTAAACATACTTTTGCCATTGTTAAGATTTGTAATTCAAAATACACCTTATTGCATTTTTTTAGAAATATTAAAGAAAAAACTTAGTTTATTTATTTATTTATTTTTTATTGAATTTAGAATATTTTAGAAAGGGAAGAACATCTCCTTGGAGTAGTGGAGATTTTCATTAATATTATTAGCATTTAACCACATAACGATGCATCTCCTTCGTTTTAGAGGTGGTTTATGATGCGGTGCAACGTTACTTATTAACAAGGAGTCCAATTTTTGTTTTAAAAAAATAACATACCGTCGGTCCCAAGAAAAAAAATATATTTGTTTTTAATTTATGACAATTTTTTGTATAACTAGATGCAAAGAAGAAAAAGATTAGAATAATACTTTCATTGTTCTTTGTGTATATTTATTTATTCAAGGAAATTTTTGCATAAGGAAACTTCAAAGTGTATTGTCATCAGCGGTAGTAAATATTTATAAATAAGAAATGTTGCATAAAATTTATTTTAAAAAAATCACATTACATAAAACGTAACAGTCATTTTCAGCGTTGCAAAAGAATAAAGCTCTCCTTGTTAAGAATATTTATGTACCTTGGATATAAGAAAAACATGTGGGTGTTTTTGAAACTTTACATTAGTTCTTTTGTTTAAAAAATTTATATGACAGATAAATGCATTTTTCTTTTCAACTTTCTATAAATTTTTTGTACAAATAACTGCATTTCGGTACTTTTTTGTGTAAATTTATAGCATATATAAATAATTAATGAAACTTCATAAAAATAGCATAATTGCAGAAAATCATTGCATTATTGAAAAAAATGTTTTTTTCAATATTACATATTTTAATATAATATGTATAATATTTCTAATAAGTCTAACTGCATATTTTTGTACATAAGTTTTTCAGAAAGACAATATATTTAAATATTCAGAGAGTAAAATTATTTTTTTGAGAATACTAAAGAGCGAAAACTTGCGCTCGCTATTCTGGTCTTACATACACACTGTTAAAAATTTCCATAAAAATACAGAAAAAATGTAAGACTCTATAAATTTACACTAGTTCTTGGTTAAATACATTCAATTGACTTTCATGGTCATCATTTTACAAACTTTTCCCTTATCTTGCATCTAATTCGCTGTAGGGATGTCCATGTCTTTTTTTAAAGATATTTTTAACTTTGTTAAAATTTGTAATTCAAAATACACCCTTTTGCATTTTTTAGAAATATTAAAGAACAAATATTAGTTTATTTATTTATTGTTATTATTATTTTTATTATTATTATTGAACTTAGAATTTTTACAAAGGAGACAATCACACATCTACCAAGAGTTAGTGGAGATTTTTATTGTGATTAGCAGCTTTTAACCATGAATAATACATCTCCTTCGTTTTAGAAGTGGCTTGCAGTTCAGTGTAACGTTACTTCTTAATAACGAGATTTATATGGAAAAAACATATCGTGGCCCCAAACAAAAAAAATCGTTTTTTTTTTTTTTTTTTTTTTTTTTTTTTTTTTATATATATAGTTTGTGACATTTGGCTGTAAACTAGATGCAAAGAAGAAAAAGATTAGAATAATACTTTCATCGATCTTTGCGTATACTTATATATTCAAGGAACATTTCAACTTTTAAAAGTATTGTCGTCAAAGGTAGTAAATACTTATAAATATGAAATATTGCATAAAATGTATTTTTTTTAAATCACATTACATAAAACATAACAGTCATTTTCAGCGTTGCAAAACACTAAAGCTCCCGTTGTTAAGAATATTTATGTTACTTGAATAAAAGAAAAATCTGTGGGTGTTTTTGAAACTTTATATTCGCTCTTTTGTCTGAATAAAATTATATGGCAGGTAAATGCATTTTTCTGTTCTACTTTTTGTACATTTTTAGGAGCAAATAACTGCATTTTGGAGCTTTTTTTTTTTTTTTTCTGTGTAAATTTACAGCATGTATAAATACCCTCATAGCATGCATGGTCACAATGCGTCACAATGAGGTCACTGAAAGTCATTGTGGTACATCACAACTGTGACCAAAATGCCACCACTCAGTGACGTCACACTGTGACTGAGATGTGACTTTCTTAAAAATATTCAAAAAATTACAAAAATTCTTCAAAACATGTTATTTACTTTAGAAAATACTTTTGTCACAGCGTCCTTTTCTCACAGTATCGCCGCGATGTTAATGTCAAAGTAGTCACAAATGACACATTTTTCACAAATTTGACATACCATGACTTCACAAGGTGGTCACAATGTGACGTCACAAAAGAGTTCTAAAACGGCTATAACGACTTTACATTTTATTCACTGTGACTTCACATCGACGTCACGTGACGTCACATCGACAATGGATGGTCACAAAGTCACAGTGTGACTTCACATCGAAATTACAGTGACGTCATCATGCCTTACGGGTAATTATCGAAACTTCATAAAAAGGGCTTAATTGCAGAAAATCATCATTGCATTATTGAACAAAATGTTCTTTAGTTGACATTTTCATTCAGATTATCATTATTTAACCATATAATGATATATTTTCTTCGTTTTAGAGGTAGTTTATGGTTCTTAGTAACGAGACTTTAATCTTTGTTTGAAAAAAATGACATATCATGGGCCCAAAGAAAACAAATATAATTTTTTTTGTGACTATTAATTGTATAACAAGATACCAAGAAAAAAAAAGGTTAGAATAATAATTTCATTGTTCTTTGTGTATACTTATTTATTCAAGGAGCATTTTATATCAGAAAATTTCAAAGTGTATTATCATCAGTGGTAGTAAATAGTTATAAATAGGAAATATTACATATAATTTATTTAAATAAAATCTTATTACATAAAAAACAAAATTTATTTTCAAAGCTGCAAAATGAAAAAGCTCTCCTTGTTAAGAATATTTATGTACCTCAGGAAAAAGAAAAATATGTGGGTGTTTTTGAAACTTTATATTCGCGCTTTTGTCTAAATAAAATTATAGGACAGATAAATGCATTTTTCTTTTCTAGTTTCTGTACATATTTAGTAGCAAATAACTGCATTTTGGAACTTTTACTATTTTTCCAGTGCAGATTTATAGCATGTATAAATAATTAACGAAACTTCATAAAAAAGAGCATAATTGCAGAAAATCATTGCATTCTTGAACAAAATGTTTTTTTCAGTGTTACATGTATTCATATAATATGTGTAACATATCTAATAACGTCTAACTGCATATTTTCGTACATGAGTTTTTTTTTTAAGCCAATACATATATATATACAGATAGTAAAAAATTATTTTATTTAAAAAATGCTAAGGACAAAAAAGTTACGTTCGCTATTCTGGTCTTAGATACATACTGTTAATGATTTCCGTAAAAATACAGAAAAAAAGCAAGACTTTCTGTAAATTTACAGAAAGTCCATTATTTTACAGACATTTCCATTATCTAATACCTAATTCGCTGTAGGAATGAGCATGCCTTTTTTTAAGATGCGTTTACCATTGTTAATATCTGTAATTCAAAATACACCCTATTGCATTTTCTAGAAATATTAAAGAAAAAACTTAGTTTATTTATTTATTTATTTTTTTATTGAGTTTAGAATATTTTAGAAAGGGAAGAATACCTCCTTTGAGTAGTGGAGATTTTTATCAATATTATTAGCATTTAACCACATAATGTTACATCTCCTTCGTTTTAGAGGTGGCTTATGGTGCGGTGTAACGTTACTTCTTAATAAGGAGTCTAATTTTTGTTTGAAAAAAAATAACATACCGTGGGTCCAAAGAAATTTTTTTTTTTAATTTGTGACAGTTCGCTGTATAACTAGATGCAAAGAAGAAAAAGATTAGAATAATACTTTCATTGTTCTTTGTGTATATTTATTTATTCAAGGAAATTTTTGCATAATGAAAATTCAAAGTGTATTGTCGTCAGCGGTAGTAAATATTTATAAATAAGAAATATTGCGTAAAATTTATTTTTTAAAAAATCACATTACATAAAATGTAACAGTTATTTTCAGCGTTGAAAAACAACAAAGCTCTCGTTGTTAAGAATATTTATGTACCTTGGATAAAAGAAAAACATGTGGGTGTTTTTGAAACTTTATATTCGCTCTTTTGTTTAAAAAAAATATATGACAGATAAATGCATTTTTCTTTTCTACTTTCTGTACATTTTTAGTACAAATAACTGCATTTCCGTACTTTTTGTGTAAATTTATAGCATATATAAATAATTAATGAAATTTCATAAAAACTTCATAATTACAGAAAATCATTGCATTGTGGAAAAAATGTTTTTTCGGTATCACATTTTCATATAATTTGTATATAACATCTCTAATAATGTTTAACTGCATATTTTTCTGATAGACAATATAAGGTACCCTGGGGTAATAACGCCAGGCGGGGTAATAACGCCAAGTGCTTATATTTTCCATAATTATGAAATAATCAGGTAAATGACAGCCATGTGCTCTGCGCAGAAGGGTTTTGAGTCATATAAATCGCAAAAAACAGTTTCAAGTTAATTTGTTTCATTTTTAGGTCTTATTGTTTTTACAAGCAACTAAAATTAACGCTTGATCTAAAATTTGCAAGATAAGGTTTTTAATGTGAAGACTATATTTTTTATTCGGAAATACTTTGTTTATTACATAAAATTGTATTGTATTTCATGTACTTTCAAGTTGTTGTAGAAGATTTTGGATATCTTCTCGAGATAATTTGTAGTTTAGGATTTATTGCGCAATAAGTATCCCGGGGTAATAACGCCAGGGATTGGCGTTATTACCCCGGTTGATTCCCAACAGTGGCCGATCTATATCCGAAGGGGGTTTATATATTAATATGGGACAGCATTATCATCATTGTTGAAATGGTAAGATTAAGGGGGGGGGGTGCCCAATACTTAAAAATAATCTCTCTATTTTATTTTTTATTATATTATTATTATTATTTTTTACTAATGTAAAAAATAATTTTTAACTCTTGTAAATAAAACTATATCAAAATGTTTTCGAGATTCAAATTCGAACATCTTCAAAATCAGGTTTCTATTAAATTTCCACTGGATTGTTCAATTAAGTTTCAATAATTTTAACAGTCCGCTTTCTCAGCGTTCGGTTTTTCAAAACTTTATAAATTTAACCTTTAACTGATGTGACAGAAATTGTAACGTATGAATGTGATGCGGTTTGTGAGACCGCAAAATTGAAAGATGAATAAAAGGCGGGAATAAGTCATAGGGTTGTGTTTTTGTACTAAACTTTTTATACAAGAGTATTATACTTAATATTCACCTATTTAGTCTCTGGTGGTAGTACTAAAATTCCAAATGAAACAAAATTTCGTTAGTGTTTGCAGTTAAACTGAAAATTACAAGTTAAACTAAAAAATTAAAAGAAAAATAGTGGTCTATGAGACCGGTAACATTAGTTAAAGGTTAAAAGGCGATCCATGATTAAAAATCATAGAATACTGTTCCTGCCCTAAACTTTTTGTACAGAATTAATTCTAATTAAATTTAATCTATTCAAATATTTCTAACAATATTAAGAGAACTCCAAACGAAAGAGAATTTCAGTTGTAACTATAGTTAAACTGGAAAATACAAGTTAAACGCTTTTTTTTTTTGGGGGGGGGAGGAAGTACAGTGTTCAGTCAGATTGCTAACAGCTGTTAAAGGTTAATTTTGTTGCTAATATAGAGATAATGATATATAACCATATGAATTATGTATAAAATTGAAAAAGAGATCTCTTTGGGATAATATTTTTAATCAAAAATTTTATTCAATTTTTTAAAAAATTATTAAAGCATGTTCTTTAAAACGTCGACAATTTAACTGTACGTTTGGAGAATCCGCATTAGTGTGGAGTTATGGGTTAAAAACTATTTACCAGATTATTATAATAGTATTAATCCTTAACTGCTGTGACAAAAATTGTCGCATAACTTACTCTGAGCGGCCTGTCAGACCGCTTAATCTAACGATGAATAAAATGTTAAATTAACTTTTAGAATATTATTTTTGTATTGAACCTTATATACAGGACTATTATAAATAAATTCAGCTTTTCAAAAGTCTCTAGAGATAGTAATAGAACTCCAAATGAAACGAAATTCTCCCGGTATTTATAGTTAAACTAAAAATTGCAAGTTAAACTCTGAAACTTGAAAAACTCAGCGGTATGTGAGACGCTAACAGCAGTTAAGGTTTAACAAAAATATTTATTATATATAACTCTAGTTATTATAGTTATTATAGTTATTATAGTTATTAACTATAGTTATTATATCTAGTTATCAATGGTTAAAACCATGCAATGTTTCTTATAATCATATTTAAGCGGGACTTTTTAAGCAAAGAGAGACACAGGGTGTTATATTCTGTTGAAGCTCCCCCTCACCCCTTTTTCTTTCACTTTCACAAAAAAATCAATATTTTCTATCGCATAGAATGCATACATGGGAATATAAATACTGATTCAAATAATCCGTGCAATGTTTCTAATAATTCTATTTAAAAGCTCATTTTTAAGCAAAACGTAGCTTAGAATCTGATATTCTTTTGCCTCCTCCCCCGCCACCACCACACCTTTCTTTTTTCTTTCAGAGCCACAAAAAAATTGTACATTTTAAATAGCTTAGATTGCAATTTGTCAATTTCTAGAACTGTAGAGTTTGTATTTTTAGAATTGGGCAATCTACATGCCATTATTCCATCTTATTTTATAGTTTTGTTTGCATGGTGTTATTACCCATATAGGTAGGTATTAACGCAAAATAGCATTGGTCAAGAAAAAACGCCATTACATTTTATGAATACATATCTGTTAAATTATTTTATTTTATATAGATAGTCAATGAGTTGCTGTATCAGATCCTATATTTGTTTGAAAAATACAATCTAAAACTAAGCCGTGAAAATTGGTAGAACGTTAACGTGGCGTTATTACCCCAGGGTACCTTATATAAATATTCAGAGATTAATTTTTTTTTTTTAATTCTAAAGGGAGAAAACTTATGTTTGCTATTCTGGTCCTAGATACACACTGGTAAAAATTTCCGTAATAACACAGAATAAAAACAAAACTCTCTGTAAATTTACACTAGTTCTCGGCTAGATGCACTCGATTCAGTTTGTCGTTCATTATTTTACGCACATTTCCTTTATTTTACATTTTATTCGCTGTTGGGATGAGCATGTCTTTTTTTTAATACTTTTAACTTTGTTAAAATTTGTGTTTCTAAATACATCCTTTTGTATTTTTTAGAAATATTAAATGACAAAATATAGCTTATTTATTTTTTTTTTATTATAGAATTTAGAATATTTTAGAAAGGGGAAAATCATCTCCTTAGTGTTAGTGGAAATTTTTATAGAGATTATCAGCATTTAATCACATATCTAAAGATATCATGAAACATCGCTTTCGTTTTAAAGGTGGCTTATGGTACGATGTAACTTTACTTCTTAATAACGAGACTTTAATTTTTGTTAAAAAAAATAATCTCAATCGCGGGCCCAAAGAAAAAAAATCATATCTTTTTTTTAGTTTGTGACAATTATGTGTATAACTAGATGGAAAGCATAAAAAGATTAGAAAAAATACTTTCAATGTTCTGTTTGTATATTTACTTATTCAAAGAACATTTTACATAAGGAAACTTCAAAGTGTATTGTCGTCAATGGTAATAAATAGTTATAAATATGAAATATTACATAAAATTTATTTAAAAAAATCACATTACATAAAATACAACAGTCATTTTCAGCACTGAAATAATGCTGTCGTTGTTAAAATTATTTATGTACCTTGGGTAAAAGAAATATTTGTGGGTGTTTTTGAACTTTACATTCGACCTTTTGTCTGAATAAAATTATAGGACAGAAAAATATATTTTTCTTTTCAAATTTCTGTGCATTTTTAGGAGCAAGTAATTGCATTTTGGTACGTCCACTATTTTTTCTATATAAATTTATTGCATGTATAAATAATTAACGAAACTTCATAAAAAGGGCACAAGTGCAGAAAATCATTGAATTATTGAATAAATTGTTTTGTTCAGCGTTACATATTTTCTTATACTATATATAACATCTCTAATAATGTCTAACTGCATATTTTCGTACATACGTTTTTCTGAAAGACAAAAAAATATATGTATTTGAATATATGTATATTCAAATACTAATTTTATTACAAGAATGATAAAGAGAGAAATGTTATGATCGCTGTTATGATCTTAGATATACATTGTTAAAATGTCCTTAAAAACAGAGAGAAAAGCGAGACTCTGTAAATTTACTTCTCGGTTAAATGCACTCGACTGATTTTCTCGCTCATCATTTTACGTACCCTTATTTTGCTTTATACCCTAATCTTATATCTCATTCCCTGTATGTATTTCCATGTCTCTATTTAAATATAGTTTTACCTTTGTTAAAACTTGTCATTCAAAACATACGCCGTATATTCAAAACATATGCCAACAATACCATTGTTGTAATTTCTGAAAACTTTTTGCAGATCTACGCCGATCATGACCCCTAGACCTCAAAACTACCATCAGTAAAAAAAAATTATCAATGTAATATATATTAGGGTGGGCCGAAAAAAACTTTTTTTCGATTTTCGGTAATGGCGGGTGCGGAGAAGTGGCCACAGGTAGACCTCAGTTCACACAAAAAATTTGAGATTTTTTGGACAATTCCTTTCCCTGCCGCAAATGGCTTGAAGTTTTGCCAAAATGCTGATTTTTGAACTTTTTTAGTAAAAACTTTTAAAATATTAAATTAAATTTATTTTGGCTGTATATACTTGGAAAGACATATTTAACGTATCTAATGTTTAAATAAGTTCTGATAATGCATTATTTAATTGCTATGTGCATTTTAAATTATCCGATTTTTATAGGCGAGTTAAACTCGGCGTGCAGCTGCATCCACGCGAGGAGTTCTCGGTTGTTTCGCGTTGGTACGAAACGCGAAACAAGTTAAAATCAAATACATTTTTAAAGAACATAGCACTAAACTAATGCATAATTAAATGTTATTTAAACATTTGTCACATTAAATACATCTTTTCAACTTAATACAACCAAAAAAAAACTTAATTTAATATTTAATTTTTTTTTGCTAAAAAAAATTCAAAAATCAGCATTTTGGCAAAACTTTAAGCCATTTGCGGCAGGGTAAGGAATTGTCCAAAAAATCTCAAATTTTTTGTGTGAACTGAGTGCCACCAGTGGCCACTTTTCCGTAACCGTCATCATCGAAAATCGAAAAAAAGTCTTTTTCGGCCCACCCTAATATATATATCTCACTTTTTTATGGACACTATA
The DNA here is from genome assembly GCA_964019185.1 of Maratus speculifer. NCBI lineage: Eukaryota > Metazoa > Arthropoda > Arachnida > Araneae > Salticidae > Maratus > Maratus speculifer. The sequence continues at coordinate 186,316,231 of OZ025290.1, forward strand.
ACTTCTATATTTCTGTATCAATCTCCACCAAACTGGTACATAAAATGAAAGGGGATAAAATCTCGGCTAAGTTCGTTAATGACCAAAATCGGACAAAGGGGGCCGAAATAGGGGGCGTTTTTGTGAAAACAGAAAAAACCCATAATTTCTTAATGAAAATAGATATCGAATCAGTTTAAAGTTTATATTACTTCTAAATATATGGCCACAAATTTATGCATGACAGATTTTTGATAAAGTTAAAAATGAGCTCTAGGGGAGAAAAAATAGGGTTTTGGGAGAAAAAAAATCATAACTTTGTCAATTCTCAAGATATCAAATCCAACTAATTTTTTTATAAATGTTCTCAAAATTATCCAAAACTTTCTGTATTTACAAGTTTTTGATACTACTAACTCTTACTGGTAAAAAAAATTAAAAACGAAAACAAAAAGAGGGTGGGAAAAGAAAATAATCCATAACTTCGTCAATTCTTAAACTATCAAATCCAATTAAATTTATTTTACTTCTTGTCAATAATATCTACAACTTTTATATTACAAGACCAATTTCTATAGCAAAAATTAATTAAGAAGTAATAGGAGTTGAAGAAAAGACCTCAAATCCAAACTTCTTATATTCTGACTCATTTTTAAATTCATTTTTAATTTTAAACGCATTTAAATGGCAGGTCCTCTTATTTAGAAACTATACAATGTGATGTATTGGCCAATTTAATTGATAAAGACAGAATTTATTTCGAAAAAAGGCTGCCAAAAGGAGTATTTTGAACAGATTTTCCCGGAGTGATCGTGATTGAAAAATTGAAGTATTCAAATAACAAATTGCGTTTTTTTTTTCTGACTCATTTTTAAATCTATTTCTACTCTCAAATGCATCCAATAAACACGTTCACTTATTTAGGAACTGAATAATGTGCCTTATTAATCAATGTTTTGATAACGGCAAAATATATTTTTTTAAAAGCTGTCATATTGGGCACTTCGCACAAAATTTCCCGAAGCGATCGTGATTCAAGAATTGTTAATGGATTCAAATAACAAATTGCTTAATTTATGACTCATTTTAAAATTCAATTTAGCTTTCAAACACTTTCAGTTGACAGTTTTTTCTTATTTAAAAACTATATAATGGGAATTTTAGAATTTTAGAATTTTAGAAACTATATAATACTGACCGATTTTTAATAAAGTCAGAATGTATTTCAAAATATGCTGTCAAAATGGGCATTTGAGCCGAATTTCACTTAACATGATTCTGATAAAGCTAGTTCTTACAGAAAATTGAACTTAAAAATTTTTCAAAACTAGCCAAATAAAGTTGATAAACTGAATTTATTTCTAATGCTATTTTATTTTTGGTAGTTGAAATGAGTACTCTTCGAAATCTACCTCCGCCTATACGCCAATCCGACAGGGATTTTTTAAATTAATTTAGAAAGGAAAAAATCATCTACCTTATTGAACCATTAGACTTATTGAATAAAAGCAAACTGTGTAGTATTATTTAAAAGCTGTTATTATCATTCCAATACTATTATTATTATTGTTGTTTCACTGGTAAAAGCGTTATAAAAATATATTAATCTTCTAAATCATATTACACAAAATAATGAAAATAATGAAAACATAAAAAATCACTTTTAAATAATAAATTGCATTTTTTTTTTTTTTTTTTTTTTTTTTTGGTTGTTTATTTTTCTGTTATTCCTTAATAAAAAAAAAATTTAAAAATGATATTAGCGAATTAAAGTAAATAGTGTGCGACAATTTCGAAAAATTCTCTGAAACATTATTGTTTTAAAAAAATAAATTAAATTCAAATATTTTTATTAAAAAAATTCCACTGAATTATTTTATTTATTACTTAAACTAATTTAAAAAAGTGCAAATGATTTAAAAAAAATAGTTATTATGTATCGGTCTAAAATAAATTAAGATAAACCATTTACGAATTTTTAATAAAAAATATTAGAAACGGAATCTTTGAAAAGCAGAATAGATTTTCCTCCACTGAATCATAAAAGACATACAGGGTGTCCAGCAAATAACACCCTGATTTCAAAATTAAATTTCTCAAAAACGAAGATCGGCAGAGTTATGCGATAAACGGTTTGTTTATTAGGTAAGCTGATAAAATGTTATACAAAAATTCGAGCAGTGAATATTTTGAAAAGATTGTGTTCTGATTGCAAAGAATACTGGAGTTGACATTTTTCTTGTTTTGGATTGTTTGTAGAGAATGAGTGTACAGTGCCATATTTAACGATTTTTCCAACTTAATTTTTGAAATTTCGAAACTTGTTTACCAAAAATCGTTAAAATATGGCACTGTACGCCAAAAAATTTGTTCTCTGAAAAAAAAAAAAAAAAAAAAAAAAAAAAAAAAAAAAAAAAACCTAAAACAAGGAAAATGTCAAATCAGGCATTGTTTTAATTAGAACACAATCTTTTTAAAATATTAACCGTTCGAAACTTCTAAATAAGATTTTTACAACTTACCTAATAAACAAACCTCTTGCCGCATTATTTTCTAGATCTTCGTTTTTGAGAAATTTGATTTTGAAATCAGGGTGTTATTTGCTAGACACCCTGTTTTGTAATCAGTATCAACAGCCTTTATATCTCAATCTGTAAGACGTTCTCATACTGTCAAGAGGCATCAGGGACGGTTAGAAACAAATTGTGCAAGAATTAAAATGGTATAGCGCTTCGAATTTCGAAAAAAATCGAAATTCTTTAAAGCTCCACTAAAGTTTAAGTAATTCTACAATTTTAAAAGCTAAATTAAATTAGTAAGAGTCTTATATGTTTATAACAATGTTAACTTAAAGAGTACAATGTAAATTTACCGAATATATTCTTTATTATTTAACAGTATGTCTTTTTTTTTAATATCTGTAATTTTACAAGAGACTTAAGATAATGGATTACCCGTAGATTCTTTGTAATTTTATAGAAAAAAAATAACAATATACATTTTAAGAAATAAAAATATGTTGATGATAGATACCAATTATTGCAGAAAAAATTAAGAATAGCAATTTTATGTGTAGATATTTTCTAAAAGTATGCTTAGTTAATCGGCTCCATTCTGTATTTAGTAAAAACTGTTAAGTTTTTCAAAAAGAACACCTAGCTATTACCACATATTTAAATTGCTCAGTAACTCAGATACTAAAGAAGATTTAAGTCTTTCGGTGAAATAATATAGAAATTATAATAAATAAGTAGGTTTAAAAATGTTAATCTACCAATGTTAAATTATTTGTTACTACCCGTAAGGCATGGTGACGTCACTGCGACATCGTTGTGAAGTCACACTGTGACTTTGTGACCATCGATTGCCGATGTGACGTCACGTTACGTAGATGTGAAGTCACAGCGATTAAAATGTGAAGTCGTTATGCCCGTTCTAGAGCTCTTTTGTGACGTCACATTGTGACCACTTGGTGAAATCACGGTGCGACAAATTTGTGAAAAATGTGCCATTTGTGACTACTTTGACATTAACACCGTGACAAAACTGTGACAAAAGCGACGTTGTGACAAAACTGTTTTTTAAAGTAAATAAAATGTTTTGAAGAATTTTTGTAATTTTCTAAAGATTTTTAAGAAAGCCACATCTCAGCCACAATGTGGCATCACTGAGTGGTGGCATTTTGGTCACAGATGTGATGTGACCACAGTGACTCACAATGACGTCCTTGTGACGTCACTGTGACCATGCATGCTGTGAGGGTAATAATTAATATAAAATTAATAAGTCTTGATAACGACAATTAATAACTATATTGTAACTATAATAATATGTATTCCACAACGAAAAGGTAAGAACTTATACTATAAACCAATATTTTGCGGTACCAATATAATCGCGACTTTGAAATTGATAAAACCGCTAATAAAACATTTCAAATATATTAAAAATTGATATGTTTCAACTCTTTTTTATTTAGTCATCTGCAGAATGTAAATAGAAAGATTACAAACACAATTAACATGAAAAACTGGAACAAATAATTATTGAATTCAAATTAAATATACCGTATTCACTCGTGTATAACGACCACTTTTTTTTGAAAAAATTAAAGCAAAACTCGTAGGTGCGCTTTATTCACGGAATATTTTTTTACTGCTGGAAGTAATCACACGATATACAAATGAATTGAGAAATGTGTTCTGAGAAGGCATTAAAAATAGGAAAATCTTAGTTCATAGAAGTATTGCTGCCTCTTTATTTCATTCCTCTAACTTTTGTTTTATAGAAAAACGTTTGTAACATTATTTAAACACTAATTAGCAATTATCATTGCCGTCACTCACTACTATTCCCCGTCATGCACTACACTGCCAGAAAAATTCGTCATTATACATTAAGTTATCGTTATTTTTTCACAAATAACTTCTGTTTTCCCAGAAAACGTATTTGTTCTGTGAGTTCATTCCGAACGTCGAAAAATGAGGAAAAGATTCCGTTTATATCAAGTACGCATGCGCATTGGGTCTGTTAGTAATAAATTCGAATTTATTTTTAAAATGAAAAACAAAAATATTCTATTGATTAAAATGTCTAATTTAATTTTAAAAGACAAAAATGTTTTCGAATTTAAAAATAAATAACAATTACTTTCTTTATTCGTTCAAAAATTCTCACAATTTGTTATTCAAAGTTGGATAAGTTGAATAATGTTCAATAAACTAAGTTATTTCTATGATAAATATTCGCATATAAATATACTTTAAGTGAACACATTTAAAAAATATTTTAATTAAAAAATAAAATGCAAAAAAAAAATTTATATTATTAAAAAAAATCTTATCGAACAAAAATAGAACATCCATGTTTTTTCTCTAACAATCTACGTAATATATTTAAAATTCACATTTTTATACTATATTAATACTAAACGTAAAAAAACCCAGCCACAGTTTCATTAAAAATGAAATCTTTCCGAGATTAATTGCAAAATTAAAAGCTTTTTAACGAAATACACCAAACCACACCCGTATGAAATGAACGCTTCTATTTTAAAGCTCAATCGTCATGAGTAACGGTAGCGCTGAGGATAAGCGCTGGCCTTGTAATGCTGGGATCGTTAGTTCGATCCCCACCTCTTCCGCGTTGATTTTTTCCAATCTTTTTTCAAGTGACGGATATTTTTCCTCTTTTGACGGAGAAAAAAATAAACAGAAAATCGTCAATCTACAGACAATTTCTGGCAGCAGTGCTGCCAGTACTTTTTCTGTGAAAAGACGGAAGTTTTTTTTGAGAGTGTACCTACCCGAAGTCTAAAAGTGTAATTTCGCCTTGTTTTCTGGCCTAACGCAATGTTTGTTACGACTTTCTTTACTCAAATTCCTTTTGCCATTCATTTATTTCCATATCAAATTTATGATGCGTGTTAAATACGAGATTTTAAAAAATCGTCATTTTTCCTTCTAAAGCGCCATTTTTCCTTCTATACACGCGTGCGCGGTAAAACGGTAAATATGGTAAATACGAGTAAGTACGTTGTAAAGTTTTCTATATTTTCGACATTGTCCGTGTCCCAACTATATAATTATCCGGAAAACCGTCCAACCATTCAATCTATATACTCGGTGTGCAAAAGATAGCGAATTGTTACAAAAATGTGAACTTTTTAAATACTTTTCAATGGACTCTCTTATGAATAACTTTAAAAAAAAATAGATCTGTAAATTAATCTACTCTCGTTAAAAAGTATGTTAATGTTCTCTTTTTCATTCAGTCTGGGTAAAGCAGTTTTCTTCCTGTAGTATTTTATATCCATTATAGGTTCTTTACGTCGGATATTAAATCTCCCAAAGTTAAACATGGTCTTAAATGCCAAAATCGATCCCATGAGCGAGACGACCTCTCGGGAGTTTATACGATTCCATTTATTAGAGAAATTAGAGGAATCGAAATTATTATATAGGTATGACACAGCGGTAATTTAATATCAGATTATCAAAAGTTATTTTAGTAATATTATAAAATACATCCGGAATTAATAATGCGTGTATGAACGAAAATATAAGTAGTACATTCAAATAAGTAGAAGATGCTATTAGAATAAGAAGTAATTTTAATTACTTATTTCGAAAAATTAAAAAACAAATAGTAAAATTAAATATTTTTTGCAGCTGTTTTAATAATTAGGAATAGTTATTGTTCTATATCACAATTATTCCGTTGCACCAAATAGCTCAATCGGTACTGCTCTGTTATCCCATCGACCAATTTCGCCAAATTATACAAATCGTCAAACTAATAGTCAAATTATATATATAAAACCCCTCCGTGTATAACAATTCCGGGGTCAACTTATCCACGAGAAAAATAAACTCATTCACCAATGAAAACGTTTCATAGTCGTAATGGAGCGTTCTCATTGGTCAGATTTACAGTGGGATCTGTAAATGACGTCACTACATTTTACTTCGCTTTGACATCTTTCCACGATTTCAAAAAGTATATTTAATTAAAATTTTTTATTAAAGGAAATCGAAGGTGCGTTTTAAATGCAATATTGAAAAAATTTTTATATTCGAGTTGCTTTAATTTTTTTCTTCTTTATAGCCGTGAATGACTCCTGAGAATTTCAAATCTATAAAAAACATTGTGAAAAGTTACCTCCGATTTTAAAGGCAATCTATTTTCTGACCAATGAAACCGTTCCATAGTCGTAATGGAGTGTTCTCATTGGTCAGATTTACAGTGGGAGCTGTAAATGACGTCACTACATTTTACTTCGCTTTGAAATCTTTTCACGATTTCAAAAAGTTTATTTAATTAAAAATTTTTATTAAAGGAAAGCGACTGTGCGTTTTAAATGCAATATTGTTAAAATTTTTATATTAGGGGCGCTTTAATTTTTTTTTCTTTGCAGCCGTGAATTACTCTTGAGAATTTCAAATCTATAAAAAACATTGTGAAAAGTTACCACCGATTTTAAAGGCAATCTATTTTCTGACCAATGAAACCGTTCCATAGTCATAATGGGGCGTTCTCATTGGCCAGATTCACAGTGAGAGGTGTAAATGACGTCACTACATTTTCCTTCGCTTTGAAATCTTTTCACGATTTCAAAATCAATATTTAATTAAAACTTTTTATTTAAGCAAACCGCGGGTGCATTTTAAATTTCATTATAATCCCCACCCCCATCTACCAGATAGTTTTGCTATAGTTTTAAATGCAGATTTCTGTTGAATTTTGTTTAATCGCTGTATTTATCAAAATTGTTTCAGCTTAAAGTGACTATGATTGAATATAGTTGTTGTAATTTTTTATCATCCTTTAAAAATACAAACACGTCATTTTGACGGGCTATCTTCTAGTTATACATATGACATAATTTTTATTTTAAATAACGAAAAAACAAATAATTAGTAGAATATTAATAAAAATATTAATAAAAAATCGAAATAAAAATCACTTAATGACATTTTAAATACGTGAATCGTAAATGTCATTGAATGTGACATTCACGAACATCCATTATTTGCATTTAATCTTATAGTTTGGCGATAATTTTTAGGTCGACGGGATAACCTAGTAGCACCGCTCAATCATATGCATGTAATTTTTAAAATACACAGTCAGAAAACAATTCCTTCGGAATGGAATAAACAGGTGAGATTGCAAATTTCATTTAACAGATATTTTAGTTTAATTAACAAGCAGTTCAGAAACGCTGCAGTTGACATTTACAAATAGCCGTCATTTCAGCTTGTGAGTATTACATGTCAAATGTCATTTAAATTAAACAAATCCGAAAAGATGAAAGAAATTCAATTTTCAAAAGTTAAGAATATTTGATTTGTATATCAAGCTCAAAATACACGAAGGGTGTTAATATTAAATTTATGAATAATTTTTATATATCTGTTTGACGCCTATAAATAAAGTGTTTTGGTGTTTTCGTGAATTTTATTTATATAAAAATTTGAGATTACTTTTCAACTTTTCAAATATAAGTTTTTCATTAACTACGGACTCTGACCTCTACGAGCTATTCTCGCAAACCTCCGATCAAGCACGATATGTTGTATGTATGTCACGATATGTCTGATATGCTGTATGTGTCAGACACTATCTTCTCCGATCCCGGAAACGGAGTAACGTCGCGTTTATTTTGAATTCAAGGGAAAAAATCCCGGGATCTCGAGTTTTCCCATTTGTATGTCTGTCCGCCCGTCTATCTGTCTGCCCATCTGTCCGCATACAACAACTCAAAAACTACCCAACCGAATCATTTGAAACTTAAAATATGTAATTATTAGATAATTTTGTCGAGTCATTTTAAATTTTATGAAAATCGGATGCATTGTTCAATTACAGGGACAATCAAAAGAATTCCGATACATTACGATCAATGGGGAAAAACTTTCAAGTGCATTTTAATGGTCTTACACTCTTACGAACATAATAAAGTTGATATGCATCTATGAAGTATATACTATAATATACATTCTGTACAATATGTGATGCAAATAATATTTCTTATGGATTTACAGGGCCACACAAATGTATTCCATTGCATAGTTATATTTTGAGACATTGTTTGGTCCGCATTTTAATAGTATTAAATTATTTAATATTTTATAAAATCTATATATGTTGCACAGGATAACACCAAGTTATAGTCATCGTTCAGTCTGTCTGATCACATATCATAGAGCAAAAACTACCCAACCAAATCAATTAAGATTTAAAATATATAATTGTTCCATAATTTCGTCAAGTCAAATTAATTATGAAAATCGGATGTATAGGTTAATAACAGGTTCAATAAATCAAAAGTATTCCATCACATTACGGTCTATACGAAAAAATAGTTTCAAATACACTTGAATGATGGTACACTCTTTCGAATAGTGCATTGTCGTTTTAAGGTTGCTGGCCACTCACTTTCCGAATTATCCTCGCCAATGTAATGTCTATGTTCTTTTTAAATATTGCCCCAGTAGCCAAACAATATTGGGACAATTTTGGCTACATCTTGGAGCAATATTGGCACATTGGCGCAATGCTGGCATGAAATATTCCTCAAATATTGGGGTGTAACATTTTGTCCTTAATTGTCCAATATTTGCAGCCAATATTATGTTAGTATTGGGGTTTCATTGGAAATATTGCCAATATAACACCAACATTTGTACAATATTGGGAATTCACTGGAAATATTTCCAATCTAACGCCAACATTTGTACAATATTGGGAATTCATTAGAAATATTTACAATGAAATGCCAATATATAATTAATAATGGTGTTTTATTAGCAATATTTCCTATAAATGAAATATTGGCGACACGTTGAACCAATATTGGTTTGCTACTAGGGTGATATATTTAAAATATATCCCCAAGAAATTAATATTTTATATATAACTTCATTTTCCTGTGTACTCTTCTTAAACGATGTCACTCTTGGGTCATTCCATGTCAATTCAACCAGACCTTGTAACCCGACCCACAGGGATTTTGATGAAACTTTGTGTACACACTAATTCTATCATGAAATGATTCCATCAGAAATTTTTCCTTCCTATACCACATACTTTGTGAGATATGGGGGGTCCAATTCTTGGGGTTTCCTCAAATTGCACATTTCTGAGTCTGTATTTTGAGATTGCAGTTCCATCTTCAAAAAATTGTTTCTCTGGATCTAAAACGGGAATCATCTTAAAAATACCACTGTAAGAATATAAAAAGATGCAGATTTTAATAAAAAAATATTTAAAAAATTTACTTGTAATATTTAGGATAAAAAAAATTAGCCAAAGTTAAGAGTTATGGTTATTTTTCCAAATTTTTGTGACTTCACCAAAAAGGCTGTACACAAAAAGGCAAATTAAATTTCCAATTTCTTTTTGTTTTAAATAAAAGTTTATACTTTGGGCTTTCTATCTATGAAATAAAAATGATGTGTTTCGCATGGCTTATGCAAAAATTTTGGGTACTTTCCAATTAGCAGGATGCATGTTTTATTTTTACATATTACATATGCAAACAAAAAGGCAAGTGAAATTTCAAATTTCTTTTTGTTTTAAATAAAAGTTTACACTTTGGGCTTTCTATCTGTGAAATAAAAATGATGTATTTCGCATGGTTTATGCAAAAATTTTGGGTACTTTCTAATTAGTCGGATGCGTCTTTTATTTTTACATATGTACATATGTATAGATCTATATAAATGCAGATGTATTATACATGTACATATGTATGTATATATACAGTATATTGATATATATATGTATAACACTGGTGCCCGTCTAACCGAAAAGTACCAAATTTTGCCTTGTTTTGAGAATCTGCACCAATTAAGAGGAAAAAAATCTGACTAAGTTTAGCTGTGGTACTTAAATAATTACTGGAATTTCTATGAGTTATTGAATTTAATATTATTTGATGCATGTTTTTTAATTTGCACAGTAAAATTTAGGCTTTGTTTTTCCTGATAAAAAAAAAAAATCTGACTGTAATATGTTTCCCCATTAAATTTAGTGAATGGTCCATATATTTCATTTAGTTATTTAATAATGGGCATTTTTGGCTAATCTAAAGAATCTCTTACTTTTATTTTCAATAATTAATCTCAAAACAGATTTTTTTTTTTTTTTTGTACAGTATAAAATAGATAATTTTTTCTCCTCACATTTCCATTTTTCCTTTCGAATGCTTATATATTAATTATTTGTGTTTAAAAAATGTTCAAAACCTTATATTTCCTGTCCTTGGTTAATTTTAATCAGTTTAAATATTTATATTGGCAAGTTTAAATACACAAATGTTTAACAGAACTTAAATTCGTTTCGATAGTCTGAAAGATTTAATTGCACCTGTCTTGTATAAACACCTTCTGATAAAGGCAGGATAATGTTCGTTAGTATGAAAATAGATGTTTTGAAATCAATTTAATAAAATTATTGTCATTCTGTTGTTTCTTATCATAGAAGAATGATCTAACTTTTACTGTGCTACTAAAAATATAATCTGATTGATACATACTTTATAGTTTATGATATGTATAAATATTTTTTTGCTTTATTGTTTTAATATGGAGCCTGATATTAAACCTTCTACTAGTCTTCAGGCTTGCAGTATTGCAATATTAACTGGTTTAGAATGTCACAAAACTAGCTATAGAAATAACAGAGAAATAGACTACATTGATAATCTCTGTGATTCAGAAAAGGAACTTTTATTAGTTAGGACTATTGCATTTATAAAACAAAAATTAAATGAAAACCGTTTGATTAATATATGTGAGCATCACAGAATTTCGCTCTTAATGAAATATGAATTATATAAATGTGAAGATCCATTTAAGCGGCATAAAAGGCAAGTGAAAAAAGCAATTAGGGCAGGAACCACTGAGCAATGTGTTATTATTAGTTAAATTTTAAGGTGCAACTGTCCTATATATATTTATGCAATTAGGGCAGTTAATAGAGATTTATATACGGCCGAAAAAGTAAACCAAAATTGAAAGTTATGATTATTTTTCCGAAATTTTGTGACTTTATGAAAAAGTCTCTACACAAAAAGGCAAATGAAATTTCCAATTTGTTTTTGTATCAAATAATATTAAATTCAGTAACTCATAGAAACTCCAGTAATTATTTAAGTACCACAGCTAAACTTAGTCAGATTTTTTCCCTTTAATTAGTGCAGATTTTCAAAACAAGGTAAAATTTGGTACTTTTCAGTTAGACGGGCACCAGTGTTATACATATATATATATATCAATATACTGTATATATACATACATATGTACATGTATAATACATCTGTATTTATATAGAATATCTGTATTTAATAGATCTATACATATGTACATATGTAAAAATAAAACACGCATCTGGCTTATTGGAAAGTACCCAAAATTTTTGCGTAAGCCACGCGAAAGGCATCATTTTTGTTTCATAGATAGAAAGCCCAAAGTGTAAACTTTTATTTAAAATAAAAAGAAATTGGAAATTTCATTTGCCTTTTTGTTTGCATATGTAATATGTAAAAATAAAACATGCATCCTGCTAATTGGAAAGTACCCAAAATTTTTGCATAAGTCATACGAAACACATCATTTTTATTTCATAGATAGAAAGCCCAAAGTGTAAACTTTTATTTAAAACAAAAAGAAATGGGAAATTTCATTTGCTTTTTTGTGTGCATATGTAATATATAAAAATAAAGTACTTATCCGGCTAATTGGAAAGTACCCAAAATTTTTGCATAAGTCATGCGAAACACATCATTTTTATTTCATAGATAGAAAGCCCAAAGTGTAAACCTTTATTTAAAACAAACAGAAATTGCAAATTTAATTTGCCTTTTTGTGTACAGCATTTTTCGTGAAGTCACAAAAATTTGGAAAAATAACCATAACTCTCAACTTTGGCTGACTTTTTTTATTCTAAATATTACAAGTAATTTTTTTAAATATTTTTTATTAAAATCTGCATCTTTTTAACTTCTTACAGTGATATTTTTAGGATGATTCATGTTTTAGATCCAGAGAAACAATTTTTTGAAGATGGAACTGCAATCTCAGAATACAGACTAAGAAGTGTGAGATTTGAGAAACCCCCAAGAATTGGACCCCCCATATCTCACAAACCATAAGGTCTAGGAAGGAAAAATTTCTGATGGAATCATTTCATGATAGAATTAGTGTGTACACAAAGTTTCATCCAAATCCCTGTCGGTCGGGTTACAAATGGGGGAAAAATTGGTTGAATTGACATGGAATGACCCTCTTTTTTTCTTAATTTTCAAAATATTTCTAAAATCTATACTTAATTTTATATGAAGTGTTAAAATTTTACTTCCAGTTCATCAGTTTTCAATACATAAAATATTAAACTGAGCATAGGTTTTTCAAATACTTTGAAAACTAAGAAAAAAAAGGTGACATCCTTTAAAAAGAGAAAACCGAAAGAAGTTAAAAGTATTAATTTCCTGGGGAGATATTTTAAGGGGGTTCAGTGGTTGATCGATACGGAAAAACTTGAAGCTCGCGCTTCAATTCCATATAAAAACAGAGGTATTCAATGTAAATAATTTAAACTTTCTGGTATTTTAAAGGTATGTTTTTAGTCTTACAAAATTATAAATTGAAGTACTCCAATGTAATATAATAAGAAGTATAGCAAAATTTATGTAACACAATTTTTGAAAAAAAATTGTGTTATGTCACCAACACCAAGATATCCTAACGTTGAATCGTCATAAGAACCTAAATTTTCCTTGAAAATGATCCGGAAACTTTACTCTATAGAATGAATTAAGGATATAACTATCACTCAAAAACAACTTTATTAAAAAAAATTCTCAAAGTTGAAAATTTAAAAAACTCCTAAAAAATACAACTTTTTTCATTAAAAATACTCAAAATATTAAATTATCTAAACTATATTAATTCATTCTATAGATAATGATGTTATATGCATGCAAAAAAATTTAAGCCATTCAAACAAATAGTTTTTTTTTTTTTAATCTTGGTGTTAGTCGTCAAAAATCAAGTTTTGAGAAAACGCGACATAAAGTTGAAATTATATGGGTGCGGCTATGAAAGTGTTGATACCTAAATGTTTATAACTCCGTTAAAAATGCAAATATTTTTATGGGGTGTTTTGTATTGAGTTCAGAATTAATTGAATAATAAAACTAAATCATAAAAAAAGCGATTTTTTGAAAAGTTTTCAACTTCTGTACCCCCTTAAATATAAGAATGCATTAAATGCGCATAGATTTAACATTACGGAGAGGAATTTGGAAAGTGAGTGACCAGTACCCTTAAGTGAAAAGTATTTGTTTCAAATCCTGGATTGGACAGCTTTCTACTCAGTTGAAAAATTACAACTGATACTATATGGATACATTTGGCTGCTAATGTGTAGAAAATTTTTTGTAAACACAGTAGAGTTTCTAATAAAAAATAAAGACAACCAAATTTAAAACGTTTTTTAATATTGTTTTCTGCGTCTTGCTCTTATAGTGTTTTTTTTTTTTTTTTTTTTTTAACAAAACATTTTATTTTTATTTTGTTATATTTCTAGAACGTAAAGAAAAATTTTTGATTTATGGATCCCATGTTGTATTGATCCATTCATAAACTTTAATTAAGACAGCTGCCCAATCGATATAAACTGTTTAATGTAATGTACTGGATTTTATTGAAAATTTAATTTTCTATTAAATAACAAAAGTATAAAGTTTCTGGTAAAATTAAAATTTTCTAATATAAGAATTAAAATTTAGATTCCAACATATTACAATAATACCTTCTTTAAATTCTAATTTAATTTATTGTATTTATTGTGTATTAAGACATTGTATTTAAATTTATATCGGCGATAAAATCCATTCAAATTCAATTGAAGGCAAAATTTATATTTTATCAGTCTTGGATTGGACATTTAAATCCCCTAGTGACTAATACAAAAAAAAATTACCACAGACATTAAATATATGCCATCTATCATTATTCTTTGAAAAACGTCATGAATTATTGAAATTTATAGAAAAAAGTTTTGCATTTCTTGCATTGCATAGAAGTAGTTTTCATCTGAACGTAATAGCCTTAAAAAAAGGATACTCATGATTAATATTTGTCCAGTAAATTTAATCAAACAAATTCGTCTTTAAACAAAGTAACTATACAAATAATGCATCCTTTTTCAATAATAACGTTATATAGGAGATTCCACTTATTCTTCAAAGGTTGGATGATTTGAAATATTATTAAAAATGTTATAAAGGAATACATAAATTATCTGGAAGAAAAGCAAATATTTTCCTGTAAAATTTATAAGATTATATTGAAAGAAGGCATTTTATTATTAATGATTAAATTCGGTAAAAATATTTCTTATTATTAATTAAACAAATACTTGAATGGATGATGTTGATATTGAAAATCAAAATGTATCTGGGTTTTTTTTTATTGCTTTTTGATAAGGAAAAAATCATAAATATATAACATTTAATAGTTGATTATATATTGTGTATAAATTTAGTTATATCAAGGTCTAAACTTCATAAACAGAATATTTCTGTCAATTTAAGTAGACTATTTAGCATATTAACAATTATTTACAGTTAATATGCATATATCATCATGATATCTTTCAAATTGATTAATCTTAATTAAGTTATTCTATTTATTAAACTTAATCATTTCCATCATACTCTATATGTCTTCTTGAAACAAAAAGTTTAATAAAACATAATACACTTCATAGTGGCTTTATGGTGTGCAATGTCCAGTCACAGAATAATCGGTCCGATATTCATTAATTGCACGGTGACTACTGAACGATATGTGAAGATTTTGGAAAATGATTTCATCCCCATTATCGAGAGTGACCCTGATTTCGAGAAGGTATGGTACTTTGTTCCGAAGGTGCTTAACCCCATCGGAACAATGAAAGTTTTGATGCCCTGTAAGAGAACATTCGTCTCCGTGTTCTGGCTATGAAGTACCCAGAGTCCCCTATAATGGAACTCGCTTGCTGCCGTATTCTCCGGATCTGAAAACATGTGGCTCATTTTTGTGGGGCTTCCTTAAAAACAATGTGTGCAGAAATAATTCCGAAACCGTTTCTTAGCTGGAAACTGTCATTCAGGAGGTCATCGAGAGCATCGGTGTTCCGACATTTCAGCGAGTAATGCAGAATTTTGCTATTCGTCTGTGTTACATCATAGCCAAAAATGGCAGCCATGTCGAACATGTTATAACCTTAATCCGAAAATCTATAGTGACATTCACATGTTGAATAATGTTTATGCACTCAGTACTTATTAAATAATTTACGTACCTTTTTACATATTACAATAATTGTCACGCTGTACATATCTGTCACACACTGTTTGTTACATGATTCGGAAATGGAACATAAATTTAATTTTCGAAAAATTTGCCATACGGGATATTTTTATCATCCGGAAATTATTATTGCATAACCAGTTAATATAAAATTTATTCTTTAGTGAAAAGGTTTTTATTTATAATCATGACATTAAACATGTATTAAATTTTTGTTAAGATTTTTTGCAGTTTTCCAAAAGAAATAAAATTGTCCAAATGATTTCACAAAAATTCGCAAAGGTTTTTATTAGAAAATAAATTATTGAAAAAGTAATTTTATTTAAAATAGAAACTCGAAAATAAAATGCAATAAATAACTGTATTTCAGTTACTTTACTTCATTTAATATTCATTGCTTTCCACAAAATATCTTTAAAAGTGACAGCGTTATCTGCCTATAAGAAAATAAATATTTGAAAGCTTTTATCACAGAAATATAAGTACTGTATGAGTAAATGTAGATAAAATGAGCTATATATTATTTTTAAAAAGGTTTATACACTGTAAAAAAAAAGGTTCGATCTACTAAAAAAACTTTAGTAATCCTTGTAATTACTAAAAAATGTTTAGTAATCTCAGTCGGTTATTAGAAAATCTGTAAGAATTACTAGAAAAAAGTTAGCTACGAATAGAGTTAATAGTTGTATACTTTTAATAGCTATTACTAAAACTCACTTGGCGTGGCCTCGATAGCATAGTGGTTATTGTAACGGACTCCAGGCTAAAAGGTCCCGGGTTCAATACTGGACCGCGCCAAGTACGCCCCGAATGTATGTAGTGTAAGTACTCTATAATAAAAGGGTTATGACTTTCCTGTTGGAGCTGGTCGCAATGTTAGGTGCTGCCATCTATTGCGTTTTTGCCGAAAATCTATCGCTTCAGAAGTCTGGATGCAGCTCGAAGGAATCTCCTGCCCTTCGAACGCACGTAATTGTTATTAAAAATAATTTTGGAGCTATAACTAAAATTTGCTTGGTGGCTCATACTAAAAAATTTTAAGTTAGCTTTACAAAATATTCTTTTGTTCAGTTTACAAAAGAAATGCTTGGTTCACTTCAAAAAAAAAAAGTTTGTAATGGTTACTAAAAAATTCTGTGGAATACAAATTTACTAAAAAATTTTTAGTAAGAATTTTTTTTTTACAGTGTAGTTTACAAGTGTCATTTTATAGACAGTTTTTCTCTAAAATATGTTACAGTTTAAAAGGTTTTTAAACTCATAAAATTTAACGCATTTATCAACATTTTTTTATTTAGTGACAAATATCGTATCATTTTATTGTCAGATTCATGTGACAGGATATTAAGTTAAAGTTGCGAAGGGGATTAAAAAAATTACGAAGAAACATTCAAAATTCATTTTTATTAAAATTTTGTCAATGTTATCACCGAGTTACGCAAAAGAAAAAATAATAAAACACTGATAGATTTTGACAATTTTCAGTAAATAAAAGTAATCTTAAAGGAAGTTACTTTTAATTTGACAAGCTTATTTGCACTAATCGACCAACTTTAGACATAAATGGATATTACTAAAGCTAAAAAAATCGACTAGAGTTTTTTTTTTTTTTTTTGTAATAAAGAAATGTTTGCATTCGTTTTTATATAATTACACTGATAAACTAGTCAGATGTGGCAATCCCAAAGCTTCCTTCTAAGTTATGCATGTTAACAGTTCCTGAAAAATACAGCATAGCAGTGCCACCGATTAGGTGGTTTAAACCAAAATTTTGCCAGCGACAATTTATGTCAATTTATAACTGATTCTGAAGTTTGATGAAAATCCGTTCATTAGTTTTTGAGATTGAGAACTATTGCAAAATTAAAAAAAAAAAAATCTGAATGGATCATGGATTAATCTGAAATTAATACATGCATTTTAGTTCGTGAAATACATTTACTGCAAAATCATGAAAATTTACAGCATAACAGCGCAATCTATAAGGTGATTTAAACCAAAATCTAAACAGCACTAATCTAAATCAGGGACTAACTAAATCTGAAGCTTTAGAAAATTTTGTGCATTAGTTCTTGAGATAGAGCTATTGCTATAATCACAAATATGCACAATGGCAGTGCTAGCTGTTACGCGATTTGCACAAAATGGTTATAAGCACTATGCTATAAAAAGTATTAACTAAATACAAAGATTTATGAAAGTCTTATGCAGTAATTTTGAGTTTAGGTCTGGCTATTGTGGAAAGTGTAAATAATGCAGCATAGTAGCGCCAACTTTTGAGCGATATACACCAAAAATTAATCCGATCCAGTTTACATCAAGGTCTAACTGAATCTAAAGTTTTGTGGAAATCCGTGCATTAGTTCTTGAGATAGAGCGCCCACAAAATTTTGTCCCCCGCCCACACACATTCAGACTGACTGACTGACAGACTCACACACAGACATTTTGTAAAAACATGTTTCTTGCAATCTTTGATCTCTGAATTTCTTTTTGTAAACATAGAAAAAAAATATATATATATATATATTACAAATTTTAAATTTTTTTCGCCCAAACTAACCTTTATACTATCTTAATTTTCTTATAACTGGCAAGCTAAGCCCGCTGCGCTGGTCTGTTTTTCAAAACAAAACATGAATCAAACAAAATATTAAATATGATTGTGTTTTTTAAAGCGACTTCACCTCAAATGCTCTTTCACATTTCTGAAAATCATACAAAACGCCATTGTATTTAAAGATAGAAAACCAACGATTATAAATGGACCAAAAATGCATTAAAAGTTAACAAACAGCTGTTTCCAAGGTTCGCACACTCCTTGGAATTTCCATGGACTCTGGCACCACTATTAAAAATAAGAAAATTTACATTTAATTTTTAAACCAAAACATTCGGAATCCCCACCTTCATTCACAGATTTTATGATATTTTTCTGCAGTGAAACACTTCGAAAATATTCTTAAAATTTAGTGGTAGAACTGTGCGAACCCTGTGTTTCGAATCTACTATCGAGATTCTTCATCAGTGCAAAACTCCGCGAGCTAGAAAAAACAAAACTGAGCCAAAAATAAAAGCAACAACAATGGAATCAAGGCCCGTTGACGCCAAAATATATTAAAATAATAATAAAATATTATGTTGTTGTATCAGCTTATGCATTCGATAAAATTCGGGCTTTTAAGAAAAAATATTTCATAGATAAATGAGGCAATTATGAAAAGAGAAATTTAAATATTGTCTATTCACCATACTTCTAAACTAGCGAGCATTATGATCGCAGAAAATGACCTTTGAATTTAAACAATTTTCAAGTGATTCATTTTCATTTGATAGTTTTTGAACTCTAAACCTCTCAACTTGAGGATATGGGTATCTGTGAAACCTTAATACATCCTCTATTAATATTATATTATATTTCGCAACGTACATCTGCTCTTGACAAATCTATTAGTGCTCCATTTTTGGAATGCAGCAGAATAAATAAAGTTAAATAAAGTTTTCCTTAGAAAAATAAGGTGAATGTTTTTTTGAATGTGTGAAATTCATTTTTTGATACAGATGTCATATACGCATCACGTTGGTGTGATTGAAACAAAATGAACATTTTATGCCTCTTATGGTAATCCAGCTTTGTTTTTAATTTATTAATGAACTCTTTATTTACTTTCATTTGCATTTTAAAATGATACAAAATGTTATGCTCTATACATAGAAAAGTAAAATAGAAAATAGAAATATATCTGTCATTTGAAAGCGAAGTTTCCGTTAAAGTAGCGCCAGAAATGTATCACCCCAACGTGGTGCATATATGCCATTTGTGCCTCTTTCTTACAACATGGGTGTGTGCATTTGCACCTAAATTTAGTTATTTAGCTCTATTTTTGTAATATTAACTGGAGTTTGTACAATGTACGGTACTACTTGATTATTCTGTCGAGAAAAAAAAATTAATACCTCAGTGAAAAAGTTGATACCTCAGTGTGTATATAATATCTGTGCCAAACATGTTTGGAAAAAACAATAATCGATATTTATACAGCATGTTTAAATACTGTAGTATAGTGAAAAAATGTATACATGACATATACGCACCATATTGGCGTTTTTTTTTTCTTCTTCTTCTTCTAGTGCCGATTCGGAGAAAATTTTGTTTTCAAATACCAGTTACATATATAGTTTACAATTATTTTCGGTTATTTTAAATAGAAAATAACTGCTGAAAATAATATGCTTTATAATATACTTTATATATAAATTTTAAAAAGTTTAGTTAATAATTATAAAACAAAATTATTTATATCCTTTAATAAATAAAATAAAATAAAATAAAAAAATATTAATAAATAAACAACAGCCAGGTTACCAAGTGAGGCATAAAATCGCCATTTTATTGCAGTCGCGCAAATGTGGCGCATGTATGACAAATGTGCCTAGATTAAAATAGTTTATATAATTGAAAAAAAAAAAGAAAAAAATGTAAATAGACGATTTATTAATATAATAAATAGACAATAATATCCGGGTTGCCATATCAAGCAAAATAATGACACTTTGGCGTCAGTTAATTACCCAGATGTATACTATATGGTATTGGCGTAAGAGACAAATCGCATCAATGTAGTGCGTATGAGATATCTGCGCCAAAATTTTTTTTTAAAGTTGCAGTTAAATTATTTTACAATATCTATGTATGTGGAAAGACATTTACCATAAATTTAAATATTATTCAATTTTGTGGTATTAACTGCTATATATGTATTTAAGTAAAATGTAAAAATTTTTCCTTAAAATGCTCTCACTCATTAAAAGAGAGAGAGAGAGAGAAAATAGTTCTTGCAAACATCACTCCGTCTTGTTTTTTTTTTTTTTTTTTTTTTTTTTTTTTTTTTTTTTTTTTTTTTTTTTGAGGGGGGGGGGGGGTAGAATTGCATTGATTGGCGACAAAAGTAGATTGAATCATCCAATTGAACAAACAACATACAAATAACAATTAGAGCTTTTTTTTAAAAAAATTAATTCTGCGAGTTTCTTCTGTAAAACACATAACGGGAAAATTAGATTTAAAAATATTTTTAAAAAAAGAAAGAAAAAAAAATACTTATGTTTTACCTAATGAAATTTTTGAGACGTTGTTTTCTTTTAATCTGGCTCGAAAGAAATAAATAGCCAAATATTGTGTCACTTGAAAACTTTATTTCACATTGAGTTACTTTTTAGATATTATAAATATTCTCTTTTTTTTTCGTTAAAGATAAATATTTTCCTTTCATAATATTATTTTGCATTAAACGGATTTTTTTCTTTTTATCATTATTTATTTTAAATCAATGAATTAACAGGCTTTTTTTCGAAATGTTTATATTATTTTCCATTAGAGAAGGCATTTCATTTCTTTTTTGAAATATAATTATAGCCAAAAAATTAGTTGTTGCAACCCTTCCGTCAAAAATAACTGAAAAATACGAAATTTAGTAGGAAAAATCAGAGTTATCCCTGTATATTTGTATCATAAACCTCCGCAAAAATATTTCCTATCGAATGATATAATCTGTAAAAAGATCCATCGGGTAGTTTTTGAAAACACTCGTTTGGAAGTTTCAGAACTTCTGCTTTATAATATACTAGCTGTTACCCGTGACGTCGTTCACGTAGCATAAAGAAAAGATAAACGCTTTAATTAAACAAAACATTTCATTAACAATAATTTAAAATATATATAACACATATCTTATACCAGGCTATGCAGTAGTTTTAGGTTAGGTAGTTAGGGGACTTAAAGAACTCAGTCAAATAAATGGAAAATGTGTTCGATAATATTAACGATCGCGAAAATGGAATTGCAACCATTTATAGTGTAGAATACCTGTAACGCACCCCAATGGTACAGAAATCATGTTGTAGTGCATTTCAGAATTCCATACCATATCAAAGAAAGAAAAATCATGTGTTAAACCTAGGTAATAAAAAAATATCCAACATTTCCGTAATACATAATTTCGCCGGCCCATTCTTTTCTGCATCTGTGTATGTGATCTATTTGCTTGTAAATATTCTAAATACAATGTTAAAATTTTGCTTAGTTAGAAAAAGTATAACGAAGATTAAAATTCACCTTTAGCAATTTCTAATAATAGACAGAAACGTACTTGAATTCTTTTGTACACTCCTGTATATTACGTGCAAATATTTATATGACCGCATATTTAGGCTTAAATTATTCAAGCAAAAAACCCGATTCAAATTATTGAATTCATATTTCCGGGAATCGCTATTGCACAGGTGACCATATATCCAGTTTATTGTATAGTCCGATACATGATTTATTTAAATTCTACAAACATCTCTTATTATACCAAATGTAGCTGAACTTCAGGATGCATTAGTTTTCCTTAAAATACATACTATAATTGAAAAAGCTCTTTAGCAATCTTTTCTAATAGACAATACTTTGGATACAATATCTGAGATCTGGACACAGGTCCAAAATCTTTTATGCGTTTCTGTAAATGAACAACAAATGTGATACAAATCATACTTTACTGCAAGCATATTAGTAAATTTCAGTATTTATCATTGTATTGATTATCTCAGTATATTAATTTCATCATGTTTGAAATAGTGCAACGCAATTAAAATACGCTGGGAATATTTTTTCCCCGTAGACTATTATATTACTGAACATTTTTCTGTTATCTTGTAAAAGAATGTTAAACCTTTTCACCCCATTTTCTACAGAAATCCTGTTTTAGTGCACTTTAGAAACTGATATCAATTTCAATATTATTAAAATAACCTTAATAAAATAACATTATTAAAATATGTTGCAAATGGTTTTTCTTCACAGACTATGGTATATTGAAATACTTTTGAGATCACTGTACGCACACTATAAGTACTATACTTAACATATTCGATAGTAACCATGTTCTTGTGAACCTTAAAAATGCATGTAAATTTCATTACATTTAAAATGATGTAACATTATCAAAATACACCACAAATGATTTTTTCGCCGTATATCATAATGTAAAGTCTCCTTTTGAGTGCTCCTGTGACTCAGCTATAATTGCTACCTGGTTCATTTTGAATGCCGCACATGCTATAGCAAATCTCAATAAAGTATGTTATTTTCGTATGAATCCCACTATATTTACTCAAGTTGAAACACGGACAAACAGACGAAAGACCCCAGGCACTCGGCATCCGGTATACAGACAGGTTGAAATCATAAACACTTTTAGACCATGTTAGAAAGTGTCAAAAAGGGGGTAGTTTCCGTAAAACGAAAAAAAAATAGAATTTTTGAAAATTTAAAAACTTTGTTTCAGATATGACGTTACATTGATATTTTTAAAATTCCTAATGGACAGTATTCCTGTGACGTCACAATTGGTAAAAAGTTGAATTTTATAGCCTCGAACCGTAAGAAAGAAAAAGGTTAATTTTTATTACGGATTAATATCTGGAAAAACTACTAAAATATTTATATTCTTGTAAAGTGTGAAGTTATATTTTTGTGAAGTCTTCTAAGTGTAAAAGAAATTTTATATAATCGTCTGCGTGATATAAGAAGAAAAACAGTATTCCTCTGACGTCACAACTGGTAAAATCGCGGTTTTTAACCTCGAACCGAAAAACAGAATAGGGTCCATTTATTTATTTCATTTTCTTTTATCACGTGAAAATCCTTCAGTTGAAAATTAATTACAGAAGAGAAATAATTATTCCGGTTTTTTTTATTTTTTGGCAACGAAAAAAGAAAGATGATTAAATATTATGGAAAATTTTTCAATTTATTCTGTATGAAAAATAGTGAAATGTTGAATTATTAAGAAAAATATTTGAATAAAATAAATAAAAATTAGCCTATGTTCATTTCATACCAATAATCTATCTATATACAAAAATTCAAAGACATTAATCTATCCGCTTTGAAGCCAAGTTCATTCCAATTTTCGGACACACTTTCACATTTATAATATATATAAGGATATGATAATATTCCGTACTTACTTCAAATTATTAAATTAAAATCTTGCTTCTTGATCTAATCTGTTAATCTTTATACAGACGATATAAATTCTTAATTTGCCTTAAAAAACATTATTCCAGTATGAGTAAATTTAAAAAGATTGCTCTAAATTAAAAATATTCTTAATTAAACTTTATTTCTTAATATTCCAAATAAGACTCATTTTTTCTATGTTTTTATCAAACCTTTTTAAGAAAGTCTTATTAAATTTATTCCAAAACATACCTTTCAAAAAATATCCTTATTTTATTTTATCTATTTATTTATTTTTCCTCCGTCAACCTTTGATAGTGTGCATATCAATAAATTCATTTCTTTTCTTTTTCTCTTAAAATTAATCATCTATAAAAATCGTCTGTCTAAGAAATTCTGAGTCGATTATAAATTGGTTAAATAATATTTTAAAAAAAATAAAATTATCGTCTGTGGAAAATAGTCTCGTAGCTGGACAAGAATTCTGTTTACATAAATCAATGATGGTTTGAGGTTACTGAATGTTCTAGAATTTTCTTTTTAGATTTAAAAGAGGAAGATCGAGAGATGGTATGGGAGCTGAGAAGAAGGATTCTTGGGTGCGCTCTTGCATGAGTATGACTTGATGCAATAAAGCATGGAATATTTTTTGGATGTTTCGGTAAAATATCGTCTGCAACAGGAACTTTTCCCTATATTATAGCTACCGTTTAATAAAATGAACTTGCAGCAGCCAAGGAGTGTTTATTTTGACCTTCTACATTTATTTATTTTGTTTTTTTTCTCGCTGGCCATGACTTCTGTGCGGAGAAAGGGAAACCTGGCGATGATGTTTCTGCCCCCCTAACTTTAAATCGTCACATATATATGTATATATATATATATATGTATGTATGTATATATATGTATATGTATATATATATGTGTATGTATATGTGTATGTAACAGAGGGTGTTTCGCTACCACACCGACAAACTTTGAGGGATGATAGTACACATGAAGACAAATATTATTAAATAGGAAACCATGGGGTGCAAACGTCTTCTGTAGGAGCTAGGAGCCATTAAAGTTTAGGGTCCAAAATTTCAAACGATGATAGAAAACGGAAAAAAGGGTCGATTCGTTTGCGGTTTTCACTAAAATTATTCTTTATATTACGATCTCTTTAGAAAAAAAATTTAAAGGTTACTATCAAAATTTATCGATAGGGGGCGTTTTAGACTTTAGAGTAACGAACAACTACTTTTTACCATTATTTTCTGCATGGAGTTGAAATTATTCTAAAGTTTAGAATTTAACTTAAAATTTAAGTTCAAAATCGGAAACATTCGGATCGGATAACTAGCAAAAATTAAACTGTGAACAGAGGAGGCTAGATTTTAAATACTCATAAACATTCGACAAACTAATCGATTTTATTGCGGTTTGCCTGTAGGTCATTCCCTTAGTAATTATGTTATTCAAAGCGACGCACAGCTTTGGTGTTCTGATTTTTTGATAGAGGGCGCTTCCGACATCTCCAACATTTCAATGGCATTACTCCTGGGTGTTTTACTACCAGACCAACATACTTCCAGGAAGTTTTAGGGGTGCAAAGACGATTCAGAATTACATAGGAATGTAACGTTGAAAATGACTTTTTTGCGAGTTACGGTTAAAGGAAGCAGAGAAAAAAGACAACAGAAACAGCCGAGAAAAAGCAACACGTTAATGTGACACAAAGCAGTTTATTTAAATGTTTTACAACAGAAGGTGTTCGAAATTACGACCAGAAGTAGTTCGGCATGCTTGGCAGGGGCGTCGCATGGAATTCCTCACGCTTTAAAAAGTTCTTTGCATCTCTGATAACTTTCTGTCAAGCTACAGATATATTAGATGCAAGGTCTTTAACTGATGGTACGGGAGTCTCATACACCCAAAATTTCATTTGACCCCAGCAGAAGAAGTCGATACATGATAGGTCCGGCGATCTGGCAGGCAAACACGACCCGTTGCCTTGATGTTACTTTGTAGCGTCGGCAAACGTCATGGTAAAATGTGAAGAAGTCCCATCGGGCTGTTCATCTTTCAAATACTTCATTCTGCTACCTTTGAAGCCGGTTCGCGAATGATCACTTCAACGTGATGGTTGTTCACACACATTACCGTTGAGCGTCATCTACCGCAAGGAAATCGCAGCGCCATATATCGTCGCTGTCAAACTTGCCGGACTACGTCTGGTCGTAATTTCAAACACCTTTTGTAGCAAAACCTTTAAATAAACTGTTTCCTGTCACATTAATGTTTTGCCCTATTTCTGCTGTTTCTGTTGCTGAATTCTTTGCTTCCTTTAACCATAACTGGCAAAAAAGGCATTTCCAAAGTTACATTCTTTTGTGATTCTGAGTCATCTTTGTGTCCCTAACACTTCCTGGAAGTAAGTTTGTCTGGTAGTAAAACACCCATGAGTAATTCCATTGAAAAGTCGGAGATGTGTCGGAAGCGCCCTCTATCAAAAAATGAGGACACCAAAGCTGTACGTCAGTTTGAATAAAATAATTACCAAGGAAATTATTTTCACGCAAACCACAACAAAATCGATTAGTTTGTCCAATATTTATGAGCGCTTAAAATCTCCCCCTCTGTTCACAGTTCAATTTTCGCTAGTTACCCGACCCCAATGTTTTCGATTTTGGGCTTAAAATTTAAGTTAAAGTCTAAACTTTAGAATAGTTTCAACCCCATGCAGAAAATAACGGTAAGAAGTAGTTGCTCATTACTCTAAAGTCTAAAGCGCCCTCTATCGATAATTTTTAAAAGTAACCTTTAAAATTTTTTTTCTAAAGAAATCGTAATATAAAGAATGATTTTATTGAAAACCGCAAACGAATCGACCCTTTTTTCCGTTTTCTATCATTGGTTGAAGTTTTGGACCCTAAACTTTAATGGCCCCTAGCTCCTATAGAAGACGTTAGCGCCCCATGGTTTCCCATTTAATAATGTTCGTCTTCATGTGTACAATCATCCCTCAAAGTTTGTCGGTCTGGTAGCGAAACATCCCTAGTATATATATATATATATATACTAGGGATATATATATATATATATACTACCTAGTATATATACCCCCTAGTATATATATATATATATATATATATATACTAGGGGGGGCCCGCCCCCCCTGCTCGCTATGCTCGCCAACTCCCCGCGTAATCGCTTCGCGATTCCAAATTATTGGCTACCCCTGCTTGCTGAGCTCGCCAATACCCCATGGTATGAATAAGCAGTTGCAGACCTTTCAAATGATGTGTCACACGACTGGTGTTGTAAAGAAATTAAAAATGTGCCCCCCTGGAGGGCAGAGTGGGAGGCGACACAAAAGACATCAATAATATGAATAAGAAGCTGCAGACCTCTCAGATGATGTCACACGACTGGTGTTGTAAAGAAATTAAAAATGTGCCCCCCTGGGGGGTAGAGTGGGAGGCGACACAAAAGACATCAATAATATGAATAAGCAGCTGCAGATCTCTCAAATGATGTCACACTACTGGTGTTGTAAAGAAATTAAAAATGTGCTCCCCTGGGGGGTAGAGTGGGGGTGGCTCACAAGACATCCATAAAATGAATAAACAGTTGCAGACCTTTCAAATGATGTGTCACACAATTGGTGTTGTAAAGAAATTACAAAATGCGCCCCCTCTGAGGGC
The DNA here is from genome assembly GCA_964019185.1 of Maratus speculifer. NCBI lineage: Eukaryota > Metazoa > Arthropoda > Arachnida > Araneae > Salticidae > Maratus > Maratus speculifer. Next base: position 186,343,770 of record OZ025290.1, read on the forward strand.
AGAGGGGCGGTTACACACAACACATCCATAATATGAATAAGCAGTTGCAGACCTTTCAAATCTTGTGTAACACGACTGGTGTTGTAAACAAATTAAAAATGTGTCCCCCCTGGGGATCAGAATGGGGGATAACACACAAGACATCCATTATATGAATAAGCAGTTGCAAACCTCTCAAATGATGTATCAAACGACTGGTGTTGTAAAGAAATTAAAAATTTGGCGAAATATTACAGTTATCGCCAAGTTGGCGTCAATTTTGACAACTAATTTTGGTCGCCAAATTTGGCGATATATCGCCAAGTTTGCGACAAACTTGGCGATTGTTGGCGATGGTAACATTTCCTCTCTTTATGGTAACCCATACGGCGATGCATAGACGGAGCCCTTTCCTGATTTGTCTATTCGACTCATGGAAGGAGTGGACAACCCGGATTCGTTTGTTCCGGAAATCTTCCACATCAGCATCATTCCAAGAGTCATTCCTTTTAAGGCTAGTTTTTTTTACTATAGAAGGATATATATATATATGTATATATATATGTGTGTGTTTATGTATATATATATTTATATATATATATATATATATATGTATGTATATATATATATATATATATATATATATGTGTATATACACTATATTGCCATTGATTATGGGACACTTGCGATTTTAGACATTTTACTAAATATCTAAAAAAATACATTAGGAATCATCTCGAATCTCTTAGTGTATAAATATAATAGTATACGTCATACATCTCCGTGAAGATTTTTTACCGAAACTCCATAGGGGACCGTCAACAAATTAAAAAAGAATGAATATCTTTTGAATAACCCTGTCAAAACTAATGTAGCAAAAGCGCTCAAACTCTAGATTATGACTGTATGCCTTATTGTAATACACTGTGTTCACTTTTATGCAAATAGCATGCATACTCGCAGAGTAATTAAGGTTTTTATAAAAATGGCCCCAAATTTTTCTAAGTTTTTCCCTTATAATTTTCCCAGTTTTTAATATAAAATAATATTTTTTTCAGAAAATATGACAAACAACAATGCACACAGTACCCTGTAATCAGAATTGAAAAATAATAAAAATTGTATGAAAAATGAGTAGGTTTACTAAATAATTTTTTACTGCGCATGCGTCAAAGATATCAAAATTTCATTTGCATATTATGTTAGTTAAATGTATAGAGCAACTTTTGTAAAAGTCTCAAAATTATAGCTTGAAAATTCTGAAAGTAATCGTCAATTGAATAAGTTGAAAATTCATTATTCTCAAAATGAAGCAAAAACAAGAGGGGTTGTATGCATATATTCATTGATTAGTGTCAATATAGAATACACAATACGGGATGTTATGACTACTTTTGGATAAAATCCCTCATTTTTTTGCTTCATTTTGGAAACAACGAATTTTGTCCTTTTTCTATAGACGATTACTTTCAGAATTTTCAAGCTATAATTTTGAGACTTTTACAAAAGTTGCTCTATACATTTAGCTAACATAATATGCAAATGAAATTTTGATATCTTTGACGCATGCGCAGTAAAAAATTATTTAGTAAACCTACTCATTTTTCATACAATTTTTATTATTTTTTAATTTTGATTACAGGGTACAGTGTGCAATGTTGTTTGTCATATTTCCTGAAAAAATATTATTTTATATTAAGAACTCTGAAAATTATAAGGGAAAAACTTAGAAAAATTTGGGGCCATTTTTATAAAAACCTTAATTACTCTGCGAGTATGCATGCTATTTGCATAAAAATGAACACAGTGTATTACAATAAGGCATTCAATCATAATCTAGAGTTTGAGCGCTTTTCCTACATTAGTTTTGACAGGGTTATTTAAAAGATATTCATTCTTTTTTAATTTGTTGACGGTCCCCTATGGAGTTTCGGTAAAAAATCTTCACGGAGATGTATGACGTATACTATTATATTTATACATTAAGAGTTTCGAGATGATTCCTAATGTATTTTTCTAGATATTTAGTAAAATGTCTAAAATCGCAAATGTCCCATAATCAATAGCAATATAGTGTATATGTGTGTGTGTGACAATTTTACGTTAGGGGGGGCAGAAACATCATCGCCAGGTTTTCCTTTCTCCGCACAGAAGTCATGGCCACCAAGACAAAAACAAAATAAATAAATGTAGAAGGTCCAAATAATCACTCCTTGGCTGCTGAAAGTTCATTTTATTAAACTGTAGCTATAATAGAGAGAAAAGCTCCTGTTGCAGACGATATTTTACCGAAACATCCAAAAAAAATATTCCTTTATTTACTACATCCAGCCGTACTCATGCAAGAGAGCACCCAAGAGTCCTTCTTCCTCTTCTTCCCACATCTTGAGGCTTCCACTTTTTAAATCTAAAAAGAAAATTCTAGAACATTCTCTAGTCTCAAACCATCATTCTTTTATGTAAACATAACTCATACCCAGGTTCGAGATTAACACTTGACAGACAACAATTTTATTTGAAAAAATATTATTTAACCAATTTATAATCGACTCAGAATTTTAAATATCTTAGGCAGACGTTTTTAATAGACGATTAATTTTAAGAGAAAAAGAAAAGAAATGAATTTATTGATATGCACACTATCAAATGTTGACTGAGGGAAAATAAATAAATAGATAAAATAAAATAATGATATTTTTTAAGGTATAGTTTTTGAATAAATTTAATAAGACTTTCTTAAAAAGGGTTGATAAAAACATAGAAAAAATGAGTTTTATTTGGAATATTAAGAAATAAATTTTAATTAAGAATATTTTTAATATAGAACCATCTTTTTAAATTAACGCATACTGGAAATAATGTTTTTTAAGACGAATTAAGTATAGAGCCCGTGACTGGCAGACCTTCGTTATTTTATAAAAGCTGAAACTTTCTCAGCGCAGTCTTCCAACAAAGATAGGAACGATGGGTAAATATAAAATTTGGATCATGGTGGCTTTGGCAGTGACCATGGAGCAAAGGTGCAAAAAATAGCAACTTACTTTCGTCATTTTCTAAAGCGTGATTTTTTGATATTTCCTTTGGAATGATGTCAGAAATCACGTCCTCCCTTGGCAGACACTTCCTGTGGTTCCAACCCCCGGCCGACAACCACTAAACTTCAATAATAGGAAAGTCTACTTTCGTCATTTTATAAAAGCTGAATTTTTGATATTTCCTTTGGAATGATGTCAGAAATCACGTCCTCCCTTGGCAGACACTTCCTGCGGTTCCAACCCCCGGCCGACAACCACTAAACTTCAATAATAGGAAATTCTACTTTCGTCATTTTATAAAAGCTGAATTTTTGATATTTCTTTTGGAATGATGTCAGAAATCACGTCCTCTCTTGGCAGACACTTCCTGTGGTTCCAACCCCCGGCCGACAACCACTAAACTTCAATAATAGGAAATTCTACTTTCGTCATTTTACAAAGCGTGATTTTTTTAATATTTCCTTTGGAATGATGTCAGAAATCACGTCCTCCCTTGGCAGACACTTCCTGTGGTTCCAACTCCCGGCCGACAACCACTAAACTTCAATAATAGGAAATTCTACTTTCTTCATTTTATAAAGCGTGATTTTTTTTATATTTCCTTTGGAATGATGTCAGAAATAACGTCCTCCCTTGGAAGACACTTCTTGTGGTTCCAACCCCCGGCCGACAACCACTAAACTTCAATAATAGGAAATTCTACTTTCGTCATTTTATAAAGAGTGATTTTTTGATATTTCCTTTGGAATGAAGTCAGAAATAACGTCCTCCCTTGGAAGACACTTCCTGTGGTTCCAACCCCCGGCCGACAACCATTAAACTTCAGTAATAGGAAGTTCTACTTTCGTCATTTTATAAAAGCTGAACTTTATATATGTTACTTGGGTAACTACCAGAAGATATTTCCTCAGTTGGCAGACAGTTTTGGTGGGTCCAGCCCCCGGCCGACAGACATATGCAGCGGCTTCTCAATACACTAGAGTCTGCTCGAAACAGACATTTTCCCCGTTTTCCCTTGGGTCGGAAATTGGTGACAGTTATTTGAGGTTGCTGCATTGAAGCGAAAACGAAGCAGGAAAATCCCATTCATTTCACCATTTTGAAAAATATATGTGCAGATATTTTTAGTTAAAACTATGTACATCTAATGCATTTTGCTTTTTATAGTATTTTCCATGTTAATTTTGACACCGTAAAACATGATTTGCATCCTAGTTTGAATAAAAACTGATTTTTAAAATTCTAAAAAAAAAAAAAAAAAAAAAAAAAAAAAAAAAAAGATTAGATAGAAATTGTTTTACGCGCAAACTGATATTTTCTCACAGTACTTATTTTTTTCATTTGCTTAGCATATAAATCTCGTTGAATTTATACTTTAAATATTAAAAGGCATTCAAATGTAAAACTTTCATTGCGAAATATCTCATTTTCTCGTATTTAAATAAGTATTTTATTATTATAATAAAAATACATGTTTTTCTGCATTATTAATATAAAAATTTTCTTTTCTAAATATCTTAATTATTAATATACAGTAGCAAATAAAGTAAAAAAAAAAGCATAAACACACATTGGGGGAGCGAAGGGTTCGAATCCATAACCTCTGGTATCGAGTTCCGTGCTCTATCCATTCGGTCATCAATACCTTCATCTGCAACAAGCATCGTAATTAATCAAATCCATGATTTATTCTTAATCTGTTCCTGAACGCAAAGAATCTGACATCGACGCTATCATATAGACTCACTCCATGTACCTGCCCCCGGAACGCGCGCGCGTGGCTCAGGTGAATCTTGAACACACCCTCTATGAATTTGTCAAAATTCCTTTTTGTGTTACGGCAACAAAAAGAAAAAAACGATATCTTTGGAATTAAACAAATCAAAAAAAATTGTTGTTGATATGCATAAATATATATTTAAATATCATGTATAAATGTGATTCAGTTTTGATAAAATATTCATCATGGGAGACGTATTAATTTGTGTTATTTGTGAAAAAAGTAGTGGTAAAGTAACTTTATTTTCTGAAGAGACATTAAGAAAATGCCAATCAGTTTTGAGACTACGAAAAAACATAACCTCAAATACCAAGACTTTGTATTACCTAATGAATATACGGACAGTGGATATCACAGAGAATGTTTAAAATATTTACAGGACTCAAGAAAAAAAATTTCGCCTCTGAATCTAAAAGTTCTGAACGAATCGTTGAAACAGAGGAAGGAGAAGAAACAGAAAAAGAAGAAATACTGATAGACTATTCTTCTCCAGGTACATCAGCAGCATCGCAACCACCTTTAACTCCTCAAGAACCTCAACCTTCATCTTCTAAGGAATATATAGACATTTCTGAACTTGAAGAAAGATATGAAAATGATTATATAATTTCAGATGTAAATAGCTCGATAGAAATTAACACCAGTGTTGATGCATGCAAAAATGCTTGTCTGTTTTGTGATAGAAAAAATACATTTACGGTAAAAAATGCTTCCTCTTCACGAAGCTGATAAAGACCAATTTATATCGCGTATAATATCAAACATAGAAAGTAACGAAGAAGAAGAGTATAACGAGTTGTTAAATAAATTGGAAAATTCTGTCGGCCCAAAAATATATTATCATACCGAATGTAGAGTTAATTTCAAAAATAAAATAGCATCTTCTACAAAAATATCTGTAAAAAGCGATTGGCATCATCATCGACAATATCATCAGAAAGCTTTAAATGATATTAGCAACATCATAGAGGAAGATGTAATCCAGAAAGGACATTGTTATTTATTGATATATTTACATGAATTATATATTGATTCATTGGAAAAAATCTTTGAAGAAAATTCCCTTCAAATGAATACTACTTTTACCGTACACCATCTGGAAGAAAAAATAACTAAAACATTCGGTAAAGACATTAATTTTTTTACAATCCGTAATAAAAATGTATTAGCACCCAGTTACTTCAAGACAGTAGATGATGAAATATTTGAAAATTTACAATCAGAAAATATTTTACAAAAAGCTGCATTAATTTTACGAAAAACAATATTGAAAATAGACAAGAAAAAAATACCGGCCAAAAATATTTCAGCACAACATTTAATAGCAGGGGAAGCTTCAATACCAACACAATTATTGGACTTTTATTTCACTCTTCTTGGTGGATGTAGTATAAGACGGAAAAGTAGTCTAAGATGTGTTCGTCAAGATGTTATTTATGGAGTCCATAATGGTCAAGTAAAGACATCAAAGCAGATTATGTTGGGTATGACTCTGAAGAGTTTAACGAGCAGCAGAAAAATTATTGACATCATTAATAGATATAGTCATTGTATTAGTTATCAAGGTGTCGAAGAACTTGAAACAAAAACCACATATACTTCTATTGAAAAGTCTAGTTTATGCCCAGAAAAAATTAAAAAAACACATGAGCTTTTTACTGGAGTAGCTTAGGATAATTTTGATCGTTTTGTTGAAACTACGAGTGGAAAGGACACTTTACATGATACCGTAGGAATAATTTATCAAAACATTGCGTTAAGTACATCCGAAGAATCAGGAATATCCGAAGCACCGGTTCCCATTAATGAGTGCAATTCACCATACAAAAAGAAAAGAAAAAGAAGAACTTTTGACGCCTTATCTTCAGAGGAAATTCCATATCCAAAGAAGCCAAAAATGAGTAGTAATCTTCAATCGACGGCTGATGAAATTGAAAATATACTTCCTGAAAATTTCTACTAGTATACAGAAATAGATATCATCTGGATGATTAGTCATGCCTTAGAATTACCTGATGCTCCTATGTGGGTTGGATTTAATAGTCGAATTTACAGTGATTCTCCACAACAACACATTTCTTATTTAACTCCCATCAATGTCTCGCCAACTAGTAACTCTGTAGTTTTGGAAACCATGTATCAATGTAAGAAGATAGCTGAGGAATTAAATCAATCATCCATACAAGTTACATATGATTTAGCAATAGCGAAAATAGCCTTACAAATACAAGCAACCGAAAATCCTACATTTGATAATTTATTTATACATTTAGGGCCGTTTCACATTATGATGGCTTACTTTAAAGCAGTTGGTAAGGTTATAAGTGATTGTGGCTTAACAAACGTAATGGTGGAAAGTAATTTGCTCGCAAATGGTTCTGTGAGTGGATTTCTTGATGGAAAACATTTCAACCGTTGTAAAAGGTTGCATCCTTTGGTGGCATTAGGATTGGAAATACTACATTTCAGATCTTTTTTGCAAATTAATAACACGCCAATAACAGATGATATGATGAAGGAACTTCAAAGACTACAAAACTGTAAAATATCATTCCACATAGAAAATGAAGAGCTAAAAGAATTGATGAATGATTACTGTATTTACAAACAACAAAGTATCAATGGCGAGTTTGGCAAAACACAACAGTTTTATTTGATTTACATTAATCTAATTAATCACTGCTTGCATTTATCACGAAGCATTCGTAATGGAGATTTCGATCTTTTCAAGTCAGTATTGCCTAAAATTACAAATTTATTCTTTATCTGTAATCAACAGAACTATGCTCGATGGATGGTGAAGTATTGTGATAATTTGATGAAAGTAGCAGAAACCCATCCAGATGTTTATGAAGGATTCAAACAAGGTTGCTTTGGTATTAAAAGGACAGCCAAGCCGTTTTCAAGACAACCTGTTGATCTGGTTTTAGAACAGACTATAAATGCAGATGCTGCAAGAAGGCTTACGGGTGTTATACACTTTACCAATTCAATTTCAGCAAGCCAACGTTGGGCTCAAAACCACGATATAAGATCTACGATAATTAGTTTATCAAGAATTAGGACTACAATCTCACCAAGATATTTCAGCGGATTTGAATCAGCATAATATTCAGAAAATTATCAAGCAATTACGGAAATTTGTTGCGACTTTCGATCAATTTATTAATCCCTTCAGTTTAGAAGTACCTAAATATCAACTGATTAACATTTCATCTGGTAAAGCTGCATCAGAACAGGTAGAAGCATTTCTTCTTAATATTGAAAAGAATGGTGAATGTCTACGAAAAGCATTTATTTCTGAATGTCTTACAGATATTAGTAGATTTGAAAAATCTATTAAAAAAACACCTATTATTAATTTTTCAAAAGATTATGAGAAAAAGAAGAAAATTCAAGTAGGCGGTACAATTCAAGAGGTTAGAATTCAACGAGATTTGTTTGGACGTATGCTGGGAATCTCCCTGGACTATAATGTGGATATTTCGAAAATTTTATCCTACCCAATTACCACAGTGCCTTTGTCCATGTGCCATTTAGATGGAACTATTTGTAAGACGGATAAATTTGCCTTAATGAAGTGTTTGGAAAAAGAGGTCCAGCATGAGACACCGCCTTACATAGATGTCCTAATAATTCATGGCTTCTTTCTGTTGCATACTATGAAAAATATTCCAAAAAAATTTGGAAGCATTTAAAAAAAAATGTTGCAAATGGTTACCCAATCGCAAGCGTCTAGAGGTGACGTCATTTTTGATCAGTACTTTACACCATCGATCAAAGATTACGAACATTCCCAGCGATTCGAATCTGCAGATTTGGAGTACAACATAACTGGGCCTGATCAAATTCGGCCGAGTGATTTTGCAAAAGAATTAAAAAATTCAAACTTTAAACAAGCTCTTGTTGATTTCTTGATCTTGCATTGGGCCACTGATGAAATGGTGTCATTTATTGGTAACAAAACCATTCATATAAATTTTAAAAAGTGTCATTCTTTCGTTGTTAATAACTTCAACAGAATAGTATCAACAGTTGTGGAAGAATTATCATGTCCAGAACTTGAAGAAGCAGATACCAAAATAATATATCATGCGTGCAGCATTGACAGTCAAGCAAATATAGTAATCAGAAGTATCGATACTGACATTGCTGTTATCATGCTTGGTCATATGCATCATCTAAAAAGTGATTCACTTATTTGGATGTTGACAGGTGCTGGAAACAACTTGAGGTATCTAGACCTTACAAAGATACACGCAAAGCTAGGAGAATCTATTTGTAAGAGTTTGCCTGGATTTCATGCAATCACAGGGTGTGATTATAGTCCTGCTTTTTTTCAGAAAAGGCAAATTAAGACATTACAAAATATTAACAAACACGGAAGAGTATCAACAAGCTTTCATCAAACTCGGTAACAAAGAAATATTTGAAAATAATGATAAGCAAAAAAACACTTTTGATATTATACAGCATTTTATTTGCGAAGTATACAATGTTGATGAGATAACTGATGTTGATGTTGCTCGGCTTCAACTATTCATCAATACCTACATTGCCTCAGATGTTAATGAAGCGTTTGACCGTAAAAAAATACGAAATTTTGATGCCAGCAGTTTGCCACCCTGTAAAACGGAGCTGTTACAGCAATTTTTGCGAGCAAACGTCATATCTAGCATTTGGAACAATGCTCACCAGAAAATCCCAACGGTATATCAACCAGAGAATAATGGCTGGGTAAAAGAAAATAACCAGTACTGTTTCAAGTGGTTTGAAGGAGATCATTTGCCAAATTACGTCAAAGATTCGCTAAAAACTCTCTCAGGTATGTATATATATATATATATATATATATATATATTTTTTTATATATATATATATAAAATATATATATATATATATTTTATATATATATATATATATATATATATATATATATATTACTTCAAATTATTCTAAAAAAATTGTTAGCTATTCACTATCGCATTCATTTTTTAACATTTTTTACAGAAACTAATGAAGAAGACAATATTGAAAAAGATCAAGCAATGGACTGGAGTAGCAGTGACGAAGATAATGGAGATATCGACTATAATAATGAAATTGAATAATATCATTAAACATCTCTTAAAACCTGATAATAGCTTATAAATCCATACTTCATTTTATTTTTATACAGGATGTTCCAAAAATGCTCCCCAAACTCTGCACAGCGAGATTCCTCGTTGGGATTACATAAGAACTGCACCTGCACGGTCTATAGCTTACGAGTAAAATACAAAAAACAAAGTATAAAGTCATGGCCAGTACAAGAAATAAAAAGCGTTTTGGACACATCAACAGCAGTAATTTCATATCTTTTCAGACGGTAACGTTCTAAACGTTCGCTGCGCATATCGCGTCAAGCGCGCGTGCCAAAGAATGACGTTAAGACGCCGCTGAGGAACTCGTTACTGCATCCTTGTAGCTATTGGTACTTTTTGTATGATTTTCATGCATTCTGTTCCCTAATAATTTGACATGTATTTGATGTATACTTTGTTTTTCAAATTTTCTCGTAAATTATCAGTCGTACAGATGCAGTTCCTTGGGATTCTTTTATGTATTCCCAATGAGGAATCTGGCCGCGCAGAGTTTGGGTGCTATTTTTGGAACACCACGTATAGAATTTTTTAACACTGTGTATGAATAAACAGTAAAACTCTAATTTTGTATTGAAGTGGATATTAAAAATAAAGTTCATAAAATAACTAAACATTATTTTCTAACGTATTTCATTTATTTTTAAAAGAAGTATCAAAATGGAAATCATAATCAATAACATTATAAACATGCAATTTTTTTATTGATAAATAAGTACATAATAAAACAGCAATTTCGGCATGTGCCACGGGGAGTATATAGCTTTCATATTCGTTGTTTTTGTTAAATATAGTATTTTTGCGACTCGTTTAGATGAGTTTAAAATTCTTTAATGCTTGATTATTATCTCATTGAAAATTTTACTGAAATTTTAAGAAGATCAAATGCTACGAACCCTATAAAAAGAAATTTCGTAAATACTGAATTTGAATGAGAATTGTGCCAAATTAATAATCTATAGCCAAATCGGCAATATTTATGATTTCTTAATTTTTGTCTTGCAATTGGCGATATTTTTAAATATTTGGCGATAAGTGTTTTTAAGCTAGGGGAGAATTCGAAGCTAACGTTCATTAATACTCATAAATAAATAACTAATTTTTAGTAATTTGGAAAATAGTTGTTATCCTCGAAAGAGAATTGGGAAATCCGAAGTATATCTGAATGTTTTTATTGGTTCAATTCCGCATTTTATTTATTTTCTGATTGGTCCATGTTTAATGTCCAAAAATGGTTTACTTCTGTTGCCAAAATGACAAAAAAGTAATAAAAACTTTTTTTAAAAATAATAATTTAAAAACAAATTGTGATAAAGATTTCAACTAAATTTCATTCAAAAGTGCATTTTTTTCTCTACGCAACGGTATAAAAATTTAAAATGTGCAATGTTTAGAAGTTTAAAAATTTGCAGTTCAAAAAAATTGTACTGAAGACTGAAATTTCATTTAAAATTTTTATAAGATGGGTCCAGGAATACTAATGTTTAAACAATGTCATACGTAATAAGAGTCAGTCAGCCTGATTAACTCCATCAAATAAAAATGCACATTTTAAACAGTCAAAGTTATATAACAATAAACTACTGGGTTTTTTTTATTTATGGTCTAGGAATATTAAAGTTTAATGCATGGCGTAGTAATATATGACTCGTTATGGTCATCCTAAAAATGATGTTTATTATTATTATTAAGTATAGAATTCCTTTTTAAGTCTTTAAAATTTTAGTCTTTGAAAATATCATTTTCCAAATAGTCGTTCTAATTTGTTAAATTACATTTTTTTTTCTTTCATTGTGGCCTTTTTTCAAAACGTCAACAACCATAGAATTATATGCAACAACCTCAAATAACTATCGTCAATTTCCGAGCCAAGGGAAAACGGGGAAAATGTCTGTTTCGCGCAGACTGTAGTGTATTGAGAAGCCGCTGTATATGTCTGTCGGCCAGGGTTTGGAGCCACCAAAACTATCTGCCAACTGAGGAAATATCTTCTGGTAGTTACCCAAGTAACATATATAAAATTCAGTTTTTATAAAATGACGAAAGTAGGATTTCCTATTATTGGTTTTAGTGGTTGTCGGCCGGGGGTTGGAACCACAGGAAGTGTCTGCCAAGGGAGGACGTGATTTCTGACATCATTCCAAAGGAAATATAAAAAAAATCACGCTTTATAAAATGACGAAAGTAGAATTTCCTATTATTGAAGTTTAGTGGTTGTCGGTCGGGGGTTGGAACCACAGGAAGTGTCTGCCAAGGGAGGACGTGATTTCTGACATCATTCCAAAAGAAATATCAAAAATTCAGCTTTTATAAAATGACGAAAGTAGAATTTCCTATTATTGAAGTTTAGTGGTTGTCGGCCGGGGGTTGGAACCACAGGAAGTGTCTGCCAAGGGAGGACGTGATTTCTGACATCATTCCAAAGGAAATATCAAAAAACCACGCTTTATAAAATGACGAAAGTAAGTTGCTATTTTTTGCACCTTTGCTCCATGGTCACTGCCAAAGCCACCATGATCCAAATTTCATAATTACCCATCGTTCCTATCTCTATTGGAAGACTGCGCTGAGAAAGCTTCAGCTTTTATAAAATAACGAAGGTCTGCCAGTCACGGGCTCTTGCTCTAAAAGATTAACAGATTAGATCTAGAAACAAGATTTTAATTTTATAAGTTGAAGTAAATACGGAATATTATTATAAGGAAATTAAGATAGTATAAAGGTTAGTTTTGGCGAAAAAAAAATTAAAATTTGTAATATATATATATATATATATATATATATATATATAATTACATGCAATGTTGTTTTCATCTGCATTTAGGAGTTTACCCATTAGATCATTTTACCTCATAGACAAAGTAATGAAAAAATATCTTATGAATTCATTACATTATCTTTTAGAAAAAAATAAAGTTGCTACACTCACTCTACTTGTACTCTTAAAGTTTTTATATGATAAAATATATTCTAGATTTACAACATTTGAAGTAAATCAACAAAACTAACATTTTAACTATTTGTGTATACCATTTTGCTGTAGTATTTGAAAGCTACTCAAATAAATTCAGAAAAGTACTTGAGAAAAATGCAAAGTTGTTTATCGAATTTCGTATCTGAAACACTCAAGACGTTTTTATTCATGTTAAGTTTTTCTGTATTCCGTCCAATAATCTAAAATATAAAAATCTTTTGATGCTAAAATATTTTTTTTTTTTTTTTTTTTTTTTTTCAATTTAAAGGAGCTCGGGACAAATTTGAAAATAACTTTTATTTTTTGTTTTTTGAGATTGGAAATTTTTCGTGATTGTTAATCGTATTACTTGTAATCAAAATCACGTGATAAAACTTCTCAATTTTTTTTTATTTAAAATTTATTTAAAAAGTGGGATAATTTACAATCGTTATAACTCGAAATATTATATATAGAGATTCATTTTTTTATTTAAATAAACAGAAATGAATAAGATTGAATTCGGATTCAGCAATAAAAGTATTAATTTAGAAAAAAAATAAATTATGTAACATTTTTTAAATCATACTTTCAAAAGAATTTTTTTTTCAAATTTTCTGAATCAAAATTAAATTGAAATAATTGGAAAAGACATGTTACAAGCTTGAACCATTTATCTTTAGCAATTTAAATATTAAAAATTTTGAAAAAAAAGAAACAGAAAAAGAAAAATATCACGAAGAAAAACACATTTTAAGAAAAAAATCGTTTCCATGAAAGCTATCGATTGAAAGTTACATTTGGAAAACGAAGCAAAACTAAAAAATAACAATAATTCCTGTTCCAATTATAAGAAATATAATTTAAACGTCATTTTACATACGTGCGTAATTTACATACGTGCAAGCGCTGTAGGGAAACGCCGCGCCGTTCAGTTCTAAGCAAGAGGGCTCCCAGTTCAGTTCTTTTAAGGAATTCTTAGCGGTGAATTTTTATTCCTATTTCGCCTTAACGCTTCTGGTAAAGTTTGCAGAATCTTTTACGTGACTTAGCTATTTGCTTATATAAGTCTTAATTTAAATAACATTTAAAAAAAAAATTGTTTTTTTAGAGAGTACTGGTACTTGCCCTTTCTGCAAAGCATAAATGGCCACCCGATCTAGCTTATTCATATCATTGGTGTGTGCGTGTGTGTGTATGGAGGGGCAGAGATTTCTGGTTGGCCATCTTACCCATATCTTAGGGTAAGATGCCGAGTAAAATTTTCGATACTTTCCGTTATATCAGTAAAATTAAATATACTTTAAATCATACATAAACGTGCAAATTTTAACAAACTACCAATGAATAAAAAATAAAATCAACAGGTAACTTTTAAAACGTTTAAACCAAAAACTTAGGCATCTTCATCAAACTTATCCTAATTCAATAATATTGAGTTACAGCAAGTTTAAAAGATGAAAATTAAATTATGGGTTCCTTATCTGAACGCACTAGAGTCGATGAAAAGAAAAGGTACGAAACGCCCTAACTATCAAACCGGTTGAAATTTGAATATGCCACTTTGGAATAAAGTAGTGAGGCATCGAGAGGTGCGATTGGAGCATCCAGGGTAGTTTTTAACATACGTAGGCGCTTCTGCGTGAAGGGGGAAAGAAGCAGACAGCAAGTGAGTTCCGTCCAATTGAGTAAGTTCTGTCATGGCTTTCCCATTGCAAAATCCGATGATTAAATAGCAGCGAGGTATCTGATCAAAGTCGGATTTTGCAATGGGAAAGTCATGATGTCCTCACAGGCACTGCCGCGTCAATTGGACGGAACTCATTTGCTGTCTGCTTCTTTCCTCCTTCGTGCACAAGCGCCTACGCATGTTCACAACCACCCTTGATGCTTCTCGCATCTCTCGATGTCTCACTACTTTATTCCAAAGCGGCATATTTAAATTTTCAACCGGTTTGATAGTTAGGGTGTTTCGTACATTTTCATTTGATCGCCCCTAGTATTGTGATAGATGGAAAGTAAAAAATATTTAAAATTTCTAATATCTGTCAAATATTGTTGTAATACGATATTTTCGAAAAGCCTGAAAACCTCATCCTCAGCTTATTGTCTTATGAATATGAATTGAACAGTATTCAAACTAATTACATTCTATATATTTCTCTCAATGACATATTCGTTAAACTTCAGTAAATCAATTTGATCGTTACTGTTAACATTATTAACATAAAACTAATTTTCTTCTCAAAATTGAAAAAAAATAATAATAATAATCTACATTAATATCTAGAGATATCAAAACAACTTATATAAAAGAGTTTCGATTTTTAAATAGATTTTTAAGTAAATCTAATTTAATAAATCAGTAATTAGAGCGGTTTTTATTTATTCCTTTATTGTAAAATTGTTAAAACAAGCATAATTAGATTAATTTAAGTAACAGAAACATAACAATGCTTACAGGAACAATTTTAATTAATGTATTTTAATCTTATCTGTAGCTGCAAAGTATTTTAAAGTAGCAAATTTTTCCAACACATATTTTTTTAATCCATCATTTGTAGTATTGGTCGATTTTTTAATAATAAAGTCAGAATATATTTCAAAATATGTTGTCGAAATGGGCATTTGAGCCGAATTTTGCTTAAGATGATTTTGATAAAAACCAGTTCTTACATTAAAAAAAGTAGAAATTTTTCAAAAGCGGCCAAATAAATTTGTTATACTGGATTTATCTCTAATCATATTTTATTTATTTTTGTTACTTATTGTTGCTCTTCGAAATCTACCACCACTATAAGCCAAGCCGACAGGGATTTTTTTTTTTTTTTTTTTTTTTTTTTTCGAAATAGAAAAAATCCAAATCTATGTAAATGGTTCAGAAAATAATCACATTAAGAAACTATTTAGTTTCAACTTTTTTAATGTGCTCTGAATGTAATCCCATTAAATAGTTTGTATGAAAAGTACCATACACTTTTATTAAAAGTCAAATTAAATAACATTTATATTACATTTTCTTTAATGGGACTTAAAAGTCTTTTTGGAATGTGTAAGGTTAATTAAACAATTTATTGTGTCAATTTTAACGCTAAAATTGACCCAATTAAATTTCAGAATTACTCAAAATTTTATGAAATACCATTTTATTACAGCAGTCGATTCAAAGAATTACTACAATGCTATGACATGCAGGAATTTTAAATATAGAAAAAAAGAAAGATATAGGTGATATTGAATATAAAAGAAAATCTTCAGACAATCCTATCAAAATTGTATGAAGGACACACCACGTAAGTAAATTTCAATACCAGTAAAATGGTTTTTCACTTCAACCAATACTATCCATCCATTATAAGAGAACAATAGAAATTGTAACCCGCAAAATATAAATACGTAACGATACAGTATCATTTAAAGTACCAGAATTATGACTCAAACTAAGTAATATTTGCAAAAATAAAAAAAGAGAGCAAAAATAAGCTTAAAAATTAAATTAAAAATAATGTAGATAATAAGAAAGTGTATGTGGAAAATTGAATGATATTGTTTCATACGCCATCAAATTTTAAAATATTTTTGTTTTGAAAATGACTCGGGTATAAGAGGTGTGGGGATTAAACCATGTAAATAATAAAACAAAATGTGTTTTTACTGGTTTTAAATGGCTAAATTAATTTTTTGTGTTTTATTTCAGAATTCTGTTTACTTTTTACACAGAATACAAAATCTTACTTATTTACTTATTTATTTATCTTTTATTATTTTTATTTTGTCAATGAGAAAAAAACTAACTTACTATATATCATTATAACTTTTCTTTATAATTTTCTTTCTTCCACAATCCCGAAATTTTTTTACACTTAGTTCATTAACAAATGTCTGTCAACCTATTCTATTGATGACATTTCATTATTTAAAACTATTAAATTAATTTATTATCTATTAAATAGAGCTTGAAAGGAAAAGAATGCTCGTGCCTAAATGTTTTCTACTTCAGACTAAAATAACTTAAAATAAATAAAAGAGAAAGATTTAAAGCTAGTTTTATTTAAAATTCAATCTTTATTTTCTTATTAACCGATCAAGAATGATATGGATAATACAAATGCAGTCATTGTCTGCAAATTTTTTGTAACATTTTTTCTTGGAAAAAAGAAGAATGTACGAGTAATTAAGGATAAGATATTAAGGTACTACTTAGATATACCGTTTACCAAATTCGTAAATCGTACAAATCGACAAACTAATAGTCAAATTTAACATATTGACATAATTTTTATTTTAAATAACGATAGATCAAAGAAATTAGTAGAGTTTTACTAAAAATACAAATAAAAATCACTTAATAACTTTTAAACGCGTGTATAGTATTTAATACCACTCCTTCATTCATGATCATCCATTATTGGCATTTAATCTTATAATTTGGCAATAGTTTTTTGGTCGACGTAGTACCGATATTAATATTCAGTCTGCTTGATCTTTTGTTGAAATTTTCTGTTTCTTCTAAATTTACAAATTAAAATACTTTTTTATTTAAAATAGCAAGGTTAATTTTATTCCATTCCTCAATCCCAATCCTTCGGAATCTATCCAATATTTTTGGCAAAATTCTTTAAGGATCTCTTTCAAAAGTCGTAATAGCAAATTTGGGTGCGATTTTCCTTTTGTTTCATTTGGAAATACTTGAAGGCTATGCATAAAATTTAACTAAATTTCATATATATAAGATGCCTACTAAAAATCTTTGCTAATTTCTTATCTTGGGAATGGGTGCTATTTTATTAATAAAAAAGTTTATAATCAGCTTAAAATGCTTATAATATGAACTTACTAAGAAATGTTTGTAGAATACAGATAAAATTATGTATAGGGTCACGCAAAGAATTAGATACAAGAACGACAAAGAATAATAATTTTATTGAAAATGTCTTTTCAGTAATTTTAAGAGTGTTTTAATTTAAAATAAATTTTAGCTAAATATTGGCGTGTAATAAAAGTAGTATATAAACTATAGGGCTGAACAAAAGTATTCAAATATGTTTCCATCTATTAGTATAAAATGCTGGAAGAGAAATTTCGACCTGCTAGGCATTTTCTTGCTAAACTAAATTTCCCCATCATATAGTATATATATTAACCGATAGGTCAAATATAGGGCTGTTCTAAATTATAGGAATACATATTTGGATGTACACGATAACCTTATTTTCTTAAATAATGAAGTTTTGTTACAGATTTTCGGAACTGTTGGAGAGTTTTTTATAATCTATGCTTAACGCATAAATGTTCTTACTTGTTTATTATTAATGTGAGGACTAATATAGAAAATTTAGATGTTAAGATTTTTGTGCGATTTTATCAACATTTTGTTGTTTTAATGCAGGATATGTGAATATTTCAACTAAATGTTTCTTTTAGATGAAACACATGTTATCCATGATTGCTTTTGAGTGTTTGGTACAAAAAATAAAGTAATTAACGTTTGATCACTTATCGTTTGTGTAGAGGGGCTTAGAAGAATTCCGTTACAATATTGTTTATTGAGAGAAAAGTTTGCAATGAATTTTTAAGAAGTTACAGTATTTCAAACACATTGAAATTTTGTATAAGTCACTAAGGAGCACTGCAATTTGATTGCTATAGAATATAATGTGCATGGCATTTACCGTTCATTTACAAGGACGCACAAAAAAGATAGTTACATTATTGCTTAAGAGCGATAATTGCTAAAAGTACGTTTTCAATTGATGTACGCGTACTTAAATGTAACTATTTTTTTTATTATTTTTTTCATATTATTTGTTGTGTGAGTTAATTCCATAAGTCATATACAGGGCACCAAAATAATTCGAGAATATTTCCGCTTACTGACGAAAATACCTGAAGAAGAATTAAAAAAAAAAAAAAATTCAGTATAAATAAATACTCGTTTCCGTGTCTTATAATTGAAAACTTCTAGATAATATCCAGAACAAATAATATTGTTAATTAATGTAAACAGCTTTGACAGTCTAACAACATTGCTATTTTTCCTGGAGTGTAAAAAAAAAACCTGTAATTCTAAACTCTTAAAGTTATGGAAATCGGTATGCTTGCTAAACTCTTATCTGTACACTGTACAAAACAGCTGTAAATCTTCAAAAGATGTAAAGGTACAAAAAGTTTTATCTTTACAATGAATCTACTAAAATTACAGATTAAATTTTGATCTGTAATCCGGGTTGTCGTTGCATAAAAAGTTTCAGGCATCCCAGTTTCCAAAAAAATTCTTAATAACCTGGCACAATGTTTGATTTAAAATGCAGCCGTGTATCTATTACATGAATTTTTGTTGTTGTCATTACATAAAAAGTTCGAGGAATCCCAATTTCATAGAAAATTTTTCATAACATTATGGTTTTTTATGGTGAAAAACTAAAGAATCCTTGAAGTGAAAAAAACTTCTTTAAAACACCATAAAACAAATTAAGTTGCGCAAGGCCTTTCGAAAGAACTTAGTCTTTCTTTGTCAGGCTGAAAAAAGACGTACATCTACTATGAATGTAGAGACACTACTGACGAAGCAAGCTGGAGGAACAGCCATTGAGAACGTAGAAGGCAACAGCCAATCACGGAAGAGCATAAATGTACAATGGATAAAATGAAGGAGAGGAAGGAAAAAGGAAAAATGGTAACAAGGGGGAAAGTTAAAAGTAATAAATAAAAAGGCAGATTATATTAAAATTAAATACACACACAATAATAATACTTGTTACCATTTTTCTTTTTCCTTCCCCTTCTTCATTGTAACCATTGTACGTTTATGCTCTTCCGTGATTGGCTGTTCCTTCAGCTTGCTCTCTTTTCCGCCTTTTCACTTCAGTTCTGCCACTACATTCATAGTAGACACAGGTCTTTTTGCGCCTGACGAGGAAATACTAAGTTCTTTCTAAAGGTCTTGCGCAATTTAATTTATTTTATGGTGTTTCAAAGGAGTTATTTTTTCATTTTAATGTAATAACACCAGTTTGACTTATCTAAGTAATCCTTATTTACTTTTGATAGACTGTTAATTAATTCGCAAAAATAAGAAAAGTTTTCATTTACTGTGTAAAAACGAATACAGATTGACTGGAACATATTACAGAATTGTTACCCTTTATACAACCATTTGCTTTAATAAGATTGCATTAAATATTACAATAGTATACAGTGGCACCAATTTATATGGGCCGAGGGGACTGAGCCCACCTAATAATTTTAAATTCTAATGTGCCCAATTTTCACTGTTCTATTTGGTTATTTATTTCATTATTATTTTATTATTCATCTTTCTCCCTAGAACAAAATTTATTTTGCCAATGACCGTTCATTTTAATTTTCCGACTGACACCCTTAAATCCAAAATGACTGAAATGCAAATATTTAACTTTCTGCTGTTTCAATTTGTAAGCATGTTCATGATAGCATGATATTACAGTCACTGCAAAAAAAAAATCTTGACACTTACGATTTGAGACGTTTTGTTAAATAATCTAGAAATATACATAAGGAATTATTCTGAAACTCCATGTGTGTAAACAAAATAGTACACTAAATTTTATTTTCCCACTTTAAATTAACATCAAATATTTAGAACTTTTTATTTTCGTCACCAATGAATAAAATCTGTGATTATTTTATTTTAGTTTATTGCTGTTTCATAATATTTATTTTTTTATATTTACTTCTGTTTAATTTTAATTATTGTTCAAAAAAGTATTTAACTTGCTATTCATAATTTATTGATGAACAAAATAATGGAAAAATTATCATTAAATGAAATAGTAGGGTCTAAAATATTTTCCAGCTGGATTTTTGTGCTAAGTTTGATATTTTTTGTTTATTTCGAAGCTTTTGACATGTAGATTCCAAATATGTTAGGTTCCATTTTTTTCTTACACATTTTTGAGGTGATTTTCAAGATGGCGTCCAAAATGGCTGCCATTTACTGACTTCTTTAATATTTGTGGAATATTATTGACCAGTATGTTGAATTATATGTTTTTGGGGTCAAGAAATACGAATCTACAGTCAAAATAGACGTAAATTGTGTTATTTATTATTTTTTTTTATCAATTTACTTGAAAAAGTACTGTATTGTTTGTTTTCTCTTTTGCTGCTGATGTGAGAACAATATGTTCCTTGAATTGTACTTACCAATAATAGTGATTGTATTGTGAATACACAATGAATTATTTAGTGTGCTTGAAAGATGGATAATTATGTCGAAAACGTGAAATAGACAGTCTCAAAAAACTGAAAGAATATGCTACAAATGAGTAAAATTCGTGAGTCAAAGTTAGCTTCACTCTGTCTTCTTTGTAAATTCAACTATCTACCGGCAAACAAAAGGGACTGTTCCGAGTGGGAGAGTTTTATGCTTATTTTGCATCTCTCCGATATTAATGGATAGGAAAATAAACTGACAGTAGTGGCATTGACCTCATATGTACTGAATTTGGTTTGAACTCTCCTGAAACTGAACTCTTCTGAAAGATTTTTGGAGGGAAGACATGCACTAGAGGCATAAAAGTTTCACATGACTATTACTTTGGCATGCTACGACCTTCTCTTTGAAACACTGCAACACTCTGCAGAGGTTATTTCTCTGCAAGAAAAATTCAACTCACTAGCTGAGAAATTTCACAATTGTGAAAATGAAGATACAACTTTGTTTGAATATATCAAAGCAGTAGTTGAATAAGATTCACTTCCACATATTACACATTGCGGTGAGAACACGGTAAAGTTCCTACTGCAGTATATGAACCAATTTGGATCTTTGGTACGTTTCATCCATGCCAGTCGTCAAGGGGATTGGGCATTGCATCTCGCATCATTAGAAGAACAAATCAAATATCACTTTGGACAAGACTTATTTCATTATGCCAGACACATTCCAGTATACATAGCACATATAAAGGACCTTAAAACAACACATCCAGATGTATGGAATGCTCTTGAATCTGGTTGTTTTGCAATATCCAAATCCAATGTGCCGCTTACGAAACTATTTTCAGACCAGAACTTGGAGCAAAAAATCAAACAGCTGAAGAACATTGGAGGAATTACTGGTTTGACTCAGAACGAAAGCGCCCTCGAAAGGTATTTCTTGTGTGCACCAGAAGTATTATGCATTGTTTCAAGTTTTTTTGAAAAGTACTGCCCAAATGAAATCTGTAGGCAGCCGATGAAACATTATCAACTTCAGACGTCCATGCCATTAAGAATTTTTCGCAATGCAACCATCATCAAGGAGAGCATTCGGAATCATTGTCGAGGAAACCCGTTCCGAGATAATACCACACTAACGAATATTGAATCATCTATGACAGTTCCAGAATGTGCGAAGGATGATATTCTGAACCGTGACCAAAAAGGACAATTGGAATTCGAAGAATTTGTAAAAGATAGACTACAGAGTGAACACACTAAATTGTCAATTTGGCATCGAATGAAAAAAAATGAAATTGAAAACATTCAGTACTTGGAACAAGAAGACTGCATTTAAGATTGGGGATAAATTAGTTAAAATTCGAGAAGATAGGCAACTTCTTGCTCGTTTTCTCGTAGTTATGCAATCCACACCTCAAATGTCTACAAACCTAGAACATGCAATTGGGAATTACGAGTTTTCTATAATACCAAGATCATTGTTTTCTTCTGATGGTTATCTTCATATTCCATCTGACAAAAGTTCATTTATTGCAGAAATAGAGCAATACAATCGTTCACCCGTACATGAATCTTTAGCATCCTCGATTACTTCTCCGCTAGAAAAAGTGTGCATTATAGATGGAATGACAATTGTACA
The DNA here is from genome assembly GCA_964019185.1 of Maratus speculifer. Taxonomy (NCBI): domain Eukaryota; kingdom Metazoa; phylum Arthropoda; class Arachnida; order Araneae; family Salticidae; genus Maratus; species Maratus speculifer. The sequence goes on from OZ025290.1 coordinate 186,366,499, forward strand.
ATCTATAAAAAAGACACATGCCACGAAAACTTGTGAGGACTTTGCAAATGCTTTTACCGAAATCATTATAAAAATGACAAACAGATACACTGAGGGGAGTATAATATTTGATCAATACCTTGAAAACTCATTGAAGGAACAAACTCGTAAGAAAAGATTAGGGCAACAGAACCTATAAAATTTACTATTTCAAATAGTACCAATATATCTTTAGTATCATTAAAGACGTTCCTTTCACACAATGAAACAAAATCACAGCTAACCAAATATCTTGGGAATAAGTTACTACAGGTTTTTGCTGTTAGCATCAAGAAAATTGTTGTCGTTTTTGACAATAAAACATACAGTAATCAAGCAAATGTTTATGATTCAAAATTATGTGATTATACACATGAAGAAGCAGACACCATTATACCTCTTCATGTACTTGATATAGTTAAATATCACGATAATTGTGAGATAGATGTATTTTCAAAAGATACAGACATTTTCATACTGCTGATTGACTTGGTTTCAAATCATCTAGTAAACAGTGAAATCAATTTTGTTACTGATCGAGGCAACAAACATAGAAAAATTAATATTAATGAAAGATGTAGAGCAATAGGTGATCATAAAAGCAAAGGTTTACTAGGTTTACATTCATACACTGGTGGAGACTGGGGAGGAAAATTTCTGGGCATTTCAAAACAAAAGTGTATAAAAGTATATATCAGTCTTCCGTGTGATGATGATATTATAACAGCCATTCAAGAACTTGGGGAACCTAACGTTGATCCATTATCCAATCTGTCGTTATTTGAAAAATTCACCAACTTGACTTATTTGAGAAATAGTAATTTTTCAAGCATTTCAGAGCTAAGATGGCACCTTTTCAGAACTAAAAGTTTTGAGGGAGAGGAATTACCACCAACTATTGGAGCACTGAAGCCACATATTCTACGATCCAACTTAATTTGCACCACTGGAAAGGGCTACAAAAATCCCCGACCTATTGTACCCCCACTTATTGGAAATGGTTGGGAAATAGATAGCGAAGGAGAAATTACTCCAGTCAAATACCTGGAGTTACTTGCGCCTAAAGGCGTTATTGAACTTGTGAAATGCGAGTGTAAAAGAACATGTACAGTTGGGAAATGTTTCTGTTTAAAGAACTCTTTGGTTTGTACTACCCTTTGCAAATGCAGTGACTGCAATAATACAAAGGACTATCAATACCATCCCAGTGATAATAGCGATTCAGAAGAGGATAAGTGATATCCCAGTAGTGTATATACATATAAATGCAGTTTTTAATAATTATTTTTAATATTTTCAGTTATTTATATTGTTTCATTTAAATATTTTGGTTGTGTATAACTGATTAATAAAACTGTAGTATATCCGATGTCTTTCATATGTTTGTAATTTATTTGCATCTTATCACTTAAAATACTTAAAAAACTCAATTTACTCCTAATTTTGTTTAAAATTTGTATTTCTTGACCCCGAAAACATATAGTTTGACATATTAGTCATTTATATTCAACAAATATTAAAGAAGTCAGTAAATGGCAGCCATCTTGGATGCCACCGTAAAAATAACCCCAAAAACGTGCAAGAAAAAAATGGCACCTAAGATATTTGGAATCTCCATGTCAAAATCTCCAGTATAAGACAAAAATATCAAACTTGGCACGTCAATCCAGCTGGAGCTACATTTTACGACATTTCAAACCCTACTAAAATGTTAAAATTTGTTCTTTTTCTTTCGTTCAACATGGATAATGAATTTGATAGGAATTTAAATATTTCAAAAAATATTTTTTCCTGTGTTATTTGGATAGCTTTCATATTGAAAAAAAATATATAACATTTTTCACAAGTTAATTGAATTTAACTAATATGCGTTCTTACAAAAATAGATTCATTATGATGTTTTATATTGAATTGTAGTGACTGAATTATTTTTATTGTTATTAAAGAAGAAGAAAATGATCGATCAAAAATATTATTAAAATCATTTTTTATAATTATTAATGAACTAACCTGACATTGTTAATTACTTGCCTTTTATCTTGTCAATAATATCCTACATAGAATTGTATAGTTAATTTGAATGAAAATTAAATATACAGGGTGAATCATAAATTCGTGCAAACTTTAAAAATCCATAATAAAAAAAGTAACGCTCGGAAAAATAATTGATTTCCACGATTATGATCAGACGGATTTTGCATTTTTTTCCGTGTATATTAAAAATGATTTTAAAAATAACAGTTAGAGGGTGCTCACACGCCACATTGGACGCTTTATGCATACCATGCAAACAGAAATAGACAATGAAACAAATCACAATAGCATGACATTTTGCATTTATTATTAGGTAGTAAAATATGCTCAACATGCGAAACTTTCGCGATGCAATATTTGTCGATTTACCATTCTTGTAGAAAAGTTTAACCACCAATGCTCGATCTAATGACGATAGCTTGCTGCTGATATCGAATGACGAATCCATCTCCAGCTAGGTGTTTTATTGCTAGCCTGATTTGCATAAAATGCCTCAACATGACGTCTGAGCGCCCTCTATTGGTTATTTTTGGAATCATTTTTTATTATACATGAAAAAAAAATTCGTCTGATCATACTCGTGCAAACCGAAAAATTTTTCGAGCATTACTCGTTTTACTATGGATTTTTAAATTTGCACGAACTTATGACGCACCCGATATATTTACCAGTATATCTTTTAATTGATCGACTACTAACAGAACTACCTGACTTCACAAGCGTGAATTATAAAGGCTTTCCTGAAGAAATACATTATAACGAAACAATGCGTCAAACAAAATAATTGATTCTGTGTATTATCGTCTATAAATCTTTCAGAAGAAAGAAAAGTTCATACGTCAAGCATAGATTATGAAACACTTACCACCACGTTCAGATTAATGCAACCAACTGCACTGTTTGAAAAATGTAAATATTATCTCTAGTTTAACCACATGTAAACGCACAACACATTTGAAAACTCAATTTCAGCTGTTCTTGTCTATAATCGAAAAATTATTAAAATTTTTGCTGTACCCCGTATATGATACATTGATTTGTATCTATTAACTACATGCAAAATATGTGAATATATCACAATTATATGTGAATATTTTTGCGCAGCTCAACATATGATGCATAGAATTTATGCATAACGAATGACACGCAAAAAATAGTTAAATTTCTAAGCGCATACCGAATTTTAAAACGCACATTTCAGCAATTATTGCTCAACGATAACACTGTAATCTATTTTTTAGTATGTCCCTGTAAATGAATAAAAAGTTATAAATTCCCTTTTATAATGTAATCATAGTGAAATTCACTGATTTATATTAATTTTAATTAGTGTAATCTCATTAAAATACTCTTTAAATGATTTTTCGCCATATACCATAATGTAATAGAATTTTTTGAATGCCCTTGAAAATGAATAAAATATGCTATGAATGACCTGTTCAAACATACCTGTAGTAAATATACTGATATAAATTATTAACATCTAATAATTTATATCAGTTTCAATATTTTTGTAATAGCGAATCTCATTAAAGCATTCTTTAAACGATTTTTTCTTCCAAAATGTGACGGAATACTTTTGAGTACTCTTGTAAATGAACTGTGAATCCTATTTACTTCATAAACAATACCAAACACGCTTAAGTGACCCTAAATAACCTTTATTAATTGCATGGAAAACGGTGTATATTTACGGAAGGTATAGTGTGGACAGGCGGACAGGCAAACCGAATACATAAACAATTTAGTGTTAAAAAGAAAATTAGAAAACGCCATTCTCTCGCAACCGTAGTAATATTCCTGACTTTTAATATCAGAATAGTTTTGGCACTTTGTATCAGAAAAATATATGATTTTAATAAGAAAAGAATCCGTAGTATTTTAGTAACAGTGACATAGTACTTAGTGACAGTTTCGTTTCTACGGCATCTATCTACGTTATAAAATAAAAATATGTCAATGAGTAACACTCATATCGTAATGATAATGGTAACGACCAAACCAATAAATTTTGCCTTTACTGAATTTTTCGTAACTTTGAACTATCACAAAATTTGTTTTTTACTCTGTTGAATATAAAAAAAATGTAATTTTAAATAAAACGGCATTTACATTAAATTTGTTAGAAAATTATATCTCAATTTTATGATTTGAATATATTTTAAAATATTTTTCAAGCAGGATATTTTTTATGTGTTTACAATCCAAATACAAATAATAAAGCCCATTGCCTTTAATGTAATACTATAAATAAAAGATATGAGTAACACTAGTATCATATTGTTCATGAGAACAATCTATCCCAATCATAAATTTCGCTTTTACTGCAATTTAATAGATAAACATATAAACATTGTTCATTCGATTGTCCCAACATGTGAAAACAAAAAATACTTTCAGTTTTTTCCAAGTTTGTCAGTGTCCAGATTTTTTATGGATTTTAAAGTGATCTTCAAGCATGAATATTTTTTTAACATGCTTGCAATCCAAATACAAAAAGTTAGTGTACTTTTAAATCCATATTCCATCATAGAAATTTTATATGTATCACGATACATATTTACTAAGTTATTTTTTACTAAGTTTTTATAGTTTTTATAGAGTTTGGACCAGTGAATAGTTCAGATTTTCAGTATAATCCAGCTTTAAATACAATCCCTTTCATTATGATGGATTTGTATTTAAAAGAATGAGCTCCTAAAGGGTAGTCTAGTCATAAAAAAACTTCCACGATTATATGTACCCCTAGCAACCTAACCACTCAACAATCGAAAGAAAATTTCATGTAAAGTTATTCGAAAGTATGTGCTCGAGATCGTGATAATTTAAGACAATACAGCTCTCATGGTTACGGTTACAGTGAAAAAAATTGGAAATTCTTAATGGCAACCCCAATTTTTTTCATGCGCAAATTCATGGAAAAACCATAAAAATGAAACACATAATGGAACAACACACATATGACTAAAATTGCGGTTTTTCAACGCGCTAATGAATTTGCGCAAGAAAAAAGGAAGTGATGCCATTTGAAATTTTCGATTTTTTTTTCACTGTAGCCGTAACCATGAAGCTTTTTTGTTTTAAATCATCACAATCTCGAGCGCATACGTTCAAAAAAGAATATCTAAAATTTCTTATATATTGGTTGAGTGGTTAGGTCGCAAAGGATTCTATATCGGGGAAGTTATTTTATGATTACCCTGCAGTTTCTTGTTTAAAACTACAACGTCATTAAAACTTTTCTAATGAAAACCAAAAGCATACAGTTAAGTGCATAATTTAATTAATTTTCTAAATTGTTTTATTACTTCATGTAAAAACTTTATTAAGAAACTTAAAACGCGTAAATAACAACAGTTTTTTCGTAGATCATGCATGCAGTTATCTATAATAATAAAGAGACAAGTTTGTGTGTGTATCAGCGCTGTTCTGAAGAGACTGCTGTAGGTAGAGTTACAAAATTTGGAGAGAAGTTACTTTTATACATGTAGTTTTACGCCTCGAAGCCCGATTTTCGATTTATTCATTAAATTTTTTTAAATAATTTTTAGGCGATTTTTAGTGTTCTTTTTGCGGTTTTATCCCATTAGTGAAAAAAATACGGATTCATTCTTTTAACCCAATATAGCAATTTCTTTCTATTTTCAGAAAAGTTTATTAGGAATTCCTACATCGATTTTTAAATTTTTAACGAATTTTTTAACGCGATTTTTAGTGTTTTTTCAGATTTTGCTGCTATTTTTTAAGATTGATAAAAAGAAAACCCGAGCACCAAACTCGATGCATATTTTATATCTATGTCAACAGGCATTGGTTTTTACTTTTTTATAAGAAAATATATTTCTAGTGTCAATTTGTGTTGTAATTTGTTAGTTTCCAAAACCATGGTGCAGATATGATATTCACACCACATTGCCGCGATTGCAACATAATGACGATTTTACGCCTCACATGGTAACTCAGCTATTGTTGTTTATTTATTAATAAATTGTTTAATTACTTTTATATTCTTTTTTTAATTATTTAAGTTGTTTTGTTGTATAGATATTAATTAATTTTTTTAGTTCATTATATTTAATTAAAAAAAAATAGTAAATAATCTGTATCTGATATTCGAAAATTCGGTTTTCTCCAAAATGGCGTCAAAAATAAATCGTGCCAACATGGTGCATATTAGCTGTTCCAAACCCTGATCTTTTTCTAAAAACTGCACAAACCTTTTTTTTTTGTTGTTGTTGTTGTTTTTCTTTTTTCTTTTTTTTTTTTTTTTTTTTTTTTTTTTTTGTTCAGTGGATGTCTGATAGAGTGTTGGTTGTATATCTTTCTAATAAATATTTTCAAATTTGTCTTTTAAATTTCATCTATAATAATAAAGAGACAAGTTTGTGAGTGTGTTAGCACTTTTATGAAGAGACCGTTGCACGTACAGTTATAAAATTTGGGGGAAAGGTGCATCCTAGTATTCGGTAAAGTCCGATTTTCGATTTTTTCATTAGATTTTTTGTATTTAATTTCTAAAGCGATTTTTATCATTCTTTTTATGTTTCGGAACGACTTTTCCACATGAGTAAAAGGAATGCGGTTTCATTCTTTTAACCCAATTTAATAAAATTTGTTCTCTTTTCAATAAAGTTCATTCAGAATTCGGACAGCTCCACCAGTGGCCGAGAGGCTCAGACCTCTCAACTGGTTGACCGCATGTGCTGGGTTCGAACCCAATCGCGGCCGTCGGCCTAACCGTTCGAAGTTTTCGTGGTTTTCTTCGAACCTTGCGCAAATACGGGTTAGATTCCCTTAGAAAGACACCCTCGAAGGGCACCCCCCCAGGGCCTATATCCCTAGAGTAGATAATCGGCCAACACAAAATACACACACAGAATTCGTATAACGATTTTTGAGTTTTAACGAATTTTTTAACGTGATTTTTAGTATTTTTTCGCAGTTTGAGTATTTGCTATTTTTTTTTGACATTAATAAAAAGAAAATTAATTCAAATTTTCAGCCTAATTTGCTAAATTTTGTCTGCTACAATTTTTGAATTTTAGCGATTTTCAGTGCGATTTTCAATGTGATTTTTAACAATATTTCGAGTTCTTATGCGTTTAACATCGACTTTTTATCATTTTGTCACTATTATAGATTTTTGTATGCATCATGTTCATGATCTTACGTATTTTTTAATTGCATGTAAGAAAGGTAAAAACCATAAAATTAATGAATCAGATATAAAAAAATTACTTAGAATACTCACAGTAATTTATATATATATAATAATAGATGAATGTATGCCTGACACGGATAACGTCGAAATTATAACATCCAGGTTTCTGAAATTTTTGTCATGTGTGGATGCTAACACCAGAAACTGCACTTCGCAGCCGGATTTTGAAATTTCAATTTAAACGTTTTTTAATTAAAACTTACTGGGTAAGAGGATATTTGCAGCTTTCCACAGCAACGAAGCAGCCAGTTAGAGGCTATTTGCAGCTAGCCACCAATCCGCGACCACGAAGCAGCCAGCCAATGAGAGCAGGCAGTAAATATGGGATTTAAATACTGCTTTTCACGGTTTAATGCTAGCAACAAATTGCAGACGCATTTGTTAATTTTTTTCTGTTTTGATGATTTTGTTTTCCCTGATTAATTTACAATCGATCTTTAAAATCCATCCATGGCACGATTCAAAACAAAAAATAGTAAACTAGGTAATTACTCCTTTGATATTTTCTTAGGGTTTGTTCAGATTTGCAGGGCACGTCGCGCCGTTTATCATGTAATAGGTCGAAATGATGAAAGATATTTTTGAATAACTCAATCATTGTATTCTTTTTATGGTTCAAAACAGCTATAATGGTTTTTGTAACAGAAATACATACCTGTATTCAATCAGATGAAATTTAAATTTTTCTAAAATTAAAATAATTCTCCTTATAAAAGTTAATTTTTTTTCTATTTTAGTATGAATGAATATTTTCAATATTTGCAGTTTTTTGTAAACATCAATTGTCCCGAGCGACGCCGGGCGGAACAGCAAGTTCTTCAATTAACAAATAGGAATGTATTTCCTTGAATTACTATTGAAAGTAACTGAAATAATTTTCTGCTTACATTAATTGTTCAAATTTCTCAAACGTAAAAGAAGTAATTATATTTCGCTTAGAGAATCTAAAATAGATGGTGACCGAAATATTTTAAAATTGATTTTCTTGTGGAAATCGAATCGATTACTGATGAAAATAAAAATGACGAATATTTATAGTTAATCTTTATGGTTTATTTAAATTTTTAATAGATGAATTATTTTAAATAAATTCCTCATTTTTATTTGGGAATTATCTGATTTAATTTTATGTGAATATGTTCATGTTAAAATAAACATATTTATGAAATTTATGAAATATTTTTTGCTTTGAGATTTTTAACGATATTAAAATGATTATTTAAAGTTTGTCTTTATTTATAAATTAAAAAAAAATTTCAATGTAAATTTAGTAATTGCGTACACTGCAAATGCAAATTGTTGCGTCTACCTATATACATTGTGGGTACAATTATTTTTTAAATAATATTCAGGAAAAATATTATTTATATCTGGATCAAAACTTATTTTTTTCTATACTTACAAAATTTCATTTAATTCTTTCGAAGGCCATTTTCATTATCTTTCTTTCTTTTTAAGAAACGTGTCTTTTTGTTTTTAATCTACAAAATAAAAATTTAATTTTGTTAAATTTTTATTTATTCACTAGTAAAAAATTTCAAATATCCTTAAACCTGAGTTAGATGTTCAATTATTTGTGCTTCCTGTTATATGATTGTTATATGTGTCTGTTCACTATATTTGGACTTTTTAAAAATAAGATTACAGCTATTATTTTATTACAAGCTAAATATATATCGCAGCTCTCGACATTGAAGCTTTATTTGACATATTTGTTTTATTTTTACTTTATAAAATTGTACTTTTGTCAAGTTAGTCAATTAGTCTCAATGATATTTAATTAAAAACACACTTACATACTCGAAAATATATCTACAAAGTTTAAGGTAGCATTATTTTTTTATGTGTGTGTGCGTACTTTTTCCAAAAGCTAAATACTGTAACAGTGATATAATAATGAAATTATGTAATAAAAATAACATAAGCAATGTTATACTATTTTTATTATATAATGCACGCCACAAAATATTTAAAAAATAATGACAATAAAATATGTAATACTGAAAAACTTGGAATACTAGACTGCACAATACATGTAAATTAGGAAATTTAAAAAAAAATACTAATGTTTCATATGAATAATATGTTTATAGAGTACAATGAAACAAGTACCTGGACTGTCGCAGTTTTAATTTGTACTAATTATTTGACGTATAAAAAGTTTTTTTAATGTATCAAGACTAAGGGGTTATGCTTTCTATCAGCTAAGCTTGACAAACATCTCCAGATCCTGCAGACTTTAAAATATTCCTTGTTTCAAAATTATTAAAAGATTGAATTAGACTATCCCGACAAGTGGTTATTTTCTTTAATCGCGTTGTGATATATTTTCTTTTACCTGGAAAAGGGGGGGGGTGGACTTGAAAGGCCGTATCCGCCATGTTTGCGATTGCTGGCGCTTCATTTCCAGACAGATTTAGTAATATATATTGCGTATTTTAAAATACACTTGTTTCAAATGTTTGAATAAGAAATTTTAACCACTGAGACAACCGAAATGTTATAGTATTTTGAAACACCTTCTCCGTTTGTCTTTGTGATTCAGAGTTATAATTAATATGTAACGTGACCGAAATGTACCATAACTAACACGTAGTACATTTATATGCTTATTAATTGGTTTGCCAAACTTCCAGTACTGTTGTCAGAGTCCATACGCTTAAAGGGTATAAATGTTCTTTTACCGGAATTTTCGTTAAGGAATCAAAATTTCTCGTATTAAATCATTTAAAATTCTTTGAATACCTTTCAGCGTACGAATCGTATTATATTGTTATGTATATACTTCTTTTTCGCAGGATATGACATTATAATTTTCTACCGCATTTTTCTTGAAAAATATAAATATTAAAAGCATACTTCTTTGAGCTTTTATTTATTTATTTATTTATTTTGTGTGTGCGTGCGTGTGTGTACGCCAAGCGAGGGAAATTGCGGTTTTGATGAGACAATTTTTATATCCACACATATAACATTACACATACAACATATATTGTATATACCGGGTGTCCAGTAAATGACTGACCCATTTTAAAATTAAAAAACAAAAAAACGGTTTGAGATAAAAATGCGCGGTTTGCGGTATTGTAATTAGAATATCAAAAAATTTTTAATACGCACTTCCTTCAAATAGTTCCAATTTCGACCAAAAGGCGGCCATGGCGCTGGCGGCATCAGACTGCATAAATACCGCCTGTTTTCTTGTTCTCAAGCTGGTGATCTTTCCGGCTCATTTTCCCGAGTCGAATCTGAGTCGAAATGTTGAATCGACTCTCCACTCAACTGCAGAAATAGGATTTGTTGATTGAAACGAGATTTAAAATAATTTTTAAGATTGAACTAGGCCTATTGTAACAACCTATGTCTATTGTAGCCTCCTCAGACAAATATCATGGGAAACTATAAAAACTAGTTTAAAATTACTGTAAAACATCTCCAACGGTGTATCAATTTATGAATAAATATTTATGACAAGAAAACATTTATTAAAGAAACGTAGAAATATTTTTAAGAATTCTAGAAAATTTTAAATTAATTTAAAGGACGTTCTTTAGTGTTTCAGAATTATCTTCGGAATATGTTATTTTAACCGCTTAACTGATACGCTTTTTTACATACAATAAAATGAAAATATAGGATAAACGCCGCTTTTTTAAAGCTAAAATAATCGTAATATTTAATTTAAATATTTCTTCTATTAAATAGTATGAAATTGCATTTAAAAATTTTAGTAGTGTCAGAAAGCTTTAAGTGATGGAAGAAGCAAACTATAATTGCTGGTACGTTGTGAGGGCAAATCAGTTAAAAATTTTAAACAATGGTATGCAAATAGCGTTACCAAGTCTCCTGTCTAAGAAAACTTATAAATTGGCACAATAAAATTTTCTAAATCTTACTATAAAGGAATCCGTCTACAACAAATCCTGTCTTAAACATAAAAATTTATTGATCCCGAAGTAGAAAGAAACCTACAAAACTACCTGTTAAGGGAAAAACCTGCCTAAAACAACATATTATTAATTTTTCCGAAAACCGAATTCATCCCTACTTTATATTCATATTTTGTCATTTAACGTATCCAAAAATTTTATTACGAAAGCCATGAGAGATTTTAAGATGTCTTTTGCACACACCTCACCTCCCCCCACCCACCCACGACAGGAAACGTATCTACGCTAAAATGGACGGATATTTAAAAAGAAAAAAGAAAGACTTATCTTTTTTTATAGCCTGTAAGTCATCCCTCTTCAAAACTTCATTACAAAAAGCATCATAGAACCTGAAGTATATTTTTTGACCCCCCCCCCCTCATATAGGAGGGAAATATGTAATGTCCTTCTTTTCCCCCGGTATGAGGAAAAGAACTAGAAAAAAACATTCTGAAAATATCTTCTGTATCTGATTTGAAATAAGAAATATTTTAAAAATATGATTTTTTATCGTTTTAAAATTATGTATAAAAAGATACCAATGTTCAATTTATTTTTCCAATATTTATATTTATAAAATTTAACTAAAATAAGTAGACATTCAGTTTTATCTAAAATATCTATGGCCTCACCAGTGGGCGATAGGTTCTGACGTCTCAACTGGCGTTTAAATCAGCATTGTAATAACCTCTTCTATTTACAGTGTAGATGACGCAAATTCCTCAAAATTTAAACTTGTCATTCTGCTAAGAGCATCAATTTGATGTTTATTGCTTTTTTTACTGTTATTCGGTATTGCATTACACAAATATAGGTTCAAAAGTTGTAATCTAGGCTTTTAAAACCGATTCGTATTTCAACTCATCGAATCCAACAGAAGAAAAATGTAGAATCGGGAGATAGTAAATGAAAGAAAGAATCGGGACAGTGGATACTGCATTGGCTTCTGAAATGTTTTCAACAGATTTTGTCTCATGCAATACTTAAAAAAAAACTAGAAGAAAAAGAAACGAAACTTTATTTCAGTAAAAGTTTCCGTAAAAATGTTTTGCCATAAAATTGCCTATAGATATTTTAGTTTGGTTTGGTTTATTTAACGTCGTCCGATTATGTACACGTGGGATATAGGTCAGAAAGGAGTGGGATGCCCTGCGTGGGTGTCTTTCTAAGGGCACCTAACCCGTATTTACACAAGAAAATCCAAGGTTCGAAGAAAACCACGGAAAATTCCGAACGGTTATGCCGACAGACGCGATTGGGTTCGAACCCAGCACGGCCGTCTACCAGTTGAGACATCAGAATCTATCATCCACTGGTGGGGCCATAGATATTTTAGATAAAACTGAATGGCTACTTATTTTAGTTCAATTTTATAAAAAATTAATATTGAAAAATAAATTGAACATTTTTTTTACATAGTTTTAAAAAAATTTTAAATCATATTTACATAAATATATTTTTATATATACGTAAAAAGAGTATCAGTTAAGCAGTTAAAATGACATTTTCCGAAGAGAATTTTGAAACACTAAAGAACATCCTTTAAATTAATTTAAATTTTTGTAGAATTGTTAAAAATATTTCTAGGATTCTTTAACAAACGTTTGCTTGTCATAAATATTTATTCATAGATTGTCACATCTTTGGAGATGTTTTACAGTAATTTTAAACTATTTTTTGTAGTTCCTTTGTGATATTTGTCTGAAGGGGCTACAATAGACATAGATTGTTACGATAGACCGAGTTCAATCTTAAATGTTATTTTAAATCTCGTTCCAATCAACAAACCCTATTTCTGCAGTTGAGTGGAGAATCGATTCAACATTTCGACTCAGATTCGACTCGGGAAAATGAGCCAGAAGGATCATCAGCTTGAGAACAAGAAAACAGGCGGTATTTCTGCAGTCTGATGCCGCCAGCGCCATCTTTTGGCCGAAATTAGAACTATTTGAAGGAAGTGCGTATTAAAAATTTATTGATGTTCTAATAACAATACCGCAAACCGCGCATTTTTATCTCAAACCGTTTTTTTTTTTGTTGTTATTTAATTTTAAAATGGGTCAGTCATTTACTGGACACCCGGTAGATATTCTATTTCATTGGAACTTATTTTAACAGTACACTTGTCAATCCGTTTTACTTATTTACAGAATTATAAACAAAACTATAATAACGGTTTCTCTGAAATATTATTCAATAATTGTTTACCTACCTAGAAATATATTCAATTCTTCATAAATATAAGATTTTATGAGATAAAATGTTTAAATATCGAATTTTGTATTTCAAATGGAGATTAACAAACCATATAGGGTCTAATGTTTCCTTTACCATCATGCACTTATGCAAATAAATGCTACATTTCCCAACTGAACAGTTTTTCAAATTGAATATACGTTTCCTTACATTTATCGAAATAGTTTATTCATCCATTAAGTATATAAGTATTTTAAGCTATCAACTAAAGTTTAAAATGTTTTCGATGTTGCAAAATTTCAAATCTACTTCAGTAAATTTTTGATAAAAGTATAAAACGGTGAAAATAAAGAAATAAAAAATATCTTATTAGAAAACTATTTCTACGCTAAGGCTGTTAAGATTATTTATTTATTTATTTATTTTTAATTAGCCACGTGTTTAAAAGATTTTAAAATAGATTATTACGTTTTTCTTATATTTTTTTCTATTTTTAAAATCTGAATCACAAAAAAAATTCCACAAAAAATATTAAATCTAAATTCAAGTTAAAATCCAATGGAAAGAGTTTAATTTAATAGTGGCACTAGTTGGTTGTTAACTTGGATGCTTTTTTTTTTCTTTTGTAAATTATTTATTTGCAGACAGATTCATACACATACCACTGTCTGCGAAAGGGTTAACAAGTGAGGATGATGTTTCCGCCCATGCGTTCTTATGTAATTGTAGTTTTCAATGTTCTCTGCCACTCCTCAAAGTTTGCACACGAAGTTATGGGACACAGTGTAACTATATGCTTAGTCCGGTCAGGTGGGGGTAGTAATGACCAGGGGGTAATTGTGACATCCGCTATAAAGGAGAAAACTGTTTATGGTAAAATTTTCTTTTGCGCTTACATGGTAACCTCATAATATATTTTTCGTTTTTATAGTATTTTGTACGGTTATCTATAAAATAGTGACAGAGAAGATTTTTTGTGGGGGGAGGAGGTGCATCCATGAAAGTTTTATTTTCTGTTATTTCAATTATTTTTTTAATTTGTTATGTATGTAAAGAATTAAACCGATAACGCTCGGTGATATAAAAAATTACCTTAGCTATTACATTTAGCTAATGTATTTAAAATAAGAAAAATAATAAAGTGTAATAAAAGTGTTATGTTGCTGTTGTTGTTGTTGTTGTTATTGTTCTGGTATAGGTGCATAAAAGAGTTTTCTTAAAATTTTATTTTTTCAAAAACTATTCAATAGTTCCAGTGTTTTTAATACTTTCTTTTATTAATACATGCTCAACCACATTTGTTGCTCTGGCCCGTAAAATTGCCGCAAAATGTATGAAATACGCTAACAATCACATTAAAAATCAGATAAAATTAAAGCATTACGGAAGGCAAATATACTAACTTAGAATAAAAGATTAAAACTAATTTATTTTATGAATATCGAAAATTCTCTTTAAATTGTAAAAAAATTTCAAAGTTGGTATAAAAAAATTAAAAAAAAAAATGAAAATCATTGTATGAATTCAGAATAAATTTTTCATTTTAGTAAAATGTAAAAAACCGCCGCAAAAAAAATCACGTCAAAAATCTCAGGGGATAAAATTTACAGTATACAGCTAAACTATTGTAAACAGAATTTTTTTCAGGAATGTCAAAACATTGCCATGAAATGAAAAAAAGGCTGAAAATTCATTTAAAATAGCTTTAAAAACGGAGAAAAAGATTTATATATTAAGCTACAAGATTTAAATAGAATTTCTTTTGCGAATTTCATGAAAATTTGACTAAATCAGCTAGTATTAAGTTTCATCAGTTTATTTTTGCCATACAGTGGACTATAGATATAATTATCATACAAGTAGTGGAAGAAACTTCAATCACTAGATTCCGGGAGGATCAGGAATATTTGAAAAAGTTAAAAAAGCTGACAGTATAAGTTAAATGTTAGAATCAGGATAGCATGTTTACGCGAAAAACTAAAAAATCCATTTGATACTAAAGTACTTCATAAGAAAGTGTTTTTTCCCGAACACAATACAATCTTTGTGTAAAGATATCTCTGATAGCGTTTGACATCTCTGAAAATATTAATGCGATCGAATTTCATGAACTTTCATATGCATTCACGAAAACTATTGAATAAAATATGCAAAATAAACTTTTTAAAGTTCAATTTATAATTTTTCGAATATATATATTAAATACTCTTATTTTGAAAATAAAATAAAAATTATGAATGACAAAATAAAAGATATAAACTTTATCATATTGCAATGATATATTACTGATTGCTTATTATAGTTTTCAAATTATTATTCAGAAATAATCCAGACAAAAATATGTTCTTTAATTTTTTCTTTTTGATGTTAGATGTAAGATGAGGTTATTAATGATTTATCGGCAAGCGTAACGCTTTTTTTTTTTTTTTTTTTTTTTTTTGCTTAATTTGAAAACAAAATTCATTATTTTTTATCATGTTATTGCCTTTCATTGTCGAAATTGCAGTTTTCATTAAATTTAAGTTAGTAAATCAACTGCATCTTCTCTAGTTCTGCTTTTTTTTCACTCAGCAAAACTTTACTTTAAATGAGCAATATTCCAGAGCCGCTATATGGATGTCAGCCAAAAAGAACGTAGGAAAGATAAATATTAGTGTACACAATATCCATTGAGAATTTTTTGAAAGAATTAGTTGAAAAATTGCACTTCCGAACTCGTTTATTTATACGAATATACAAGAGTAAGCGACATATATTATTTTCCTTTCGTTGCAGTCAAATAATTAGACCTTTCATTTACTTCTATAAATTCAAAAATAATAATTTATGTTGTTTAATTTCTAAAGATGTGTTTTTTATCCTTTTAGAAGAACTAATATAATCCTACATATATTTATCGTTCAAATTCTTATACAAAAGCCGTATTCAATAATACATACTATTTTATTTTGTAATGTTTCACAGGAATTAAATATGATGCCGACAGATAAATATTCATGAAATTAGAAAAAAGTATTTATGAGTAGTTTTGCGTTTTTTAAATAATCCAATCAATAGCTTAATATAGAGATCATCAATCTCTTATACACTCAAACGTATTTAAATATGCTTTTTTACTTTCTTCTATGCTTACAAGAAGAAAGTACTGGATTCGTACGTCTTAATACAATATTTCACGAATTCAATATTTTCTTCGTGTATACATGACATTGATACCGCTGACACCGTTCAAAATATTGATGCAATCAAATTTTCTGAGCTTTCAGATGTGTTCACGAAAACAATTGCATAAAATATACAATTTAAACTGCTTAAATTTCAATTTATAATGTAATTTAAAAAAATCGTTATTATATGCAATTATTTCGAAAATAAAATAATGAATTTGAATGACAAAATAAAAGACATAAACTTTATCATATTGAATAGATATATTGCAAACTGCATAATATATATTTTTTAAATTATTATCCAGAAAGAATTCAGAAAAAAAATATAATATTTAGTCTTTTATTTTTCATGTTGATGTAAGGCAAGATTAGTGATGATTTATAGGTACACATAACGCCTTTTTTGGATTACTTTGATAAATTTTTACATTTTTATTAATTATATTACTGCCATTTATTGTCGAAATTGCAGTTTTCATTAAACTGCAGTTAGTAAATCAACTGCATCTTCTCTAGCTCTGTCTTCTTTTTACTCAGCAAAATTTTACTTTAAACGAATAATATTCCAGAGCCACTATTTGGATGTGAGCCAAAGAATATAGAAAGATAAATATTGGTGTACACAATATCCATTGAGAAAATTTTGAAAGAATTAGTTGAAATATTGCTGTTCAGAATTCATCTATTTATACAACTGCACAAGAGTAGCCGACGTATATTATATATCTTTCATTGTAGTCAAACAGTTAGACCTTTGAATTACTTCTATAAACTCAAAAATAATAATTCATGCTGTTTAACTTTTAAAGGCGTCTGTTTTTATATTTTTAGAAGAACTAACATAAAACTACTCATACTTATTGTGATGTAGAATCACATATAGTATTCTTAAATTTTACATTTTTCTAAATTACAGTTAAAACTAATCTCTAATTAAATAGCTACTTCATCTTAACGTTTTATTTCAATCCCACAATAACTTTCCGTTCAAAAGAAAAGAAAGAAAAACATCTAGCATCTGCTTTATTACTGATAAACGGCTGTCAGATAAAGAGAATTCATTAAGATGCGTATTTCTCCCTTGCTAAAAACAAATAAAAAAAAGAGTAAAGATCGAACATGTTTGCGGTCAGTGAAATTTCATTTTCCTCTCTGCGTAATTTTAAGTCTAACTTATTCGTTGCAAGTCTTTTGATGTACATGATAATTGTTGTGTCTTTTGAGAACATTTTCTCAAAATATGCTCATAACGTACGAATTTGGCGCGAATTCTTTTTGGCGTATTTTTTTAGGACTGCTCATTTCTGGTTGCCCTGTATTAAATTCAAAATCATCTTAATTGTTTAAAGCGTAACAGAAAATTTTATGGATATGATATCATTCACTTTTCATATGCTCCTTTTCGCCAATCCTGTAATGCCAATGTGTGAATTGTGAATGAGGAATGAATTGCCTCCCTCTCGCTTCACGAAGCAGTCATGTGAAGACTGTTTTCTTAATAATATGCGTTCCAGCACCATCCCTAACTATTTTCTGTAAGAAATGATTTAATTTTTATAACTCTACCTTAAATAAACAAAGTTCTCAAAAGGCATTTATTTTATTGATCACAGCCTACAACTCTAGCGAATGCATTTTTTTGAAAAGAACCTGGTCGCAATACTTTAAAATACAGATCTCCACTACAGAAACTATGGTGCCTACACTAGGCATTCGCAACTTTTTCAAACATCGAGGGATGGTGCCTGCTGTTATTTGCCTGCTGTTATTTGCCTGCTTTTTATTTGCCTGCCAGATTTTTCCGGACTATTTATTTTCCTGAATACTATAAATGTGAACTATTAACGTCAGTCTTCAAGTATTTTCGAACGACTATTTCCTCGTCAGATAAGTCCTGCTTATGTTTGTGAATCATTACATAAGTGCTCCCTTCCTTCGCAGACTGTTGTGTGAAATATGCCTATGCTCCGGGGAATTACTGCTGCCGGATTTTTCTTGATGGACCTCATGGAGTTGGATTATAGTGCCGATTTATCTTTTATTTGAGCGATTGATTCTTCTGATCGGGACCTTTCGAGATGCTCGGTGTTAACGCGGCCGCTCGTTAAATTTTCTCCTGCCGATGTAGGCCTAAGAATCTACGACTGGCGATTTGTGACTCTTATTTCACCTCCGTTAAACGTTTACTGACATAATGTTTTTATTTCATCTTAGCGGTGTACTTCAGTGACGATTCCATATGCTTTCGACTAAAGTGACACAGAATTTCGTGTTTGACGTTAAAATTCTTGGTCATTCGTCGATAATATGATCTTCACATTGGATTTATTCTTTAAATTTTTGGATGCTGACACTGATGTTTTTCACAAAAATAATTACATGCGCTATACTATTAAAAAAAACCCTTAAAACTACAGCATTGATCAATTTTGTGTCTGTAATTTTGTGCGCTATTGAACGTTTATTTTTACGATAATACTGTTACAAGTTTATTTGTAGTAGTTGAAAGTAAAAAAAAAAAAATGAGTGAAGAAGACATTCATTGATAAATATTTACAGCATAAATTTCGCAGATGAGAAAGTGTATGCTTTTATATTTAATAGGTTAAATCTCAATTTCTATTTTAATTATATGATATTTTTATTTAAAAAAAAATTATGTTGAGTAATTTTCAACCATTTTTAGTTTATTATGTATTAGTTTTTCTGTGCTCTAATTGAATTTCTTTAAATACGAACAGTTATAAATGATTTTAGATTGTCTTGAAACATTTCACAGCTTTACAAGTGCTATTTAAAAACTATGATACAAACGATAGCAAGATAAAATTATATTTTTCAAGTATCTAAGTACTTATTGCTGTGCACTTTTTGCTGAAAGTCGTTTGAGAAATATCAAGACAGTTTATTACTTTTTAAAGAAAGTATTTTTATAATTTCCATTATTAATTAATGACTATATATTTTGTTTATTTTTTTTTAATACAGTTATTTTTGAAGTGTTATAAAATTGACGTATATTCCGTTTTCTTTTTCATAAATTTTATATTATATTTCCATGTAGATGAAAAAGTTCTAGGTAAGTTAATGGTGCATCTCTTTTTCCTATAAAAAATAAGGCATGATGTTGTCGGGTTGCAACCATTATTTTTTTAATATGAGGTTTATATAAAAGAAACAATACAGAGAAAGATGCATGTGAATACTGGTTATACAATAAGGATGTATGCACCTTCATATATTATTGACAGTGGGCTCATTTTCAGATAAATAAAATTTTATCGTTTGAATCACATGCCATGTGCACATGACATAAATAATAATAATGATGCATGCATAATCGAATTATAAATTCATGTATCAAAAAATATATTATTACATTTTATCCTACTTTTCTTTCCTGATTTTTTTTCACTTTAAAGGTAAGTTGTGCTTTATATTGTTTGTACAGTAATTTTATTGGGAGATTGTTTTTATTTGTGCAAAGACTAGCCATGTTCTTATTTGCATAATTAAACCTATCTAACATCTTAATATTCTTAAAGTGTGTGCATTGTTTATATCTGTTCGAGTAGAATTATTTTTACACTCTAGTCTGCAAAAAAAAAAAAAAAAAAAAAAAAAAAAAAAAAAAAAAAAAATTATAAGATGAATAAGATACAGTATGATACTGAATGAGATACAGTATGATACTGAATAAGATACAGTATGATACTGAATAAGATACAGTATGAATCATTTTCGTCAATTATATTAGCTAATAAAAACTTCAATTTTAGGAGTATTCAATTAAAAAAAAAAACTTTTGATAAATTCCTTAATATTTATTATGATATTTCTTATGCATTTCATATAGGATATAAACAGTGCATTAAAACAAAATATTGTCTTAACTAAAGTGACTAATTTCCCCCCTTCTAATTTATTTTAAGACTTTTTATACATATGTCCAGTGTTTGTTTTTCCTATTTGCACCCCACTTGCAAAAATATTTCGTTAGAGAGGGTCCAGTTTTCTAATATTTAAATAAATATTGAGATTTTTTTTTTCATGCTTTTTCACTTTTATAAATGTAAAACACAATTTTGATTAGTTTATGGATAGACATTTATTTTAAATTTTTAGCATCTATTTAAAAATATTCTCACATATAGCTGCTTTTATTATATTGCATTGTAGATAGGTCCATTTTTTTAATAATCAGATACTGTGCTCGTTTGTTTATTTTCGTATTTTTATAATTTAGGATATAAATTGTTTATAATGACTAAAAAAAGGTCACGTAAATTGACACAAGATCCATCTGTTGTGTTTAACTTTAAGTTTAGACCTGATGCAAAACAGGTAATGTCTTTTAAAACTAATATGGATTCTGAAACAATTGGTTTAGATTCTAATTCTTTTGAGATTTCATGTTTGAGTAGTTTAAAGGATTCTATTAACAGATATTCTAAATCTGTTGTTTCGGATGTTCAGAAATTAATTGATCCTATTTTAAATGAGAATAATCCAGAACTCATGGCAAAATTTAATTCCTATCAAAAAGAAATTGAATTAAAGTTTAATATTTTAAGTGATTTGATGAATAGTGTTCATTCTGAGTGGACTGTTTTACAAAAAAATAACAACCAGTTACATAGGTTAAATGAGCTGTTGTTCGAAAAAGTAAGAACACTGAACTCGTCCAAACAGTCTAAGCATAATGAGATGGCTATTCAATGCGACATTGATGAATCTAAATTGGATGAACCCCTTAATGTTATTAAAGATAAGGAATGTAATTCTAATGGGAAAGATTTGGCCAAATTTTTAGATAAAGATGAATCTGAAACACACATAAATTCTGGTACAAATAACTCTGAATTATCAAAAGACAAAAATACTGATCTTATTTCAATACCGGATTACATCCTAAATTTATGTGAACACAAAAATCAAGTTAGAGATCTATCTGACTGCACAAAAATAATTCTGTTGGGTCTTGATGACAATATAGGTATACCAGATATTATGATAGCTATAAATGAAAAGATTGGCAGTACCATTCCTTCCATTAACTTTGAAAGAAAGCATAAATTAAGACAGGGATTAAAATATAACTGGACAATTAGTGTTACATCATGGATAGCTGACCTCTTAATTCAACATGGAAAATTAAATATTAATTCTGTTGACTACACTGTCAGGCCATTTATTAACATAAAACGTTGTTTTCATTGCCAACAAATTGGCCACCAGGCAAAATTTTGTGCATATGATTTGGCATGTGCTAATTGTGGTGAATCACACACTTCAGATAATTGTAAAAATGCTTCAAGATGCATTAACTGCATCGCACATAACCGTGCTTACAACAAGTTTTTCGACATAAATCACCCTTTTTTTTCCACTTGCTGTAATACATTTAAATTTTATTTCAAGCAAAAACAAGCTTTTAATCACTCTAAAATATAACGTAAATATTCAACACTTCTTCAGGTATGCTATTTCATGTATATTTAGTTATTTACATATTTTGTTGGTTACCTTCAGGTGATACTTGGATTTCTCCGCTCTTTTACACAGTCTTTTTTTTTACATCGTTAACCTTTTTATTCATAACACAAACATAAAGCATTAATAATTATTTTTTTTCATACACTATTCTTTCGTAGATATATATTTTTCATATGGTGTACACATTTTAATACATTGTTATTTAAAGATTACTTTCAATCATTTCATGATTTACATTTTTCGGGCATTGTTCATATCTCTGATTCTCTTTCATTCAACTGTTTCGTGAGCTCAGGAATAGATGAATGATTCAAAATTTCACATTTTTGATTTATTGATAGTTTTCTTCTGGTGGTTAAGCCCTAATTATCAGTAAGACTTCTGCGGTGAATCTTAAATGTTTGTTTACACAATTTATTTTTCTTTATTTGTATCTTTCGCGATAGACAAAAAATTGCACATCTATTTTGTTTTAATTCGATGTAGCTACTCTATTTTTAGTAGGTCTGTGTAATTATCAATTGCACTTTTCTTTACACACAGTGTTAGTGCGAAGGTTCACTAGTGTATCAATATTACAGTGGTGAAAGTTTTACAAAGTTCTTTTTCTTTTGATATACTTGTGGATATTTGCAACTGACTCACTTTTCATACAACTTCTCTTTGCATGCAGCAATTACAATGTTTTTATACAAAGTTTTTTTACAATGGCAGTTTACAAAGGTATATATATTTTGCTGCTTGCTTTGCAGAGGAAGTTATTCACATACATATACATTTACATATGCAATTGTTTAATTATCGGTCCTCTATCAAGTTTTTTTAGAACATATTGATTATTATCTTTAATACATAAGTCATTTCTTTACATCTTTTTTGTTTTGGTTATGGATGATTTAATCCAGTAATTTTTACCTTCCCATTTGCACTATTCCATGTTTTCCCGTTTACACGCGTGAATTTCATTACTCTTTAGGCGTAATTTAGATAGATAGAGACACTTTTTTTTGCATAACATTTGTTCGTAATTAAATATCATTTATATTCGCTTCTCCACATTTCTTTATTTTCATTTGGGTATACATGATATACAGTAGTACTTTACACTATATTTACGACCATTAAAAATTAGTTTTCAGTCAATGAATACTTACACATGTAGCGGAGCTTACTCCTTTTTATTAAAAATTCTAGCAAGATGTAAAATTTTATATATAGACTAAAATTCACACACTTATTCACTTTAAATTCAATACTCATCCTTTTATAATTTGTACACAGTACTTCCACATAAAAAAAATACACTTTAGTCATTTTGCAGATAACGATGAGTGGTATACCACAGTCAAGGTGATATTTAAAATTGCATACATGTCAATGTTTTCACACTTCTCATTCAAAGGATATGAAGTGAAGATAAATTGTAATTTTTATAGGCAAAGATGCTGTCATATGTTTGCTTTAGTGGTTAATGCATGTGTAGCCTCCATGAACTTGTAAAAATTCCGTTCATTTGTTGGCAACAAAAAGGCAGACGATGTTGTTGTTATTTAAAAGAATAAAAATGTTGTTTGTTGTTGATATGCTGAAGGCGTTCTATTTATTATTATTTTACAAGTAATTTAATATAGTAAAATTATTTTAATTAGTTTTTGTGATATTAAGTAAAATATAATGATTTTAATCAATTAATTATTTGATACGCGTAAATAGAAATAAGCGTAATACCGGGCTCTCTCTTACAAAATCTGGTGACCCTACTTTGGACATTAACGCATTGAAAAATGACGCAAGAATCAACGAAAACGTCTACAAATGCGATTCTTGAAGCAAACAAAGTTCCTGAAGCAAACAAGGTAAGCGTCAAATTTCCTCCATTCTGGGAAGATAATCCTGAAATATGGTTTTTTCAAATTGATACTCAGTTTTCCCTTGTAAATATTATAAATGAAGAAACAAAATTCAATCATCTAGTGGCTCAATTAGACCCTAAATACATTGAAAATATATGGGATATTATCCAAAGTAATCGGGATGATAAATATACCGCCTCTAAAGAAAGATTTTTAAATACATTTAAAGAGAGTGAGGAAAAATCACTAAAGAAATTACTTACGGGAATTTCATTGGGTGATATGAAGCCAAGCCAACTACTGCTTAAAATGAAATCGCTCAGTGGAAATAACATACCAGAAAAGGTTTTGAAAACTTTATTTCTTGATAAATTACCAGAGTCGATAAAAAATATTCTAATTGTAAGCAGTGAAAATTTAGATAATTTATCTCTAATGGCAGATAAAATTTTTGAAATGAGCTCTTCAACAGAAATTTATTCTGCGAGTTCAGATTCTTCTGTTATGAGTAAAATACTTGAGAAAATTTCTGTGTTGGAAAACCAAATTTCGGCATTAAAAATTGAGAGGCAATCCAGAAGTAAAATTCGGAAATCTGGTACTAAACGAAATAAAAGTAGAAGTCAATCGAGAAAACGATTTAATCCAAATGGGAAATATTGTTACTACCATTTTAAATTTGGTAATCAGTGTTATCCTAATAAATGTAAAAGTCCATGCAGCTGGAAAAAATCGGAAAACTCCGATCAGCAGTAGTTTTAGCGGCAAATTCTGCTGCTGAAGAATTTAAAGATTGCCGTAATTACCGTTTATTTGTTAAAGACAAAACAACCGGTTTACGCTTTCTTGTTGATAGTGGAGCTGATTTATCAATTATTCCTGCTTCATCCAAACATAAAATATGTAACTCTTTCAAATTGTATGCAGCAAATGGTTCAATAATTCCTACATTTGGTTTCAAAATTTTAACACTAGATTTGGGATTACGTAGACAATATCAATTTCCTTTTGTAATAGCAAAAGTAGACAAAGCAATTTTAGGTGCAGATTTCCTTAATAAATTTAAATTGCTTATTGATATACATAATAAAAATTAATAGATGGTGTTACTAACCTTTTTGTTAAAAGCGATGTCATGTGTGTATCAAGTGCTGATAGCATAAGTACAACTGACAAAAATTCTCAATATGCACATCTGTTATTACAATATCCTAATTTAACGAAGCCAAATCTTTTAATATGCAATTCCAAACACAATGTAAAGCATTATATTGATACTAAAGGTTCTCCTGTCTATTCAAAACCTCGCCCATTAGACTCAAAAAAATTAAATTTAGCAAAACAAGAATTCAAGTTTATGTTGGATAATGATATAATTAGACCATCCAAATCACCATGGGCTAGTCCACTTCATTTAGTTAACAAAAAAGATGGAAGTTTAAGACCGTGCGGGGATTACAGACGCCTTAATGCTCGAACCATTCCCGACCGTTACCCTATTCCCAGAATAGAAGATTTTCAGCATATATTAAAAGGAAAGAAAATATTTTCAAAAATTGACTTATTTAAGGCCTATTTTCAGATACCAATTGCAGAAGAAGATAAGCAAAAAACAGCGATAATAACGCCGTTTGGATTATTTGAATATAATGTGATGAATTTTGGATTACGGAATGCTCCATCTACGTTTCAGCGTTTCATTAATGAAGTATTTTTCGGATTGGACTTCGTTTTCCCATATTTAGATGATGTTTTAATAGCTTCTTCAACGGAAGATGAACACACAGAACATCTAAAATTAGTTTTTTCAAGATTGGATCAATATGGCCTTCGTTTAAATATTGCAAAATCAGTTTTTGGTGTAAACCAGCTACAATTTTTAGGATACATGATTACTCCTGAAGGTTCAAAACCCCTTCCAGAAAAAGTAGAAGTAATTAAAAATTATAAGTTACCGGAAACAATCCACGAATTACGAACTTTCCTTGGTCTGGTGAATTTTTATAGAAGATACATAAAAAATGCTGCTGAAAATCAAGCACCACTTCATGAGTATTTAAAAGGGGCGAAAAAGAAAGACAAAAGAAAAATTCCGTGGACAGATGAAACAAAAGAAAAATTTGAAAAATGTAAAGAAGACCTAGCAAATGCTGCTTTATTGACCTATCCTAATCCTGATCTTCCATTATCTCTCTTTTGTGATGCTTCTGATTTTGCCATAGGTGCAGTTTTACAACAATTTGAAGCAGGCTGCTGGAAACCATTAGCCTTTTTTTCAAAAAAATTAAGTAATGCTCAGAAAAGTTATAGTACCTATGATCGAGAATTACTGGGAATATATCTTTCTGTAAAGCAATTTAAACATATGTTAGAAGGAAGACAATTTATAATTTATACAGACCATAAACCCTTAACATTCGCCTTTCAGCAAAAAAAATGAAAAAGCTTCGCCTAGACAGTTGCGTCATTTACAATATATATCACAATTTTCAACAGATATTCGACATATTAGTGGAGTAGAAAATACAGTTGCAGACACATTATCCAGAATACAATCGATTTCTACAATAGATTATGACAAAATTTCTGATGGGCAGATTAATAATGAAGAACTTACAAAATTACGTTTAAATCCATCTTTAAATTTCAAACAATATCCTTTGGATTCAGGTAAACTTCTTTGGTGTGATATTTCAACTTCCAAAATCCGACCATTTATTCCTGAAGCTTTTAGAGAACAAATTTTTAGGAAAATCCACAATTTAGCTCATCCTGGAGTGAAAAATACAGTTAAACAAGTAGCTTCAAGGTTTATTTGGACAAACATTAAGAAAGATGTTAATCAGTGGGCAAAATCCTGCATTGATTGTCAGAAAAACAAAACTGGCAGACATACGCATTCTCCATTTGCCACTTTCGAAGAAACAGATGAACGATTTAGTGTCGTTCATATTGACATCATAGGTCCACTAACACCGTCTGAAGGAAAATTATACTGCCTAACCTGTATTGACCGCTTCACATGTTGGATAGAAGTAGTTCCTCTAGAAAATGTGACGGCTCCAACAGTTGCTCGAGCATTTTATGATCAATGGATTTCTCGCTTTGGCATTCCACATCGTGTAATCACGGATCGAGGAAAACAATTTAGATCAGAATTATTCCACAATTTAAGTATTATTTGTGGTTTTAAATTGAGCCCGACAACAGCCTATCATCCACAGTGTAATGGGAAAATAGAACGAATCCATCGTACTTTAAAAGTTGCAATTAGAGCTCAAAATACAATTAAGTGGACTCAATCATTACCTACAGTACTATTGGGATTGAGATCAGCTTTACGTGGTGATACAAATTTTACCATTGCACAAATGGTCTACGGAAAACCTCTCAGGCTACCAGGAGAATTTTTTGAACAACCGAAAACTATTATCGACACAGAAACCTTTGCTAAAGAATTGCAGAAACAAATGGAAGAATTAAAACCTTTTAAAACTCGCCGACAGCCTTCTCAAAAAATTTTTGTTCATAAGGACTTACACAATTCTAGCCATGTATTCATACGCATTGATCGGGTTAAAAAACCACTCGAACCTGCTTATGATGGACCCTTTCCAGTTGTCAAAAGACACGAAAAGTATTATACAGTAAAAATTAAGGAAAGAGATATCAACATATCCATAGATAGATTGAAACCTGCTTATTTATTAACAAATGATGAGAATACTCCTTATCATGAGTTACCGGATAACCAACTAACTCTGCCTGTGCCATCAATAATCAAAAATGAACATTCAAATTTGCCTGATAAAAAAATACCTGAGAAAACTACACGCTCTGGTAGACAAGTAAGGTTTCCGAAACGTTATAGAGACTAATTATGTACTATTTTATATTTTATTTAATATATTATATTTCTATATTGTATTTCTATTTTATATATCTATTTTATATTTCGGTATATATTATATTTGTATCGTAACTATGTTACTGGGGAGGGAGTAATGTAGCCTCCATGAACTTGTAAAAATTCCGTTCATTTGTTGGCAACAAAAAGGCAGACGATGTTGTTGTTATTTAAAAGAATAAAAATGTTGTTTGTTGTTGATATGCTGAAGGCGTTCTATTTATTATTATTTTACAAGTAATTTAATATAGTAAAATTATTTTAATTAGTTTTTGTGATATTAAGTAAAATATAATGATTTTAATCAATTAATTATTTGTAACGCGTAAATAGAAATAAGCGTAATACCGGGCTCTCTCTTACACATGTCTTTTATTGGTCTTTATACAAGTCGTATCTTAAATTGAAGTTACTTTACAGGTCTCCAGATTACCTTTCCACACATCTTTCCCACAGTTCTAAACTTTTTATACTTTTGCATGAAAGTTCAGTGTCTCCCACTTACCAGTAATTATTCTTGAATAAAAGTATTTTTGGGAAGATACCGAATTCTTTACGAGGATTTCTTTTCTCATGTTACACTAAAATACCGTTTTAGATGTCAATATAATGCAACGTTGATTTTAAATTTCAGATTTAACTTAATAAAAAAATTCATTAGTTTGGGTATTAAAAAAAAAAGACAAAAATTAGAAGAGATACATTTAGGAACGTTATTATCACATGGAAGTAAATGGTCAACGACAGTGTTTCAAAAAATTTATCCATATGTTGGTTGTCTAGCACTGCTTGAACTCTCATTTCAAATATAAGTTGGTAGTAAAACTTATTTTGTAAATTTAAAAAAAAAATGGTGGAAATTTCAAGTATTTCCTATTATTCATTATTATGGACATTTTTAATCCTTCTATTTACATTATGTTTTTGTTTATTTGTATATTATATTTTGTGTTTAATTGCATTATATTACTCGAGTACTTTGCTATTATTATTGTATTGATCAATACACATATTTAATGTTCTTATTATAAACAATTTGGATTTTTTTTTGCCAATTGGTAAGTGACCTGTGGACTTAGACCTGGTATTTTCTTTTATTTGTATGTGCACATTTTTGATACAGGTCCTTGTCTAAATAAGACAAATTGAAAAGTGATCACAAATTTTATTAATGAAGCTGCAGCTGTTTCTAAATAGAAACAATATATGATGTCACTTGTATGACAAAATTTATGGTACCAATATATTTATATCATGATATTTATACTTTTATTTGGGATGGTTGCCTACTTAGAAAGATATTCAGTTACTTTTTACTTTATTTAGAATTTTTTCATGAACATTTTACACATTACTACTTGTAAGAGCATATGAAAATTGATTTCTCTCCCTTCATAGATATGTATAGATTTTTTTCGTCTGTGAAAGGGGTGATATATGTGATGTAGAATCACATATAGTATTCTTAAATTTTACATTTTTCTAAATTACAGTTAAAACTAATCTCTAATTAAATAGCTACTTCATCTTAACGTTTTATTTCAATCCCACAATAACTTTCCGTTCAAAAGAAAAGAAAGAAAAACATCTAGCATCTGCTTTATTACTGATAAACGGCTGTCAGATAAAGAGAATTCATTAAGATGCGTATTTCTCCCTTGCTAAAAACAAATAAAAAAAAGAGTAAAGATCGAACATGTTTGCGGTCAGTGAAATTTCATTTTCCTCTCTGCGTAATTTTAAGTCTAACTTATTCGTTGCAAGTCTTTTGATGTACATGATAATTGTTGTGTCTTTTGAGAACATTTTCTCAAAATATGCTCATAACGTACGAATTTGGCGCGAATTCTTTTTGGCGTATTTTTTTAGGACTGCCCATTTCTGGTTGCCCTGTATTAAATTCAAAATCATCTTAATTGTTTAAAGCGTAACAGAAAATTTTATGGATATGATATCATTCACTTTTCATATGCTCCTTTTCGCCAATCCTGTAATGCCAATGTGTGAATTGTGAATGAGGAATGAATTGCCTCCCTCTCGCTTCACGAAGCAGTCATGTGAAGACTGTTTTCTTAATAATATGCGTTCAGGCACCATCCCTAACTATTTTCTGTAAGAAATGATTTAATTTTTATAACTCTACCTTAAATAAACAAAGTTCTCAAAAGGCATTTATTTTATTGATCACAGCCTACAACTCTAGCGAATGCATTTTTTTGAAAAGAACCTGGTCGCAATACTTTAAAATACAGATCTCCACTACACTTATCATTCAAATTCTTATAGTTTTACAAAAAGCCTCATTTTATAATACACACTATTTTATTTCGTGCTGTTTAGCATGCATTAAATCTGATGATGATAGGTAAACATTCATGAAATTGTGAGAGAACATTTATGTATTAGTTTTGCATTTTTTAAATAATCCAATCAATAGCTTAATGTAGATATTATAAATCACTGTATACACTGGAACCTATTTGAATATACTTTTTTTCTATGTTTACAAGAAGAAAGTATTGGATTCGTGAAAATTTTCGAAATCTGCATTATCTACGGATTTACGGGTGACAGCATAAATTACATGTTAGAATCAAGACAACATATTTACACTTAAAACTAAGAAATCATTTTGATACTAGGGTACTTCTTAAGACAGTATTTTTTCACGAATTCATTACTTCCTTTGTTTATTGATAACATTGATACCATTGACACCGTGAAAAATATTGATTCGATGAAATATTCTGAGCTTTCAGATGTGTTCTCAAAAACAATTGAATAAAATATGGAAATTTAACTACTTAAAGTTCAATTTATAATATAGTTTAAAAAAATTGTTATTACATTTTTTAAAAATAAAATAATAATTTTTAATGATAAGATAAAAGACACAAACTTCACCCTATTGCATTGATATATTACTGACGGCATAATATATATTTTTTAAATTATTATCAAGAAAGAATTCAGAAAAATTATGTTCTTTAGTCTTTTCTTTATCATATTGATGTAAGACAAGATTACTAATGACTTATCAGCAAAGATAACGCCTTGTTTATTTACTTTGATAAATTTTTGCATTATTATTAATCATGTTACTGCCTTTTATTGTCAAAAATGCAGTTTCTCGTTAAACTTAAGTTAAAAATTAACTGCATCTTCTCTAGTTCTGCCATTTTTTCTTAGCAAAATTTTACTTTAAACGAATAATATTCCAGAGCCACTATTTGGATGTGAGCCAAAGAACGTAGAAAGATAAATATTGGTCTTCACAATATTCATTGAGAATTTTTTGAAAGAATTAGTTGAAATATTGCTGTTACGAACTCATCTAATTATATGACTGCACAAGAGCAGTTATCATTAATTATATTTCTTTCATTGTAGTCAAATATTTAGACTTTTCATTTACTTCTATAAATCAAAAATAATATTTTATGTTGTTTAATTTCCAAAGACAAGTTTCTTTTTTTTATCCCACTTTTAGACGAACAAACATAAACCTACACATATTTATCGTTCAAATTTTTATACTTATACAAAAATATGTGGTTATGACTATTTTATAATATGCACCATTTTAATTCGTGATGTTCAGCATGCATTAAATCTGATACCGACTGATAAATATTCATAAAATTGAAAAAGATTCAAATCGGTTTACCTCTCAAATTACAAAAAAAAGGAATAAAATTTCAATTTTTTAAAAATATTATAAAAAATATATCAACTTTTATTTATAAGAGAAAGAAAGAAAAATATTATAATAAATTGTTTAAAATACATAGTGCAGACGGCGCCATCAGTGTAATCAATTTTCCATAAAAACTTATCTACAGCCAAAATTTATTCAATATTGGACAATCATTGGATATACTTTAGAGCCACATTCTGCCATTATTGGAGTTTTATTGAAAATAAAATCACTGTAAAGTAAGTATACCAACAATTAATTAGTCGTTTTCGAAACACAGAATTTATTTCTAAACATCATTTACAGAAATTTTTGTGTTTTGAAACTAATACTGAAATATTCCATAAAATTGGCGAACAGAACACCTTTTTTTTATTTTCTTTAATAAATTTTTACATTATTATTAATCATGTTACTGCCTTTCATTGTCGAAATTGCAGTTAGTAAATCAGCTGCATCTGCTATAGTTCTATTTTTTTACTCGGTAAAAATTTACTTTAAACGAATAATATTCCAGAGCTACTATTTGGATGTACGCCAAAGAGCGTACAAATATTGGTGTACAGAATACCCATTGAGAATTTTTTTTAAGAATCAGTTGAAATATTGTTGTTACGAACTCATCTAATTGTACGACTGCACAACAGCAGTTGACATTAATTATATTTCTTTCATTGTAGTCAAATAATTAGACCTTCCATTTACTTTTATGAATTCAAAATAATATTTTATGTTGCTAATTTATAAAGACGTGTTTTTTCAAGTCCTTTTACAAGACTTAACATAAACCTATATATATTTATCTTTCAATTAATTATAGTTATTCAAAAAGCTCCATTTTATAATACACACTATTTTATTTCGTGATGTTCAGCACGCTTTAAATCTGATGCCATCAGATAAATATACCTGAAATAAGGGAAAAACATTTATGTAGTAATTTAGCATTTTTTATATAATTGAATCAATAGCTCAACGAAGGGTAACTTTAGGTAAGATGTCGTGTTGTGCAATACGCCGTATCACGTAATTTACATATGAGCCGCTGTAGGAAAACGCCGCTTTGATCAGTTGCAAGCAAGGTGATTCCCTAATGATATGTAATTTCTCTTTGCGTTCTTTTCACAAATTTTTAGTGGTGCGGTTTTATTGCTATTTCGTCTTAACACTTCTAGTAAGTATGCAGTATCTTTTATGTGATTTCTCTACTTGCCTATAGAATTCTTAGTTTAAATACTAAAAATATAAATGTGGTTTTTTTAGAGAATGCTGGTACATGTCCTTTCTGCAATGCATAAATCGCCGCCAACTAAACACATATTCGTTGTTGCGTTTGTTTTGATTGGCGTCATATCAATTGATCGTCGCCGGAAATTCCTAGACATAAATTTGTAATTATCACAATTTTTCGTTTGAATTCCCCTCCTCATTATGATCAAAAAACATTAAAATGGCTTGAATAAGCACGCAATTTTAAGTGAAAAAATTCTTTCAATCTTTTTTACCCATGAATAAATAAATTTTTCCTGCTATAGAAAAGATGAATCCGGACCCTCCTGAGCCGGCTTGAGCCCTTCCGAGCCCGAAGACAAGAATAAAAATAGAGCCCCTGGCTGTCTCGGGATAAGCCCATCTCATCTCTAATCTATATCTCACTTACATCTATGAGAATGATGCCAACAATTATTTTAAGACTCAATTTTAAAACCATTTTTGCTCTCAAATGCAATCAGTTGGCAATTTTTCTTATTTAGAAACTATATAATTTAACATATCGGTAAATTTTTTCATAAAGTCAGAATATATTTTTTAAAAATGCTGTCAAAGTGGGCATTTGAGCCAAATTTAGCTTAAGATGATTCTGATAAAACCGGCTCTTACAGAAAAATGAAATTAAAATTTCCGCAAAAGCGGCCAAATTAAAATTGTTAATCTAGGTTTTTCTCTAATTACACTTTTTGTTGTTGTTTTTGGTATTGTTGAAATGTGCACTTAACGAAATCTGCCACCGCCTATTGGCCAAGGATTTTATAGCTTTAATTCTAGTCAAATTTGAAATAATTATACTTCTTTTCAGTAAATTTTATATTATTATTTACTGTTAAATCTGAATTGTTACTGTTTAATGAAAAATTACTGGTGAATAAAAATAATTAGAAATAGCGCACAGAAAATATGCAAGTACCAGATTACATTTTAGGTAAATACCAAAACATAGAATTTAAAAACGTTATAGAAAGTAATAATTTTGAACAATATTCTGTTTTATCTAATATTAAAAAATAAATTAAAGCATTTCAAAAAATAAAGCGCGGAATTTATATCTGATAATGACAGTTTTTATGTCATTTTCTTTTGCAGTGCTCTAGTAAAATTTATTTTAACTCAAAACTTTGAAACCTAATAAAATAACTTCAGTAATGCCCGGGGAAATTTTTCAAAGATATGATAATATATTCAATTTAGCATTAAACATGCCAAACTGATAAATGTCTTGAAGTGATTTAAATTGCAAATCTAAAACTATTCGTGTAAAGTTGTCTAACTTTATTGCAAAACCATTATTTATATTAAAAAATGAATTATATACACCCACGTGTGCAGACTTGTTCACATACTTTAGAGACATTTGTATTAATTCAGCTCTAAACCTTGCCTAAAGCCACCTGATTTTGCATAATCAAATATATATTGCATGAATGTATGACTCAAGCACGTTCATTTATTTCCTCAAATGTTATTAAATGAGAACCAAGAATAAAAAACAAATTGTACTATTTCCATGTGTTTGAAGAAGTTCATTGAATGTCTTTAATGGATTCCATTGGTAGGAGGCGGGAAGTGGGGGTGATAAAAAGTTTCTTTCTTTATTTATAAATATTTTTTGAGGAATTTTAATGATTTTTTTTCCTGATATGTATTTTTTATAAAGAATACTTATCAGATAAGAATATTGAAATTTTATTTTAAAAAAATTATTTCAAACTTGCATATTTTGTCATGTAACTCAAAAGCAATTTTCGAGATTTATTTTGAGACTACTTTTTTCACTATTTTGTGCTGAAAATGTTTCTTGTTAATTTTTTTCAGGATTTATAAAATTATTACTTAAAATCTTTATTAAAAATTCTTCAAAGAAAAAAAAAGATTTTCAGTGATAACTTTTTTATAAATTTTCACAAAAGAGAGGGTTGCCTAAAAACCAAAAGATTAATTTTAAGAGACTATATCTCTCTCTGTCCAGGATAATTTCACTCTAATAATTATTGACTAGTTCATTTTTAAAACCGTATTTGTATAAATAAACAACAAATATTTATAAATATATTCTCTGATGAAGAGCTTGTATAAGGCATAAAAGTACTAAGATATTCTAAATATCATATTATCCCGCATTATCCGGCATGCCGCAAAATTCGGGGTAGCTCAGATTTTTTATTATTAGCCTCTGGTCTTTTCCAGCATTCCGAAAAAATGAGGATCTTCGGAAACAGAAAGGAATGGTGTTCATTAGCTATATTCAGTAGAAGCGAATGGTGTTTATGGAGGAGAGGTGCAGAATAAAGTTTGTCCCCATATTTCTAATTATTTAGTTTACCTTTTTTACATATTCAAGATAATAAAAATGTGTTTCAGATATAGGTGTTACTCCAAATTTTGGTTAACTTGGTGATAGCAGCAATTTTCACATAATTATATCTATTTTATCCAATATTTGCAACTACTAATCGATATTATAAAGTCATATAATTTGATCGGTTACTTTGATTTATATCATAATATTTTTTATTACCGAAAATTGATTCTTCCTACTCCAAATATCAGTGCCTAGCCATATAAAATCTCCTAAATTTCGCAAGCATTTCATTGTTATTCTAATTTTATATATAATACTTTGATTTAACTCGACTAAAACACGTTTAGTACTGCATTACTAACCTTGTCATTGGGATTTACTTTTTAACAACAGCATTTTTTATCAGATTATTTCAAATCAAAAAGGGTAAGCGTTTAAAAATGACGGTCCCTAGCTAGGTACTACTCTATTATCCCGTCGACCAATTTCGCCAAATTATACAAATCGCCAAACTAATGGCCAAATTATAAATATTGACATAATTTTTATTTTAAATAACGAAAAAACAAATAATTAGTGGAATATTAATAAAAATGCAAATAAAAAGTCGAAATAAAAATTACTTAATGACATTTTAAACACGTGAATCATATTTAATGTTATTGAATGTGACATTCACGATCATCCATTATTGGCATTTAATCTTCTAGTTTGGCGATAATTTTTTGGTCGACGGGTTAACCTGTAGTACCCCTAGCTATTTGCTAAATAAAAAAAAATACGCAGCATCTAGCAGCGTCTTTTATAACTTGCTCAAGAGAAAGCATCGATGTGACGCTAATTGTAAACACAACAAATGCCGCGGCAGCCATTTCGTTTTTAGTGCGGCCCCCGACTTTGTTACGGAAACACGTTCTCTGCCAGTCAAACTCTCTGGCCCTAGATAAGTCGTTTCAAAGATAGTTAATTAATAATTAATCTCATAACTTATTGTAAATTTGAATTTTGTCTGCCTTATTAATTTGATCACCTGCAGGTTTTCATGTTTATTTAAAATAATAGGATATGTTTGATTTTGCTTTGATTCTTCAATCCCTAGACGGTCAGGACCTCGTCGTGCAAATTATAATTTTGTTTCTTAGAAAGCTGATTTTTATTAAATATTGTTAATTACTTAAAGATTATTAGTTTGTAAATACCAAACTCAAAGTACAGATACTATACCCACAGTATAAAATTAGAACTTTACTGATAACCATCTACTAACACATTTGTCAAAATTAGGCCAAAAGTTAACCAAATTTTGACAAACCACCAATATAGACTTATACATGTTTAGCAATGTTTCATAGTAGTTTTAAACAGGTTTTTGTATTCCATAGTAATATTTGTCTCAGGATTGAGAAAATTAGATTTGTGAATAAAGAGACATATATTCGAGCTTGATATTTTTGTTGCGGAACATCTTTCTTTTTTTTCCGAAGGAGACAAGGGGGTTCCTAATTGTAATATTTTTCTATAGGTATAAATTGTAAAAGAAAGAAATTGTCAAAAGATTATGTAAATTTAAAAAAATTAAAAAAATAAGTTATATAGGTATTTACTTACTTAATTTGAACACACTTATCCTAATTTTCAAATAATTATCAGTTGTAATTTTTCAACTGAGTAAAAAAGTGCTCAGGCCAAAATCTGATTCACGGATCTTTTTTTTTTTTTTTTTTCAAGTTTTTTCTGACTTGTGTAACAATATACATCTTTACAATTTTTATTTCGGTACAGTAATAACGTCGAAAAAAAGAAATTGGTGTGAATGGATTCTTATCAATTTGTTTCTTATAGCGTTTTTTAAGCGAGCTACGTATCATATAAAAATGGCTTACAACAGAAATGTACGAAATGTACAAAAATGAAAACGAAAATAATTTTACTGCGTGTTAAGATTCTAATTTTAGAGTTCATAAGTAATAAAAAAACTATTAAATATATATTTATTTTTTTGTGTTTGTTTTTCAATGTTTCTGCAAGGAAGAAAAGGAAAATTAAATTAAAAAATCAAAATAAATTGTCAAAAAATGTACTTTTTGAGTCCCCATGTATCATCAAATTTTATGTACAAAAATTACTTTTATTTATTACTATTATTATTATTATTATGTTATATTTATTTATTTATTTTTATTATTATTATTTTTATTTATTTATTTTATTTTATTATTTTTTATTTTGCTAGTCAATTTTTCTTAGTTATCAGTTTATTAATATAAACCGATAACAGAAATTTTAAAAAAAGGTTCATAAAAAACACTGGAATTTGAAGAAGTTAAGGTGCCAATGTTCCATCAACTGAGTTAACCTGGAAGAATCTGGAGAGCAGAGTTCAGGCATCTAAATTTTGAATAGGAATCGTCTGTTAATAACCGTCTGTGTTTGATAATATCGTCTCTTACGTGAAACATGGCCACCAGATTTGTCAACGATAGCTCAATTGGAGCGCATTGACATCTTAAGGCAAAAATATCTGGTTCAATTCCTGGATTAATCATTTTTTTCACTTAATTGAAAAATCTTAACCAGTATCACATGCATACATTTGGCTGTTAATTTGTAGAAAAGTACAGTAAACATACAGAATTTTTTAGCAAAAAATTTTTGAAAACCAAATTTTAATTGGTTTTTAATGTTGTTTTCTGCATCTTGTTTTTATAGTTTTTTTCTTTTACTTCGGGTTTTTCTCCTAAAAAACTTTTTATTTTTATTTTGTTATATTTCTAGAGGGTAAAAAAAAAAAATTGATTTATGAATCCCATGTTGTATTTCTCCATCGGTAAACTTTAATTAAGATAGTTGCCATATCGAATTAAGCTGTATAAATTATTATACTGGGTTTTATTGAAAATGTAATTTTCTATTAAATGATAAAAATATAAAGTTTCCGTTCACTTTTAAAAATTTTAATTGAAGAATTAAAATTTAACTCCCAACATATTACAATAATATCTTTTTTAAATTCTAATTTAATTCACCTTAACAATGGGATAATGTGTTCTACAATTTATATCGTCGATAAAATTAATTCTGACTCAATTGAAGACAAAATTTATATTTCATCAGTCTGGAATTGGACGTTTAAATCCCCTAGTGACCAATACAAAAAAATAATTACCATTTACCCCAGACATTAAATATATTCCATCTATCATTATTCTTTGAAAGAGTCATGAATTATTGGAATTTATAGAAAATATTTTATATTTCTAGCATTGTATAGAAGTAGTTTGCATCTGAATGTAATAGCCCTACAAAAAGGTACCTATGATTAATATTTGTCCAGTAAATTTCATCAAACAAATTCGTCTTTTAACAAATTAAATACAGAAATAATGCATTTTTTCCCAATAATAACATTATATAGCAGATTCCATTCATTCTTCTTTTTGTATGGTTGGATGATTTGAAATATTATTATAAATATTATGAAGAAATACATAAATCATCTGTAAGGAAAGCAAATATTTTCCTATAAAAGTTCATAAGATTATACTTGAAATAATGCATTTTATTATTCAATGATTTCTTAGGGTAAAAATATCTGCTTATTTTTCATATAAATAAATACTTGAATGGATGATGTTGATATTGAAAATCAAAATGTATCTGGTTTTTTATTCCTTTTTGATAAGGAGAAAATCAAAAATATATAACATTTAACAGTTGATTATATTTTGTGTTTAAATTTAGTTATATCACGGTCTAAACTTCATTAACAGAATATTTCTATCAATTTAAGTAGACTATTTAGTGGTTTGTAAATAT
Organism: Maratus speculifer; assembly: GCA_964019185.1. Taxonomy (NCBI): domain Eukaryota; kingdom Metazoa; phylum Arthropoda; class Arachnida; order Araneae; family Salticidae; genus Maratus; species Maratus speculifer. Next base: position 186,405,413 of record OZ025290.1, read on the forward strand.
TTTTCAGGAAAAACATTCTAATATAAGTATTAAAATTCAGATTCCAACACATTATATGAAATTTATATCTTGTTAAAATTATAAATAATATCTTCTTTAAATTCCAATTTAATTTACATTAACAATCAGATATTGTATTCTACAATTTATACCGTCGATAAAATCCATTTAGACTCAATTGAAGATAAAATTTATATTTTATCAGCGTAGAATTGGGCGTTTAAATCCCCTAGTGACAAATACAAAAGAACAATTGTCATTTACATCAGGCATTAAATGTATGCCATCTATCATTCTTCTTTGAAAAGCGTTCTGAATTATTGGAATATATAGAAAATGTTTTGCAATTCTTGCATTGTATAGAAATTGCTTTCATTTGAATGTAATAGCCCTACGAAAGGATACCCAAATTAATATTTGTCCAGTAAAATTAATCAAACAAAATCGTCTTTCAACAAATTGAGTATACAGATAATTCTTTTTTTTTTCAATAATAACATTACATAGCAGATTCTACTTTTTCTTATTTTTAAATGGTTGGATGATTTGAAATATTATTATAAATCTTATAAAGGAATATATAAATCATCTGAAAGAAAAGCAAATATTTTTCTGTAAAATTTAAAAGATTATACTTGAAAGAATGCATTTTATTATTTAACGATTTCTTTCGGTAAAAATATATCCTTATTATTCCTATAAATAAATACTTGAATTGATGATGTTGATATTGAAAATCAAAATGTATCTGTTTTTTTATTTATTTATTTATTTATTTATTTTTTGATAAGGAGAAAATCATAAATATATAACTTTTAACAGTTAATTATATATCGTGTTTAAATTTAGTTTTACCAAGATCTAAACTTCATAAACAAAATATTTCTATCAATTTAAGTAGAATATTTAGCATTTGATAACAATTAATTACATTAATTAGTTCATATGCATATATCATCATGATATCTTTCAAATCTTTGATTAAGTTATTCAGTTTACTAAAGTTAATCATTCCCATCTAACTGTATATGTCTTTTTCTAACAGCAAGTTTAATAAAATATAATGCATCTCTTTTAATCTTTAACTGTACTTCACTCTAGAAATACAACTTTTCTGGACGTTTGAATGCTGCTTCAATTTTTTCACATTTCCACCTTTTACCCCCGCTCTCGAGGTAGTGGGTTATAAATCTTTTTCTGGAAAAACATTTATCAAGCCCGGAACTCTCACAACCTGAAGATGACTCTTTAATTGACTTGTCTTGCGATTTCTCTTTGAAAGGGAATTAATATGCGCATGCGCACGCATCTTGTTGTTGTCGATCATTAGCAAATGAAAATGTCACTGTACAGCGTGCCTGAATATGCAAAATTAGCGCATTTGGATGCCTGAGAATACGCATTTCGCGATCGAAAACTCTTGACACCCTCAACGAGTGACTGTGTGGTGTGCAGTGTCTAGTCACAGAATAATTGATCCGATATTCATTAATTGCACGGTGACTACTGAACGATGTATGAAGGTTTTGGAAAATGATTTCGTCCCCATTGTCGAAAGTGACCCTAATTTCGACAAGATATGGTGCTTTGTTCTGGCGGAGCTTAACCCCAATGGAACAAAGAAGTTTTTGATGCCTTGGAAGAGAACTTTCGACACCAAGTTCTGGCTCTGCGGTACCCAGATGTTATTTGGAATGGGATTCCCTTGGCCGCCGTATTCTCCGGATCTGAAGACATGTGGCTCAAATTTATGGGGCTACATTAAAGACAGTATGTGCAAAAATAACCCCGAAACCATTTCTTAGCTGGAAACTGTCATTCAGAGCATCGAGAGCATCGGTGTTCCGACATTTCAGCGCGTAATGCAGAATTTTACTGTTCGTCTGCGCTGCATCATAGCCAAAAATGGCAGCCATGTCGAACATGTTAATACCTAATTCCGAATATCTGTAGTGACATTCACATGTTGAATAATATTTATGCACTCAGTAGTTATTAAAAAATTTACGTTTTATTTCATATAGTACAGTAATTGTCACCCTGTGCATATGTGGTCACACACTGTTGTTACATGATTCGGAATTCGAACATAGATTTAATTTTCGAAAAATTTGAAGTAGGGAATAGTTTTATCATCTGAAAATTATTATTGTATAATCAGTCAGTACAAAATTTATTCGTTAGTGAAAAGAATTTTTTATAAGCATGACATTAAACATGTATGAAATTTATGTAAAGTTTTTTAAGTATGCAGTTTTTCAAAAGAAATACACTTGTCCAAATGATTTCACAAAGGTTTATTAGAAAATAAATTATTGAAAAAGTAATCTTATTTAAAATAGAAACTCGAAAGTAAAATAAAATAAATAACTGTATTTCTATAACTTTACTTCATTTAATATTCATAGCTTTCCACAAAATATATTTAAAAGTGACAGCGTTATCTGCCTATATGAAAATAAATAATTGAAAGCTTTTATCACAGAAATATAAGTACTGTATGAGTAAATGTAGTTAAAATGAGCTATATATTATTTTTAAAAAGGTTTATGTTTACAAGTGTCATTTTATAGACAGTTTCTCTCGAATATGTTGCAGTTTAAAAGGTTTTAAAACTCATAAACTTTAATGCATTTATCAACATTCTTTTATTCAGTGACAAATATCGTATCATTTTATTGTCAGATTGATGTGACAGGATATTAAATTAAAATTGTGAAGAGTATTTAAAAAAATACAAAAAATGTTCTAAATTCACTTTTATTAAAATTTTATCAATGTTATCACCGAATTACTTGAAAGGAAAAATGGAAAAGCACTGATAGATTTTAGCAGTTTTCAATAAATGAAAGTATTTAAATAAATTACTTTTGATTTAACAAGCTTATTTGCCCCAATCGCCTTTCTTTAGACATAAAATGGATATTAATAGAGCTATAAAAATCGACTACGTTTTCTTTTTTTAATTTTTTGTAACAGAAAAATGTTTGCATTCGTTTTCATATAATTACACTGATAAACTATTTAAATGTAGCAATCCCAAAACTTTCTTCTATGTTATGCATGTTAATACTTCCTGGAAAATGCATTATAGCAGTGTCACCAGTTTGTGGATTAAACGAAAATTTAGCCAGTGACAACTTATGTACACTTGTAACTGAATCTGATGTTCGATGAATATCCGTACAATCGTTTTTGAGATAGAGAGCTATTGCAAAACTTTTAAAAAAATTCTGCATAACAGCACCAAACGTTGGGTGATGTACACGAAAAACTAATCAGGATCAGTTTTTTATCAGGTACTTACTGAATCTGAAGTTTGATAAAATCCATGCATTATTTCTTGAGATACATTTATTGCGAAATCGCATCGTGAAAAATGCAGTATGGCAGCGCAATCTATAAGGTGATTTAAACCAAAATCTAATTAATCTTTAATTACATATGTAATCAGTAAATTGTAATACAGATAAATTATTATTAAGTTATCAATTGAGGCTCTTATGTTTAGTATAAATGTGGATGAAAAAAAAAATCCAAATTGACGCCATCACAGACGATATATTTGACATCGTTTACGCATTTTAATTTCTTTTTTTTTGCTTTCAATTTTAAGAGAAAATAGAGTATTCTGTTGCCACAACGGCTAAATTGGTGCTAAAAACTATAAAAAAATTTATATCTCAAAAACTATTTGAAATACAGTTTTCAAACAAATTGCATTTAAAAGTATATTTTTTTCTCTATACGACGGTATAAAAATTTAAATTTTGCGATGTTTAGAAGTGTAAAACTTGTTGTAACGAAAATTGCAAAACCGAAATTGCAGGAGAAAGTGTTGCCATTTGCAAAATGACGTATGCGTTACGCACAGATAAGTTTGGCCTTTATAATATAGATTTTCTCAGTGTTATCACCGAGTTACTCAAAAGAAAAAATGATAAAACACTGAGATTTTGGCAATTTTCAGTAAATGAAAGTATTTTTTAAGTAAATTACTTTTAATTTGACAAGCTTATTTGCACCACTCGCCCAACTTTAGACATAAATGGATGTTACTAAGGTTAAAAAAATAGACTGTTTTTTTTTTTTTTTTTTTTTTTTTTTTTTTTTTTTTTTTTTTGTAATAAAGGAATGTTTGCATTCGTTTTCATATAATTACACTGATAAACTAGTCAGATGTGGCAATCCCAAAGCTTTCTTCTATGTTATGCATGTTAATACTTCCTGAAAAATACAGCATAGCAGTGCCACCGATTAGGTGGTTTAAACCAAAATTTTACCAGCGGCAATTTATGTCAATTTATAACTGAATCTGAAATTTGATGAAAATCCGTGCATTAGTTTTTGAGATTGAGAACTATTACAAAATGTAAAAAAAAAAAAAAAAAAAAAAAAAAAAAAATCTGCATAATAGCTTCACATATGGGGTGATGTATACCGCAAACTAATCAGGATCAGTTTTTTTTTTTTTTTTTATCAGGTACTAACTTAATCTGAAATTAATCCATGCATTTTATTTCTTGAAATACATTTACTGCGAAATCATGAAAAATGCAGCATAACAGCGCCATCTATATGATGATTTAAACCAACATCTAAACAACACTATTCTAAATCAGGGACTAACTAAATCTGAAGCTTTAGAAAATGTTGTGCATTAGTTCTTGAGATAGAGCTGTTGCGATAATCACGAATATGCACCATGACAGTGCTACCTGTTGAGCGATATGTATTAAGTATTAACTAAATACAGAGTTTTATGAAAATCTATGCAGTAGTTTTAAGATATGACTATTGTGGAAAGTGTGAACAATGCAGCATAGTAGCGCCATGTTTTGAACGATATACACCAAAAACTAATCAGATCCAATCTACAGCAAGATCTAACAGAGTCTACAGTTTTGTGGAAATCCATTTATTAGTTCTTGAGATACAGTGCTCATAAAATTTTTGGTCAACCTCCCCTCCCCCCCCACACACACACATTCAGACAGACTGAAGGACAGACTGACAGTGAGACATTTTGTAAAGACACGTTTCTTGGAATCTCTGATCTCTGAACTTCTTCTTGTAAAGATAGAAGAAAATAAATAAATAAATAAATGTATATATATATATATATATATATATATATATATATATATATATATATATATATATATATATATATATATATATATATATATACTAAAATAAAAAATATATATGACCCCTCCCAGAAAGACGGATAAAAATGTAGGTCTGAGACCTGCAATTTCACAGAAAAGGAGATGATGCAGTCTTAACTCACGAAGTTGTTGATATAAGTAATAATAATTAGATACTAAATAAAAGAAAAATTAAATTAAATTAATTTTTTTAATAAATATAGAATTTAAATTTAGGAACACTAATGTGATGCGTGGAATAACTTTATATTTACATACAATAAAATAGGCATCAATAAAAATACAAGATATGATCTTGTTTAGCAGTACATACCAGGAAGTAAGTTGAAAATATAAACAACTAATCTTAATATACTAACAAGAAAAACAAAAATAAAATAACGTTGAATTTATTCATGATAATGACAAAGCTAAATATTCGAAATCCATTGGGGTTTCCCCGCACAGGTTCGAATCCTGTCGACTTTAAATGTAATGAATATTCGACGAAAATGCTATGTTCCATAAACTCTAGGAATCCAATGTAATAATATTTTGATGAAATGCTATGTTCTATAAACTCTAGGGAATCGCAGCAGCACGAGCAGAGCAGTTGCTCCGGCAGTTGGCGAGCAGTGGAAGAGTTTCATTTGGGCATTTCCCCATTATAAAAACAAATGCCATCTGTCTTCAAGTTCTTTATTTATGAACTCACAAAATCAATAAGCTATTCCCCGCAGTCACCAGGACACTGTCATCAGATATTCCAACACGTCGTGAGTAAGCTGCATCCCAAGATATTAGAACTTTTCTGCGAAACAGAAACAGCATATGAGTATTTGAAAAGTTAATTGCATTCTGAAGCTCCTAAAAAACCAAATGAGAACTAAACATTTTCACGACAAACTAGCCCCTCCTACTCCGCGTCAATCATTTTAAAAATCCAATCAGGATTAACTCCAGTCTAAACGTCAAAAAATGATCAGCTTTGATTGGTCTTAGCAGGCGTGGCCTCGGGTAGGGATTACTTAATGCCTCGCAAATAGAAAAGCCTTTTAACATCTTTGCGCATTAACACAGATCACGTGATCAACAAAAAATAAAATTAAAATCCCGAGAATATTCCAGAAAATAAAAATATTACGAAATACTTCCCGCCTTTTTAAGAAACAAGCAATAGATTATTAATAAGTTAAATTAAAAAAAAGAAAAAAGACTTAAGCAGTTAAACGATTAATATATTATGAAACTAAGATTAAAAATATGTTCCACAATTTTAGAATTAAAAACTCAGAGAGAGCAAAATGGCGCAATTTTTTTTATTACATATACATATACACTATATATATATTTGGTGCAATCTTGTTTTCATCTGCATTTACCACTTTACCCCCATTAGATAATTTTACCTCATAGACAAGGTAATGAAAAATTATTTTATGAATTCGTTACATCATTTTTCAGAAAAAAAATGAAGTTGCTGCACTCACTCTACTTGTACTCTTAAAGTTTTTATATGATAAAATATATTCTCGATTTACAACACTTGAAATAAATCAACAAAACTAACATTTTAACTATTTGTGTATACTGTTTCGCTGTAGTATTTCAAAGCTACTTCATAAATTCAGAAAAGTACTTGAGAGAAATGTGAAGTTGTTTATTGAAGTTCGTATCTGAAACACTCAAGACGTTCTTATTCATGTTAAGATTTTCTGTATTCGTCCAATAATCTAAATTATAAGAATCTTTTTACACTAAAAAATATATCTTTTTTTCTATTCAATTTAAACTAGCCCGGGACACATTATAAAATTACTTTTATTTATTGAGTTGTAAAAATTTTTTTGATCGTTAACTGTATTACTTTTAAGAAAATGACATGATAAAACTTCTCAATTTTTTTTAGTCTAAAATTTAAAATTTATTTCAAAAGTGGGATAATTTAAGATCGTTATAACTCGAAATATTATTCATTTATTTTATTTTTTTTTAATTTAAATAAACAGAAATGTATAAGATTTAATTTGGATTGAACATTTTTAAAAGTATTAATTAAAAAAAATATGTAGCATTTTTAAATCATACTTTCTAAAGCAAATTCCTTTATTGAAATTTTCTGAATCAAAATTAAGTTAAAACAATTAAAAAAGACATGTTCCAAGTTTGAACATTTAAATTTAACAATTTTTTACTTACAGAAATTTAAGTATTAGAAATGGGGAAAAAAAGAAAAACAAAACATCATAAAGAAAAATGCATTTTCAGAATAAAATATTTTTTATGACAATTATCAAAAGAAAGCTATATTTAAAAAAAGAACCAAAACAAATAAAATACTAATATTCCCTATATCAATTATGATAAATATAATTTAAAAGTCATTTTAAGCAATTAAAAAAAAATAATGCATTTTTGAATGTTTATGTATTCCGAACAGTGAAGATAGTACATGAATATGTAATAAATCATTAAACCCTCTTTTAACCGATGCTGCCATTGAAAAACTCAGGTAGTTTATTGTAATCGTTTTGTTGATCACACTAAAAGTATATTTCTGTCAATTTTTCATTTTCATTAAGTAATAAACAAACTTCTAGCATACAAACTATGATAAACAGGCTGCTTTTAATCTCATGTTGTTATTTTAATTCTAAAAGAAACTTTCTTCGGCCAATTATGTTACTAGATTATTTCGTGAAATGAAGTAACGCTGATGTTTAACTTAAAAAAAGTCAGAAAATACAAAAGCTTTTTTTTTACATTTTTTAATACATAAAATAAAATAACATTTAAAAAAATAGAGATATTTGTCTGGCAATATGATTAAACCTAAATACAATGTTGCATCAAAATGGTGATTATTATATAGGATAACTTGATTTGATATGCCGTGTTGTACGAGATGCCGCATCACGTAATTTACATATGTGCAAGCGCTGTAGGGAAAAGCCGCGCCACTCAGTTGTAAGCGGGAGAGCTCCCTGTTGAGTTTTTTTTTACAAATTTTAGCGGTGCATCTTTATTGCTATTTCACCTCAAAGCTTCAAGTAAAGTGTGCAGAATCTTTGACGTTACATCTCTTTTTGTTTATATAAGTTGTCGCATCGTCTGGTTCAGTGGCTGTCGAACGCAAATTAATTTAGGCGATTGACACTTATTCAATAACTTCAAAACAGGCATCTTCTTACTTCTTTTTAATTGGAAGAAACTATTTACATTCTTATATACACATATGTTACAATTATTTACATTAAATTCAATATATTTTAGAACAATTCTTCTATCAAGACTATCATCGCATCTCGTAATAATTCTTTTTTTTTTAAATCTCTGAAACATAAACAAAACAAAAAATATCGTGAATCCAGGAGGGTTGCCAGGTGTACTAAGATCAAACTTTCATCGCCCTTTTGGCGTTAAACATGATTCTCCACATAAGTATTGATTTAAATACCAGAAAAAAATCTTATATTTTTAGAGAGTACTGGTACCTACCATTTCTGCAAAACATAAATGGCCACCTGCTTTAGCTTCTTCATGTCATTGGCGTGCGTGTGTGGGGGGGAGGGGTAGAGATTTCTCGTTGGTCATCTTACCCACACCTTGCGGTAAGACGCCGAACAAAATTTTCGATTATTTCTATAATATCTGTAAAATGAAATATATTTTATATTATACATAAAAGTACAAATTTTAACAAACTATCAATGAATAACAAATAAAGTCAGCAGGCAATTTTTGAAACAATTAAACAAAAAATTATGGCATCTATATCCAATTTATCCGAACTCAAAAATATTTAATTACAAAAAGTTAATAAGCATAATTATTTATTTCTTTATATATATATTTTATTTTATTTTATTTCATTCCATAAACATTTTTGTTTTTATTTTTATTTATTTATTTATTTATTTTTCTAGCTTGTAAAAAACTAAGAGAATTAAAAATAATGATAGATTTTTAAATATATTTTATTTATTTTCTAATAATAATATAAACTTACTTTTTTTTAAATTAAACATGCTTTAAATTATAATTTTCATTGTGAAATATTCTCATCTTTTTCTTGAGGAATTTCATTTTTTTAACTTTTTATGTCCCGAATTATAAATCAGAAATTTGCTCTTCTTTAACCCTTTCGGTTCCAGTGTACTATTAGTAGTACATTTCTTTTCATTGAATAGGCATCATTTTGTCTTAATAATTATATTTATTATAATTGGCATGAAGTAACGGTAGTATGTGTCTATGGATTTCTCATTATGACTTCATTTATACTTCAGCACTTAGGTATAATAATTATAGTAAAAGTTAGCAAATTCTCTTTGCACTATTTCAGATTATTTTGTTTTAAACATGTATTTAACTCTTGAAATTTAAATTATGGCTTCTTTCTCTGAACGTATTATGTGTGTTAATAGACAAAAAATATTTGAAATTTGTAATATAGGTCAAATATTGTTATAATACGATATTTCCCAAACGTCTGAAAAACTCTTCATTAGCTTATTGCCTTATGAATATGAAATGAATCGTATCCAAACTAACTACAATCTTCATATTTAAAATGATAACATATTTGTTAAACCTCACCTTGGATCGTTGTTTAGATTAACATTATTAACATACAAGTAATTTTCTTCTCAAAATTGAAAATAAAAAGAGTAAATAATAAATAAAAAATAAGAATAAATCTAATTTAATAAATCGGAAGTTAGAGAGGGTTTTTTAGGAAGGGGAGGGGTAACATATTTACATGAATGGTTAGATTACAAAGCAATGGAAACATCATAATGCTTACAAGAATAATTTAAATTAATGTATTTAGATCTTATCCGTATTTATAAAGTATTTAGAAGTAGCAATGTTTTCGTAACACTTTTTTTTAATTGAAATAGAAAAAAAAAATCAAATCCATGTAAATGGTTCAGAAAATAATCACATTAAGAAACTGTTTAGTTTCGACTGTTTCACGTGCTCTGAATGTAATCCCATAAAGTAGTTTGTATGAAAAGTAACATACACATTTATTAGAAAACAAATTAAATAACATTTATATTGCATTTCCTTTAATGGGACTTTAAAGTCTTATCGGAATGTGAAAGATTAATTCGACAATTTATTGTGTCAGTTTTAGCACTAAAATTGACCCAATTAATTTTGAGAAATACTCAGACGTTTATGAAATACCATTTTATTAGATCAGTCGGTTCAAAGACTTACTACATGGCTAAGACATGCAGGAAATTTAAATATAGAAAAAAAGGAGCATATAGGTGATGCTGAATATGAAAGAAAATCTGCAGACAGTCCTATTAAAAATATATCAAGGAAAAACCTCCTAAGTAAATTACAATGACAGTAAAATGGTTTTTCACTTCAACCAATACTATCCATCCATTATAAGAAAACAATAGAAATTGTAACCCGCCAAATATAAATACGTAACGATACAGTATCATTTAACGTACACCAGAATTATGACTCAAGCTACTCAAGCTTAATAGTTGCAAAAAAAAAAAAAAAAAAAAAAAAAAAAAAAAAAAGCAAAAGTAAATTTTAAAAAGTAAATTAATTAAAAAACTAAATTACATAATATGAAAGTGTAAGTGAAAAATTGAATTATGGCCTTTCATAGACCATGAAATTTAGTATATTTTTATTTGTTTTGAAAATGAATCTGGTAGAAGAGGGATGGAGGTTAAACCGTGTAAATAGTAAAAAATAATGTGTTTTTACTGGTTTTAAATGGGTAAATAAATTTTTTGTGTTTTATTACGAAATTCTGTTTACTTTTTTACACAGATTGCGAAATCGTGTTTTTTTTTTTTTAATTCAAACGATTTCTATTTACTTATTTATTTATTTTTTGTTTTTGATATTGCTATTTTATTAATGCGAATAAAAGCAACTTACTATATATCAGTATAAATTTCCCTTATCATTTTCTTTCTTCCACGGAATTTTTCGGCACTTAGTTCATTAATAAATGTCAGTCAACCTATTCTAATGATGACATTTCATTATTTAAAACTTCTTGCTTTTAGGAGATATCGGTATCTATTAAAAGGAAAGGAGTTTGAAAGAAAAAGAATGTTCGTTCCTAAATGTGTTTTCTACTTTAGACTAAAATAACTTAAAATAAATAAAATTAACTTTTTCAAAAAAAAGTAACCGACTTCAAAAAACGCGCTAAAAAGAGTCAAATAATTCTTTAAAATTATCTAATGACAAATCATTATCCAATAACCACACATCGGATATCATGTACCGGCATGAAAACAGTTAAATATCACAGTTAAATGTAAATTAGTATTTAATATCCACCAAACAGATTTTCCAGAGAATATTTTTTACAAGAAATTAATTTACATATTTTTGATTTAATTTATGAATATACAGTGGCGGTCAAAAGTTTCCGGCCAGTTAGTTTCTTGGATTTATTTACTTGAAGTTTTGAGCAAAGAAGAAGTCACATATCCTAACATTTGAAGCACAATTGCTTCAAATGTTAGGATATGTGAATAACCTCTGACCACGTGATTATTTTGATTGGATACTAAAGACGCTTCATACAAAGGGGTAGAATCCAAAGTTCAAGGGTGCAAAAGTTCCGGTCACTCATCATTCCTTAGTTTTTTTTTTATCAGTAAAGTGTTTTTTGGTCGTGTTTGTGAATGAATCAAAGTGAATAGCACAGATTATATTCAAAATTGAAAAGTTCAACAATTATTGTATGTAAATGAGTGATTATTTTGTCAGTGAAAGGTCAATTTTCTCGAAGTATTGCGGTAAAGTTATCGATCGGTGAAATCGACACTAAGCGATATTTTAAAATTATATAAAGATGGCCATGGTCTTCAGGACTTTGTGAGGTCCAGCAGACTCCGGAAAATGACTATTAAATTATCAAAATTATCGGGAGAAAAACAATTGATGACCCGCATAAAAATTTCGTTGCAATATGCAGCTATTTGCGGAATGAAAATACTGCTGAAATAAGTCGCTCTACCATGTCAAGAGGCTCACGTGATACAGAATTTTATGGAAGATTTGGTGTTCAAAAATGTTTCATAGGCAAATCAACGTACCTAACTGGCTTTTTCCGAAAAACACAAAGTCTGGTCAAGTGAAAACTGCACAAAAGTACTATTTATCCATCAATCTTAAGCTTAAAATTCTTTTGAGAGTGATGGCAGACACTACGTCCGATGACTTAACATAAAAAAATATGATAAGACATATGTTATTTCTACAAGGAAGCAGGGCGGAGGACACCTTATGCTGTAGGGAGTATTTTCTTCAAAAAGTGTTGGTCTGTTACTTGAAATCCACGGAAAAATGAATGATGTAATGTACAAAGATATCTTGCAATATTATTTGCTGCCTTACACTGTAAAAAAATCTGTAAAGGTACTACACTTTATCTAGGAAACTGGAATTCCAAGAACTTTTTCTGTAACGGTGACAACAAAAACTCAAGTTTTCGAATCGGTTACATGGATTTTTCCTGTTATCGTTGCATGAAAAGTTCTTAGAATCCCAGTTTCCTAGAAAATGTTTAGTACCTTTACAATTTTTTTACAGTGTATTAGAGGAAAAAAAATGGTCGCAACTATTGGTATTAACATGATAGCGACATAATGAATGTATGCAAACCTTGATAAGCAATGATTTTTGCACAAAAAAATTTCGTTTTTGAAATAGCCATCCCAAACGCCAAATATGAATCCAATACAAAATCTTTGGAAAGAAGTTGGCAAATGTCTGACAAACTATAAATATTCCAACTCAGTCGAAATTTCCAAAAAATTGCAAGAAATGTGGAAAAAGCGTAACATTGACGATATTTATCCGTTGATTGTATGTATGTCACGTTGCTGCGCGGTAGAACTTATTATTTAAGGTAATAAAATACTAATACGATGAAATACTAATTGTAAAGGCTGTTGATCACTATAGTTTTCTATTACAATACAAGTTTTTTAAACTTGCAAAGGTGGCCGAAAACTTTTGAGAACATGCGTTTTCCTTTTCACTTAATTTTGTCGATTAAATTTATTGATATTTGCATATTATTCCATACGTAAGTTCCTAACTATTATGTCAATAAAGTTTCATTTTGAGATTCATCTTCATATGGGTATAATTTCAAATTAACTGAAAAAAAATTTCTGACCGGAAACTTTTGACCGCCACTGTATACATATAAAAAGAAATGAATTACTTCTTGAAGTTGGTGCTAAACAATCACAATCGATAATGATTATCCCCATTTTATTTATGGTACTAGGCATAATATAGCCACAATTCTTACTATACTAAAAACAGTTAGGATTTCACACTTTGAAAAGATCGTGTGTCTTTATAAGTGTATCATAAAAGAATGAAAAATGAACGTTTCTAATTGTTCGATTGCTTCAAAAAGATATAGAATTTTAATGTTTTAATTTTTAAAAAAACAGCTTTAATCAACAGATGTTTATGAAATTCGAATGGGGCCACATGGGCAAACAAAACTTTCAAACAAAAAAGGAATTATCAAAATCGGTTCATATTTACGAAAGTTATGCGTGAATAACAAATACATACAGGTTGAAATCATAACCTCTACTTTGAAGTCGGTTAATAAAAGAGGAAGATTTAAAGTTTTATTTAAAAGTTAATCTTTATTTTCTTATTAACCGATCATGAATGATATGGATAATATAAATGCAGTCATTCTCCGCAAATGTTGTAGAATTTTTTGGAAAAAAGAAGTATATACGAATAAATAAGGATAATATATTAATAATCAGTCTGCTTGACCTATTGTTAAAATTTCCTTTTTCTTCTAAATTTACAAGGTATAACACTTTTATATGAAATAGCAAGATTAATTTTATTCCATTCCTCAATCATAGTCTTTCAGAGTTTATCCTATATTTTTTGCAAAATTCTTTAAGGACTTCTTTCAAAAGTCGTAATAGCGAATTTGGGTGAGATTTGCCTTTTGTATCATTTGGAAGTACATAAAACTATGCAGAAAATTTAACCAAATTTTATATATACAGGATGCCTACTAAAAACCTTTGCTGATCTCTTAACTTCGGAATGGATGCTACCATATTAATAAAAATGCTTATAAACAGCTTAAAGTGGCTATAATATCAATTTACTAAGAAATGTTTGCAGAATATAGATTAAATTATATACAGAGTCACTCAAAGAATTGGATACATGTCCGCTTATGGATTATAATTTCTGGACATGTGATTTAAGAGTGTTTTAATTTAAAAGAAATTTTCGCTAAATATTGCCATGTAATAAAGGTACTATCTAAACTACAGGGCTGAACAAAAATATATAACTATGTTTACATCTATTAGTATAAATTGCTGGAAGAGAAATTTCAAACTGCTAGGCATTTTCTTGCTAAACTAAATTTCCCCATCATATAGTATATATATTAATCGAGAGGTCAAATATAGAGCTGTTCTAAACTATTGGAATACATATTTGGATATATACGATAAACTTATTTTTCGAAATAACGAAGTTTTGTTACAGATTTCAGGAACTGTTGGAAAGTTATTCATAATCTATGCTTAACGCATGAATTTTCTTACTTGTTTATTATTAATGTGAGGACTAATATAGAAAACTAATATTTTTTTCCGGAAGGAGATTTTTGTGCGATTTTCAACTAAATGTTTTTCTTTAGATGAATTACATGTTATTCATGATTGCTTTTGAGTGTTTGGTAATAAAAAAAGCAATTAACATTTGATCACTTATAGTTTATGTACAGGGGCCTAGAAGAAATCCTTTACAATATTGTTTATTGAGGGAAAAGTTTGCAATGAATTTTTAAGAAGTTACAGTACTTCAAACATATTGAAATTTTATATAAGTCACTGAGAAGCACTGCAACTAGATTGCTATAGAATATAATGTGCATGGCATTTACCGTTCATTTGCAGGGACGCACAAAAAATTAGTTACATTATTGCTTATGTGCGATAATTGCTAAAAGTACGTTTTCATTTGATGTATGCGTACTTAAATGTAACTTTTTTTGCACATTATTTGTTGTTTGATTTAATTCCATAAATTATATACAGGGCACCAGAATGTAATTCGAGAACCCTTCCACTTACTGACGAAAATAGCTGAAGAAGAATTTTAAAATTTGTGTCAGTATAAATGAATACTCGTTTCCGTGTATTATAATTGAAAACTTCTAGATATTATCCACTTCAAATAATATTGGTAATTAATGTAAACAGTTTTGACAGTCTAATAACAATGCTATTTTTTCTGCACTGTAAAATTAAAGTAACCTAAATTTAATTTAGGTTTAAACCTACTGTAAATCTTAATTTTGATCTGTAATCCGAGTTGTCGTTGCATAAAAAGTTCCAGGCATCCCAGTTCCCCAAAAAATTCTTAATAACTTGACACTATTTTTGATTTACAATGCCACCGTGTATCTGTGTAATGAATTTTTGTTGTTATCGTTACAGGAAAAGTTCGGGCTTCCGTGGCCGAGGGGTTAAGACGCCGCTCTGCTAATCTGGAGGTTGTGGGTTCGATTCCCGCTGGCTCCATTGCACACACACTTTGTGTGGAGCTCCTGGTTGTGTTTCTCTTGTGTTGTGGATTTCCTTGTGCTTGTATATTGACGATGACTTATAAGCAGGCTTTCATGTTGAGCGCACAAGTCAGATGTACGTTGTTGTTGTTGTTGTTTAGAAAAAGTTCTAAGAATCTCTGTTTCACAGAAAAATTTTCAAAACATGACAGGTTTTTTTATGGTGTAAAACTAAATAATCCTTATTTACTTTTATTATACTGTAAATCAATTTGCAAAAATTAGAAAAGTTTTCATTTACTGTGTAAAAACGAATACAGATTGGCTGGAATATGCACAGGATTTTTACGCTTAATGCAACCATTAAGCGTAAGTTTTAAGCATAAGCATTAATTTTAATTAGATTGCATAAAATATTACTATATTATGTCAAATTTATTACTCTAAATAGAAATTAAACAAAAAAAGCAGTTTTTTGTTTTCTTTTTCATAAAAAATAATAATTGATGAAATGCAATTTTTATTTTATCTCCAAATTAAGGATAAATCAGTATTGGAAATTTAAATTTATTTTTATTTTTAAACTAAATATATATAAATCTTTATGAATCTTAACAAAATGACTCTAAGCAGAAAAAAATCAGGATGTCATCGATTAGGTTTTAAAAGGATAAAAGCACCTCTAAGCATCTTTTGACAAGAAAAAACCAACCGGAATATTCACACCTGGCACTTTTTTACTTTAAATATGACGAAAATATTTTGTCGCTTGACATTTTTGACTAGATTTTAACATTTTTGTTTGACATTTAGACTGTTTAATGACATTTTGACGTAATCGATACATAGACAGGAACAGAAATAATATTTTTAATATAGCACATAAATATTTTTATTTAATTCTCACTGAAATTTATTTTCCAAATTTAAATTGGTATAAAATATTTAGAACTTTATATTTCTATCATTAATGAATAAAATCTGTGATCATTTTATTTTAGTTTATTGCTGTTTTATAACATTTATTTTTTTATATTTACTTCTGTTGAATTTTAATTATTGTTCAAAAAAAGAAAAGTATTTAACTTGTTATTCATAATTTATTGATGAATAAAATAATGGAAAAATTATCATTAAATGAAATATTAAAATTTGTTTGTTTTCTTTCATTCACTATGGATAATGAATTTGATAGGAATTTAAATACTTCAAAAAATATTTTTTTACAGTATTATTTCGATGGCTTTCATATTGAAAAAAAAAATTTCACAAGTTAATTTAATTTAACTAATATGCGTTATTACAAAAATGTATTCATAAAGGTATGTTTAATTCTTCTTTTTTATTTGATTGAAATGTTACTGTTGTTCTTTTATGTTTAAGATTGAATTGTAAAAAAGTGATTGAATTATTTTTATTGTTATTAAATAAAAAGAAAATTATCAATCAAAAATATTATTAAAATCTTTTTTATAATTATTAATTAACCAATCTGACATTGTATATCAATATATGTTGTTGTTAATTACTTGTCTTTTATCTTGTCTATAATATTCTACATACAATTTTATAGTTCTTTTCAAAAAATATATATATATTTATTTACCACTATGTCTTTTAATTTCTCGACTACAGAACTACCCGACTTCACACATGTAATTTATAAAGGCCTTCCTGGTGAAATACATTAAAATGAAATAATATGTCACACAAAATAATTGATTCTGTGTATTCTCGTCTATAAATCTTTAACAAGAAAGAAAAGTTCATACATCAAGCATAGATTATGAGACACTTGCGAACACATTCAGATTAATGTAACAAACTGCACTGTTTGAAAAATTAAAATATTATCTCTAGTTCAACCATATGTAAATGCATAACACATTTGAAAACTCAGTTTCAGCTGTTCTCGTCTACAATCGAAATTATGTTAAAATTTTTCATGCACCCCGTATATGATATATAGATTTGTATCTATTAACTACATGCATAACAAAATTTAGTACACTTAACATAAACATGTACCTCAATTGAAAATCTCCTTTCAGAAACTTTCTCTCATAAGGAGAATTATATGTGTATATTTTTGCGCAGCCCTATATATGATGCATAGAATTTATATATAACGAATGACACGCAAAAATAGTTAAATTTCTAAGCGCATACCGAATATTAAAATGCACATTTCAGCAGTTATTATTCAAAGATAATACTGTAATCAATTTCTTAAGTGTGTCCCTGTAAATGAATAAAAAATTCTATAAATTCCCTGTTAGAATATAATCGTAGTAAAATTCAGTGATTTATATTAGTTTTAATTAGTGTAATCTCATTAAAATACTCTTTAAATGATTTTTCGCTATATACCATATTCTAATTGAATTTTTTGAGTGCCCTTGTAAATGAATAAAATATGCTATGAATGACCTGTTCAAACATACCTGTAGAGATGTTTTGTGATTTATATCAGTTTCAATATTTTTGATATAGTGTAATCTCATTAAAGCAATCTTCAAACGATTTTTTCGCCATATTCCATAATGTGACGGAATACTTTTGAGTACCCTTGTAAATGAATTATTCATTCTACTTACTTCATACACAATACCAAACACGCTAAGGTAACCTAAATAAGTTTTATTAATTGCATGTGTTAAATTGCATCTTTTACTCCAATTTAACACATAAACATTGCGCATTCGATTGTCCCTACATCTAATAGAAAACAAAAAGTACTTTCAGTTTTTTCCAAGTTTGTCAGTGTCCAGATTTCTTATAGATTTTAAAGTAATCTTCAAGTATGAATATTTTTTAAACATGCTTGCAGTCCAATTACAAAAGATTAACTCAACTGCTTAAAAATACTTTTAAAAAATAGCATTTGCTTGTTTTCACTTACATTATAAATTTGACTTCTTAAAATCAGAACTGTCTATCTGAACTAGCTGACAATAAGTGTACTTGTATTGAATTACATGACAATTTTTCTGCCTAAATTTGGTTGAAAACAATACATTTCCCCTCATGGCAGAAATATCAACTAGTAAACTTGTTAAATCCATATCCAATCATCGAAATTAGATACGTATCAAGCTACATATTTACTATTTTTTACTAAGTTGGCCCAGTCAATAGTTCAGATTTTCATTACAATTGAGCTTTAAACATAACCCTTTTCATTATAATGGATTAAAATGATGAGTTTATACAGAATAGTCATAAAAAAGCTTCACGATATATGTACCCGTAGTGACCTAACTACTCAACAATCGAAAGGAAATTTCACATTTAATTATTTGAAAGTATGTGCCCGAGATCGTGATGATTTAAAATAATAGAGCTTTCATGATTACGATTACAGTGAAAAATGTCGTAAATTTCGAATAGCAACACCCATTTTTTTCAGGTGCAAATTTATCAACGTATTGAAAAACCATAAAAACAAAACACATAATGGAACGATACACATATGACTAAAATTACGGTTTTTCAATGCGTTAATGAATTTTCGCAAAAAAGGGAGTTTTGTTACAGGACAATTTCGAACTATTTTCACTGTAGCCGTAACCATTAAGCTGTATTGTTTTAAATCATCACAATTTCGAGCGCATACCTTAAAATAAGAATATCTAAAATTTCTTATAAATTGCTTAAACGGTTAGGCCGCAAGGGATTCATATATCAAGGAGGTTATTATATGACCACCCTGTAGTTTCTTGCTTAAAACTACAAAGTCATTAAACTTTTCTAATGAAAACCAAATGTATACATTTAAGTGCATAACTTAATTAATTTTCTAAGTTGTATTTTTACTTCATATAAAAACCTTACTAAAAACTTAAAACGCGTAAATACCAAAGGTTTTTTCGTAGAATATGTATGCAGTTCTTTTTCAATAAACAAATAGGAATGTATTTCCTTGAATTACTATTAAAGTAAATGAAATAATTTTCTGCTTACATTAATAGTTGAAATTTCTCAAACGTAAAATAAGTAATTATATTTGGCATAGAGAATCTAAAATAGATGGCGGACGAAGCATTTTAAAAATGATTTTCTTGTGGAAATCAAATCTATTACTGATTAAAATAAAAATGACGATTATTTAAATATAATCTTTATGGTTTATTTAAATTTTTAATAGATGAGTTATTTTCCATAAACCACGCATTTTTAATCGGGAAATATCTGATTTAATTTTATGGAAATATGTGCTTGCTAAAATAAACACATTTATGAAATTAATGAAATATTTTTTGCTTTGAGATTTTTAACGATATTAAAGTAATTAATTAAATTTGACTTTATTTATAAATTTAATAATTAATAAATAAATATTAATAATATTTATTAATAAATAAATATTAATAATAAATTTAATAATTTACATCAATGTAAATTTAGTAGTTGCTTAAGCTACAAATACAAATAATTACATCTCTCTATTTATTATGAGTTCAATTATTTTTTAACCTGGGAGAACGCGCGCTTTCTTAGGGAATGAATGTTTTAACTTTGTCACCATTACAAACAAATTAAAACAGTCGCTTTATTTAGACGGGGAAAATTCTTACAAATGTTTCGATAAAATAAGTTGAAGATTCCTTTAAAAAAATTGTGGTTGCAATTGTAAAAACCATACGCACTCCGGGTCCTTTAGGCCCTGCGCGCGTCCTCCCGGGTTAAATAATATGTAGAAAAATTTAGACTACATAATTGTAATGAACTTTCTGATGCTTTTTGCATTTGCAAATGTTTTTCATTTTTATTGTCATTTACAAAAAAAATTTGTTTTATTTCAATAAAAACATTTTTATTGTCTATATAAAGTCTTTTATTATTTTAATATCGAAATTTTAAATATTTGAAAGTAATTATCAAATAGTTAGCAATATTTAAATATTTCTACAGTAAACTTAGATGAATCATTTTAATGAATTAAACAGGTAAGGTCATTATATTATATCTGGATCAGAATTTATTTATTTTTATATACATATAAACTTTCATTTAATGTTTTTGAGGGCTATTTTCATTAGCTCTTCATTTTTTTAAGAAGAGATCCTTTTGTTTTTAGTTTTTAAAAATGTAACGTAACTTTTCTAAAATTATTCTTTATTCTCTAGTGCAAAATTGAGAATTGAAAATATGTTAAAATTGATTCAGACGTAAAGATATTTTGTGTACTCTGTTATCACGATATTTGCACTTTTTAAAAAATATTTTGAAATAAGGTTACTTCTGTGGCTTTAGTACACGCAAAATATAAATTACAAATTTCGAAATTGAAGCTTTATTTGACATATTTGTTTTACTTTTACATCATAAAACTATTCTTTTGTCAAGATAGGTAATTAGCTTCAATTATATTCAATTAAAAAAAATAAAAATAAAAAAAACACTCGAAAATATTTTACGATGTTTAAGGTAATATAATTTTTTTTGTGCTTTTTCAAAAGCTGAATGCTGTAACAGTGATATAATAATGAAGTAGTGTAATAATGATAATGTAAATGATGATACACTCTTTTAATTATATAATGCACGTCACGGAATATTAAAAAAAAATAATAATTACGATGAAATGGGTGATACTGAAAAATGTGGATTATATATGATTGATCTGCAATATATGCAATTGATGTGCAATATATGCAATTGATGTGCAATATATGATTGCACAATACATGTGAATTGGAAAAAAAAGGAAAAAGCAAAAAATAGTAATATTTCACATAAATAATATGTCTATAGGGTACAATATAAGAAGTCCGTAGTCTGTCGCAGTTTTAATTTGTACCAATTATTTGGCGTATATATATATTTTTTTATATATATCAAGACTAAGGGGTTACGCCTTCTATGAGCTAAGCTCGACAAACATCATCTAGATCCTGCTGGCTCTAAAATGCGTTAATGTTTATTGTTTCAAAATGATTAAAAGATTGAATTAGACTATCACGACAAGGGGTTATTTTCTTTATTCCGGTTGTATTATATTTTCTTTTATCTGTAGAAAGGGGGGGGGGGGTCCGACTCGATAGTCCGTGTCCGCCGCTTTTGCAATGGCTGACGCTTCATTTCCAGACAGATTTAGTAATATATATTGCGTATTTTAAAATACACTTGTTTCAAATGTTTGAATAAGAAATTTTGCCCACTGAGTCAACCATTTATAGTCATTTGAAACACCTTCTCCGGTTGTCTTAGTAACTCAGAGTTATACTTATTATATAACGTAACCAAAATGTACCAAAACTAGTATATGGTATATCTATATGTTTATTAATTGGTTTACTAAATTTTCAGTACTGTCTATTCTGTCCTGTGTTCAGTTACAGTCCATATGCTTAAAGGAATTAAATGATCTTTTACAAAAATTTTCGTTAAGAAATCAAAGTTTCTCATATGTCTTAATTTCTCACCAGGGTCATTCCACACGAAATGAGTAAATCTGATGTGGCTGACATGTCACAGATTTTATTGAAAATCATCATATAAGTTGATCATAATCATTGCCGAAGAAATGCAAAGTAATAGATTTCAGACTTGTTTATTTCAGTACAAAAATTTACATTAAAGTTGATAAGAAATCGAGATCTAGAGTACATGCTTGAAATTTCAAATTTGATTATTAACCTTAGGAATGATAAGACTGTAATAAAATTTATTTAAATACTTAAGAATGAACTATTAGCAACAGATTAGCGTAATTTAGTAATTGTGTTTTTATTTCGCAATTTAAACATAAATAAATAATAAAAAAAATCTGGAAAAAAATAAAATATTTCAGTTATTTGTTTTAAAATGAAGGACACTTTTTCCAGATTCAAAAATTTTTGCCGTTATAGCTAATTGAATATATTTAATAGATCTAAATTTTAATTCTTGCCTTTTTTATTCCTTAATGAGTAAAAGAAATAAACAGTTAAAACTGTTGATTAAAAATTGAACATTTTTATCCTTTGTTTGGACACGAATGAAAGCTTTCAAAAGTTTTAAACTCTTTGATATTACGATAAAAGTATATTTTAAATGTACAAGGTTTTTTCTTGCTTTCAGTTTATTTTTGCCTCAAGAATATTTTAAATTTCAGTAAAAGAAAAACGATTCTCTTTAAAAAATAACTCTATTTTAATCTTAAAATCAAATATCAAATGTAGATGGCATCACATATCTTTTTTTTACCTAAAAACTTTCAAAAAAGCGCGTTATTTCAAAGAAAGATTGTCCTTAGAATGTCTCAAATATTAGTTTTTTGAACAAATTTTTGTAATGTTAGGAATCAAAAAGGCAGTATTGAAACTTTTTTAGTGTGTCATGGACTTATTGATTCTTATATATGTGCAATATTGTTGATGTCGGAGCTCTCCTTTAATTATTTTTTTAGGTTAAATAAGAGGAATAATTGTGATTTTGTCTTTTTTTTTAAGTTTTTAAGTTTTTGTTTTTTTTTAAGATGAAGGAAATAAATAATGACTTTGAAACTTGGAGAATTCGATCTTCATATATAATACTACATCTTGCATGAATTTCAAAGATGTTTCTTTAAATCCTTTAATTTTTATAGCGTTTATTTTTTTTACAAATTTACGAAATTTCAATATTTAAAACCAATTTATAATTAATCATGGTATTACCAGATTATTATTACTCAATAAATATAAAGATTGATTTCCAAAGATTTCAATATTATAAAAAAACTTCATTTTTGTTAAATAGTTCTCAAAATACTGAACTTCAAACTTGCAACTTTCGACGATTATCCGCAAGCCATTCTATATCACAAGTTTTTTAAATGTCCAAAACAGATAAAATAATTTATTTTTCGTCAAAATATTGTGCAGAACTACATTTGAATATGAAATGAACACGTATCTCAAATTTTATTAATATCGGCTCCTATGCAGACACGGCTTTTTTTACATTTTTGCTCATTTTACATGGAATGACCCATCATTCACTCTGAATACCTTGCTGCGTACAAACCCTATTGTATTGTTCCTGTTTCCAACTAAGTTATTTTTTCTTGCACGAGATTTGACATTATGCTTTTCTTTTGCATAATTCTCCAAAAACATAAATTGTAAAAGTATATTTCTTTGAGTCTTTTTTTTTCATGTGTGTGCGTGCGTGTACTCCAAGCGCGGGAACTACAGTTTTGACGGGACGATCACTATATCCACACATATAACATTACATATACATATTCTATTTCATTAGAACCTACTTTAGCAGTATACTTGTCAATCCATTTTACTTACTTACGGAATAATAAACAAAACTAAAATACCGATTTCTCTGAAATATTATTCAAAAATTGTTTACCTACTCAAAAATATATTCAATTCTTTGTAAACATAGGATTTTATGAGATAAAATGTTTAAATATCGAATTTTGTATTTCAAACGGAGATTAACAAACCGAATAGGGTCTAGTGTTTACTTTACCATCATGTACTTATGCAAATAAATGCTGCATTTCCCAACTGAACAGTTTTTCAAATTGAATATATGTTTGCTTACATTTATCGAAATAGTTTATTCATCCATTAAGTATAAAAGTAGTTTAAGCTATCAACTAAATTTGAAAATGCTTTCGATATAACAAATTTTCAAATCTATTTCAGTAAATTTTTGATAAAAGTATAAAACGGAGAAAATAAAATAATAAAAAAGTATCTTGCTAGAAAACGCAATTTCTACGCTAGGGCTCTTAAGATTTTACACTTTTATTTTATTTTTTATTAGAATTTGAATCACATAGAAAAATTCAACAAAAAATATTCAATCAAAAATCAAGGTAAATCCAATGAAAATTGTTTAATTTAATAGCGACCATAGTTGGTTATTAATGTTGTTGCGTTTTTATTATTTATAAAATTATAAATTATTCATTTGCAGTCAGATTATTTATTTTGTACGGATATCCGTAAAATAGTTACACAAAAGATTTTTTTGGGGGGGAGGGGGGTATCTATGCAAGTTTTATTTTCTGTTATTACAATTTTTTTTAATTTGTTATATATGTAAATAATTAAACCGATAACGCTGTGCTATTAAAAAAATACCTTAGCTATTACAATTAGCTAATGCATTTAAAATAAGAATAATAAAAAATGTAATAAAACTACTACGTTGCTAATGATATTGTTATTTTTCTGGTGAAGGTGCGTGAAAGAGTTTTCTTAAAGTTTAATTTTTCCAATACATTTTCAATATTTTCAGTGTTTTTAATCATTTGTTTTATTAATCATGGTACTAGCTCAACCACATTTGTTTCTCGGGCTTGTAAAAATTGCCGTGAAATGCATGAAAAACACTAACAATCTCATTAAAACCAGTTAAAAATAAAGCATTACGGAAGATATATATACTAAATTTGGCTAAAAGATTAAAACTAATTTATTTTATGAATGCCAAAAATTCTTTGCAGATTGTAAAAAAATCTTCAATGTTGATATGAAAAATCTTTAAAAAATTGAAAATCATTGCATAAATTCAGAATAAATTTTTGGTTTTACTAAAAGAAAAAATCCGCCACGGAAAATCACGTGAGAAATCTCAGGAAATAAAATTTACGATATCCAGTTAAAATAATATAAACAGGATTTTCGTCTGGAATGTTAAAAAATTGCCGAGGAACGAAAAAAATGCTGAAAATTCATTTAAAAATATCTTTAAAAACAAAAGTCTCAGAGTTAAAAATTTATATATTAAGCTGAAAGTTTGAAATCGAATTCCTTTCCTGAATTTCAAGAAAATTTCAGTAATTCAGCATTTATTAAGTTTCATCAGTATATTTATCCTAGATAGTGGACTATAGATATAATTATCATACAAGTGGTGGAAGTAACCTAAAAAAACTAGATTTTGGGAGAATCAGGTACACTTGAAAAAGTTTTAAAATATGACAGAATAAATTAAATGTTAGAATCAGGATAGCATGTTTACGCGAAAAACTCAAAAATCCATTTGACACTGGAGCACTTCATAAGAAAGTGTTTTTTCGCGAATTCAATATTTTCTTCGTTTTAAGATATCACTGATACCGTTTGACATCTCTGAAAATATTAATACGATCGAATTTCATGAGTTTTGCGATTCGTTCGCGAAAACTATTGAATAAAGTATGCAAATTAAACTTTTTAAAGTTCACTTTATAAATTCTCAAAAAAATGTCACGTACTCTGGAAAATAAAATAACAATTTTGAATGACAATATAAATGACATACACTTTATGATATTGCATAATTATTTTGCAGACTGCATAATATATATTTTTTAAATTATTATCAAGAAGGAATTGAGGAAAAATATATTCTTTAATCTTTTCTTTATCATGTTGATATAAGCGAGATTATTAATGATTTATCGGCAAACATAACGCCATTTTTATTGTTTACTTTGATATTTTTTACATTATTTATTAATCATGTTTATTGCCTTTCATTGTCGAAATAGCAGTTTCTCATTAAACTTAAGTTAGTAAATCAACTGCTTCTTCTATAGTTTTGCTTTTTTTTTTTTTACTCAGCAAAACTTTACTTTAAATGAACAATATTCTATAGCCACTATTTGGATGTAAGCCAAAGAACGTAGAAAGATAAATATTGGTTTACACAAAATCCATTGAAAATTTTTTGAAATAATTAGTTGAAATATTGCTGTTACGAACTCATCTATTTATACGACTGCACAAGAGCAAGCGACATACATTATATTCCTTTCATTGTAGTCAAATAATTAGACCTTTCATTTACTTCTATAAACTCAAAAATGATAATTTATGTTATTTAATTTCTAAAGATGTGTTTTTTTATTCTTTTAGAAGAACTAACATAAACCTACATATATTTATCGTTCAAATTCTTGTGCAAAAAGCCCTATTTTATAATACATACTATTTTATTTCGTAATGTTCAGAAGGAATTAAAGCTTATGCCGACAGATAAATATTCATAAAATTAGAAAAAAAAAAATATGTATTAGTTTTGCTTTTTTTAAGTAATCGAATCAATAGCTTAATGTAGAGATCATCAAGCCCTTATACATTCAAACGTATTTGAATATATTTTTTTACTTTCTTCTATGTTTACAAAAAAGTACTGAATTCGTAAATTTTTTTAAAATTCGGTTTTCGACGGATTTACAAGTGACAGGATAAGTTAGGTGATAGAATCAAGACAACACATTTACGCTTAAAAACAAAAAATCCATTTGACAATAAAATACTTTTTAATACAATATCTTATGTTGTATATGGCACCCTATGAGGAGCCATGTGGTGGCCTAGGAAACTTCTAGGGGTGCAATTCTGGCTCCCTTAGGGGTGTCGCTCACGGGACAAGCGTTTCACCTCTAGGAGTGCCATATGCAACCTTCACTTTTAACAGTGTACACACAAACGTATTTGAATATACTTTTTTACTTTCTTTTATGTTTACAAGATAAAAGTACTAGATTCGTGAAAATTTTAGAAATCCGGTTTTCGACGGATTTACAGGTGACAGGATAAGTTAGGTGATAGTATAACACATTTGCGCCTAAAACTAAGAAATCCATTTGACATAGGAATACTTCTTTAGGCAATATTTTTTCACAAATTCAATACTTTCTTCATGTATAGATGCCAACCGTTGACACCATTGAAAATATTGATACGATCAAATTTTCTGAGCTTTCAGATGTGTTCATGAAAACAATTAAATAAAATATACAAATTAAATTGCTTAAATTCCAATTTATAATGTAATTTTTCCAAAAAATTTGTTATTACATACAGATTTTCAGAAAATAAAATAATAATTTTGAATTACAAACTAAAAGTCATAAACTTTATTCTATTTCATTGATATATTACTGAGTGCATAATATATATTTTTAAAAATACTTTTTAGAAAGAATTGAGAAAAAATATGTTCTTTGATCTTTTCTTTTTCATGTTGATGCAAGGCGAGATTATTAATGATTTACGGGCACACATAACGACTTTTTTGGATTACTTTGATAAATTTATACATTATTATTATTCATATTATTGACTTTCATAGTGGAAATTGCAGTTTCTCATTAAACTTAAGTTAGTAAATCAACTACATCTTCCCTACTTTCGTCTTTTTTTTTTATTACTCAGCAAAATATTAGTTTAAACGAGCAATATTCCAGAGCCACTTTTTGGATGTAATCCTAAGAACGAGGAAAGATAAATATTGATGTACACAATATCCATTGAGAATGTTTTGAAAGAATTAGTTGAAATATTGCTTCCGAACCCATCTATTTGTACGACTGCACAAGAGCAAGCGACATATATTATATTCCTTTCATTGTAGTCAAATAATTAGACCTTTCATTTACTTCTATAAATTCAAGAAGAATAATTTATCTTGTTTAATTTCTAAAGACGTCTTTTTTTATACTTTAAGAAGGACATACATACAGACCTAATATATTTATAGTTCGTATTCTTATAGTTATACAAAAAGCTCTATTTTATAATACGAACTATTTTATTTCGTGATGTTTAGCATGCATTAAATCTGATGCCGACAGATAAATATTTATAAAATTACAAAAGATTATTCACGTAGTGGATTTGCATTTCTTAAATAATCGAATCAATAGCTTCAGTTAGAGAACAAAATAAAATACATAAATTTTATCATATTACATAGATCTATTACTGACTGCATAATAAATATTTTTTAATTATTATCAAGAAAGAATTCAGAAAAAATATGTTCTTTAATCTTTTCTTTCTCATGTGCATGTAAGGTGAGTTTTTTAATGATTTATCGCAAACATAAAGCCTTTTTCTATTTACTTTGATAAATATTCACATTAATATTAATTACACTGTAAAAAAAATTGGGAAAGTTACAAAAATTTTTCTAATAGAATTGAATTCCAAGAACTTTTTATGTAACGGCAACAATAAAAATTCATGTAACAGATACAGATTTGCACTTTGAATCAAACAAATTTTAAGGTTACTAAGAATTTTTTGGGGAAATCGTATTCCAAGAACTTTTTAAGTGACGATAACGAGCATTATAGAAAGAATTTTAGTAAAGTTACCAAAATTTTAGTAAATTCTTTTGTAAAGTTACAGATGGTTTTAGTTTTGCTTACAAGTTTTGTAGATTGACATCATTTTCGTGTACAATGTACACATAAAATTTTAGTAAGCATAAGAGATTTCGGTTAATTTAGATTACTAAGGTTACAGATTTTTTTTACAGTGTATGTTACTGCCTTTCATTGTCAAAATTGCAGTTTCTAATTAAACTTAAGTTAGTAAATCAACTGCATCTTCTTTAATTCTGCCTTTTTTTTTTTTTTTTTTACTCAGCAAAATTTTACTTTAAATGAGCAATATCCCAAGCCACTATTTCGATGTGAGCAAAAAAACGTAGAAAGAT
Organism: Maratus speculifer; assembly: GCA_964019185.1. Taxonomy (NCBI): domain Eukaryota; kingdom Metazoa; phylum Arthropoda; class Arachnida; order Araneae; family Salticidae; genus Maratus; species Maratus speculifer. The sequence goes on from OZ025290.1 coordinate 186,434,570, forward strand.
AAATATTGGTTACACAATATCCATTGAGAAATTTTTGAAATAATTAGTTGAAATATTGCTGTTCCGAACTCATCTATTTATAAGACTGCACAAGAGCAACCGACATATATTACATTCCTTTCATTGTACTCAAATAATTAAACATTTCATTCACATCTATAAATTCAAAAATGATAATTTATGCTGTTTAATTTATAAAGATGTGTTTTTTATCCTTTTAGAAGTACTGACATAAACCTACATATATTTATCGTTCAAATTGTTATGCAAAAACCCTATTTTGTAATATATACTATTTTATTTCGTAATGTTCTACAGGATTTAAATCTGATGCCGACAGAAAATATTCATGAAATTAGAAAAAAATGTTTAAGTAGTAGTTTTGCATTTTTTAAATAATCGAATCAATAGCTTAATGTAGAGATCATCAGTCCCTTATACACTCAAACGTATTTGAATATACTTTTTTACATTATTTTACGTTTACAAGAAGAAAGTATTGGATTCGTGAAAACTTTCGAAATCCGGTTTTCGACGTATTTAAGGGTGACTGGATAAGTTAGCTTAGTGTCTCAATCAGGTGCTTAGTTAGGTGTTTGAATCAGGACTACACATTTAGCTTAAAACTAAGAAATCCATTTGACACTGGAGTATTGCTTAAGACAATATTTTTTTAAGAATTCAATACTTTCTTCGTGTATAGATACCGTTGATACCGTTTAAAATGTTGATGCGATCAAATTTTCTGATCTTTTAGATCTGATCACGAAAAAAAAACAATAGAATAAAATATACAAATTAAGTTGCTTAATTTTCAATTTATAATGTAATTTTTTTAATAAAAATTTATTACATTCAGTTATTTCGATAATAAAAAAAATAATTGTGAATGACAAAAATAAAAGACATAAACTTTATCATATATATTGAATAGATATATTGCAGACTGCAATAATATATATTTTTTAAATTATTGTCCAAAAGAATTTAAAATATATATATATACTTTAATCATTTCCTTTTCATGTTGATGTAAGGCAAGACTATTAATGATTTACGGCAAACATAACGCCTTTTTTATTTATTTTGATAAATTTTTACATTATTATTAATTATATTATTGCCTTTGATTGTCGGAATTGCAGTTTCTCGTTAAACTTAAGTTAGTAAATCAACTCTATCTTCTCTAGTTCTGCCTTTTTTACTTAGAAAAATTTTACATTAAATGAGCAATATTCCAGAGCCACTACTTGGATGCTAGCCAAAGAACGTGTAAAGATAAATATTGGTATATGCAATATCCATTCAGAAAATTTTGAAAGAATTAGTCGAAATATTGCGGTTCCAAAGTCATCTATTTATATAACTGCACAAGAGCAACCGACATATATTATATTCCTTTTATTGTAGTTAAATAATTAGACCTTTATTTACTTCTATAAATTGGAAAATAATAATTTACGCTGTTTAATTTCCAACGGCATGTTTTAAAAATCCTTTTAAAAGAACTAACATAAACATACATTTATCATTCAAATTCTTATAGTTATACAAAAAGCTCTGTTTTATATTCATATTTTTTTTTTATTATTATTTGGTGATGTTCAGCATGCATCAAATTTGATGCCAATAGATAAATATTCATAAAATTAAAAAGAATATTTACGTAGTAGTTTTGCATTTTTGATATAATCGTATCAATAGCTTGATATAGGGTAATTTGGGATTAGATGCGGTGTTGTACAAGATGCCGTATCAGTAGTTTATATACATACATATGTGCATTGCGCAGGTGCTGCACTGTAGGGAAACCCGCGCCGATCCATTGTAATCAAGAAAATTCCTTTATAAATATTTAAGGGACTACTTCAGTCAAATGAAAATACCCATTCACTAATGCTAATCCTATGGAAGAAATTTATACAGATATCTCGATTGCATTTCAATACTTTTAAATGTTTTTTTGGCTTTGGATATCTGAGATCGATCAGTATGCATGACGTTAGTTACTTTTTTCATTTTGTGTACAGTGATTTTTTACAGGGACGCTTTCATTTTTGGAACCGGTTTGGAAAGCGAAAGCAACCGCATAAAAAATATCTGCAACCAAAATCGAAAAACTAAAAAACGACCTCCATTCAGATCAATCTGAGTTATCCAATGCAAAAAGAATCATCTAAAAATATTGAAATGCATTCGAGATATTTTATAAATTTCTCCCATAGGATTAGCATTAGCGAACGGGTCTTTTCATTTGAGTGAAGTAGCCTCTTAATTTCCATTTGCTTTCTTTTTGCAAAATTTTTAGCGGTGCTTTTTTTTCTTGCTATTTCGCTTTAACACTTCCTATAAGTATACAGAATCTTTTACGTGACTTCTCTATTTGTGTATATAAGTCTTGGTTTAAATACCACAGATATAAATCTGATGTTTTTAGAGAGTGGTAATACCCCAGTAGCCAAACAATATTGAATTAATATTGGCACAATATTGGCACATTGGCACGATATTAGGGTGAAATATTGCTTCAATATTGGGATGTTTACATTTTGCCCTTATTTAGCCAATATTTGCAGCCAATATTATGCCAATATTGGGGTTTCATTGGAAATATTGCCAATAAAACGCCAATATTAGTTAAATATTGGAATTTCATTGCAAATATTTCCAATGTAACGCCAATATTTGTACAATATTGGCATTATATTGTCAATATTTCCATTGAAACCCCAATATTGGCATAATATTGGTTTAAAATATTGGCTAAATAAGGGCAAAATGTAAACATCCAAATATTAAAGCAATATTGACGTTTATTGGCAATATTCCCAATAGATGAAATATTGGTGCAACGTTGGATCAATATTGGTTTTCTACTAGGGTACCTACACTTTCTGCAAAGCGTGAATAGCCCCGGATCTAGCTTCCTCACATTATTGGGGAAAGGGGTGAATACTTCTCGTTGGCCATCCTATACATACCTTGGAGAAATATAACGAAATGTTGGTTAAGATACCGGTCAAAATTTTCGATATTTTGTATAATATTTGTAAAATGAAATGCGATTTAAATCGTACACAAGAATGCAAGCTTTAAAAAGAAATCAATGAATACCAATTAAAACCAACAGGCAATTTTTAAAACAATTAAAACAAAAACTACGGCATCTTTACAGAATCTATCTTAGAAGTTGTGACCGCAGAATGCTCTGCAGAAAAAGGCAATGCTAGAATGTAAAAAAAAAAAAAAAAATCATTATATCTCATATATCCGCCGCACACACACACTGCAAATTCGTGAAATACTTTTAGAACATTATCTGAACATAATAATTCTTTCAAAAATCGTTTTTGATTGTGTTTTTAATGCTTTATATGCCAGGAAAATTTGAGAAAATCTAAGTGTTTAAAACTACGTAATTTCTGCAGAAATGCAGTTATTGATGTTTATTGGCAAAATTATTCAACTCACTCAGTAATCTACTGAAAGTTTTTTTTCTATATAGCCAACTGTTTCTTTTTTCCTTTTTAAAATTGTGTAATTTTTAAAGCTACCGTGTAGAAAGTGTTTTACGTATTAAGTACGTTGTTTTATAGCGTTTTAACCCTTTGCGGCGCAGGACAAATTCATTGCTTAAGTGTTGAAATTAATGACTGACACCGGAATTTGAAAACAACTGCATTTGTAAATAAGAATAAGTTGGAAATTGCACGTGAAGCGTAGCAAATGAGGTGCGTTCGTACGATAACGAAGTTTTTAAAAAATTACTCTCATATATCAATCTCAAAAAATTGTAAATAGTGAATTACAATTAAAACGGTCATCAAACAATGTTCTCCCTATACCATTATGTAATGTGATACTTTTGTGTGGCCTTATAAATCAATAAAAAATGTTCTTTGCACCGAATTATGTAAAATGTATATTATAATATGTACTTTATAGTTGCATATAAATTTTATTAAGTTCGAATGACTGTAACATAATTAAAATGCATTTGAAACAATTTTCCCCATTGACCGTAATGTAACTGAATATTTTTCATTGTCCCTGTAATTGATTTATGCATCCGATTTTCATAAAATTTGAAATAACTCGACAAAATTATGTAATAATTATGTATTTTAAATTTCAAACGTATAAAATACATTTGAAACTTTTTCCCCATTGACCATAATGTAATTGAATACTTTTGATTGCCCCTGTAATTGATCTCTGCACCCGATTATCAAAATATTTCAAATAACTCGACAAAATTATGTAATAATTATGTATTTTAAATTTCAAACCATTAAAATGCATTTGAAACTTTTTCCCCATTGACCATAATGTAATTGAATACTTTTGATTGCCCCTGTATTTGATCTATGTAACCGATTATCAAAAAATTTGAAATAACTCGACAAAATTATGTAATAATTACGTATTTTAAATTTCAAACCATTAAAATGCATTTGAAACTTTTTCCCCATCGACCGTAATGTAATGGAATAATTTTGACTGCCCCTGTAATTGATCTATGCATCCGATTTTCATAAAATTTGAAATGACTCGACAAAATTATGTAATAATTATATATTTTAAATTTCAAATAATTCGGTTGGGTAGTTTTTGCGTTGTTATATGCGGACAGACGGACGGACTGAACGACCACTATAGGTGCTACGTATTTACATAATTACGAATGCACCTAAAAAGCTATATTTCACGCATTCAATGCACCGTAATTTTTTTAAACAAATTTCCGGTGCCAATGTGGCGTTTGGGAATTAAAGTTAAGTGGTATATCTAAGAAACCAACCGCGCCGCAATGGGTTAAACTCTGCGGTGTTTACAATGTGATTTTAATTTTGTGACAAAGTTATGTCCAACACAACATTATTGTGTCAAAATATTTTTATCAACATTATTTACAACACTTTATCAACACAATTAATAACACTATTTTTAGAACACATTTCTAGGCAGTAACACTTTGGCTATATGTTAAGAACACATTTCTAGATCGCCACACTTTTGCAACGCATTACGAACACAATCGCAGCAGATAAAATATTTTGTATATGAAGTTTTCTAATTCGCAAGACATTCATGAGTTCTAAATTTGGCGACAAAAAGGATTTTTTTTTTAATTCGCAGTGCAATCTCGAAAATTATTAACACCGATCATAAGCATAGTTCAGCCCCTCATATCGCCTCTGTTCACCTGACAAATGGTACATATCTCACTTACATTTGTGACGCACATCAGGATGATTTTGAGATTGAACTGTACACTGGCGAAAACAACTGGGACCTCTAAAAAACAAGCTGAATATTGCACGTGAAGCGTAATAAATGAGGTGCGTTCGTACGATAACGAAGTTTTAAAAATATCACTCTCATATATCAATCTCATAAAATTGTAAATAGTTAATTACAATTAAAATGCGCTCCAAAGAGTGTTCTCCCTGTAGCAATATGTAATGGAATACTTTTGTGCGGCCTTGTGAATAAATAACAAATGTTCTTTGCACCACAGATTATGCAAAATACATATTATAATATGTACTTTATATATGCATATCAATTTTATTATGTTCGAATGAGTGTAACACCATTAAAATGCATTTGAAACTTTTTTCCCCATTGAACGTAATGTAACTTTTGATTGACCCTGTAATTGATCTATGCATCCGATTTTCATAAAATTTTAAATTACTCGACAAAATTATGTAAAATTATATATTTTAAATTTAAAAAGATTAAAATGCATTTGATGCTTTTTCCCCATTGATCGTAGTGTAACGAAATACTTTTGATTGTCCCAGTAATTGATCTATGCATCCGATTTTCATAAAATTTGAAATGACTCGACAAAATTATGTAACAAATACATATTTTAAATTTCAAACTATTCGATTGGGTAGTTTTTGCGTTGTTATATGCGGATAGACAGGCGTACGGACGGACTGAACGACAACTATAGGTACTACGTATTTGCATAATTACGAACGCACCTTAAAAATGATAAGAAAAAAATAATAAAAAAATTGACAGAGAGAAAGAGTAGCATCTTCATTTATTTATCAATTTAATGTCAGCTTTAACTGATTTGTCTAAATGTAATTAATTTTTCAAAGAATCCGAGTTCCTTTTACAAAAATAAATAAAATTCTTTGTTCCTTTAATGTCGTTAAACATCAGGAAAGAATCATGGTCTGTCGAACAATATTTTAAATGTAAATAAAAGGTATTAAGAAACAAATGTCAATGTCGCAAATGAATGAATAAAATAAATTAATGAGTTTTAGGAAAAGTGTTGCTTTTCACAAATTATGGTTTTTAGAATAAGAAAATAAGGAATTCGTTGATTAAAAATATGATATTAAAATACAATACATATTGTAATATATTCTTAAAATACAGGGAAAAATGTTAGGTATTATAAGATTTTAGAATTAATAATTAAGGTAAATGGCAAAAAAATATTATTACATACATAACGTAATAAATTTTTCACTTATACATTTTTGCAGAAGAGTGCAACAGTTATTGCACCAAGATACATACATATATATATACATATAATTGTAATAAATTTTGTATCTATATATTTTTTCAAAGAGTAAAACAGCTATTTCAGAAAAATCTGAATATTTATAAAACTAATTATAATTAGAACGTGTCGCACATGTTGTATTTGTCGTACATTTCCCGAGTTGTTTATATTGTCAACATGCAACTAAAATTCTGTCATTTTTTTTTAGAATTTTCAATTTAATTATTTTTATTTTTGTTTTACGTTTATTTCTTTATTATTTTGTAATTGGTATATCCCTTGTATCTATTAATTAAATTAGTTTTTATTATTTCTATTTCCCATTATAAAATATTAATTGAAATATCCTTTAATCTAACCATTCATTCTTCTTCCGTTAATCTTATTCATACATATTTATAAAGTACAGCATTTTAAAGAATTATATAATTTTCTTTTTCTTTTAGAGAACAATCACGTAGAGTTTTTATTTCAAATGGCAAAATAAATATTTTCTAACTTAAAATTTTTAGCTGAAAGGCTTAAGCGGAAGCGAGAAATAAAATATCACAATTCTAAGAGATTAACTTTTCTCTATTTTTGTAAAGGCTAATTAATGTTAAATTTTGTATCTGAAGATAAGCGATTTCCCAAATCGTCGAATATCAATTTTTCAATGTTTCAAAATTTAAATCCAGATTAAAAGTATTTAACATTCAAGTTTTCTGATTTTAACTTTACTTTTTAATTGTTTTTATCAGTTACTCTATTGTGCTGCACAGTAAAATACATCTTCGCATTTTATCCTTATTTATGAACTTCAGTTTTGTAAGTAAAGGGAATGTCATGAGATTAAATTGAATTTCATCGAGTTTTCTCTTTTACTGTATTAATATAGAGACTAATATTTTCTCGGATTCTACAAAATAAACAATATTTTTAAAAAATGCTTATTTAAAAAAAAAGATGAACATTATTATATTAAAATCTTCTGAAAGATTTTAATGAGTATTAAGAAGAACGGACTAAGTTACAAAAATGAATAATGCTTGCTTAAAAGGCGATTAAATAATCAATTATAGATGTTAAAAGTTAATTTTATTTAAAAATCTAATTATAAATCATTAATTATAATTAGATTTATAATGAATTATAATTATAATTCATTAATATTAATCTAATTTAATTCATTCTGTCATATATTTTATGTATCTAAGTTACAAATTTTAGAAAGTCTGGTATTCCGTTGGAGAAATGTCTTTGGAAACTGATTATAATTTTAACTGATCAAGATTTTTGAAAAAAGAAACTTTCAAATACTGCCTTTTTTTCCTACTACCTTTTACAGAATTTTTAATCTTTTATCACCAGATTTTTTAAACAAAAATTTTTGGTTAATTAAAGGAAAAAATGCTCGGTTTAAATAATGTAAAATTTACGATAAAAATTTACGAGTGAGAATAATAAATCATGATTGAATTATGGATGATTTTATGTGGTTCGGGAAAATTATGATTGACAATAACAAGCGGTTAATGGTAATCTAGTGTTAAAATTTTTTAATTTAATAATATACAACTTTTTTTAATTTTAAAGGGAAAATTAACAAATAAACTTTAAAAAATATTATATCATTTTCCTTAAATATATGGGTAGATTTTATTACTCGTCAATGTTGGGCATTAAAATAAAAAATAATATAGAAAAGGGAAGGAATAAATAACGGAGATTGGTGTTGTGATATGAAATGTTATCGTGTAACTTTGCAAAACCCGTTCTCCTTTAAAACAATTAAGTATTTATTAAAATCACAAGATATTCAAATAATAAAATTTTTGTGTTAAATGAATATTTGCAGCATTTTAAATGATTTATAAACAGCTTGCCGTCATTTGTTATTAGAGTTAAATCCAGTTATCACGACACTGAATATTAGTAACTTGAAAGTCTGTAGTGAAATTAAGTCCCAGTCTGTATACTTGTAAATTAACACACTGAGGACTATGTCAGTCATCGGTGGCTGACACTGAACTTTCCGTTTAGATATACATATATATATATATATATATATATATATACATATATAGATATTGTTTTACGTAATTACTGAAAATATATTTAAAATTAATTAAACTTTTATTTATTACAGATTTATACTTTCTTAATAATTACTTAAAACAGGGGTTCTCAAACTTTCAGACTGAGGTACTAAATAGAAATTCGCATTGCCGCGTACCAGTAGGTAACAAATTCAAAATTAATACAAAAAAATCTGTTCTTTATCAGAATCAAATTTGTTTGTTACAAATGTTTTGTTGATCACAAAACATTTTTCCAGTTTTTTTTTTTTTTTTTTTTTTTTTTTTTTTTTACTTTCATCTGAGCAGATTTTACTGAATTTTATTGCATGATTACATTGTTAAATTGGTACTTAGTTACTCAACTCAGACATCTACTCATTAGGAGTTAATTCCACTTATAAAAAAATTATAATCAAAATTACATTGCTAGGTTGAGCAAAAAGTTCTAGAAAAATTATGGAAGTTGTGTTGTTATGTGTAAATTAACAACAAAAGCAACGAAGATTAATCCTAAAAATAGAGACCCTCACAGTACATGACTTTTTGTCAGCGTTCTGCCACATTCCGGATTTACTGGAAGTACCATGGCGACTCATTGAAATCGAAAAATGCTTGACAAATTTGTTCAACTTCATTAAAGGATTCAAATCGACGGCCCTTGAAAAAAATGTTGCATTGATCGAAAGCAGCCATAACCGGATGAAGCAGAGTGTAGACCGAATTTTTTGAACTGATACAGATGTACCTCTAATATTCTTATATACTATACGAATTCTGGTAACTATTAGATTAAAAAATTTCCCAGAATTTGAGTCTCAATCTTATAATAAGAGAGAAAGTAAAACGCTGTCAAAACAGTAATATCAGACAAAAGACGTTTCGAATTCGGTGAACTAAAAAATCGAGAAAGTGGAAAAGGGAGAGATTGAATAATTTTTTATTTCTTTCATAAACTGCTTTTTTTTAATTTCCCGTACCAGTATCTTGCTTTCGCGTACCAGTAGACAGAACTTCACGTAACAGTATTGTTACGCGTACCACAGTTTGAGAACCCCTAACTTAAAATATTATAAAATTTTTAGCTTCAGTGTCAATTGTGGCACTCAATGTATTAAATGTGATAATCTTGTTCATTTCTTTCGCTAGAACTAAGTCTACTCTAGGGTAGAATTCACTTCCGTACACGATAGGATGCTGTACTTCTTTCATCTGTTGACAGAAAGAACTCGATAACCTTCGTTTTGCTCACGGATGAGAAGTGACATGCCTCAAATTTTTTAACGCATTTAGACTCCGGTTGGCCCAAAGGAAAAACCAACTACAGAGATTAGACCCTATACTGAGTACGAAAGTCATTTTCGTTGGAAACTTCGTCTGAAACCTCTAAAGACCCTCTGTGTTAAAAAAAAATGTTCGTTAATTTCTTTATATTATCTCGCCCTTTCTACAGAGAACAAAGGCAGTTTATTTTAGCCACTCAAATCACTATCATGTGATGTCACTAACAAAGTTCGATCCTAAATAACACGGTAGTTTCAGCTTGAAGTCTCAACATAAATGCTGGTGCTTTCTGGGTAACCTTCATTAGATTGAAAGAGAAATTTTACCAACCTCCTCTTAGTAAAAGCTTTCATTTTAGTGTCCACTAAGAGGATTGGTTAACCTTAAAACCATTTATGCTACGTCAGGATCAGCAACTTTCACATTAATTTAACTCGCTTAACACCACTTTTTGTAAAATAATTAAATTTAGCTTATCACTCAAAAAAAGTCTTAATTAAATAAGGCAAATGTTACTTTTCTTTTTAGTGGTATCAAAAACATATACTTTAAGTACTTCTTTTGGATGCGCATGTGCACACATGGTACCGAAGGGATTAAGACTGATCAAATCTTTTCAACTCTTGCACCATATTTTTGAACTTCAACAAAGCTCGAGCAAAAACGATTTTACATTATACTTTCCTATGCTGGGTTTTAAACAATTTTTAGGTGTTATAAAGTGAAACATAGTAAATCTTTCATAAGTATATATAGGGTGCTTCACAAAGGACCCCTAGCTTTAAAAATCTATAACTCGGAAACGGGGATAGATAGAAACATGAAACCAGTGGTGCGTTTATTAAAAAAAATCGTAAGAATCTTATGCATAAATCAGAAAATTTAGTTAAAAATAGCGCTCATAGATGGCGCTGAAAGTGTTAAGACCTTCTAAAAAGACACTGTTAAAAATTTGAAACTTTTGCTGCATCGTCACTCCACCATTTACATAGAAAACGATTACTTCAGGGTATTAAGAAGGATTCTCATTGGTCAAAATAGAGATATTCTTTAAAAGCGATGGCGTGACGATGCCGCAAAAGTTTCAAAATTTTAACAGTGTTTCTTTAAAAGGTCTTAACGCTCTCAGCGCCATCTATGAGCGCTATTTTTAACTAAATTTTCTGATTATGTATAAGATTCTTACGATTTTTTTAACCCATTAACGCCCGAATTATTTTATTCGCTAAAATTTAAATTTTGTATTTCCCACCACTTTTAAAAGAAAATTAACTTTTATCTAAATTTATTGAGGATTCTGTCTCGTGAAATAAGATATATATTTATCTTCCTCTTTACTGGTGGGAAAATCGCTTTCTTGCTGTTTTTGTAACCGTCCTCAAAAGAGGACGCTGGGCGTTAATGGGTTAATAAACACACCACTGGTTTCATGTTTTTATCTATCGCCATTTCCGAGTTATAGACTTTTAAAGTTAGGGGTCCTTTGTGAAACACCCTGTATGTTTGACTATGGGCTAAGGATATTTCTAATCAATGAAATTAACAGTTTTTACCTTCATTTAAATTTGAATCATAGACCCTTTTTTCAGACGCCTATTCATTTTAATGATTAAGCATTAAAATAAATTTATGTAAATATAATTAGGAATTGTTGTTCATTAGACACAATTTATAAATTTTTCAGTCTTTTGTTAGTTTTCTTAAGCATTTATTAGAAAAATTAATTAAATTTTCATTAAATACTTTTTGTGTATCTCCCTTAAAAGTTTGTATTCAACCAAAAAAATTACTAATAAATAATAAAGTATGTCTGATATTTCTACGTACTAATGAATAATTTGTAAAATTAATTCGAGGATTTTCAATGCATCTTTAAAATCAAATCAGAAAATATATTGTTAAATATTTTTAACATATTGTTTCAGTGTTTTTTTTAACTTAACCATACAATTTAAATAAAAATATTTTAGTTAATTTTTCTGATAATTTATTTAATGTTTTAATCGCTTGATGCATAAATCTAAATAAAAATAAACATGGACTCATATTTTTACGAATATAAAGGAAAATAATTATGTTTACTTCATTAATTAATTAATTTTTCGACATGTCATTTTTTTTATTTTATTTGGCAGCTGTTCTTTTTTTATTATTATTAGTTTTTACCTTCTGTATTTATAAGAAGGAAAAAATTAACTTCATCAAATGTAAGCGAATAAATAAATATCCAATTTCTAGCATTACTTTTCAGCATATTTTACAAAATAAAATAGATTACGCAAGTAGAAATACAAGTTTATCAAAATTATATTGTGGATCCGGTTTATATTGGAAGCCAGGAAAATTCATAACCAAAATTTATCATTTGCTCATATGTGAGGACTCTTTCTATTTTTATACGTAAAAAAGAAACGTTTCAATATTATAAAAGACAAATACGTCCGTGCGTAATGCTGACGTCATTTTGATGTTAGCAACAGTACATGATTAAATTTACTTTTTTTTGGTGGAGCAAGGTAGTAGGAGCTTCCGATGCGCCCGGAGAAATTCCTACACATTAAGCCGCTTTTCCATTTGCCGACACGACAGCGAGAAAACCGGACGATAAATTAGCACGGTATCGTGTCGTCTAGTAAACTGCTTTTCCATTTTACCGATATCGTTTCCCGAAAGCGTGAATTTTCACCATCATTTCACTCCGAGATAGCGGAACAGACACACGAAATCTCGCTACGGCTCCTGAGTAAAATTGTGGGCGTAGCACATATACAGTAGAACCCCGATAATCCGGATTGGTTTTTTCATTTTTTTTTTCAACTTTGAGAAGCGATTGGAGAAAATTTTTTGTTTTATTATACAGAATACGACGATGCAACAAGTTAATGTTATGGAAATTAGCCAATCGCTTCTGAAACTTGAAAAAAAAAGCGAAAAACCCGATCCGGATTATCGGAGTTGTACTTGTTTTGCCACGAGTGTTGATGCTGACGAAGCATAGCTTTGCAATTATTCAAAAAGCGTATGTATTTTTTTTTCTATGTATGTTCACCAATTAAACTATCCAACCGATAATTTTGGTTTTTGTATTAAATATAAATATAGTTTTAAAAAACTAAAAACCACGCTTTTAAAGTAATCAAACTAAAGAGTGAAAAATAAATATAGTTTTAAAAAACTAAAAAACAAGCTTTTTAAGTATATCAAACTAAAAAGTGAAAAATAATTCATACTATAAACTGAAAACGAAAATAGATGAAAAATACTATATTACTATAAAATCATTGTTATTATAGAAATCAATTAGTAAGCAATAAATAAAATTATCGTGGAAAAAAAGCGTGGGGGTGCTTCTTAAGAACTGATAGATGGAGCATGGTAGATGGAGCACCCCACGCTTTTTTTCCACGATCATTTTATTTATTGCTTATTAATTGATTTCTATAATAACAATGATTTTATAGTAATATAGTATTTTTCATCTATTTTCGTTTTCAGCTTATAGTACGAATTATTTTTCACTTTTTAGTTTGATATACTTAAAAAGTTTGTTTTTTAGTTTTTTAAAACTATATTTATTGAATTTTTTATTCGAATTTAAACCACAACATGAATGATTTAAAAGTTTCAGCTTTACAAACATTGCAATGTACAATATTCTAGTGTAGTTGTAGTCTAAAAATAATTGTATAATTAAAAATTTTACGGTTTACCGAGAAATAAGTGTTATGACAGCTCTTATTAATATTTTTGTAATAAATTTATAATCACTTTTATAACTCAATAACTAAATCCTTTAATAAAAAAGAGTCATTTAATTCCAAATTGTTTCTATAGTCAGGATTACAATGGTATTTTTAACTGCATAGTGTGCTTACAGTTAAAAATGATTCCATAAATATGTCAAAGTTTCACATCGTTGAGCAGTGAAAAATATTAAGTTTTAACATATCTTTCTAAGAAAATAGAAGATATGTAAGGGTTATATTGATCAGCTGAAAAAATTAATGGGATATGTTTTATCAGCTGAAAAAATTGATGGAAGATGACAATCTCTTTCATAACAAAATGATCAGACATTTTTAGATTTTTAAGAATAAATTCAGAACTCAAACAAAATTCCGGAAGGCAAAAGTTTTTATCGACATGTACTGATCCTGAAAATTCCAATTGAATCTTAAATCCGATCTGAACCTGACAAGAAAGAAATTCCATTCATTCAACCATAATTTGATTTGCACAAGATGAAATAAATTTTGTTGAAATGTAACGACAGAAGAACTTAGTTCCATTTAAAATCAATTTAATTTGAACACACACACACAAAAAAAATCAACAAAACATAATTCATTCCGAATAAGACAGATTAATTTCAGTCAATGCGGACCAACCAGAACCTGAAAATTCCAATTGAAATCTACTCTAAACCCGACAAAGTTAAACCAGATTCAAATGGAATTTTCAAGTGGCATTTCTTTTAGGTTCTTCTTGGAGCCTATTGGCAGAAATATTTTTTTTCTTTTTTGGATCAGGTTACAGTTTTATGGAATTTTTTTTTTTTTTTTTTTTTTTGGTTTTGATTCGGGTTCAATTCAAATAGAATTTTCAGTTTCTGGCCAGGTTGCGTTATCATGGAAAAAACTGTCCTGTACATGTACTGGATTACGGTTCCCTTTTTTGAGTTTGTATCGGGTTTAAGATAGACTTCTATTAGAATTTCCATGCTCTAGTCTGTACATATCGACAATTTTTTTTTCTAAAAATCTTGATTTGGTTGGATCAGGTTCGAATCTGGTTTCGGGTTGGCTTGAATTGGAATTTTCAAGTTCTTGTCGAGTTGCATTTCAAGTATATTATTTTGTCGCAGATAAATTGGTTTACAATTACACTTTTTTTTTTGGTTGTGTTTACACTGGGTTTAGAAAGACTTCAATTGGAATTTTTCGGTTCTGGTCAGCGTATGGGGACGGAAATTATTTTGTCTTTCTTAAACAGATTTATATTTCCCCATTTTCTTATTTTTAATTTTTTTTTGGGGGGGGAGGGTTAAAATGGGTTTTAGGTTAGGAGTTCGGATTGGGTTTGAGATAGACTTCTATTGGAATTTCTATACTCTTTTCAGTACTTATTGACAGAATTTTTTTTTAATCTTGATTTGATTGGATATTTTTTTCGGGTTTGAATCTGGTTTCTGGTTGACTTCAAATGAAATTTTCAGGTTCTTGTTAAGTTGCATTTCATTTATATTATTTTGTCGCAGATAGATTGGGTTACGATTGGATTTTTTATTTTTTTTGGGGGGGGGGTAGTGTTTGAACTGGATTAGGATAGATTTCAATTGCAATTCTTCAATTCTGGTCAATGTATGTGGACAGAAATTATTTGTTCTTTTTTGGACAGATTTATGTTTCTATTGTTTTTTCCTTTTCGGGTTTGGATTGGGTTTCATGTTAACTTTCAGATTCTTGTCGGTGTGTATTCGCAGAAATATTTTTTTCCTTTTCGGATTAGGTTAAGGTTCGATGGAAATTTTTTCAGGTTTGGATCGGGTTCAATTCAAATGGAATTTTCAGGTTCTGGTCAGGTTGTGCTTCAATGGAAAATATTTTGTCCTGTATAGATACTTGGGTTATGGTTATATGGAATTTTCTTTTTTTCGGATCAAGTTTAAGATAGACCTTCAATTGGAATTTCCAGATTCTGGTTACTATGTATCGATGGAAATTATGCTTTCTTTCTCGAATTGGGATATGGTTGGATAGATTTTTAAGGGGGCTTTGGACCTGTTTTCGGTTTAATTTCAAATGTAATTTTCCGGTTCTTGTTCAGTTGCATTTCAATGTAAATTATTTTGTCGCAAATAGATTGGGTTACTATTAAAGATATTTTTGGTGTGTGTGTATTTGGATAGTGTTTAGGATAGACTTCAATTGGAAATTTCTGCTTCTGATCAATATATGTCGACGGAAATTATTTTGTCTTTTCTTGGACAAATTTATGATTCCATTAATTTTTTTCGGTTTAGATTGGGTTTCAGGTTAACTTTCAGTTTCTTGTCAGTGCCTATTGGCAAAATTTATTTTCCTTTTTGCATCAGATTAAAGGTTGATGGAATTTTTTCTCGGTTTTGGTCCGGATTCAATTCAAATGGAAGTTTTAGGTTTTGGTCAGATTGCGTTTTCATGGAAAAAAATATTTTGTCCTGTACAGATACTGGATTTCGGTTACATGGATTTTTTTTTTTTGGGGGGGGGGGAGTTTGGATTGGGTTTAAGATAAGACTTCTATTGGAATTACCACGTTCTGGTCAGACATATCAACAGAAATTGTTTTCTTTCTAAAGCCTTGATTTGGTTGGATATTTTTGGGGGGATTTGAATCTGGTTTCGGGTTGACTTCAAATAGAATTTTCAGGTTCTTTTTGAGTTGCATTTCAAGTATCGGTGATTCTCAAAACAGGGGACAATCTCAAAAGCGAAATCTTAAAAAAATTACTGTTAGCGAAATTTCTGAAAAAATAGGTGTTGTTAATATAGTATTAGGTATACTTTACATGTAGTCAGCAGAGCTAAATATTTAAAAATTAACTTTAAAAAAATAATAATTAGTATTTTTTGAGCCATATTAATGACAAAACAAATTGCATGGAATAAATATATTAAGAAATTTTCATTTTCTTCCTGTTTAAATAATTTTTCTATATTTATTAGCCTTGCTTTTCAGCAAATGGTTTCCATTTTTACATATATACATATAAGAAGAATAAAAACATTACCAAAGAGCAAACTTTGATTACATGAGTAACATTCTGACACTAACAATGTAAGAAGCTGTCTTAGTGATTTTCTGACAGATTTAATGCATATTTTAGGGATAATAAATGTAATACCTAAATTTATATGTAAAATTAAACTTTATAAAGGATACAACATAAGCACTGGTTACATTTATGCACATAGGAGTCTTTAGCATGGACAGAAAAACCATGATAATAACACTGATATTTGTCCATGCTAATGACAAATTTTAATTTAAATAAGATTATGAGCCATAATATAATCACAATGCAATAATCCTTTCTGGGGCTTTTTAAAATACAAAAGTTCTATGCAAATAAGTAAAATAAAAATTTTAACTATAAAATAGACATGAAAATTATTATCCATTCTAATGACATACAATTCATGTACGCCCCTAATATTCAATTATATTCTTAAAATATAATACATGCTTCTATTTTCAGGCTGGGATAAAACGGCTACTTGTTGCCATGGAGAAACTTTATATTTTCAAACTGTTGTCATATGTGAAAATGAAATTTTGAATGATAACCAGCTGTTATAGTATGATCTTGTTTTGAAAATGGAATAGGGAGGACAAACTTTAATTCTTTTTTTATATACTATAATTTTATTTTTAAAAAGAAATTTATTGGATAAATCCTCTCCTTGATTAATTTAAAGAAAGAATAACATTTGTTTTATTTAAATAGCAAATAAAGCCTTTGTGCACAAATATTTAAAGATAGAAAACCAACGAATATAAATGCACAAATAAAGTATGAGAAGGTAGCAAATAGCTATTTCGAATCTACTAACGAGATTCTTCATCAGTGCAAAACTCAGCGAGCTAAAAGTAGCAAAACTGAGCAAAGAGACAGAGAGACGCAGGCTTATATACCCGCTATGGGAACAATCCCGCCTAAAGAAAAGCAACCAATGAGAAGAAAGCAGCCAAAACCAACTGAGTGGACAAGTAGCGACATCTATCGGAGAACAAGCAAAACAAAAACTAAAAAGCGAGTGAAAAAAAAGTATTAAATTAATTATTTATTGGTAGTCCCTATGTGGATATCCACAAAAACCCTTCCTCTAATGAAATTGCTACTATCAAATCTGCCATTAAGTCTTCACACATTATTCCTGCTAAATCAAAGAGCTCTCTTATTCCTTCAATTGCTCATTGTGCAAGGTTTTATGCTTTACCTAAGGTCCATAAACCTGACATTCCTTTTAGACCCATTGTTTCCAGTATCGGTACGGCTTCTTATAAACTTGCCAAATATCTTGTTTCCATATTTTCTCCTCTCTCAAGCAGTAATTCTTTCACTGTTAAGAATTCTTTTGAATTTACTAAGAAACTTCACAGTTTTAAGCCACAAGATTACATGATGATTTCTTTTGATGTTAAATCATTATTTACCAATGTTCCTGTCCAAGGTGCTTTAGATTGCCTCAAGAAAAGGCTCTGTGAATTTCATTTTTCCTTTTTCGAAATCGAGGAGCTTATTCATCTAACTCGTGCTTGCTTATCTCAAAATACTTTTGTTTTTAACGAGAATTTCTTTCGTATGATTGACCGTTTGGCTATGGTTAATCCTCTTAGTCCGACTTTATGCGATTTGTACATGCATTACTTTGAAATAAAATTATTTGAGGTCTTAAAATTTCCGTTCTATGTTCGTTATGTAGATGATATCTATGCTTTAGTTGAAGTGAATTCTGATATAAATCATATTCTCTCTGTCATGAATTCTATTGATTCTTGCATTCAATTTACATTTGAAATTGAATCGGACAATTGCCTTCCTTTTCTGGATGTTCTTGTTATTCGCAATAAAGATAATTTTCAGACAACTGTCTTTCGCAAACCTTTTGCGGTCAGTCTTCCACCTCACAGATATTCTTCTCATCCACCTAACCAGAAAGTTGCGGCTTTTAAAACTTTTGTTTTCCGGGCTTCCAATATCTTTTCAACTCCTCAGTTACTCAGTGATGAACTTAATTACATAAAAGCTATTGCTGTTGATCGTGGTTATTCTCCTAATATTATAGATTCTATTCATAGAAAATTGACAAAATCCACACAATCTGAAAGTAAGAACTTTAATTCAAACTCCAATGCTTTGGTTGTTTTGCCTTTTTTCCCCAAAATCAGTCAGCAAATTGCTAAAATTTTAAAAAGATTCGATTTCAATGTTATTTTTTCTCCTGTTAATAAAATTTCTTTTTCAAATCTTAAGCACCCCATTGATCACTTAGATAACTGGGGTATTTACCAAATTTCTTGCCAATGTGGTCTTTCTTATATTGGTCAGACTAAACGTGCTCTCAGATTTCGTTTAATGGAACATAAAAGGTATGTGAAAAATCAGGAGCTTAAACGTTCCTCTATTGCTCAACATTGTTGGTCTTCTCAACATAAGTTTAATTTTTCTTCAGCCACCATCATCCATAAATGTCCTTCTATTCTTGATCTTGATTTTTGGGAAGCTTACCACATCATAAAAAATTCTCACTCCTTAGTCAATGACTTATCTAGTACTCCTTATTTTCCAAGTATTTGGAAGTCTTTAATTTAATACTTTTTTTTTCACTCGCTTTTTAGTTTTTGTTTTGCTTGTTCTCCGATAGATGTCGCTACTTGTCCACTCAGTTGGTTTTGGCTGCTTTCTTCTCATTGGTTGCTTTTCTTTAGGCGGGATTGTTCCCATAGCGGGTATATAAGCCTGCGTCTCTCTGTCTCTTTGCTCAGTTTTGCTACTTTTAGCTCGCTGAGTTTTGCACTGATGAAGAATCTCGTTAGTAGATTCGAAATAGCTATTTGCTACCTTCTCATACTTTATTTGTGCATTTATATTCGTTGGTTTTCTATCTTTAAACATTTGTTTTATTTTATAAACATGATATTAACACTTGAAAAATGCTAGTATACACAAGGCACAGCTGCTGTAGACATCCATGCTAATGACATTTTGAACATTTATTCTGGTATTTTAATGTGTTTTTAACAAAAAAGTGAGTAATTCTTCAGTGCAAATAATGAATAATATTAAGAAAAACATATCTAAATATAAAAACATGACAGAAAACCTTTCAATTTTTTTGTATGCCGAAAGACATAAATTGTCCCCTATTTTGAGAATCACCCGTATGTTATTTTGCGGCAGATAGATTGGGTTACGATTGGAAGTTTTTTGGAGAGGGTGTTGTTTGAACTGGTTTTAAGAAGACTTCATTTGGAATTTTTCGGTTCTGGTCAGTGCATGTGGACGGAATTTTTTTTTTCTTTCTTGGACAGATTTATGGTTTTTTGGGGGAGAGAGGGGTGGATTTGGTTTCAGGCTAACTTTCAGATTCTTGCCGATGTGTATCGGCAGAAATATTTTTTTCCTTTTCAGAACAGTATAAGTTTCGATGGAATTTTTTATCGGGTTTGGATCGGGTTCAGTTCAAATGGAATTTTCAAATTTTGGTCAGGTTGTGTTTAAATGGAAAAATATTTTGTCCTGTACAGATACTGGGTTGTGGTTATATGGAATTTTCTTTTTCGGGTTCAGATCAGGTTTAAGATAGACTTTAATTGGAATTTCCAGATTTCTGGTCACGACGTATCCGCGGAAATTACGTTTTCTTTCTCAAACCGTGATATGATTGGATATTTTTTTGGGGAGGGGGAGGTTGAATCTGGTTTCGGTTTGACTTCAAATGTAAGTTTCAGATTCTTGTTGCATTGCATTTCAATGCATTTTATTTTGCGCAGATATATTGAGTTACTATTGGAGGGATTTTTTTTCTGGTTTTGGATTGTATAGAATAGACTTCAATTGGAATTTTCTGGTTCTGGTCAATGTATATCAATGGAAATTATTTTGTCTTTCTAGGACAAATTTATCTTTCTATTAAACTTTTTATGGTTTACACTGGGTTTCAGGTTAACTTTTAGGTTTTTGCCGGTGTGTATTGTTAGATTTTTTTTCAGATCGAGTTAAGATTTGATGGAAGATTTCTTAGGGTTTGGATGAATTTCAACTCAAATAGAAATTTCAGGTCGGGTGACTTTTCGACAAAAAATATCTTATCTTGCAAACATCAGGTTACAATCAAATAGGATTTAAGGTAGACTTCAATTGAATTCTCAGATTTGTGAACAGAAATTATTTTGCCTTTTTTCATGTTCGATGGATATTTTTTTTCAGGTTTCGATCGGGTTTCAGATTGAATTCAAATAGAATTTTCAGATTCTAGTTGGGTTGCGTTTTGATGAAAACTATTTTGTCTCCCTTGAATCGGGTTATGGTTTGACAGAATTGAAGCAAGTGGTCATTTTTCAATTAGTGTAATGCTATCTAGGCTTTTTCAAATAGCCAAAAAAAATTAGACTGTTTGAAAATTTTAATCAATAACATTTTGGAAATGACGATATTAAAAAATTTGATTATTTATCGCCCATTATTAGCTGTTAGTATTTTAAAATATTTATTTGATCGTGTGTTAGTAACTTTACATTTTTTTAATAAAAAAAATTTCTTGTATTAAATTTAATTTTAAACGCGTTTTCTACTTAGGTATGTTATGTAATTTATTAAATAATGGATTCAAAGTTTGATTTGAGGGTTTTGTGTACATCAGTAGAAACAAAGCCTGTTTTTCTGGATAAAAGAAGCCTTGTAAAAAGAAGCCTAAGAAACATGTTCTTAAAAGGATGTTAGAAAGAAATACTTAAAATTCTAGACAATGAATATGAAATTAAAACATCTATAGAAAAAAAGGGTAAATTTATGCTTTATAAAACGCATTATTAAAGCATAGAAATATAAGTTATTTCTTTTTAAACCAATGTCATTGCTAATATTTGGTTAAGAATTATTTAATTAACCAAGTTTAATAAGTGCTTGTAAACTCTAATATTATAAAAATATATTAAGATTTTCAATTTTAGATGTCCAGTTTATGAATGCAGTTTATTAATAATGCTATGTTCTAAGCTGTAAAACTAACGATTTTATATTTTGATTATTAATTTCTATAACATATTATTATTATTTTAACTATTACAATACCTTTGTATTGGGTTTGTGATCTGAGACAAAATTTGTCATGTTTGGATTTAAATCATCGGACTCTTAAAGAGAGAGAAAGAAAAAAAAAATCTATTTTAAACAGCGTCTGATACAGACTACAATGATGCGTTGTAGTACCTCTGTGGCAACTGCTAAATAACATTTTAAAATATAAACATGGAATTTCGAAATTATTAAAGAAATAATAGGATGCATGAAACATGTTAAAGCTGCAGTCACTAATGGATGATCAGTGCTCAGCGCATGGGAAATTACTGGATGCAGCAATGTTGTGCAATGATCTCTAAAATACATGAAATTTCTCAAAGCCGCAGTTAATAACACATGTATGAGAACTATGATCTTATGAAAACAAACAACGAAAATTATTAGATACAGCAAACTGTGAGGTAACATGCAGATTTCTAATATCTGGAAGAAATCAATGGTTTCTAAACTTAAAAATCCAGTGACAATACTGTGAAACAAATACATTAAAACAATAGCGTTTATATTAGAGAAAAAAGCCTAAAACTCTCACTCGCTAAAATGAAACTCGTTAAAACAGTTCAACTATTGCATGCATGAGCAAACAAATTTATTTCATTACTTTCTTTTGAGTTATCAAAATACTGCTGTAATTTGTTAATAAATACTAGCTTGTTCACAATTTCTGATAATAAATGCATTTATTCATTTAAAAAATTGTTTAAAACTTGGATTTAATGACCATAAGCTTAGCTAAAAAGGCACAGTTTCAAAATGAAAATTAATAGAGACAAAAATGCATAAGGAAAAGTAATAAATGCATTTTGAATAACATATTCAAGCAATTTTAATCTAAAAATTAACACACTGGGTTATTAATCACAGAAATCAATAAATGAAATAAAAAAGCACAACTTTTACAACACTTAAAACTTACTGTTGTTAAATAATTCATATAATAAGCACATCTATAAATAGTCTGTTTACCAAAATTTATCAATAGTTTATGTTGGTTTGAAAACGAATCAACATGCTAACTAATGTATACATCACTCATACTTTTTAAATAATACTTTAATAATGAGTACCAAAAAATATTTATTCACCTTTCTTTTTTATTACAGACGGTATAACTTCACGTTCGTCACCTGGAAATTCGAATAATCCATACCAACATACAGCGCGAATCATTTTGTTTTGATTCGTGTACTTCGATTCACCATGTTTATTTTATCCAAA
Source organism: Maratus speculifer (assembly GCA_964019185.1). Classification (NCBI taxonomy): domain Eukaryota; kingdom Metazoa; phylum Arthropoda; class Arachnida; order Araneae; family Salticidae; genus Maratus; species Maratus speculifer. The sequence continues at coordinate 186,457,518 of OZ025290.1, forward strand.
AAAGGCCTTGTAACACAATATATTCACACACTAACAACACAATATATTCACAGCAAACTTTACAACCATTATTTGAAAAATTACACAATATACATGATAAAAACAACAACAAATGCTAATTTGTAGACTCAAACTTCAATCATTGATTTCACAAATTGTAAACGCAGCCAGTGAAAATGTCGGACGATTTTAAAGGAGGGTTGGTTGTTTGACGACAAAATAACAAGTCGGCCGATATCGTTCTATCGATGACGACAAAACTGTTATCGTATGGACAGGTGGAAAAGCAAGTAGCATAAATCAATGCATTTTGCTTGCACCGATGTCGGATAACGACAATCGGGTACGATTTATCGTTGTCGTGTCGTAGAATGGAAAAGCGCCCTTACTCTGTGACAGTGGACTTGCGAAAGGTGACAAAGTTTAGAAGAGCGAAATGACAAACACCTTCCCTAGGTTAAATAGGAAACGTATGTTCACAATTATTCAATATTTCTATAATAGCTCTATCTGATGAATTAATGTGCGGATTTTCATAATACTTCAGATTCAGTTAGTCTGTGATATTATAGTGATGACTACATTTTAATGAAAATCGCTCAACAGGTTTCGCGGTCATCAAACTTAGCCCCTGTTTAGTTAGCCCCTGATACACATTAGTGTTGTTTTTAAATATAAATCGCCCTACAGGTAGCACTGCTGTACTGCATTTTTCACGATTTTCAAATAACATTATTTCAAGAAGTAATGCATGGATTTTTATTAAACTTCAGATTCCTTTAGCCCCTTCGCGACGGGAGCCTTTTATAAAACTTTTAATGTTTTGCCACCGGTTTTTAAAAATAAAATTTGTGCCTTACTAATTGAAGAAAACTCGCGGATTAAATAAGGCAAATTTTATAGTAAAATTTTATTGGTTGAGATAAACAAGTATTTTTAAGCCTTTTTGCGGTGTGTACTTGTACATGTATACGTGTTGCTAGTCGTCTGATAAAAATTTATCCTGATTAGTTTTTAGTGCATATCACCCAAAGGTGGTGCTGTTATGCAGAATTTTTCTTAAGATTTTCCAATAATGGATTTTTATCTAACTTCAGATTCAGTTAGAAGTTTACATAAGTTGTTGCTGACACTGTTATGGTGTAAACCAATTAACCGGTGAAGCTGCTATGCTGTATTTTTCAGGAAGTGTTAGCATGTATAAGATAGAAGAAATTTTTTGTGGATTGCCACATCTGACTACTTTCAGAATAGAGATATAATACTTAATTACAATTATTACATAAAAGATGAATTTTGATATTATTACTGCGAAATCTAAAATTATATATTAAAATTATACAAAATTATGCAAAAAATTATTATATCTATTATTATATCTAAAATTATACAAATAAACAATTAGAGATTTCTCAATTTAAAAAAAAATTAAATAAGGCACCCGGGAGTAATAACGCCAAGTGCTTATATTTTGCATAATTATAAAATAATCAGGTAAATTACACGCATGTGCTCTGCGCAGAAGGGTTTTGAGTCATATAAATCGCAAAAAACAGCTTCAGGTTAATTTGTTTCATTTTTAGGTCTTATTGTTTTTACAAACAACTAAAATTAACGCTTCATCTAAAATTTGCGAGATACGTTTTGTGCTGTGAAGACGATCTTTTTATCCGGAAATACTTTGTTAATTACATAAATTTGTAGTGCATTTTATGTACTTTTAAAATGTTGTTGAAGATTTTGGATATCTTCTCGAGATAATTTGTAATTTAAAATGTACTGCGCAATAACTATACCGGGGTAATAACGCCAATCCTTGACATTAATACCCCGGTTGATTCCCTACAGTGGCCGAGCTACATCCTAAATACTGATTCAAACAAACACAGTTAAAACTGTGCAATGTTTCTCATATTTCTATTTAAGCGGTCTTTTTTAAGCAAAAAGAAGCTCACGGTCTGATATTCTTTCGCCTCATCCCCCCCTCCCACACCACACATTTATTTTTCTTACACTTTCACAAAAAATTGAACATTTTCAATAACTTAGAATACAATTTGTTAATTTCTAAGTTTGTAGAGTTTGTATTTTTAGAATTGGGCTATCTACATGCAATTATTCCATCTTATTTCATAGTTTTGTTTGCATGGCGTTATTACCCATATAGGTGGGTAATAACGCCAAATAGCATTGGTCAAGAAAAAACGCCATTACATTTAATGAATACATATCTGTTAAATTATTTTATTTTATATAGATAGACAATGAGTTGCTGTATCAGATCCTATATTTGTTTGAAAAATACAATCTAAAACTAAGCCGTGAAAATTGGTAGAACCTTAACGTGGCGTTATTACCCCAGGGTACCTTAGTTTATATTCTGTAACCTGGAAAACCCGATTTGAATTCCCTGGTACCTTTAATATGTTCAAAGAAATCAGCATATACTAATATATTATAATAATTTAAATTGGACATTATTGATTACAAAAATAAAGCATTAGTTATTCAATTCTTCAGTTTTATCTCTTAAAGAGGAACTTGATACTTGGTATCCATGAAACACTTTAATTGTTCGTCTCTATGTTTGAGTATATTATTATATACTTTTTTGTACATTATTATGTTTGCCGGTGACAACAGCAGATAGACATTTATTTATTTTTATTGCAATTGTTAGACAGATTTCCTAAGAAATACCATTTATTACATTCTGCCAATTATAGGTATAATTGTAACAAATGAATATAATTGATGAAGGCTAGTTTGAATGTAGGTGAAGGCTAGTTTGAATAAAGTTTGAATATATTTTCCTATCAAATTATGTACGGTACACTGTTAGAAATCTCGCCTTAGTTTGAACCGAATTTTGATGCTCTATAGCTGCCACTAACAGAGGGACACACTGCCACTAACAAAGATCTTGTATCAACATTTGGCACTTCTGTTGAAGGCTATTTCCAATAATTAGAATGAGGTTATAAAAAGAAGTTCCTAATGTTGGTACGATATTTCACTATCGTATGGTGTCAGCTACTGAGCAAAAAAATTGGTTTAAACAATGACGAAATTTTTAATAGTGTACCACCTTAAATTTTCAGTGCTCTCAGAATAAGAAAAATAACAACATTTAAGTGACGACGGCTGTGTGAATTTGTGTTCTGGGAATTAAATTTGGTTTTTAATGTAATTTAATGTATTTTAACATATTTTAAATCCTTTTATATTATATGTACGCACCTATAGCAATTTTAATACATTTTATTTGTGTTTTTTATATGAGTTTTAGATATTTACTCGAGGTGAATTTAGCACTAGAATTTTAACATTACTCTCATTTTAGTGAACTTTCGTCAAAATACAATTTAAATTGTGTAAATTTTGTACAATTGTAATAATGAATCAAAAAATAGTCATTTGTCTTGTTATTACTGGGTAGAAATATTATACAGTTTTGCACAATTTTTTTAATTTTTTTCCCAAATTTTTATTAAAAAAGAATTTATAACAAAAACAGAAGGATCGTCTGAATTATTTTAATTCTGTTTATCAAAGTATTCGATAACATGATTTAATTACTACTTTACTAATTTTTGTACTACTATTATTACTATTATTATCGTTATTCAGTTCTGCTTTTTTTTTTTCTTTTTTCTATTATTTGATTAAAAACCGAAAATAATGGCTACTACAGTTTGGTTAAATATAGAGCAATAAGTTATAAATATTTTAGAGCCTTCTCTACGAAATATCTTCGTATGAAATTGTGAATATTCTTTTAGTGATACACACACAAAAATAAAATTCCTCTCATAAATTTTATTATATGAAAAACAAATAAAATAAAAATTCTTAAACTCTGAAGTAGGTTTTATTGCAGAATTTTTGTTCAAATAAGCAGAAAATTTATCTATCTATATTTCACTGCATTTCAAGCGAAGACATATTGCATCAAATATATCAGAAATCCGTAAATCGAAACTTAAAAACATTTGATATGATAAAGATCTTCAGTCAAAATATTTTTATGAGTTACGTATGAAAAGAAAGAGCAAAAAAGTTCTATTTCCTTTTCTAAAATCCCAACCAGTAAGAAAAATTTAAAATTTTAACGCTTTTCGAGGAAACAGGTAAATTTAATTGCGTCAAATCAAAAAGAAAATTTAAAAAATAGTATGGGTCATTCCATGTAAAAGAGTAAAAATGTAAAAAAAAAAGCCGTGGTTGCATAGAAGCCGATTTTAATAAAATTTGAGATACGTGTTCATTTCATATTCAAATGTAGTTCTGCGCAATATTTTGACGAAAAATAAATTATTTTATCTGTTTTGGACACTTAAAAAAATTGTGATATAGAATGGCTTGCGGATAATCGTTGAAAGTTGCAAGTTTGAAGTTCTGTATTCTGAAAAGTATTTAACAAAAATGAAGTTTTTTTTATAATATTGAAATCTCTGAATATCAATCTTTATATTTATTGAGTAAAAATAATCTGGTAATGTCATGATTAATCATAAATTGGTTGTAAATATTGAAATTTTGTAAATTTTTAAAAAATTTGAAAGGGTTTAAAAATCAAAGGTTTTAAAAAAAATCTGTGAAATTGATGCAAGATGTAGTATTATATATAAAGATCGAATTCTCCAAATTTCAAAGTTGTTATTTATTTCCCTCATCTTCAAAAAAAACTTTGGAACTTTAAAAAAATGATAAAATCATAATTATTTCTCTTATGTAACCTCAAAAAAATAATTTAAGGAAAGCTCCGACATCAACAATATTGCATATATATAAGAATCAATAAGTCCATGACACACTAAAAAAGTTTCAATACTGCCTTTTTGATTTCTAACATAACAAAAATGAGTTCAAAAAACTAATATTCGAGACATTCTAAGGACAATCTTTTTTTGAAAACACGCGCTTTTTGCAAGTTTCTTGCTAAAAAAGATATGTGCTGCCATCTATGTTTGCTACTTGAATTTAAGATTAAAATACAGTTATTTTATCAGTTATTTTATCAAGATAATCGTTTTTCTTCTATACAAATTAAAAATATTCTTGAGGCAAAAAGAAACTGAAAGCAAAGATAAAACTTCGTATATTTAAAATGTACACTTTTAGCCGTAATATCAAAGAGTTTAAAGGTTTTTGAAAGCTTTTATTAGTGTCAAAACAAATGATAAAAATATTGAATTTTTAATCAACAGTTTTCAATATTTATTTTTTTTCTCATAAAGAAATCAAAACGGCAAAAATTAAAATATAGATGTATTAAATACATTCAATTAGCTATAATGGCAAAAAAAATTGAATCTGGAAAAAGTGTCCTTCATTTTAAAAAAAAATAACTGAAATATTTCATTTTTTCCATGATTTATTTTATTATTTATTTATTTTTAAATTATGAAATAAAAATACAATTACTAAATTATTCTAATCTGTTACTTATAGTTCATTCTTAAGTGTAAATAATTTTTATTACAGTCTTTTTATTCCTAAGGCTAATAATCAAACTTGAAATTTCAAGCATGTACACAAGACCTCGATTTCGTAACAACTTTAATGTAAATTTTTGTACTGAAATAAACTAGTCTGAACTCTATTACTTTGCGTTTCCTCGTAAATGATTGTGATCTACTTATACGATGATTTTCAATAAAATCTGTGACATGTAAGCTACACTTGATTTGCTCATTTCGTGTGGAATGGCCCGTGTGTTTCTTCTACAACAAATAAAAAAACTTTAATGCTGAAAGAGATAAATCTTTTAATTTATACATCTAAAAATAAATGTAAAAATAAAATTAGTTTTTTTCTTCAGAAATTTGACTACAAAACATTAAATTACACTGCATAAGCTCAATTACAAAACATTCACTTTTCTTTCTTTCTTTTCTTTTCTGTTTTTTTTTTTTTTTTTTTTTTTTTTTTTTTTCATTGGGTATAAAATGCAAACAAGTGAATTTCCTTAAAATATATAATTTTTCATTGCTTTTTTTAAAAAAATAGGACAACCAAAATAATAATAATAATGCGTTACTCGAAGTACGCCGTTAAAAATTGCAGAGAGCTTGCAGTAATTTGACCGTTTTTATAGAAACTGTTACGTAAGCATAATCTAACTGTAATCGGACCATATTACTGCTCATATTATGTTCAGGATACATTTAAATTACGATTATGTAACCAGTGTTTTTCAAAAATATCGAAAGACTTAAAATTTCCCTGCAAATGTTTAGGAGAAAACGCTTGAGGATTTCTAAATTGATTTCTCAATGTATAATGTTAAATAATATTAAAATAACATTAGGCTATGATTTGATATAAATATGTTTATTTTACTGTCATACAGTTAAATTTTTATGTATAGTTCATTATCAATTTTTTGACTTCAAACAAATTTCATAGTTGCAATTCCACATCCATTAGGCCTATTTTAGAAAACATATATTGGCGCATATTGTTTCGTATTACAAAACTTTTTTTTAACAATGTAAAACTACGAAAAACATACGCATAAAATTATTTATCCTTAGTAAATAGCATCAGCATGAGAGAATAATTAAAAAACAGAAACTTTACATTAATGTAGACATTTAAAGATTAACTTTGTATTAATATGACCTGCCCGGCGTTGGCCAGTCCCGTGATAATATTCATCAATGAAACTTGAATTTGAGTGATTTTATTAAGTTTTGACTCGATTGCGGCTGAAATCCATGCCACTCACTGCGTAAAAATGGAATAGAAGCTACTAATTGTTTATATTTCTTATGTATTTTATTTTTCGTAATTTTTGAAAAATTGTATGAGTAATGAATAAATCAGAACTTTAAAACGTCCTTCTACTCCTGAAAAAATTAGTTAAAAGGAGAGTGGAGTGGAGTTGATTAACAATGTACAGGCCAAAAGCTTTAGAACTATATGCGAAATGAAAAAATTGATTTTTTATCGACCCGGCAGAGGGAATGCCCCTTATAACTGCATAGGGTCTTAAAAAAACTCCACCAATTAAAAGCCCGCGTGAAGTTTCACCTTCGGAAAAATCTTAAAAAAAAAAAAAAAAAAAAAAAAAAAAAAAAAAAAAATAGGCTTATACTAATGAATAGAAAAGTTGGTTACTCAATATGTTTCGTGGAAAAGCAAACTTTACAGGCTGGAAGCAACCTCAACTGCTGTGTCGCCAACAACATGCTAGCATCAATTTGTTACTGTCAGCTTTAAGTCCAGTCAAATCAACACAGGTGCTTTACGAATGCAGGCAGTGGGTCACAACCCCTTTTAAACCTCCATCGAAAGTGCAAAAACATTAAATCACTGTTAAATACATTATTAAATACTGTTAAATACCGGGCATTATTTTAAACCTGGAATTATTGCCAAGATAATCTTTGTTTGCTTGTCTAACTCGAAGAAGAAAATTCAACCCGGAGAGAATCGCCAAGTTCTGTCATATCAATTTCTGCGTTCTGGACAAAGACTTCCAATCTGATGGGATACATTGCACGTTACTGCTTTCCCATAAACACAGGCTAAATTTTAAAACATTTTAAAACGCGTCTAATCAGTGTATGATTTCAGTTATGTTATTTTCAAAAGGGAACCTTTTCCATCTATGAAAAATTTAAAGTCACTAGATTGAAAATGATGCACGTCTACAAAACACATTTCAGTTTTACGATTTTAAACACATGTTTATATATATATATATAATAACGTCTTTGCATCCGCTAAAGCATTCGACTTTTACGAATAAGTCTTCAATAATATGCATAGAAAAGCATGCATCTGACGTCAGAAACTCAACAAAAAAGCGATTTTGTCATTTAAGAAACTCAGCAAGTCATATCGATTATATAATGATTCATATGCCTTCATTTTTTCCTTTTAATAGCTCCATGTGTTATCAGAAATCCTTATAGTTTTTTCCAAAATATGAAAAATGTTATTTCACACAAATTAATGAAATTGTAATCTTTCAGCTTTTTGATCTGGACTAAGCAAATGCTGAAAAAATAAATCAGACAAATTTCCTTAAAAATACATTTTTGCAAAGAGAAATTGATGTATATATTGTAAAGTATGTTGCACTAAACTAAAAATTATTTAATTGATGTATAAAACAAAATAAAACCAATATACACCGGGTTTTATAGCAGACGACATTCTTGACGTAAAGAAATTTTATTTATTTATTTATTTATAGTCTTTTTTAAATCGCAGATTAAAAGTAAGAACAAAAATATGCGAAAATCTACCATTTTCTAAAGGAGGAAAGAGACAGATGGAAATGCAACATACCATAAAAACAGTTTGCAATATGATGTGCGTTCAAATCTCTCAAATTTAAATGCGTTCATTCGGCTCAAATAAAACAATCATATGGAATAGGCATCGAATTTTTTTACATTCCGGCAGTTACATTCATGCAGTCCTCCATTTTTTCTCTAAATGAAAATGATATGCTTATATTTAAGCATTCTAAAAGTAGCATTTCATTTTATTATAAACTATAATCTGTCGTATTAAATGTTTTCTTCTTTTTCTCGAAAGCACGCAGTTGTGTTTAAGCTTAAATGGAGAATTCCATTGATACATCTTTTTGCATCACTCCCAACCACCATAATGTCGTGTTAATAATGGTTGGTTTAGGTAATGGAATTGTAAAAGATCTAATTCGGCCGTTAAAGTCGTACATTGCGTTTAAAAGCTATTTCGCAATAGCCCCTAAAGTTCTTTTACACAAGCAGTTGAAACAAAATTAATAAAATGAAACGATCTTACTTTGTTGTGTTTAAATAAAATGATGAGTAGACTTTTCAGTAACAATAGCTTCTTTATTAAATCCATCGTGAGAAGGAAGAACGATCTTCACCTTATGGCCACCGAATTGCCGTAACGATTCCTCAGATTTTAAAAAGATTTATCTTCAATAGAATTTCACATAGGCGTAAGGGGCAGCACAAAATGTATTAAAATGATCCTACTACGAAACCAATTGCGCCCGCGAACGTAATGAAAAATGTGAGCTGCAAGATTTCATCTCACACATAATTCCTCTTTATTCCTTCTTTTTACTTTATGACTATTGTCCCTTTACTTCGCACAGAAATCGAGTACCCAAGTTGCTACCTAAAGAAAAATTGCATTAAATACTACAAAAAAGTTAATATCTCAAAAACAAACTAAGATACAGTTATCAGACAAACTGCATTTAAAAATACACATTTTTTTATAGAATGGTGTAAAGATTGAAAATGTGCAAAATCTAGAAATTTCAAAATTTGCAGTAACAAAAATTGCAAAAGCGAAATTTTATCTAAAATTGTTGCCATTCGAAAAATGACGTATGCATTATGCAGATGCCTTTGGCCTTTATAATATGGATACATAGATGGTCTAACATCCAAATATTCCAAAATTACCTAATATTGTTTTATTTTTCTCTTTTCTTTTTTTTTCTTTTGATATTTCACATTCATCTTTTTTTTTATTATTCTACTTTAGAAATATTCATTTTACCGCTACCATGACATTTTTAGAGAAACTAGAAGAGAAACTGAGTCTCTTTTAATCGACTGTCATCGATTATTTAACGCTAAGCAAGCCAATATTTCATTTAAATTTTATAAAAATATTTCACACCAGAAATATTAATTCAAATTGTGTAAGCTAATTTTTTAACTTTTACTTTTTTTTTGTATCTTTTTCTCGCCGAAATATATGAATTTAATAGGGGTAGACCCCTTGTAGCCCCTCCAGTATTAAAAATAAATTATGATGTAAGATAAAGTTGTTTACACACTACATACTTTCTTTTTAACAAAAATAAAAACACATTTAAGAATTTTTTTTAATGCTAGTAAAAAAAATTTTTGTAATTCCTTAAAATTGAATTATTTTTAGATATTTTCCCTTTTTTATCATATTTATTCTTATACGATACTTCATAAGATAAATACACTTGCTCTTTTTATTGAAATGCAATTCCCAAGAAATTGAAAGACGTATTTACCCTTTTGAAAAGATTTTAAATAAATCTGTTTCATTATTTTACATTTTGTGAATTAATATGCTCTGATACCTTTCTTTTTGAAAATTAAACAGCGTCTCTTAAGAGAATTGTACTATTATTTTCATTCAACGTACTTCTTTCTATATTTAATAAAATAAAATAAAACTGTTGATGTCAATATTTACCGCTCTCAAATAGCACTCATGAAATGTGGTGAAAAAATATAACTTAAAAGTACATTATGAAACCCCTTAACATATGAAATGTTTTTCTAACATTACTAAACCAATCGTAAAATAACAAACTAAACTTGAGACTCTTTGTAGAAAGCAATTTTAATTTTTACTTAATTGCGAACTTAAAACAGCTAAGCACATAATAATTTTTAATGTTTCAGAAAATATATAAGCATAGCTTTTTTTTCTTTTTATCTTTCAGAATGATTCAGTGAGGTTTCTCTAAACTTTGTTACACCATTTATTATGGTAATATAATATACATATCGGTAGTTTCAAATTGTTTATTTGCTGTATAATTTTTTTAATATAATTATGTCACGTATTTCAAACCAATTGAATTCTTTTCAAATTTAGAACAATAATAAAGAAAAAATGCTTTTAAAAATCTATATTAGCGTAAACTAAAGAATATTAATCCTTTTCTACAAAAATTATTTCTCTTTTATTTATTTATTTACTTATTTTAGTACAATTATAAAATTTTGCATTTTTTGAAGGTTCCATACTTAAAAAGTGAAACGAAAGCATTATAAGATCATTCCTGCGTCTGTCGGTCTGTCTGTCAGAGCCATTTTATTTGTAATCCATAGAACGTGGAAAGTTAAATTTGTAGGAAGTAATAAAAATCATTTACCCATACATTTACGAATTATTAAACACTCAAAGAATATTTGGAGAAAATGTAAAGGGGCTATTTAAATTGCTGAAAAAAAATCTTTACTTTGTTATCGTGTGAAAGCTTTTGTAGCCCCACATTCAAAAATACATTTCGTTTAATTTTAGGCATTATATTTTCATACTTATCATCGAAAGTATAGTGCAAAAATATGTCCTTCCCTCGCCATTTATTTCCAAATTTACTGAAACTGAAATTACGAAAAAATTAGAAGAAGTAGACGTTAATTTAAACTCTGCAAAAAAACTACAGTGATTAGCAGGCGTCTCATAGTTTCTGAGAAAAGCATAATTTTCCATTACACACAAGTTTCCATTTGCAGGAACTCAGCAAAGTCATTGAGGAGCGCTGAAAGCGCCTGTCATAAGTATACAAGCATTATGGATATCTATGTTCGAAAAAAAAATCGTTGATAATTAAAAAGATATAAACCCTTAAAAACATATACGGTTTGGGCATACATAATGACAGGTGCGGAGTACTCTATGTACCACTGGCATTTAAAGCTTAGGTAACAATTTTTAATGATATATTTGTATAGTAGTGCAATGCTCAATTGCAGTATAAAAGCAATAAACATCAAATTGTAAAATGCAGATTAATTTAATTGGAATTAATGACATAAATACTATGGGATTCGCGACTATTTTGCATTGAGTAGTAGATCTCTCAATACGCCTCCCATACTTTAAAAAGTTAATTAAAACTCTATTTGGAAAAACGCAGAGCGAATCAAGGCACGCACCGCTACCTCATTTCAAAACGTGCTAAGGACAATACTAAGTTTAAACTTTAAACAAAGGTTTTGTGTTAGCTAGACTGTAAAAGAAAATATTATTGGTATGTTCAATTTAGTTTTGGAATTGCCAAATAAAATTTTAAATAACCCAAAAATATAAAAAAAAAAAAAAAAAAAAAAAAAAAAAAAAAAATTAAAGAGCAGACATATACAGATTCGGAATATTTTATATTATTTAGACTTCATAACTTTTATGGGGTACTCATTCATACTTTTCAAATACATTCAACTATACACAAACCAGCGTTGTATAGATTTAAAAAGTCTTATTATCCCATTAGCAACGATTATTTTTAGTAATACAGTTAATAATTCATATATTTATCGTAGGGAAATCTCTATACGCAATACTTGCACTTGAAAATTTATTCGACAGAGCTTCAAAAGATAAATGCATTCATAAATATATGGGACATTCCATGAAAAACTGACAAAATGGCCTGCAGATGAGGCTAACATAAACCATACGTTAAAAATATGAAAACCAATTCATGCTCATATTTGAATAGTTATTGTAGTTTAAGGATACAATATTATTGATAAGACAACAAATAATATGAACAAAACCTATCTTAGACATAATATGGAATGGAATTTAATAGGTTTAAAAATCTCCACATTTTAATTCTAGACACAAGTAGTCTGCCAGTTTTAATAGGTTTAATAATCTCCAGATATTTAAAATCTTGATCTAATTAATTTGCTTATTCCTGGACCATTCCATGAAAAACATGCAAAATTTGCTATGTTTGACATTTACACTGAAAAAAAATGGTTTCTCAAAATTGAGAAAAAAATAATCAATTTTAAGTGCTTTATATACTCATAGTTCCGATCCAAACGTACTCAAAATTGAGAAACACATGTACTTATTTTTTATTCCATCGTTGTGTTCAAATATAAATCGCTATGAACTGCTCCCTTAACTTATACATTAAAGTAAAAATATACTAGCATTTATTTCGTGTTCAAAATTATTAATAATATAAGTTTAATTGGTTATTTATTAAGAAAAATAGCAGAAATTATTAGCAAAATACTCAAATCGAATATTTTTATGGCAAGAGCACTATTTGCAAGCACTTTTAATTCAAAATACTTTTATTTTAAAATACTGTGTATAGTTTAATATTTACATTAATAAACATTTTCTTTGCCACCATAAATGAAATAAACCATTAAATGGTACAAAATTATTGTTAGTTTGGATTTGATAACATGTGATATTTCAAAATTAAAAAATCAAAGCGATCATTTTTTATCCATACATATTCAATTCAGTATGAGTACATCGATGTACTCATTTTTGAGTATTTCATTTTCTAGGGCAAAATATGCTGTGCTTGACACTTAAATAAATATTTATGCCTATTAGTTTATAAGTTGTTAAAACATAAACTATGCATTACAAATAACAAAAAATCTCGCTTTTCATATTATCATAGTTATTTTAATTTTAGGATATAATAATGGCAGCAATATATAGAGAAATTGTCTTGCAACTCATATGGAGTGGCTCATGTATTATTAATCTTTTACGAACTAAAATGTGTTTAATGTACAAATTTGTTATTACTAGTTGTTATCTATTTGATGTTTCTAGTGCTATAATGCTTATCATTAGAGGAAATGATGAAAAAATTTAATTAAATGTAGCATAATCTTTCTTTCTTGCAACGAGTTCATAAAGAAGAAATATCAAATTATAAATTTCATGTTTAGACAAAACTGCTTGCGATAAAAAAAAAAAAAAATACTTAGGGAAATTATGACTTAATAATGTAAAAAAAAAAAACTGGCATTTTTTAATATATATTTTAGTATTTGTAGTGTTTATACTGTGTAGACGTCCATCACATAAAAGAACAGGATAATATAAATTGTTCCATTCATTATATATGCAAATAAGCTTTAAAGGACTTTAAGTATAGGTTAAATGATAATGCAAATGATTAAAATGATGCATAATAAATAATTTTAATGATAATATTTAAAAGTAATTTAGTGCAGAATATTAAATTAATTTTATTATAAATTCAAAACAAACTCTATTTGTACAGCGTAGCTGAATTTTACTGTGTTTAACATTTTTATGTTTAAGTTACGTGTCTAAAACCTGTGACAGCATATCTATATACCAATTACCAAATGTATATTTATAAATTTTATTTTAAAGTAATCAATATTTTTAAATATTTCGACGTTACATCATTATTATCACAACATTTGGAAAATCGATAAGTCTACAAGTTTAATCAGTGAATGTGGAATCATATTTCAATAATTAAAAAGTTGAAACAACATTTTAAAATTTTATTATAGATATTTTAAATTAGCTTAAAAAGCGACAAAACACTTCATAAAGAAATATGCACAGGCAAAAATATTCACTACAATTTATACACCTTGCTTTTACTATTCAAATCCAATGGATTATTTTTTATCTTTCAGTTAATTACATTTTATATATTGATTTATAAGAGATAATTTTTTTCCCATTAACAAAGATATTTTGATAGCATATTTCATTATAATTATTTTAATTATTAATTTGTATTCAAAATATTGGGAAAATAATTTCATCTTCAATTAATAAGGACACAAGTGTATACTATTACAAATACATGTGAACAAATACATACTATTCGTTCATTATTAGCGAATGCGTAACACAAACAAATATGTATTAATTGTATATTAAGTATATTTGTATGCATAAAAGTACTTCTAACATAACAAAACATCGTTGTACCTTGTTATATAACAGTAAAAATTAATAACCATGTATTCGCTTGAGAAGATATAAAAATAGCTGGTTGTAGAGTATAATTATTTTAATTGGCATCAAAATAATGGAAAATCCGAATTTACTCTTTACAGTATAACACCAGAAAACATAGAAATATATTTACGAAATTAGTGAAAATATTTGTATTCTATTTCTGTATTTTTCATTTATTGCATGCCTTCAATAAGAATTCTTTTTATAGTTATATTCTTAAAAATTGCGAAAAAAATATCTATCTAAACTAATCTCATAAATTAAGTTACGGTATAATTCTTTTTAATTTATTAATCTTTAATTCTTTTCTCACGGTATCCTGACGGTACTTTTAAGTAGCTTTAAGGGCTTTTAAGACTTTTAAAATTGGAAAAAACTAAAATAAGTTAGAAATTGCACGTCAAGCGAAGCAAATGAGCTGCGTTCGTGCTATAACGAAGTGTTTAAAATAATTAGAATTTTGATGTTATAATATACAGTACTTCGAATACAGTAGAGTATCCAAAATCTATTTTGTATCATTGTAAATACTATCATCTTTCTATTATTTAGGGAGTAACTTTTTGTAAATCTCAGCAACGTATATCAATTTCATATAATGCGAAATAGTTTAATATTATTAAAACGCGTCTCAAACAATGTCTCTTTTTATACCTTTATGTAATGTAATATTTTATTGTGGCTCTGTAAATTAAAAACAAATATTCTTTGCACAACAGATTGTACAGAATGTATGCATCTGACACTCTTATTCATGTCACTAATGAAAATCGGTGTTGTTTCCTGACGTCTTGAGTTAAATTGTTTTGCAAAGTTTTATTTCAAAATATTTTAATGAATTAAATTGTTTTGGGGATTTTTTTTCTTGACTGTGAAAAACATTTAGAATAGCTTACTTTTAATAGCTTATCTAACAGATAGTTTAATTTAGATGAATAAATGGTCTATAAACAGTTACAGAAAAGAAGCTTATTTTAGAACACTTTGAGAAAACTGTATATTAATGCGTTAAAGATTGATTTTTCAACGTTTTATAATAAACCTATTTTGCTAAAAAATTTCATTTGGCTACTGTTTTTTATTTCTGATTAGAAAAATCGCTAACGTTTGTCAAAAGTAAGTGAGCCTTGTCCATAAAGTATGCATAAAGTTTGTAAAATTTTACCGGGATTAAACTGTTTATCAAGATTTTATATAAAAATTTTTCTTTTTTTATGCAACCATTTTTATAGTCTTAATTGTAGTCAAATTTCAAGTAATTGTATTTTTTCCACTAAATTTTAAGTTATTATTTACTGTGAAATCCAAACTGTTACTCTTTAATCAAAGGTTACATGAGCATAAAAATAATTAGAAATAGCGCGCAGAAAATAAAGTATCAGATTGCATTTTAGGTATGACCGTAAAAAATATCAAAACAAAAATTCTAAAAACGCTATAGAAAGTAATAATTTTGAATAGTATTGTATTTTATCTGTAT
Source organism: Maratus speculifer (assembly GCA_964019185.1). Classification (NCBI taxonomy): domain Eukaryota; kingdom Metazoa; phylum Arthropoda; class Arachnida; order Araneae; family Salticidae; genus Maratus; species Maratus speculifer. The sequence continues at coordinate 186,473,512 of OZ025290.1, forward strand.
TGTGAAATATATTAAAGCATTTCAAAATATAAAGAGCAGACTTTATATATCATAATAACTTTTTTTTGTCATTATAAATTATAAAGCGCAGAGTTTATATTTTATAATGACAAATTTTATGTCATTTTCTTATGCAGTGCTCCAGTGAAATTTATTTTAACTCAAAACTTTGCAACCTAATAAATTAACTTCAGTAATGCCTGGGGAAAATTTTCAAAGATATGATAATATATTCAATTTAGCATTAAACATGTCAAACTGATAAATGTCCTGAAGTGATTTAAATTGCAAATCTAAAACTATTCGTGTAAAATTACCCAACGTTATTGCAAAACCATTATTTATATTAAAAAATGAATTATACACCCACGTGTGTAGATTGTCACATGCTTTACAGACATTTCTATAATTTCAACTCTATGCCTCGCCTAAAGCCACCTGATTTTGCGTAATCAAATATCTTTCGTTTTAATATATGACGCAAGCACATTCAAATATGTTCTAAAATGTTATTAAATGAGAACCAAGAATTTTTTTAAAAAAATGTATTATTTGCATGTGTTTAAAGAAATACATTCATTGCCTTTAATGGAGTCCGGAAGGTGGGGGGGGGGGGGGGAATTCTTTTTTTTATTTATAAATATTTTTTCATGAATTTTAATGAAATTTTTTTCCTGATATGTTTTTTTTTATAAAGAATACATTTCAGCTAAGAAGATTAGAATTTTATTTTAAAAATTAAATTTTAAACTTGCATATTTTGTGATGTAACTCATGGCAATTTGTGATATTTCTTTGCTTTGTTCATTATTGCGTGCTGAAAATGTTTCTTGTTAATTTGTTTTTAGGATTTACATAAGTATTGCTTAAAATCTTTATCATAAATTACTTTTATAAAAGAAAAAAAAATCAGTGGTAATTTTCTTAGAAATTTTCACAAAAAAGAGGGTTGCCAAAAAACCATAAAAAATTTTCTGAGAGACTATAGCTCTCTTTGTCCAAGGTAATTTCACTGTAATAATTATTGGCTAGCTTATTTTCAAAACGAAATCACGTATTTGTATAAATAAACAACAATTAGTTATTAATATATTATCTGATGAAGAGCTTGGATATGGCAACCACTTAACCGGCAATAGATATGGGGAAACAGTGCTTTTACCCCGACATATCTCGGGGCAGACGGTTAAGTGGTTAAAATACCTTATTATCCCCGCATTATCCGGCATGCCGCAAAATTCGGGGGAGACCATAATCTTGAATATTAGCCCGGGTCTTTTCCAGAAATAACGAAAAAGATTACTTCATCTGTTAGATTTGTCTTTTAAATTGTCTTATCTTTGGCATATGAATCTGGAATTACGTTCTTTTGAATAAGTTCTTTGAAACGATTGTCTTCTTTTCATATTTAAACCTCATTCCATAAAAGACTGTTCAATTAAGTATTCGGAAACTTTTTCACGAGCGGTCTTTACCTAGAGTGCTGTCGTTTGAAACGAAGATAAAATTATTCATTAAAATTTAAATTTGATAGGAAGCAGAACAACGTTTACCAGTCATCGTGAAATCCTGTTCTTCATTCACTTAAATATACCGGGTGTCCAAAAAATGACTGGTGGATTTTAAAATTCAATAACTTGCAAACGGTGATAGCTATTTAAAAAAAAAAAATTCAGGAGGGTTATGTATAATGTCAGGAGTTTTTTTACCGTAGCTTTTGATTTTAGTTCGAATTTCAAACAATAGATGGCGCTGACGGCAATTGAAGCCCAGGTCGACGCCGAAACTCGACGCCACTCAGCACAGATCACCTAGTTTTCAATCGCCGTCAGCGCCATCTATTGTTTGACATTCGAACTAAAATAAAAAATTACGATTAAAAAACTCCTGAAATTATACATAACCCTCCTGCAAAAAATTTTTAAATAGTTTTTAAATAGTAACCGTTTGCAAGTTATTACATTTTAAAATCTATCAGTCATTTTTGGGACACCCGGTAAATGCAACATCGTCAGGGGTGTAATAGATGGAGATAAGAATTGGATTCAGGAACCTCTTGGAGATCAAGCTCATTTATTTAGCGGTTGCATTTTACAACTGGATCCGCAAGTTCAGTCGGAAAAAGAACGAGCCATTTAAGCTGATTTTTGAGTTAAATGGCCGTAGTGAAGCAGTCATCTCAAAACTGCAATCTCTTCCTTTTTCGCGAGCGTTCTAGGTAATATGTTGGGGATCGTAATATTTTCAAGCAGAGAGAACAGTTGTGAATTTGGGCGAAACATTTAATTTAATTGGTTCATTAGCTTTTGATTGATACGTGGTCAAAGCATGCACAATTTCCGTGTCACTGACGTATTAGGCCCTAATCACAAATGACTGCAAAAAACAATTAGATAAGAAATTTGAATCTTAAAGAGCATCCAAAAATGGTATCTGAAAGTAATAAATTTTAGGCTTGGAAAGAAAGTTATCAGGAGCAAAATAGCCTTTTAAGCTTCAGAAATAAAGTTAAAAAATATTAATTGAGTCATTTTAAATTTAAGTTTTAAAAAGGGTTTAGTTTTTATTTTTTTCATAAATAAATATGTATAGAGAGAGACAGAGAGAAATGAAGTATTAATCTTTTTTCCTTAAAAAGAAAAAAATATTGTTAGAAAGACTAAAATAAATCAGCCGCCCATACTCCAGTGGCGAAACCTCATATTTTCCGGCATGCCGATAGATATGAGTTTTTTTGGCATTCTGGTGTTCCTCGATTTTTTTCCGACATGACGGCTAATACCAGGGAATACAGTAAAATTTATATTTTTAACTATTAACATGTTTTTGATTAATTTAATCGTCTTTTAAGTAAAACAGTCAACGTTTGAAGGTTCATATTATATATTATATCATTTGTGTTGTTATCAAAACTCTTAAACTATCACGCAAAAGTCATATTAAGAAAATACAAGTCAAATCCAAATAAATATTTACTTTATGCACATAGAAAGTTCATTAAATGTTGAAATATATAAGAAGCGACTTCAAAGACAGTCGTAAAAAGATTTCTCATTGTACTCCAGAATTAAACATGAAAAATCTTTGCAAATATTGGTAATTTATCTTTCTTTTGATGGCATTATCTTTCGTCTATAAGAATATAGATACTTTTGCTTCAATTGATTTTTTTTTCTTTACTGACAGTATCGATTTTATATTACAGTGAAAAGTTATTTCGAACGTTCATATTGTTTTCAAACCTTATTCCCTTTGTTCCCAAAAAGTCATGATAGAAAATCTATAAAAGATTAAGAAACTTTGACACTGTGCTTTATTTATACATTTCTAAAAAAAGTATCTAGAAAAAAGCGGAAGGTGGGATGTAAGAAATGTTAAGAAAAAAAAAAAAACACCACACTTAATATATATTTGAAAGTATAAGAAATATCCTTATATATGGTTTTCCTTATATATGGCCCTCAAAGCCTTTATTATTTAAGAATTACAATTTAACAAATATTTACTCATATATTAATAGACTTTATTTTTAAAGATGTGAAAAAGTATTTTCAAAAGTAGGAATAAAAAGTAAATATATTTTAACTAAATGATGCTCTTTTTCACATCTGCTCAAACAAAACAAAATCATAACTTTACACGTAATATTTCGCCTTTATTCAAGCCCCATAAGTAGTCAAGACGTTCTATTTCGAAATTGGTAGACAGAAAGTGCTGGGTTCAAACCCAATCGCGCCAGTCGGCCTAAGCGTTCGCAGATTTCCGTGTTTTTCTAAGAACTAAACATTTTTTCGCGTAAATACGGGCTATGTTCTTTTAGAAAGACCCCCCCCCCCCCCATAAACGACACTTATCGCTAGGGTAAATATCATTCGTGTTCATGATTCGCCATCATAACCACAACCAACCGCCTTGATTCAAACATAACAGGTACAATATGAACTTAAAAAAACTCCCTGGTGTACTTAAAAGCCGACTAAAAATAGTAGAAAAGATGTTACAAGTTAAAAAATATACATTTTTTTATTTAAAAATTTATTAGTCTTTTGGGCCTGTTTAAGCCTTCCATCAATGAATATATTAATAACAAACTTTTTAAACTTTCTACTTAAATTCAATCCAAGGATCTGTTATTTCTACTTTCAATTCTCATAAGATCGGCTTTTTCGTTTGAAAACGAAGACGCATTTCTATAAATAAAGGACAATTAACATATTCTCTGATTAAGGTGTTTGGAACGCCAAAAAGTATAAGAAAATTTAAATAATCATAATTATAGATACTTTTAAATGAATTAGTGCCATCCGTTAGGAAGAATAACTACAATCATTGCAAGAAGGCGGGGAATGGGGGATTCCACAAAAAAAAAAGTCCAAAAGTCCCCACTATAGGAATATGAGGCACTGTATAACAGAAAAGTGATCTTTCAAATATGCAGAATCAACACTGAAATGAAATAACACTTTGTTTAGCACATTTATCGATTTTAGTATTGATTCTGCATTTTTTTCAAACTCTCTATTCTGTTTCACGGTACCACATATTCCCCTAGCGGTGACTTTAGGAACTATTTTTCCACGGAATCCATTTTCTCCCGTCTTGTTTAATCTTCTTACAAAATCTGGCGAAAATCTCTATTAATTCGCAACACAGAACAGTTTGGGGACTATCAGAATAATTTATGGTCGCATTGTGTATTTATATAGCCTGTATCATCTCTTCAATAACTTTTAGTCGGGTTTTAAGCAAACTTGTGTGATTTTAAATTTTATATTGTATTTGTTATATCAGAAAACTACACATTTTTCATAACTATTGTTAACTTTCTCATTCGAATTTTTTAAGTATAAGAGCTTGCTTTTGAAAAAAAGAGGACTTTTTCAGCTTTATTAATTTGCATAATTAACAAAGTTGATTTTAACAGTAATAACATAGATCCAGTCAAATGATAAATAAAACTTTGGTATAAAAATTAACTCAGTTATTGCATTCCGTTTAGAATTCTACAACCAATTTATAGTAACTGTTGTACAAATAATTGTCTTTTAACTATTTATCTATTGAATTGTGAATTCATGAAAATTTTATATTCCAAAGCATTTTTTGTGAATTGTTTCAACTACATTAGCAGCTTTACGTAATCTTTTAATAACTTTTAGAAAGATTTTAGAAGGATTTATAAAACTCGACTATGTAGGGGCTTTTTTTTTTTTCAATATTTAAAACCCCACACAAATCTTTTATTTTAAAATTTTTTCTTTGTATTTTGTAAAATTAGGAGATGTCCAAATAGGATGTTCTTACAATATAAATGTAGAAATATTTCCTAACTCAATAATTCTCCCCTCCCTCCCGCCACAATGCGCAGAGAGCTGAAAGGATGCAACGGAAAAAAAATCACCCTTTTAATTATTATTATTATTATTATTTTGTATGTGTGTAAACAATAATGCTTTTGGAACCAGAAAAAGTAATGCATCTATAATTCATTCTAAATTTTATTACAACTAATTAATATATTAAATATATTTTATAATAAGTTATTTTAATAATATATTGATATCTCAATTTTAAGTAATACCAGACTAATTCATATTCTACATTGTGTTTGTGAAATATATATATATATATATATATATATATATATATAGGATTAGTTTCACAGATCTTGCAATTGACTGTTTTATACAACAACTTAGATGATTTTTTAGCTCAAGTAACGAATTGGTAATTTGTATTTATTTTCATGTGAGTATTTAAAAAAAATCATTAGCATCGAGTTCAAATTCAAAATAATCACTTCTCAGAAACTATAGCTTTAAAAGTTGGAAAAACATTTAGAAGGATTGATTGACTAAAACAATGATCAAACTAACGCACTGCAGATCGATTTCTTAGCTCCAAAAACTCATAAACCTTTATTTTATTAAACTCATTTGAGCTATTTTCGAGAAATGAGTATGCGTATTTGTATACAAAAATTCCACATTTAATAGTATTAGATTTAGTTACTAACATTAAAGCGCTTCTCATAATCAAAGCGGTACTTTCAAATTCAGAACACGAGATAATTTTTTACGTACTAAATATATTCATGGAATCTTGCGCACATATGCGACAAAATTCTTTTATTAAGATTCTAACAGCCGAATTTATTTTTGAGATAGACATCAGCTGCGAGAACAATAAACCCGATGGAATATTAAACTTCAGTCTGCGCCGTAATTCAGGATGCAGAAATATTTTCATACACAGTTCCGTAGAAATTTATCCTATGAAAAATGCATAATATAACGTTGATATCTACGTGAATATTACATGCTATGATTTTTAATGCAGAATATTAAGTGTAATAAATTATCTGGGTCATTCGCTGAGAATGTTCGAAATGAAGACATGAAATATTTGAAAAAGAAATAAATGAAAGTATGTTCTAATCGAAACATAACGAAGTCAGATCAAATATATTTAATTAGTTATTGATTGGAAATCCTTTTTACTCTTTGTTATTTAACAGAAACTTTCTTAACACTTTCCAACATTGTAATATTGTTTTGATGTTTATAGTTTGTACTATTTACGTTTCATTTACAGGGACATTCAAAAGAATTCTATTACATTCGTCCATGTGGAAAAATCGTTTGCAATAAGTGACATTATACCATTTTAAAATTATTTAAATTGGTTTTAATTTCTGAAGTCTACTACAAGATTTTAACTACAGTGCATGGTGTACATAGTATTTATCGTTCCTTTACAGGGACATTCAAAAAGATTGAGAAATAGAAATTAAACGATATCAGAACTATTAAATCCTACTAAGAACAATTACTTGAAGTGTATTTTTAAATTTAACTTGTTTTAATTGTTAGTTTGTATGTAAAAATTTTGTACTACATCTACGTAGCTGCACAATAGTTAAAAGTGTAAATTGGTTTTACAATATCAAAAATAGTCAGAAGGCTTGGTGAAGTAAAGAAATGATCGTTCTAATCCGCTGCAGATTAACTCCAGGTTTCTTAACTCCAAAAACGCATAAACCCTAAATTTTATTAAACTCGTTAAAGCTATTTTCGAGAAAAATGTGTATGTGATTATATGTATAGAAGAATTTCACCTTTAATAGTATCAGATTATTTTTCTAATATTAAACCACTTCTCATAAACGAAGCGGTATTTTTGAATTCATATCATGAGGTAATTTTTCTCTTCCCGTTACATACTAAATATATTCATGGAATCTCGCGCTCACATTATGCGACAAAACTCTTTTATTAAGATTCCAAAAGCCGAATGCATTTCTGGGATAGATATCAGCTGCATGAACAATAAACCCCAGGGAATATTAAACTTTATTCTACTCCGTAATTTTAGATACGAATATATTTTCATGAAAAATTTGGTAGAATTTTATCCTATGAAAAATGCATAATATAATCTTGATTTCTACGTGGATATTATGTGCTATCAGTTTTAACGCAGAAAATTAAGGTTAATGAATTATCTGGGTTATTTGTCTATAACGTTCAAAACAATGCCATGAAATATTTTTTAAAGAGATAATTGGAAATGTTTTCGAATGGAAACATAATGAAATAAAGTTATCGAATTAGTTAAGCTTTGAAAATTTTTATTCTCAATATTTAGCAAAACTTTCTTAATACTTTTCACCATAGTTGAAAAGTGTTTATGAATAAGGTTTCACCGTCGAACTGTCCACCTGTCTCTCTGTCTGTGTTCAAATTTGCGTAAATATAGTCCGATTTCCATGAAATAGTTATGTAATAGAAATATTATTGGGTATCACTAGGGAATGTTCGACATTGGAAATAAACTGTGTAGTACTTAAGTTTCATTTATAGGAACACTCAAAATAATTCTGTTACATTACGATCCATGTGGAAAAAACCGTTTGCATTTTTATATATTATTCTATTTTAAACTTTTTTTAGTTGGATAAATTTCTGAAGTTTATTTCAAAGTTTTAAAGACAATGCATGGTGTGCATAGAATTTGTCGTTCATTTACAGGGATACCCATAATAATTGAGCTACAGAAATAAAAAAGTCAACAGAACTATTAAATCCTACGAAAGTAATTACTGGTAGTGCGTTTTTAAATGTAATTTTTTTTAATTTTTCGGTCGTATATAAAAATTTTGTAGATCATTTACAGAGCTGTACAACAGTCAGAAGTATAAACTGGTTGTACAATAGACAAAAATAGTCAAAAGGATTGGTGGGGTAAATAATTCATCAATCTAACTCACTGCAGATCAATTTCATATCTTCAAAACACTCATTTACCTTAAGTAGAATCTAACCTTAAGTAGAATTTTATGAAAATCGTTTGAGATATTTTCGAGATAAGTGTGTGTGTAAACGTATACAAGAATTCCATGTTTAATTGTATAAGATTTTTTTAATATTAATGCACCTCCCATAATGGAAACTTTACTTTCGAATTTATATCACGATGTATTCTTTTTTCTTCATATTACATACTAAATATATTCATGGAATCTCGCGCTCACATTATGCGACAAAATTCTTTTACTGAGATTCCAAAAGCCGAATGCATTTTTGAAATGATATCAGCTGCGCGAAGAATAAACCGGTTGGAATATTAAAATTTCGGCTGCGCCGTAATTCAGGATGCGGAAATATTTTCATACGAATTACGGTAGAATTTTACTCTATAAAAAATGCATAACATTAATCTTGATTTCTACGTAAATCTTATGTACAATGCGTTTTAACACAGAATATTAAGTTTAATGAATTATTTGAGTCATTCGCCTAGAACATTCAGAACGATGCCATGGAATATTTTTTTTAATTGAATATAAATTATATTGGAAACGAAATGATGCAAAATCATATATATTGATTTAGTTAAACGTTAAAAGTCCTTTTACTCTCTTTTATTTAACACAACCTTTTTTAACACTTTCCAGTATAGCTGAAAAATATTTATGAATTCGGTTTGTCTGAAAATTTGTCTGCCTGTCTGTCCGTCTGTGTTCTAATTCGAGTAAATATAATCCGATTTCCATGAAATAGTTACGAAATGGAAATGCTATCAATTATTATTTTTTTTTATATTAAAATAAATTGATCAGTATTTACATTTCTTTACAGGGACACTGAAAAGAATTCCGTTACATTAAAGTTGATGCGGAAAAATTGTTTGAATTTAATGATACTACAGTGTTTTAAAAATGTTGAAATTGGTATTTAACACTGAAGCATGCTACGGTGAATAGTGTGCATAGAATTTATCGTTCATTCACGGGGAACACCCAAAAAAGCTACAAAAACAAATGAATTATAAAATTAAACTGTTAAATATTACAAAGAAAAATGGTTGGAAGCGCGCTTTTAAATTTAATCCTTTTTTTCAATAACTAATTTGCATGTAAAAATTATGTAAATAATATATGGAGTTGCATAATAGTCAGAGAAGTAAATTAATTTCACCACAGTCATATTCGAGTCTATATTCGAGAAATGTGTGTGCGTAAATGTGTACAAGAATTCCATGTTTAATAGCATTAGATTCATTTTCTAATATTAAAGCATTTCTCACAATCGAAACGTTACTTTCGAATTCTTATCACGATGTAATTTTTTCCTTCCAATTACATACTAAATATATTCACGGAATCGCGCTTTCACATTATGCGACCAAATTCTTTTATTGAGATGTCAAAAGTCAAATGCATTTTTGAGATAGATATTATCTGCATGAACAAAAAACCAGGGGCGATATTAAACTTCATTCTGCTCCATAATTTAAGATACAAATATATTTTCATGAAAAATTCGATGAAATTTTATCCAAAAAAAAATTATAATATAATGTTGATTTCTACGTGAATATTATGTCTAAGCGTTTTAATGCAGAATAATAAATTTAAGGAATTATCTCCGTCATTCGCCTAGAACGTTCAAAATGATGTCATAAAACATTTAAAAAAGAAGTAATTGAAAATATTTTCTTATGTAAACGAAATGAAGTAAAATCAACTAAATTGAATTAAAAATAGATTAGAAAAAAACCAAATTCTTTATCTTTAAATTTTTAATACCTGTATTTACAATTATAGATCTGTACATTTACCAATTATATCAGATATTATAGTAAACTTAAAATGGGGTAGTTTTCTACGTTCATTTACTTAAAAAAATTTAAAAGATACTTTTTTAAAAAATAGTCTATAAACATATAGTCCTCTCTGTATATTTCAACAAATTTATTTATACTTCTTCATTTATTAATATAGAATTTCGAATAATTTATTACAAACAATAAATCCAATTCATATTTTCTTTAAAAACACATATACTGCATGGAGTATTTAAGATTTTAAAAATGATGATAATGATTTTTCCAAGTGATAATGATTCTTATCATATTTTTTTAATCTTAAATACTCCATGCAATGTATGTGTTTTTAAAAAAATATGAATTGGATTTATTGTTTGTAATAAATTATACGAAAAGCTATATTAATAAATGAAGAAGTAGAAATAAATTTGTTGAAATATACAAGAGGACTATATGTTTATAGACTATTTTTTTAAAAAGTATCTTAAATTTTTTTTAAGTAAATGAACGTAGAAAACTACCCCATTTTAAATTTACTATAATAACTTATATAATTGGTAATCGTACAGATGTATAAATTGAATTAGTTAAACGTTGAAACTCTTTTTACGCTCTTACCATTAAGAATAATCATTTGCGATACATTTTAAGACAACTACAATATAATGTGTATATGTATCCAAAAATTCCACATTTATTAGTGTTATTGTGTATCACTATGGCATATTCATTACTGAAAATGAAATGTGCAGTATTTACGGTTCGTTCACAGGGACATTCAAAGATACCCCTTATATTACGGACAATTAAAAATAATCGTTTACGATGTAGTTTATGAAACTACATATAATGTGTATATGTATCCAAAAATTCCACATTTATTAGTGTTATTGTGTATCACTATGGCATATTCATTACTGAAAATGAAATGTGCAGTATTTACGGTTCGTTCACAGGGACATTCAAAGATACCCGTTATATTACGGACAATTAAAAATAATCGTTTACGATGTAGTTTATGAAAATACATATAATGTGTATATGTATCCAAAAATTCCACATTTATTAGTGTTATTGTGTATCACTATGGCATATTCATTACTGAAAATAAAATGTGCAGTATTTACGGTTCGTTCGCAGGGACATTCAAAGATATCCGTTTTATTACGGACCTTTAATAATAAACATTTGCGGTGCACAGTAACCGCAAAAAAATCTTGACATTTGCGATTTCAGATGTTTTGTTAAATATCTAGAAATATACTTGAGGAATGACTCTGAAACTCCAGATGTATAAACAAATAGTACAGGTCATATATTTTCAAGAATTTTTTTCTAAAATCCAATAGGGGACCGTCAACAAATTGAAAAAGAACGAATATCTTTTGAATAATCCTGTCAAAACTAATGTAGCAAAAGCGTTAAAACTGCAGATTATGATTAAGTTACTTATCGAAATAAACTGTGTTCGTTTTTATGCGGTTAGCATGTATACTCGTAGAGAAATTAAGGTTTTTATAAAAATAGTATCAAATGTTGCTAAGTTTTTTTGCTTCTCATTTGTCGGGTTCTTACTAAAAAACAATGTTCTTTTCAGAAAATATGAGAAACAACATTGTACACAACATCCTGTAATCAAAATTAAAAAATATTAATAATTGTATGAAAAATGAGCAAGTTTACTAAATAAATTTTCACTGTGCATGCGTCAACTCTGTAAAAATTTCATTTTCGAATTGTGTTAGCTAAATGTATAGAGCAACTTTTGTTAAAGTTTCAAAATCATAGCTTAAAAATTCTGAAATTATCGTCTAAAGAATAAGATCAAAATCCGATATTCCCAAAATGAAACAAAAAAATGAGGGGCTGTATCCATATTCCATTGATTATTGGCTACACAGTATTTATTGCACGTACTACTATATTTGAATACAGTTCCTGATCATTTTTGCTTCATTTTAAGGATAACGGATTTTGATCTTCTTCTATAGACAATAATTTTTAGAATTCTCAAGCTATGATTTTGAAACTTTAACGAAAGTTGCTCTATATATTTAGCTAACACAATATGCAAATGAAATTTTAGAAAAATGAATTTGCAAATGAAATAGAGTTAACGCATGCGCAGTTAAAATTTATTTACTAAACTTGCTCATTTTTCATAAAATTATCAATATTTTTTAATTTTGATTACAGGGTATTAGGTACAATGTATTTTCTGATATTTTCTGAAAAGAACATTGTATTTTATTAAGAACTCTGCAAATTATAAGCAAAAAACGTGTCAAAATTTGGGACCGTTTTTATAAAATCCTTAATTTCTCTACGAGTATACATGCTATCCGCATAAAAAATGAACACAGTTTATTGCCATAAGCCACTTAATCATAATCTGCAGTTTAAACGCTTTTTCTACATTAGTTTTGGCAGTGTTATTCAAAAGATATTTGTTCTTTTTCAATTTGTTGACTGCCCCCTATTGGATTTTGGTTAAAAAAATCTTCTCGAAAATATATGACCTGTACTATTTTGTTTATTCATTTGGAGTTTCAGAGTCATTCCTCAAGTATGTTTCTAGATATTTAACAAAACATCTGAAATCGCAAATGTCAAGATTTTTTTGCGGTGACTGTATTTTAAGGAAACTACAATATAATGTGTATATGTATACAAAAATTCCACATTTATTAGCATTGGATTCATTTTCTAGCATTAAAGTTTTTCTCATAATCGAAACTCTGTTTTCGAATTCATATCAAGTGGTAATTTTATCCGTTCTATTACGTACTGAATATATTTATAGAACCCCGCGTTTCACATTATGTGAAAATCTTTCTTGTATAGATTCTAAAAGCCACATTCTGTCGAGGCGTTATTAGTGTCTATTTAAATCTGATCAATGTGATGCGCATTAACTTAATACATAAATTCATATTCTTAAAAAGATTCTGTATACTTTATTTAACTATTCGTTGTGTGACTTCATGGCAAGACAAAAACAACTAGAATGACAAAACGATTTACGTTTCTACGGTTACATTATTATGGTAGAATAAAAAACATTGCCAAATTTTGTCACATAATTAAAGAAACTTTCAACATATCCCCCGACATTAAAGGGTCAACTTCAATCAGTTATACAATAAAAAAGATTACATCACAAATGCTTAAGTAATAGGATGCAATACAATAATTTTCTTTTAACAATGAATAATACATTTATGAACATAATTAACAAGCAATAAGATAATTAACAAGAAAAACACACAACCAAGTTCACCCCCCTCCTCCATTCTTTAATATTTCGTAACTAATTATCTGAAACTTAATGTGGCAGTAACACAATTTTCGTAACACTTCTTTTAAATATTCCCCTTGAGGTTATAATTTCTACAAAATGAATCTTGCCATCTATACCTGGGATAAGATTTGTAATGCGTCCTAGTAAATTATTGTTTGCATTCTTCCTTTATCAACACTAGACTTCCTATGATTACATTATTTTTTTTAGATTGCCATTTGGAACGTTCTTCAAGCGTATTTAGATATTCTCTATTCCAACGATTTCATATCAATTGATCGTATTTTGAAATCCTATGCCATCTAGACAATCTATTTTCGCTTACATTAATTAATTCTGGTTCAAAGATAGTTGTCATAGGCCTTCTGATTAAGAAGTGGTCTGGCTTGAAAGCCTTCAAATCATTTACGTCTGAAGACAATCGAGTGATTGTCTTCGGATTGAGTGGTTGAGTTTAAAATAGACTCTATCTGAGCAATTACAGTTAGTAACTCTTCGAATGCTAGCCTTGCATTACCTATCGTTCGCTTTAGATGATATTTTCAGATTTTATTCATGTCTTCCATAAACCACCAAAATTAAGAACTTAGGGTGGAGCAAATTTCCAAATAATATTTTTCTCTGACAAATAATTTGTTAATCTCTTTTCCGCACATCTTAGTAAGTTATGGAGTCTCTATAACTTGGTTTTCGCGCAAACAAAATTTTTCGCATTATCCAAAAAAATTACTGCGCACTTCCCGCGTCCTAGCAATGAATCTTTTTAAGTTGGAAATGAATGCATCTTTAGTCAATTCTGACATCAATTTGAGACGCGCTACTTTAGTTACAAAGCAAACAAAGATTGCCAAATACACCTTATTAAGAATTTCCTTTCTCTGTCTGTCTTTCATAAAAGAGGGGTCACCAAAATCATATCTCACATAATTGACTAGTGCGCTAGAACATATTCTCTCTATGGATAGCGATCCCATGATTTGTTGTATAGGTATTGGGTTGCTTTTACAGCAAGTTACACACTCGTGCGTTATTTTCCTAGCTAAATTTCTTCCCTGTAATGGCCAGGTTTTTTACCTCTAGCAGCATAACAACGCTTGTGCACCCATATGAAGATATTTTTATGGTAGTACATTGCAGTTAGGCTACACAATTTGCTCTTAGCTCACAGAATGTATTGATGTTTTTGAGCAAATTTTAGGTCGACATGATTTAAATGCCCTCCAACTCTTAGCACCTTATCTGCATCCAAAAAGGTTTTTAAACAATCGCAATTTACTTTTTATAGAAATTTGCTTATAGTCCAAGAGCCAGCCGCACAAAACCCTAAGTCATCGAGCAGAAGAAAAAATCTTTTATTTTATAGAAGAGTAGTAATAGAAGAATCTAATAATCCATGCCTGCCGGAAGCGAAGTGATGCATAAGCCAAAAATTAATACCACTAGTGATTGACTCGTAGGATTAGCATTGTGTTTTCCTGCACCCAGTTTATCATCTTTTCCTACCTTTAATGATATGGCAAACACTGTGCTAATCCTACGAGTTAACCACTAGTGGTATTAATTTTTGGCTTATGCACCACTTTGCTTCCGGCAGACATGGATCATTAGATTCCCCTATGACTACTCTTCCATAATATAGAGTATTTTTTCTTGTGCTCGATGATTTAGAGTTTTGTGCGGTCGGCTGTTGGATTATTACTTATTAAAAATGCAATATATTCTACTTTAAATTCACACTCTTGAACCTCCCTATTAAAAATATTTCTGCTCTTGATAATTTATCTATACTTACGTGTCCCTTTTTTTCAGTCGATCTTCTTGTATTATTTAAGAGCCTGAAAATATAACTCAAAACACATAATATTGTAGTATAATTATTGCTAATATTTAAAATTTCATTTGCAAATTCAGTAGAATCTAAACAGATAGTATAGTATTGGTTCTTAGTTTTAACTCTGATGAAAATTCAATAGTGTAATTTCGCATGTTCCAAATCAATGTTCTTATTAGATGTAGTATCTCCCTCTCTCAGGAATGAAGGGGCTGCCACCAAAGTTCACAATCAATTAATTTGTTAAAGATTAGTTCTTAATCACAAAGTCTGCTGGATTATCCTCTGAGCGTATATGTTTCCAATGAAGTTAGGATCAGTTCTTGAATTTTGTATACTCTGTTGGCCACAAAATTTTTGAAAAGATGAGGAGATGTCTGAATCCATGCTAAGACGATGCTTGAATCGCATCACAAAATTAGCTTACAGATGTGGAACTTTAGTAAATTCACTATCTTAGATACGAGTTGAGGCAAAAAAAAAGCAGCTTCAGAAAGTTCCAATTTTAGGATTGTCAAAGGTTACAATGTTGCAACCTTAGACTTGCTGCACAGTAAATTTAAAGATGTATTACATTTTGTGGGACGCGTAAATGATTCATTTGGTATGATTGTTACAACACTTTCTTTTATATTCATATGACTGAACCATTTAGCCCTGAAACTGATGCTTTTATTTTCCTTCCTTTCAAGAACAATAACTCAGAACATTTCTTCGTTATAAAGTTATGTTGAGATCCTGAATCTAAGAATGTCCTAAGAGAAACAAAGTTTAGCATTTTGTACATATATTATCACGGTTGAAAGCAGTACTTGTTTTCTAAAGAAGACGTCATACTCATTACAGTATTGTTAAAGGTTGAATGCGTTTTATCAAATGAATGTGTATTTTCACCCAAGCATCTGATTATTTGTGTAAATACGAGGAAAAACTGCGTAACTATTATTTGTGTAACTACTGTGTTTGCGGTTGGTGACAAGTTACTACTAATATTACTTCTATTTTGAATTGATATAGCCTGATTATAATCAAAATCTTCCTCTCCGCGTTCCAGTGAATCAAGATGTGATCACGCTAGTTACATATTTTACACTTACTTGAGCATTTGCATTGATTAATTTTATGATCTACTGATTAATATTTATAGCATAATCTTTTTATTTTTAATTTGTATATTTAGCTTTGATAATATTTTCATGATATTCTGCACTAGTGTTAATGTCATTTTCGTAAAAGTTTTCTATAGTAATACAAGCTTCTATTTCTGTGTTTAAGATTTTTAGAGATTGTTCTCTGTCATTCAGTTGTTTCAAAAATTTCTAAATAATTATCAATATCAAGGTTTTTGTCATTTATTAACGTTTCGTTTATTAAGGAATTCACCAATTAATTTTGTAACAGAGTTTCTTAATATAGCTCGCTATTTTTTCAATTTTTCAATAGTTTACATTTCTAAAAAACTTATAAAACAACAAAAATAATAGTGATATCTTTCATACCTTGTTTGGTGAGCAGACGATTTCTTCTTTTCTTTATTCAAAGCTTACAATCTTTTGAAACAATATTACATGAAATTTAGACTTGAAACACATGAGGAAAATAGTTCACTGTTATAGAACTTTCCTTTCCTAAAGTGCTTATTTTCTAAAAATTAGATTTAATTAAATAAGAATGTTAGAAAATACACTTGTATCAATTAATAGATTAATAGTGATTAATCTAAGTTCATGCGTTGAAAATTAATTTATAATTGGATTGCATCATATTTAATTCAGAAGCATAATTTTATCTAGTCCGATTCTTTTAATTAAAAGAGAATGTTGATTATTTCAAATAAATTTTACACCTTATGAAAATTTTCCGGCACGTTACGAAACTGAAAATACAAATGTGAAATTTCTATGAGTGAAATGCGCTTAAACAAGAAGTCACTACATGTAAAAATTTAAAATTTCAGCTTATGATAATAAGAGCAATTTTAAATAATCGCAGTGATAACCTTAAATGTACTGACTTTCAAATCGCTTTTACACGTGTTACAGCATATAAGATGTATTTGAATATACATGCCACATCACGAATTTTAATTACGAATGAAAGTCAAATAGTTTAACAAAATTAATAATCTCGCACAATACGAAATAAAGTAACATGTATCATATTTAATTAAGCCAGTGTCAAAGTTTCAAACTGTCCGGGTATTCAGTAGTACTTCGATTTGTTAAATTTCACGATTTTGAAATGTGTGATCACGAGTAATGAGAAATATGGTTTTTAATAAGATTTTAGAAAATCTGTGAATGAAGTAATGTAGCTAAAATATAAATTAAATGTACTAGACGGCTAATAAAACATGGATAATTATGAGCTGCAACTCCTCTTGTAAATTTGTGTTCGTATTAACAGGATAACCTACTAATTAAACATTCAAATTATTACAAATAACTACTTAAAAGGTGTTGCAAAAATATAGATATTATTTATTTATTTTACCTGAAATCTTTTGAATGCCCAAGCATTCATTATCAAAGGAACATAAAAAAAGATAAGTGATTAGAAATAGAAATCATGGATTTAAGAAATAGTAAGCATTTTCTTTATTTTGAGTAGCAATAACTGTACCTCTTTTATATCTTTATGTAACAAAAACTTTATTCTCGGGTTTCAATACAGTAAAACCTCCCTAAAGTGACCAAGTTACGTGCCAATAAAAAGTGATCGCTCCGAGAGGTGAACGAATGAAGTTTTTAGTATAAGAAAAAAATTCTATTTATTTTCCTTTTTTTATTTATTTTATTTTTATTCTTATTTTTTATTTATTTATTTATTTATTTTTGCTTGAAATGAAGAATCTCCATTTTTTATACCATTTGCAATAACGCTTAATTATCTTGTTTTAAAGTTGCCGTAAATATTAGCATATATTCACTATAAAGTGCTGCTAAAAATGAATATAATTAAATAAACTAAAATTTTACGACTTGCCTATATTAAAGTATAGACTATGTTTCACAGTAAAAATTAATGCAATTTCAAATACATGATTTCGCTAAATATTCTCTGTATTACAGTTGGCTGATTATGCTTGCTACAACATAAAAAAATGCTTTTGATCATATTAGAAGAATTCATTTATATAAATATTTTCAAATAATAAAGCGTGAACGTAAAATGAAAGAAAGGTTATAATATTTTTATATGTTTATTTTTTGACCAAATACAAATGACATTGTGATTCGATCACTTGAAATCATATCTTCTTTTCATACTACTTATATTTCTTAAATATTTAGGTTAAAAAAATGCGTAAAATAATAAAATATTTTAAGTTATTTTCCTTTTGATAATCTAGCATTAAATTAGTTTGTAATTATATGATAACTTATTGTAAAAAAATATCAATCAAATTACATTTTTGAAATATAAATGTTTTGTGCATTGATTTTTTTTCAGAATTTATTATTATTATTATTATTGAAGAAACATAAATTTCATATAATGAAGACACTTTTTTATATCATATACTGTTTCAAAAATATTATGATTTATTTGTTTTTACTGTTCGATACTAAAATCATTCATTGTCAAGCATTAATATTAAGAGCCATTATTTTGAAAATCAGACAAAGTCTGATAGTTGCATTTTTTGATTTACTTGATTTTTTTTTATATGTTCAAGCAGACCATATTTAATGAGTAATGTGCAATTTTGAAGTCCTGAAAAAATTTCCTCTAACCTATAGAAAAAATCAAAGTTCGAGGTTGTGAATGCCATTTTCATGAAAAAGGAAATTCCAGTATGTTTAGGGGGCTGTATTTCTGGCATGCAACAACATTCCAAAATTCTTTTGGCATAAACTGTTAGTATAACACTACTTGCGTATTAAAATTTGTTTGTTTCCTTGGGGCATTTTTACTTTACATTGTTATGTTGCCACAAAGTACAGTTAAAATGACGTTTTTGTCCATTTTCCGGGCTTAATATGTTAAGCAATAGTATCCCCAAACTTTTTTTTATAGAATATCAAAGTGCACTACTAGGACAAGCTAAATAATATAGTACTGCGCGAATATATTGTTTCTGTTAGCAGATATAACCTGTTAAACATTCAAAATTTTAAAAATCTGTAACATTTAAAATAGCGTATTCATAAAGCGCCACAGTTAAATGAATCAAAATATACCATATGGTAGGTGGACATATGTACAAAAACATGGAAAAGAAAACAAAGTGGGGTCTTTGATATTTTTATTTAAAAAAACGACAAAATTTTCAAATAAACAATGTAGATTATCACATTTCTTCCCTATCAGAAAGTGAAAAATCCCATTTCTGTTTCCTCTTTCTATGTTTTTTTTTTTTTTTTTTTTTTTTTTTTTTGTGAGAAAATGAAATATCGCTTTTTTGTTGTCCCTTCCGAAAGAAAAATGAGATGTTTCATTTTCTCTTAGGGGAAAATTATGATCATTGCTTTTCTTGTAACATTTTTCATTTTCCCCCCAAAACATATCACGAGGCCCCACTTCTTTTTCTTTTCAATATTTTTGTACATTTGTTCAACTATTGCGTGATATATATATTTTTTTTCATTTAACCGTAGCGCTTCTTTGAAATAACACTACTTTAAATTTTGCAGATTTTGAAAATTTTGAATATTTAACAGGCTATATCTACTAACAGGAACAACATCTCCACGCATTTTTTAGCTTGTCCTAGTAGCGCACTTTCATATTTTATAAGAAAAAGTTTGGGATACTATTGCTTAAATAAGATATTAAGTGCGGGAAATGGACAAAAACGTCATTTTGACTATAATTTGCAGCAACATAACAATGCAAAGTAACAATGCCCCAAGAAAACAGATAAATTTTAATAAGCAGGTAGTGTTATATTAACAGTTTATGCCAAAATAATTTTGAGATGTTGTTGCTTGCCAGAGATATAGCCCTCCAAGCATACTGGAATTTCATTTTTCATGAAAAAGGCCTTGTAACTTTGACATTTTCTATAGGGAAGAGGAAATTTTTTAGGGATTCAAAACTGCAGATTATCCATCGCATATGATTTACTTCAACACAAAAAAATACTAAGGCAATTATAAAATACAACTATCAAAACATCACTTTTTTGCCTGAATTTCAAAATAATGGCTCTTAAATGTACCTTAACCTTTTCAGATCTCATTTACCTATAGGATACACATATTTACATTTTTTTACATGTGTTTAAATAATATTGAAACAAATGAAATAGATGTTTTTTTAGCCTAACAGATTTCAGAACTATTTTAACAATTTGCGTATTTTAGAGCTTTTTTAGCACGCAACATATCATTTAAGAATGACTTGCAGCAGAAACGTAAAAAACGAAAACGGAAATAATTTTACTGTATATTAGATACCATTTGAAGAAACCAATAGTAATAATAAAAAATATTATATATATATATATATATATATATATATATATATATATTATGTTTTGCAGTGTTTTTGCAATGCAAAAATGAAAAAAAAATCCTAAGAAATTGTAAAGAAAAAATGTATTTTTTGCGTCTCCAAATATCATCAAATTTCCTGTACAAAAACAAACAAAAAAATGCTTTTTAATTTTTTGTTGTTATCAGTTTGTAGATATAGACCCATACCTTAAATGAAAAAAAAAACATAAACTCTGTAGTCTGAAGGGGTTTAGAAACTAATAACTTAATTGCATCATCACTGTGAATAAGATTAGTTAAATTAAACCGCAAACACGTTGCGAAAAAAAAAAAAAAAAAGATTTGAAAATACCAAGACGTCACACACATTTCTGTACCGCATAATTAATCTTTCTCATAAGACTAGGATTTTAAGCGATGGAAAAACAATTAAAGGATAAAACAACATTACTTTCAGCTTAAAGAAAATAAATCTTTTTCAAACAGTTATATTTACAATGAAACTAATTTAAATCGGTTGCAGCTACATTTAATCAATTCCTACTTTATGTTAATTTAATTGGACTATTATTTTTCAAATGCATAATAATTCAGAGGTTCTTTAAATATTAAAACACTATAGTTCACTCTCCATTTGCACAATGATATATTTTCTAGATCAATATGTATTTTTTTACAATTTTCTTTGCTGGAAGTAGAAATCAATAATACATAATAAGTATTATAACAACAGTAATTGTTATTGAAGCAAATCAATAATTTGTCTTTCATTTAAATCCATTTCAAGCACTGATGTTAAATATATCTTAAGTAACTAGTAACTTAATTTTATCATCACCAGAAATAATATTATCAAATAAAACCGCAAACATTTTACGGGAAAAAAAATTATCTGAAATGCCAAGATTAATCACTTCACACAAGTTTCTGTACCACGTAATTAATCTTTCTACCAAGACTAGGATTTTAATCAATGGAAAAACAATTAAAGAATAAAACAAAATCACTTTCAACTTAAAGAAAATAAATCTTTTTCAAACAATTATATTTGCAATGAAACTAATTTAAATCGGTTTCAGCTACATTTAATCATTTCCTGCTTTATGTTATTTTAATCGGACTTTAATTTTTCAAATGCATAACAACTCCGAGGTTTTTTAAGTGTTGAAACATTATAATTCACTCTCCATTTGCACAATGATATAGTTTCTAGAATAATATGTATTTTTTACAGTTCATTTTACAGGAAGTCGAAATAAAAACACAAGCAATAATTATAACATCATTTAAATCTGAAACAAGAAAATTAATTTATTCGTATAAATCAGATAAAATTATTTGTATTTTTTATATGATTTCTGTTGTATAAAGCATTAAATGAATAAAATAGCTTAATGAATAAATACAGGGTGGTCATAAAAAACTTCCCCGATATATGCACCCTTAATGGCCTAATCACGCAATCAATCGAAAGGAAGTTTCAGATTTATTTATTCGAAGGTATGCGCTTGAGATCTTGATGTTTTAAAATAATAGTGCTCTCACGGTTACGATTGCAGTGAAAACATTCGAAATTTTCGAATGACAACACACTTTTTTTAATGCGCAAATTTATCCAGGCATTGAAAAATCATAAATGACATTGGAATGCTACACGTATAATTAAAATATCCGTTATAAATTACTTGCAAAAAAGACCATTGCGAGGAACGAAGAAGTGACTACAAAACATGTTTTTCAGAAGCCGATTTTTGTTTTCACTTGTGAACTGAGTAATATTGTACGATTTGTTTCATATATGTGCTTTTGGAATAGTGTTCTTGAACACATAGTGAAGATAAAAAAAATAATCATATGTTTTAGAGTACTAACTATTAAATTCCATAGGCGACATGCCACGATATTACACCGGGAATTTTAGTCATAAGCGTATTGTTCCAACAGTTTTTTGTGGTTTTCCAATACGCTGATGAATTTGTGCAAAAAAAAAGAAAAAGTGTTGCCATTCAAAAATTTTGAAATTTTTTCACTGTAACATTTGTAACCGTGAGATCTCTATTGTTTTAAATCATCATGATCTTGAGCTCATACCTTCAAATTATTATATCAAAAATTGCTTCTAAATTGGTTGAACGGTTAGGACATTAAGGGTTCATATATAATTTTTTTTAATTGACCACTTTGTATTCTACATTATAGAAAGTAGGATAGAGCTGTTAAGTTCATAGAAAAAAAAATCATATTTTTAATATTGCGTAATCGGATCCACAGCGCAAAGTTAGTAACAAAAAATGAGCCATTCTGAGAAAAATGTGGTAAAAAATATTTGAAAGTAATAGGCATACAGGAGATACCGTATTTACTCGTGTATAAGGCACACTTTTTTTCGAAAAAATTAGGGCAAAATTCCTAGATGCGCCTTATACAAGGAATATTTTTCTACTGTTGAATGCAGTCGAACGATATACATACGAAACAAGAAATTATTCAAAGATATTAAAACTCGAAAAATGTTACTTAATTAAAGTATTACTGCATATTTATTTCATTCCTTGCAGATTTTTATACAACAGAGCTAACAACATTATCTAAACGCGAATTAGCAATTCTCTTTACCGTCACTCATTCCTATTTCCCGTCATTCTCTTACAACTCGAAGTCTAAAAATGCATTTTCGTCTTGTTTTCTAGTCTGGTGTAATGTTTGTTTTGACTCTTTTTTTTACAGAAATTCATTTAGTCATTTTTCATTAGCGTATCAATTTTATGGTGCGCCTTATATACGGGATTTTAAGAAATCGCCATTTTTACTTGTACAGTAGGGGTGCGCCTTATATACGCGTGCGCCCTATACACGAGTAAATACGGTAATAATACTAGCCCTCTGAGCGTCTTACAAATGGGTAAAATTGTAATGTTGTTTTCCTGTATTTTGTTATAAATGCTCCAAAAATATCATTCTTTCAACATTGTACTTAAAAAAAAAAAATAGTTACATGTTGTGTAATCTTTGTGTGTATTAAACATTCTGAATTGTATTAGTAATTCATTATATCTATAGAATTATATTATCTTAAATATCCCTTATATTGCAGTGAAACCTGGAGCTTAGTAAGCGGAATATTACGTTTCAAAGACTTAAAAGGCTAGAGATCACAGTCACACAATTACATCAATTCATTGTAGACACGAGAAAATTCCTTTCTTCAGGAAGAGGATAGCGACGCCCTCTATAATGCTATCAAAGTCAAATTTGAATCAAGATCTGTTTATGACAAGATCTCACAGAATGTGCAGTTTAATGAAATTATGTTCGTTTATTAGGGTGTCGTCCATCTGACGAAACCCTATTCGTCTCACTCTACTGCCTGTCTGTCCGTTATAGGTCAGTACACAAAAACTGTATAGGTCAGAGAGTTCCAATTCTGCGTATTTACAGCTAAATACCGAAAAATCATAAATTTTTTTTAATTCTATTATTTTAATAAAATTATTTTTTTCAATGTCATTTATTCATTTTTTTGATTTAAATTGAAAGAAAAGGATTTTCATGTACATATCATAGATTGGAGGTTAAGAATCTCGCTTGTAAACAAGGGTTCTTAGTTTGAACCCCGGTGATTGAAGATAAAATTTTCATTTTAAGATGAATTTAAGAAATTTCGCATTTTTTGGCAATTTAAGGGGTTTATATTACTTGTTTTAATCACTGACATTTATAATACTTTTGGAATTCAATTTTTTTATATTTTAAAAACTATTGCGATTTATTAATGATTCAGCATTGTAAATTTCGGTTAAACGAATTTTTTTTCGGTTTTTCAAATTTAACATTTTATTTATGTCTCCGCTATTTTTTTTTTTTTTTTCGAATTTTCAAAAAAAAAAAAAAAAAAAAAAAATGGAATTTTGCATTTTTTTAAACAACTTGATTTGAACATTTTTAATTTTATTAAAGTGAACAATATCCTTTTATAATTATTTTAAAACTACTTTTATTGGTGCTACCATCTGAAAGAATTTAATTATTATTAATTAACAATTTGGATTAATTAATTAAACGAAATGTTGTTTTGATAGAAATATTAAACAAAACCCTCTGTAGGATCATCGTTCATATTTACCCACTTATTATTGAGACGAAATTCGCGGGCCACAGGTTGCGCATTTGTAGAATAGATATATTATACAATATACGTATATCCGTAATCTATATAGCTAGGAGACCATTTCATGCATTTTCTGGCAGAGTGTAATTTCAAACATTATTATTTTTTCTTTAATCTTTTGTAGGCCCCCTATTTTTCTTTTTGATCAAATCGCTTTTAATAAATATTAAGTTGAATTTATTCTTCATAGTTCTAAATTTCAAAAAAAAAAAAAAAAAAAAATCCGAGAAATATATCTGAAAATATTCGTCAAAATGTCTAAAATTGGAAGTACCCTGTGATTAATGGTCATATAGTGTACATCGCCAATTTCAGCGATTTATAACAGAATTTCGAGTTAACACATTCACTGCCGATCACGCGCCAGCGCGTGATATGGCGCCATCGTTAAGGGGTCACATCTCACGCCAACGCGTGATGTGGGGTGATGTCTCAATAGCCAGTCACGCGCTGGCGTGGGAAAATCGTCCACTGATTCTTTGTTATATAAAGTAAATTGGCTTCTGGAAAAAACCCAATTCTGCAGTGCGGCATTTACTATCATCACATCTTCACGTAAGGTCAACGAACGTGCTAACACCTTAATTGATTTGACATGAACTGTGACATTGGCTATCTTCAAGCAGCCGTAGCTGGTTTTCCTTGAAAGCTATTTCTGTTACTCGTTATTTCTGTCGTTACTTCTGTAATATAATATTTCCCTCGTACCTGTGAAAGGACATACAAATATAACAAAGACCAACTCATAATGTCAAAACATGTCAGATGGTTCAAAAAAAAGGTTTTAGAAGGTGATCTGTATCTGTTGATTTAATGGTGGCTTCAGCATGCATTAATTTTAAAAAGTAACGATTTTGTGTAATATTTCATATAAAGTTAAACATTTGTTAACAATAATTCTTAAGAATTTATTTATTTTTACAATATATTGATTTGCATTACTATTTTTCCGAGATTGCTATTAGTTATAATTTAAAGTTATTATTTGAAATGAATTCTGTAGAAAAGTCAAATGAAAATGTGTCTATATTAAATTAAAATATAATTAAATAGTCCTCCTTAGATATAGTTAGCTGAAGTTATCTACCAATAAAATTATCTAATAATATTGTTTTTTTGAAGACTTAAAAAGTAATTTGTGATCTAAAATGTAACAAGAAAAATAGGAGAAGAGAAAAAAGTAATTACAACCTCTGCTCTTTGCATCTTGTTAGAACTTTTTCTCAGATCGCAGTATAATTATTTCCGTCTATGCATTCTGAAATATCAGTCATTAAAAATGTTTTTCATTTCTATAATTATGCTTAGAATTTCTAATTTCTTTTCTAAAAAAGAATTTCCGATATCGAAATAAATGAAAATTCACGTATTTAGAAATAGTTACAGTGTAAGAAATTACAAAAACGATTATGAATATTAAAATTTAATTATTATTCACAATTTAATACGAAATTTGACAAATAAAGAGGTAATGACGCTATTCAAAAAATAAGTTAAAAAGAGAAAAGAGTTGATTTGTGATTTTTAAGAGTATTTTATTAATGAAATCAATTATATTTATTTATAAAAAGTGATATATTAACAATTTCTTTAAAAATGATGGACTATATAATAATGTATGTTACTTTTCAGAATGTGGTTTGTTAGAAAGTTTTCGTTACATTTTCTGTAGAAATTAAAATTTCTTGAACACCTAACCTGATGAGTATAATCCAACTAATTTTGAGGTATGTTTTATCTCATTTATCATGACTGATAACATTTAACGTAAAAAAAAACCCTGAGTTCATTAGATAAGAATTTCTTTAACGATGATAAGTATCACTTTAGTTTACAATTAATAGGCAGAAATAAGAATCAAAAAGACATTTATTAAAATTTTACTACTTTAAATATGTATAATCATAATTTTTAACCATAAAAAATATTAAAAATGATATTATAACTTAAAAATATTGGGTCTGAAAAATGTATAATTTATATCAAACTATTTTATAGCCGTAAGAAATATGTTACAAAATATATTAAAAACAAATCATTTTTGACACGTTTCATTTCCAATTAAAATAAGAACGATAATCATAATAAAGTAAAAATACAAATTGTCTCTTGATCAATGCAAATAACATGCGACAATGAGATGTACACATAAAAAAACGCATTCTACTGTGAAACAATAAATTAAAAATAGACTATGCTTTAAATCTTAGTCTATTTAGTAAAATTAGACCTTAGTCTATTTTTAATTTACTCATAATCTATTTTTTCAAATATGATCAATGTCTATTTTTTAATTTAATGTTTCATAGCAGATCGTGTGATTTTGCGTACATCACATTGTCGCGTGTCATTTGTATTAACCGTGAGACGATTTGTATTTTTATATTATGATTATGGAACCGAAACATATAAAAAAAAAAGATTTGTTTTTAATATATTTTGTAGCACCTTTTTTTAAGTAACAGAAATTGTTTATTAAATTGTTTATGAAAGGTAAAGCTCTTTAAAATCTTGAGATTTTAAAAATCTAATTGATTTTAAAACTTTTTTATGATATTTTATTGCCATTACACTTAAAATTTATTTTTTATATTCTTCCATAATATGAGACTTTAATAACAACATAATCAAAAATCGTGCATCCATGCATCGCCATCAATGTAAGGGAGCCCCAGTGCAAGGGAGAAAGCCTTGACACGCTTTGCGAAAAAGTAAAAAAATAATAATAATAAAGGAAAAATAAAGAAAAATTTTAAAAATATATAATTTAACAAATTACAACTACTATTTGGAAAATATATTTTCAAAAACTCAAATTTTAAAGACTTATAAAAAAAACCTATTTTAAATTATATTAATATTATATTATATTATATTAATAATATTATATTACATTAATAATAATAATAAATATCATTTTTAGGTTGATTATAATGAGGCATAAAATACGTACGCCATTCATTAAACATTAACATCCCTAGACTAACGATAAAAAAAAAAAAAAAAAAAAAAAAAAAAAACAGTAGATTAAAGATGGACAACTTCAACTGTTAAAATGTGCATTTTTATTGGATGGATCTAATCAGACTGACTTCTGAACGCCTCATATTACGTACGATATAGATTAAACATTAATATTCCTGAACCAATCCCAAACAAATTTTAAATGAAATTTCAGTTTTACGATTTTCGGAACTGCAAAATTTTCAACTTCTTAACATTGCACATTTTAAAATTTTGCACCTTTGCGTAGAGAAAAAAATGCACTTTTTTAATGAAATTTGTTTGAAATCTCTATCACAATTT
Organism: Maratus speculifer; assembly: GCA_964019185.1. Lineage (NCBI taxonomy): Eukaryota > Metazoa > Arthropoda > Arachnida > Araneae > Salticidae > Maratus > Maratus speculifer. Next base: position 186,501,669 of record OZ025290.1, read on the forward strand.
GTTGTTAAATTATTAAAATTTTAAAAAGTTTTAATTACTCTTTTTGTGACTGTGGCAACAGAAATATTCCATTTTAGGGCATTAAACTTGGACCAATCAGAAAACGAATAAAATAAAAAACCTAAGTATTCCATTTTTAAACATTACACTTGGACCAATCAGGAAACGAATAAAATAAACCAACTTTATTGCAAAATTCAACCAATAAAAAGATTCAGATATGCTTTAGATTTCCCAATTCTCTGCTGAGAACAACAACTATTTTTTCTAAATAGTTAACAATTTGTCTGTTTTGTTTTCTTCGGCTATACTGTAATAAAAATTGTAAATTTACGGTACTTTATACGGAATTACTCCAGTAAATTTATCAAAAATGTATCTTTATCTAGATGAACAAACAGTCAACACCCATAAATTTTATATTTTAAGGGCAAAACCCGTTTATTTAAAAGCAAAGTGAATTAATCTAGGAACAATGCCCATTTTAAGTGCATTTTCCTGAAATCTCTGCTGAAGTTAAAGTACTGTTGCAATGTTTTACAGTGGAGTAGAATTATAATTAAAAACCTAAATCACGAGTCATTCGAGCATCACAGTCTGTCTATTCCATTATCAGCGGCTAATGCAAATCTCTTTTACCCAAATTCCGACGTATTCCGATATTATGCAACTAGCATAATATAAAAGTTCAAGTTTAAAAATTCGATTTTATGTAATAAAAGATTAAAAGAATTATGTGTTTACCGAATATAAAATACTTTTTGAGTGCTTTCCTGCTATAAAGTATTGCTCGAGTAAACAAACTTGTTGACTAACAAGGAAGGTCTCCCTACGGGCATACTCAGAAAAATCTTAAAAAATTACAGAATGTTCTTCTCATATAGTTATATACGTTTATAAAAAAAATTTCGGCGGAACTTCCTTATAACGTCCGTAAAAAAATAATAAAAATTTCGTTTATTTGGCGATTTATCTCCGGTTGGCGAAAAAACGAAATTTTGAAAAATACACTTTTACGCTTCGAATATTTTTTAAAGAAAAAACTTTCTATGTTCAATTTATTTAAATAAGCTTAGTTTAAGTAATTTTAGTTTTGCATTTTTACTTTACTTTAAGTGTAATTTTGTCATATACGTTTATATGTACTTATAACAAAATGAAATTAATATATTTTATCATTTAAAACACAATTTAAATTGATTAAAATTGTTCCAAATTGAAAAATACACTGTTAAAAATCTGCTGAATTTTGTTGCAACGCACTCCCTTGCTTGTATAGAACACGGTTACTTGGCCGTGAAATGGAGCTTTCTCATTGGTTGGAATAGAGATATTATAGACAAGCGGTGGAGTGCGTTGGAACAAAATGCAGCAGATTTTTAACAGTGTATGACACGGTCAATTCCCCGTGCTATGGAGCATTCTCATTGGTCAGAAGAGAGATTCTATAAAAGTAGTGGAGTGACGTTGCAGTAAATGCTGCAGATATTTAACAGTGAAGTCAATTAAAATCAATTTTCAGATACGTTAAAATCGTCTGCTTTTGGCGAGGAAATGCACTGCTCGCCAAATCCCGCGTCGCTTTTAGCTTTTCACGCCAATTATTCCAAACTATTTTATTTTTTTTTACATATCTAATAATGTAATTCCGCCGCTAATTTTCACTGATCCTTTATTACCTACATGAGTAGTTTAATTCGTATTTTTTTCAAAAAATTCTTAGTATGCCCCCAATGGAGACCTTCCTTGTAAGTTGCTTTCCCCCTTCCATTCTGGCTTTTTTTTTTTTTTTTTTTTTTTTTTTTTCAGGCGACACCAAGCCTAGCATTTCTCTTTTTTATTCTACGGTAAGAAAACGAATGCAATTCAACCCCGGTGAAATTGAATAAACTTATGTATACAGGGTGTCCGAAAAGTCTGGAAACGGTCGAATAACTCGAGAAATACATATGAGATTGAAAAACGTAAATATACGTGTTAAATATTTTTAAATAAGCTACTCAGTGATACCAAATTTGACCTTTGTAACCGACCCCCTGGGGGTCAGAGGGGGTCCAACTTTGAAATCTTAAATTATAACCCCCATTTTTTATTGCAGATTCGGATTTTACGGACAAAAATACGCAACTTTTGTATTTGATGTTTATTTTGAATCCTTGTTTATCACGGTGTATTCGAGCATATTAAATCGATACATTTTTTGGCTTTACCAACTGGATTTTCCCTAATCGAAACTAATTGGGGAGAATTTATGACATCAAATTCCTCGTCTTTTGCAAGAACAGCGTTTCCTGAAAATCACCTGTGCCGATTATTTCGATAGTGCTACACAGTTAAAAATTTGACCCATTTGCTGTAGCGTCACTCCACAGCTTTTATAGAATATCTCTTTCATGACCAATGAGAATGTTCCATAACACAGTAAAGTACACTGTAAAAAAAGTGACCCTTTTGCTGCATCGTCACTCCACCGCTTTTATAGAAAACGATTACTTTACTGTGTTATGGAGCATTCTCATTGGTCACAAAAGAGATATTCTATAATAGCTGTGGAGTGACGCTGCAGCAAATGGGTCAAATTTTTAATAGTGTAGCACTATTGAAATAATCGCCACGGGTGCTTTCAGGAAACGCTATTCCTGCAAAAGACGAGGAATTTGACGTCAAAAATTCTGCCCAATCAGTTTCGATTAGGGAAAATCCCGTTAGAAAAGCCGAAATATGTATCGATTTAATATGCTCGATTACACCGTGATAAACGAGGATTTGAAATAAACATCAAATACAAAAGTTACGTATTTTTGTCCGTAGAATCCGAATCTGCAATAAAAAATGGGGGTTATAATTTAAGATTTCAAAGTTGGACCCTATCTGACCCCGGGGGGTCGGTTTCGAAGGTCAAATTTGGTATCACTGAGTAGCTTATTTAAAAATATTTAACACGTATATTTACGTTTTCCAATCTCATATGTATTTCTCGAATTATTCGGCCGTTTCCAGACTTTCGGACACCCTGTATATAATTTTTTAAATATTTTATCTATAAATTTCACATTTTTAAAATTCAATAATTGGAACATCATCAATTGTTGAATAAAAGAATTTTTATTCATCTTAAACAAGTTTAAAAAACAGCAATTGCTGATTTTAAAAGTATATGTAAATAAACAGATTTCATTTTTAAAAAACAGAGTATTATTTTGCTCCCTCCGATTTTGGGAAACGTTTTCGAGTAGTTTTTATAGTGTGGTAATTGGTTTTTTAGAAGATCTGTACTTCAGGTGATATCTGTTCTCATGTAAGCATATTTTAATATTAATATGTTTGACTCACAAACGAGTTAAATTAACAGTATTAACCACATTTAAGTACAGAGGTTGCCCAGTTGGTAGTGCATCGAGTTCGTAGTCGAAAGATCGTGAATTTGAGACACGCCACCAGCTAAAACAGCGCAACGTATGCTAATGGCACCTGGTGTATATAAAATCCGTCGTAAGTGCAAAGTCCCTCTGAAGGTGCCTAGTCAGGTGAAAATACATCACCTAATCAAATTTCTAAATTACAAGATCAACTCGAGTAGCGTTGAAAAAACATCGGGTGCTCCTAAATAAATGGCCAATTTAGTCCAAGAGTCGAAGCACAAAAATTTAAATTATTAAGCACAAGGAAAAAATTTTTATTTTATGGAAGATTGAAAATTGATGTATCTAATTTTCCCTGTCTGCTGGAAATAAAATGGTGCATAAGCTAAAAATTGATACAATTAGCGGATGACTCGTAGGTTTATCAGTCTGTTTTCGTACTTCCAGATCTCCATGTTTTCATACACTTAATTTTAGGACAAACACAATGAAAAACTTATGTGTCAACCACTGGTGGTATTAATTTTTGGCTTATGTCCCACTTCACTTCCGCCAGACATGATTTCTCAATTTCCAACCTTCCATAAAATAACGTTTAGGTAGATAGGTATGAAATACTACCTATTGCGGTCGCACCTATGTTGGAATTTCTGAAAAAATTTTGCAGATCTACGCCGATCATGACCTCTAGACCTCAAAACTACCAAAATTAAAAAAGTATATATATATATATATATCACTTTCTTATGGACACGGTAACTTTAATAGTTCTGCTCCAATCTCTTCCAAACTGATACATAAAATCAAGGGGTATAAAATAGGTGTAAAAATATCGTTAATGGGCAAAATCGGTCCAAGGGGGTGGAAATAAGAAGGGGTTTTGTGAAAACCGAAAAAACGATATAACTTCTTGATTAAAATAGATATCGAATCGGTTTAAAGTTTATCTTACTTCTTAAAGATGGGCCAAAAATTCATGCATGACTGATTTTTGATAAATTTAGCAATGGGCTCAACGGACGCAAAAAAACAGGATTTTTGTGAGAAAAAACTTATCAATTCTCAAGATATCAAATCCAACTAAATTTTGTATAAATGTACTCATCATTATTTAAAACTTTTGTATTTACGAGTTTTTGATGGGACTATTTCTTACCGATGAAAAAAATTAAAAAAAACAAGAAGGGGGTGAAAAAAGACAAAAATCCATAACTTCGTCGATTCTTAAACTACCAAATATAATTAAATTTATTTTACATCTTTTTAATAATATCTACAACTTTTATGCTGACAAGTTTTTCATAGGAGCAATTCGCATAGCAAAAATAAATTAAACAAAAATAAAAGTTGAAGGAAAAACCTCAGATCTAAACTGCTTATATTCTGACTCATTTTTAAATTCAGTTTTTTATTTTAAACACATCCAAATGACAGATCCTCTTATTTAGGAACTGTGTAATGTGACGCATTGGTCAGTTTTTTGATAAAGACAGAATATATTTCAAAAAAGGCTGCCAAAAAGGGCATTTTGAACAGAATTTCCTGAAGTGATTGTGATTGAAAATTTGAGGAAATATTCAAATAACAAGTTGAGTTTTTTCCTGACTCATTTTTAAACCCATTTTTGCTATCAAACGCATTCAACTCACGGGTCCTCTTATTAAAGAACTAAATAATGTGACGCATTGGTCAGTTTTTTTTAAAGCAGAATATATTTCAAAAAAATCTTCCGAAATGGGTATTGTGAACAGAATTTCCCGAAGTGAGCACATGATAGAAAAATTGAGATATTCAAGTAAAAAATTACGTTTTTCTGACTCATTTTTAAATTTAGTTTTGCTCTCAAACGCATTCAATTGTCAGGTTCTCTTATTGAAGAGCAGTATAATGTGCCGCATTGGTCAGTTTTTTAATAAAGGCTGAATGTATTTTTTTAAAATGCTGTCAAAGTAGGCACTTCGCACAAAATTTCCCAAAGCAATCGTGATTAAAGGATTTGGGATGTATTCAAATAACAAATTGGTTATTTTATAACTCATTTTTAAATTCAATTTTGCTCTCAAATGCATTTAATTTAATTTTTTTTTTTTCATTTAGGAACTATATGAAGTGCCGTATTGGGCGATTTTTTAAATAAAGTTTAAATATGTTTCAAAATATGTTCTCAAAATAGACATTTGAGCCGAATTTAGCTTAAGATGATTTTATTAAAATTAATTCTTACAGAAAAATGAAATTAAAGAGGCCAAATAAAGTTGTTAAACTGAGCTCGTCTGTAATCAAATTTTATTTTTTGTTGTTAAAATGAGCACTCTTCGAAATCTACCTCCGCTTATAGGCCAAGCCGACAGGGATTTTTTTTCTTGTGAGTGATACCTTAGGTTTTTGCGTTGTTAGCACTTGGACTCTCATTTCAGGCCATATTATTTCAAACGACCTAGTGACCAAGTATCGTCGTAACAAAAATAAATAAATAAATAAATAAAATTAATCTTACTGTTTTGTTACTCTTGTATATATAAGTGCAGTTGTGCAATTCAAATGTTTACTTGAGAATGTATAATTTCCTACAAACCAATATTCCGCTTTAACATTTCGGATTACTTCTCTAAGAAAACTGATCAGCAGTGTTATAAATTTCAGTAATATTAGTTCAAAAATAATCACAAATATAGCCGTAAATAAAATCGTAAAAATGGCAAATAAGTCTTTCAGAACTTTTCAAACACCTTAAAATTTCTTACAAATGCCAGTAAGTTATAAATCAAAATCAGTCTTATTTTCGATGATTAGGTTTTCTACGATATTTATACAGATAAGTCGGAAAATGTATACGTCAAACGGGCCAAATGGGATATGTGCGTATTATAATTAGTTTTAAGTGTATTCAGATCTTGGTGCAATAACTGTTGCTCTATCATACCAAAATGAATAAATACAAAATTTATTAAGATTCCATGTATTAAATTAAGTATATCGAAATAATCGGATACCATCTTAAAAAAGATATCATCACCATGGCAACCTAGAAACAATACCTATCATGAGATACCATTAAACAAATTACTAACAATAGGATTTAATAGAAAAAAGAACATTTTGATTGATTTCTTTTTAAGTTTTGATTCGATTTTCGTATAATTTAAAATGACTCGATAAAATTCTGCAACAATAATATACATAAAGAATTTTAAACCATGTGGTTGGGCAGTTTTTGCACTGTTATATCGGAACGATAGACAGACAGACGGTCGGACTAAACAACGACTACAGATGCTACATATTATAAACCCACCTAAAAATTTTATCAACCTTATTAATTAATTAAATAATAATAATAATAATATAAGTTACTTTTAAAAAAGTAAAAGTTAAACCAAAGTACATTTATTAAAATCTACATAATGAATTTTCTCTTAGAAGTTTTATTTAAAACTAATATATCTTATATGCATATAATAAAAAGAATATTTTCCTCTTCGTATCAGTGTTATATTAGAGAATAGAAATAAAATATATGGGATCGAACTTTTATACATATAAAAAAGAAGTATCTACACTTCTGACGTCGGAGATCCGAAAATATCTGACACGTATGCCAGAAAAAGAAGCCGTAAAACCAGTGACGGGAACTGAACTTGATTCTTCGTAAAGGAACGCTGGGAATATATTTCAAATGTAACACCGCAGTGGATTCAGTGAACATACAAAATTAAATAACATTTAGCGTGCAAAAATATTTTTACATATGAACATCGTTTAAAGCTATTTTAAAACCATAAAATATTATAGTAACATTAACTTTTACATACATTAGCCTCCATCATATCAAGCTGATTACTTAAATAATAATATTAATTATTTAAAAGTTATGTTTAAAGAAGTAAAAGTTAAATCGAAGTACATTCACTAAAAACTACATAATGAATTTCGTCAGAGAAGTTTTATTTGAAATTAATATATCTTATATATAGTAATAAAAAGAATGTTTTCCTCTTCGTATCATTTTTTTATTACAGAATGTAAATTAAAAATGTGGGAAATAACTTTCATACATACAAAAAAAGAAGTATATACGTTTCTGGTATCGGAGGTCCGAAAATATCTAACACGTATGCAAGAAACAGAAGTTGTAAAACCAGTGCCGGGCACTTAATGAGATTCTTCGCAAAGGAACACAGCAAATATATTTCATTTTGAAGTAAATGTAACACCGTAGAAAATTCGCTGAACATATAATGCTATATAATATTTTCCGTGCGAAAATGTTTTTACATAGTAACATGGTTTAAATCTGTTTTAAAACTGTAAAATATTGAAGTTACGTTAACTTTTGCATATATTAGTCATCATTATATCGTGTCTTCTTGTATCATCTTCAGTCCCCAGGTTTTATTTATGTATTTTTTTTCATTTCAGTTATGGATTTAAATTAACAAAGTAATAACTAAAAACATTAAACTGAGAAAAAAAATATTTTTTGTATGTTTCATACTGAGTATGTATATTATGTATTAAACTGGGTAATGTAAATAATAGAAATCCATTTAGAAGAAGATTTCCTCACCATGAAAACCTAGTATCATGACCTATCATGCGATATCATTGAAAAAATTACTAATGATAGAATTTAATAAAAAGATTAAAACTTTTCTTGGCATCTTTGTAAGTTTTTATTCGATTTTCATAAAATTAAAAATGAGTCGATAAAATTCTGCAAAGTTTCTATATATATAAAACATCAAATCATGTGGTTGGGCAGTTTTCGCACAGTTATATGCGGAGAGACAGATAGGCGGACCACACAACGACTATATGTGGTGCGCATTTAAACAATTATAAATGCATTTTAAAAAGTTATCATGCTCATTATTTAAATAATAAAAATAATAACAAAAGTTATTTTTAAAGAAGTGAAAATTAAATCCAAGAAATCACTAAAAACCACAGATTCAATTTCCTCACAGAAGTTTTTTTTAATTAATATACCTCACATATAGTAATAAAAAGAATATTTTTGTCTTCGTATTAATATTATATTACAGAAGATAAATAAAATATTTAGAAAGAAACTTCTATACATATAAAAAAGAAGAATCTGCGCTTCTGACGTTGGAGATCCGAAAATATCTGACACGTATGCCACAAACAGAAGCTGTAAAACCAGTGCCAGGCACTTAATTAGATTCTTCGCAGAGGAACGCGGCAAATATATTTTATTTCGAAGATAATATAACATATCAGAGGATTCACTGAACATATAATATTCAATAACATTTACCGTACGAAAATTTTTTATATATTCACAGTGATTTAAGTTCTTTTAGAACTGTAAAATATTAAAGTGACATCAACTTTTACGTACATTAGCCACAATTATACCAAGCTTATGACTTAAATAATAATAATAATAATAATAATAATAATAATAATAATAAAAGTTAATTTTAAGAAAGTAAAAATTAAACCAAAGTGCATTCACTAAAACTATTAGAATGAAAGCCGTTGTTCATGAACAATTTGTTTACAAAGTGCTCACAAGATGGCAGCACTACAAAGATGTTTTGAAGAAAAGGAAATAATTTCACCAAAAAACATTGGATCTGACGTCACAGATACTGCGGACTTAGAACTATTTATCGCGTGTTTTGACTGTTTCTCAAACTGTCATTCGGTAGCAAAAATTGAGAGCTCCGAATTTACTTTCTTTTTAAAAAACTTTAAAGTATAAACTTCTGAAACTCTTCCTTTTTATGTTAAACAAACATACAACTGTCCTGTGTTACATTTTCTTCATATGCTTCATTGATTTTGTGTCAATTAAAGAAGATATTATTTGAATCCGGAAGTCTGCATATTTTTGTTCTTCAGCACATAATTAATGCTCCAATAATCTATTAATTTTTTCAGCAATATCTCAGTGAGTTCAATTAAGTTTTTCCTGAAGAAGAAATGATATTTCTTTAAAGAAGATGGCACACAAGGTAGGATCTCATTTATATATATCCTTAGAACGATTTTAATTCTTTAGAAACTACATAATGAATTACCTCACAGAAGTTTTATTTAAAATGGATATAACTTACATATAGTAATAAAAAGAATATTTTTCTCTTCGTATCAACATTATGTTACAGAATAGAAATAAAATATGAGGAAAGTTACTGGAAATATAATATTCAGCAACATTTTCCAGAAATGTTTTGTACAAAAATGTTTTTATGTATTCGCATAGTGTTAAGCTCTTTTAAAACTGTAAAATACTATAATGAATATATCTTATATTCAATGAAAATAAGATATATTCATTCACTATATTCATTAAGAAATGAATATATCTCATATAAAGCGATAAAAAATATTTTGCTCTTTGTATCAGTATTATATTACAGAATAGAAATAAAATGTATGGGAACTAACTTTTATACATATAAAACAGAAGTATCTGCGCTTCTGACGTTGGAAACACGAAAATATCTGACACATATGTCAGAAAACAGAAGTTGTAAAACCAGTGCCAGGCACTTAACTAGGTTCATCGCAAAGGACCTCATCAAGTGCATTTCATTTTGAAGATAATATAACACCGCAGCGAATTCACTTCACATACAATATTATATAAAATTTTCCGTAGAAATATGTTTTTACATATTGACATGGTTCAAAGCTGTTTTAAAACTGTAAAATTTGAAGACAATGTAACACCGCAGAGGATTCACTTAACATACAATATTAGATAAAATTTTCCGTAGAAAAATGTTTTTACATATTGACATGGTTTAAAGATGTTTTAAAACTGTAAAATTTTACAGTGACATTAAACCTTTTATGCATTAGCTACCATTATAACGTGCCTTGTTATATTCTCTTCAATCCCTAAGTTTTATTTATGTACTTTCCTTCATTTCAATTATGGATTTATATTGACGAACTGATAAATAAAAAGATTGAACAGCGAAAACTTTGCAAAAATTAAACCGCAGTACATTCACTAAAAACTACATAAAGAATTTACTCAGAAACGTTTTATTTAAAATGAATATATCTTGTACATAGTAATATAAAGAATATTTTCTTCTTCGTATCGGCATTATATTACAGAATAGAAATAAAATATATGAGAAGTAACTGTTATATACATAGATCTATGTTATATAAGAAGAATCTGCGCTTCTGACGTTGGAGACCCGAAAATATCTGACACGTATGCCAAAAACAAGCCAGTGTCGGGCATTTAACTAGATTTTTCGCAAAGGAACACAGCAAGTATATTTCATTTTAAAGATAATGAAACACTGCAGTGGATTCACTCACATACAATATTAAATGACATTTTCCCCACAAAAATCTTTTTACATATTCACTTGGTTTAAAGCTCTTTTTAAACTGTAAAATGTTAAAGTGATATTAATTTTTACATACGTTAGCCACCATTTTATCAAGCTTATTACTTAAATAATAATAATAATAATAATAATAATAATAGTTAATTTTAACAAAACAAAAACGAAATCGAAGTACATTCACTAAAAACTACATATTGAATTTCCTTAAGGAATTTAAAACTTTAAATATTAAAGGGACATTGGATTTATCTATATAAACTGATAACTAAGAAAGTTTGTACAGCGAAAAATATTAACATACATAGAATTATAACTATACATAAAATTGATGATACATGGCGACTAAAAATTTATAGGGATTCAAAATAGTAAATATATATGGACACTCGAAAATACTGCCCCGATTGGTTTAAATAAAAGATGATTTCAACATGGCATCCTAGAATCATTGCCTATCAAGGAATATAATCGAACAAATTACTAATGATAGGATTTAATAGATATAATGAAACTTTTATTGATATCTTATTGATTCGATTTTCATAGATATTTAAATGACACGACAAAATTCTGCAAAGGTTCACTCTATATAAAATTTCAAATCACGTGACTGAGCAGTTTTTTGCACAGTTATATGCGGGCAGACAGACAAGTGGGCGAACCAGACGACGACTATAAGTGGTGCGTAATTATATAAATATGAACGCACCTAAAAAGTTCATCAAGCTTATTACTTAAATAATAATAATAATAAAGTTATTTTTAAAGAAGTAAAAATTAAACTGAATAACATCCACTAAAAACTAAATAATGAATTTCCTCACAGAAGATTTTTTTAAATTAATATACCTTATATATAGTAATAAAAAGAATATTTTTCTCTTCGTATCAATATTATATTACAGAAAAGAAATAAAATATGTGGGAAGTAACTTTTATATGTATAAAAAAGAAGAATCTGCGCTTCTGACGTCGGAAACACGAAAATATCTGACATGTATGCCAGAAAAAGAAGCTGTAAAACCAGTACTAGGCACTTAACTAGATTCTTCGCAGAGGAATGCAGCAAATATATTTCATTTTGAGGATAATGTAACACCACAGCGGATTCACTTAACATATAATATTAAATAACATTTACCGTATAAAAATGTTTTTACATGTTAACATGTTTTAAAGCTGTTTTAAAAATGTAAAATTTTAAAGTAACATTAACTTTTACATATGTTAGCTACTATTATATCATGCCTTGTATACTGTTCATTTCGATATATTACTTTTGCTTATGCCTCTGCTCAAAAAAACAAAAAAAAATCACTTTTATTTGCACTTATTATTATCTATACATAAATTGCTTATTCCGGAACAGCATTTTTTTAGTACATGTACTTATCAAGTGGATTAGGTAATTTTTTACAGTAATGTCAAATGCTAAAAAGATGAAAAGAACACCACTAAAAAGCTTTTTTGACAGAATAAGATTTCACCTCTTAGCCCACAGGCTGTTAAAGCCTGCGAGGTCTATTCGGATAAAGCGCTTCCATAATTAGTTTTTGGGATTTCGTTTATAAAGGGAGACAAATCCTTCGCTTATTTTAATTAAATTGTTTTTTTTTTTTTTTTTTTTTTTTTTTTTGCAGAATTATCAGAAATCATACAAATTTTATATATATGATTAATCTTATAATGCACCTTTATGTTTAGTTTTGAGTGTTCATTAGTTAAATATAAAAGATGGGGAGTGAATGGGGGAAACTCGCCTTAATTAAGGTAAATGTGTTTTTTACAAAGAATTTGCCGATTTGCATCAATTTTAGATATAAGTTCATTCTGATAAGGCGCCTCAATGATTTGTTTTGGAGATTCATTGGTTAAGTATAACGCGGGGATTGGAAGGGCAGCCCCCTTAATTTAGGTGAATGGTATTTTTATGCAGAATTAACCGATTTGCTTCAAATTTTGGATATATTTCTTTCTAAGGCGTCTCCATGACGGTTCTTTTGGTGGTTCTTTTGTTAAGTACAAAAGACGGAAGACGCGATTACCCCGCCTCCTTTTAAATTAGGTAAATGTGTTTTATGGATAATTATATGATTTGCTTCAAACTTTGGGTAGAGATTCTTTCGGATAAAGCGAATCCCTAACAGTTTTGGGGCTTTAATGGTTAAGTTTTAAGGGGGGAACGGAGGATTACCACCCCTAAAGTAGATAAAGAATTTTTAATGCTGATATACATGATTTGCTTTGAGTTTTATCTATAGGTTCAATCTGATAAGGCGTACCACTAATTAATTTTGGGGATTCAATGGTTAAGTATAAAGAAGGAAAGTGGAAAAGCTAATCTTCCTTTCACTTTGTCCTTCAAGGGACATCTTTTTTTAAAAAAAATAAGGCCGGCCATAATGCACAATTAGCGGGAATAGCCTGTGAGCTCAATGCCACCAGTTCAACTGTACAATATTCTTTTCTTCGTTTGTTTGTTTGTGTGTTTTTAATTATGAAAGGTAAATTTGTGTACCTAATTTATTTGTTACATTTAAATTTCTCTGTTATCATCGTCATTTGTTTCACGAATGTGTTAAAAAATTATTAATTAAATAAAGTCTATCTTTTTCTCTTAAATTCCTTAACACGTAAATTAAATTTATTTTGAAAAATCTATTATTATTCACAAAAATGTGTTTGAATTGCTGCTTGAGTTTGCATTTAGAGTATCTACTTTCGCTGTAAAATTATTTGTATTATTTGTATAAACGATATTGCAGCTTTTGCTGTGTAATAAAACTATTAACAAATTGAAGGCGTTTCTTTTTATTAATTTCAGTTGGATGTGCACATTGCCTGCACTTTCTAACAGATTAAGGTCTACAAGAAAAAATAACTTATGGTTTATTTTAGTCGTATTAGAGTAGTTTAAATATAATAAAATATAAAGCATTATTGGAGTGCTCAAGAAAATGGTTACTATTGAATGTGTAATGCCCAGAATTTACAATATGCATAAAGGGTAACTCAAAAGTATTCTGTTATATTATTATGATCTATTAAGGAAAATCGTTTGCGGTTTATAATGATGTTACTCTTTTATAAACATAATTAAATTTATATAAGGTGCACTGAAGTCTGATTTCTGTAGAATTTAGGATGCAAAGCTTTTATCATTCATTAACAGATCACGTTCTCTAAAAAACATTCTTCAATTCGCGGAAATTCTATCCGATTTTTTCTCTTACAAGAGGTAAAATATCCGTCAGTTTTCTTGACGGATTGACGAAGAAATTTTCTAGACGAAGAAAGTTGAGAAGAAGTAAAAGCAACTGACGCAGATTCGAACCAGCCATCACACCGTTATATCATTAGTACGTTAGCACTGAGGTATAGTTGTACCCCGGGGAAATGCTTTGATGTGAATATATTTAATTCAGATGGGTATTGGTTGATCAATTTTTTCTAAAAGCTTTTAATTTTGAAGTTAATTTTCGAAAGATTTAGTCTTTAATGCAATTGTTCCTTGGGTTTTCAAACTATTGTATTAATATAGGGTAAATATATCAATTTTAAATATTCTTACAGTAATTTATAGAGGTAAAATCTGAATTATTTATTTTTATTCAATAAGACTTTTTTTAAATAATTTCAGTTTTTTTCTATCTAATTTTTTTAATTAAAATGTCTTTTTAATGCGTTCATTTAATGTATATTTTAAATGAGAATATTTATTTATAAGCAGCTTTATAAATTCTACTTTGGTTAACATTATTTAACTTATTCAACTTTAAATAATAAATTGTAAGTGCATTTGTATAAAAGAGAAAAGTAACTGTTATTCATCTTTAAATTCAAAATCTTTTTTGTATTTTTAATGGAAAATCTTAATTTATAGATTTTTTGGTTTTTCTTAAAAAAAAATCGAAATTATTATTAATAGACCCAATATACATGCGTGCTAGGAATGAACGAAATCCGTCAATTTTTTTAAGACGTTCGGATAGAATTCACGATTTAAACATGTTTTATAGGAGTACGAAAATTATTTGTTAAAAAATGTAGAAAATTTAGTATATATTGATGAGGTTTTCTGACAATGCAAAACAGTGACGCGTTTTTCTGAATGGCAAAATAACTGATTTTCTGATTTAGGGTCAAAAAGTATTCTTTGTGAATTTGTGTCATGTGACATTACTCCAAGCATGATGAAATTTATATACATTGCTGAGGTTCGCTAAAATATGCATTCTTGTGCAATGCATTTATATTTATATTACAGGAACGCACAAAATATTTCGGATAAAATAAAGTATCCGAAGTGTTTGCTAAAACGGACAATTGATGAAAGTACGTTTTCAGTTATGACATGCATTTAAATTAAGTTTGATGCAAACTATATAGTGTGTATAAATTTTATAAAGAAAAAAGAAATTTAGAGCATTATTGAGAATGAGCGTGAATTGCTTAAAAGTTCTTTTTAATCTGATTTATGCACTTTTAAATTCATTTACAATTAGTATACTTAGAGATGTTTAAAAATACAGTAAACTGTCGACTATTACAATATACTCCCGTAAGGGGACATTGTCCCCTTGCTTCAGCTAATAACGAGCTGTTATTGTGTTAGCTCTAAACACGTCCTGTTTTGTTTTTTATTTTATAGTGATTTTTACGAAGTGAATTACATTAGTTATTTGTTGGCCTTATCTCTAAAAAAAAACATCTAACAGTCAACACATGATCTAAAATTTCCCAAGTAAGTTCTGTAATCTGAAGACTATATATTTATTGGGAAATGCTTTTATTACATAAATTTATAGTGCATTTCATGTACTTTCAATATGTTGTGGAAGATTTTGGATGTGATCACAAGATAATTTATAATTTAAAATATACAGTGCAATAAGTATACCGCGTTATTAACGCCCTCCTTGCAATATTACTCCCCATTATTAGCCACATTGACTATTTTAAATACTGAAACTACATCTGAAGAAGGTTTACTTTCTATTTTATACACGAGAGACTCATTGTTAAGAACCAAAAAGGATAAAGAGAAATATGTGTGTCTTAAATGCTGCTAATTTTTTCATGTCAGAAGAATAAAATATCGAATTATTATTACTGCATCCTGTTATTGCAATTAATAGCAAGTAAGAGAAATTTGTCAATTTCTAAGTAGATAATAACGCGAAATAGTGATGATCAAGAAATCACCCCATTACATTTCATGAATACATATCTGTTAAAATTTTCTTTCTAGTAATCACAGTCAATAAGCTGCTTTATTAAATTCTATATATGCTTGAAAACAACTCTAAATGTAAGCCATAAAAGTTGGCAGAATCTAAACGTGACGTAATTACCCCAGGATATCTTATATGGAGCTGAACAAAGGAATAGAAATACATTTTAAGCTGTAGGTGGTAATTGTAGATATTTGGTTTTCAAAAGTATCATATGTTTTCTTAAATATTAATTTGGGCATCTTATCCATTTATTAGACTGCGAATTGTTGGAAAGGGTTTCATAATATGTGCTTGACAGACGATTTTTCTTTGTTTTTAAGGTATATTTATAAACGGGGAATTTTTTTCAATTCTGAGAGTGTTAGAAGGTGTTTTTTAATTTGTGCTTGACTTATGATTTTTCTTTCCTGTTTGATTGTTCCTTACGTATATTTTGAGTGAATGTGTAAATCTTTGCGCTTATGTTATAGGAATAAAAAATTAAAATGTCTTCTTAAAGGATCACCTAAAGCCTTTCGAAATATCTGAGTCTTTCTTCATTAGGAGGAAAGAGGATGTTCTTCTATTATGAAAGCAGCAACAAGACTGATATCAACGTTAAAAGTAAGAAAACAGGCAGAAAAAATAACCTATAAAAAGTAACCGACAGCCTATAGTAAAGAAACAGCAGCAACGCACGGAAGAATATAGCCAAAATAAAAGAAAGCAGAATAGAAGAGTAATTATTAAAATGAATTATAATAAAAGAAAAACACACACATACATCAAAATATGGATACACATGAAATAAAATGAAATATAAATAAAACAAATAAAAAAAGTAAAAAATGAAAACAAAAACAAAATAAAAAATAAATATTAAATATTAAATTAATAGAATAAAAAATTAAAACTAATTTAAATACTCACATACTCATATACTCATCAGCGTACTATAGGGCCATGTGGAAAGTCATTTCCGTTTGGGAAAATCAATTCGTACCGGAAAATTTTGTCCATTAATATTTAAATATTAGATATCGAAAATAATATCTAATAATTCAATAACAGAATTTTCCGGTACGAATTGATTTTGCCAAATGAAAGGACTTTCCGAAAAACCCAATACATAAATAAAAACAGTATTAAATATACAGAAAATATATACACCCAGCGTTTCAGACTCATATTTTATCAAATCAACAAGTTTCTTAAACTCTATGGAGCTTATGTGCTCCACAACACAGTTCCTTTCACAAAAATTAAATTATAATTTAGCATTAATTAAACAATGATTAATACAAAAAATTAATTAAATGGTAGAACTGAAAAGAATTTTCTAATCTCAAAGAGAGTTTCGGAATTTAACTTATCATTAAGAATAACTTCATGATTAAGATAAATAGCTAAAAGTTTCAAAAAAGTTTCTTTCACAGTATTACAAGTCTATTATCAATATAATACTTTAATGGAAATTACCTATTTTTAATGCGTTCAAAATAAACTTTAACTTAAGAAAAATATTGATGACAATCTTTAATATTATGTATTGTCCCAATTTTTTTTTTTTTTTTTTTTTTTTTTTTTTTTTTTTTTGTTCTGTATTGATAAAATCGTGCTTTTGAGCATAAAAAGTAATATCGTACTAAAAAACAGCAAAGGTATATTGCATTTTTTTCTTAAGAAAAAAAAATAAGCCTTAAAATTGTGTAATATTTTCCAGCCAGTGCAAAGATAAAATGTAAATCCATTTGGAGTTTCTAAAAATAGGTATACTATTTCAGAACAGAAATAGACAAATACACATATTTAACTATTCTTATAAAATTGTATTTACATCATATTTATTGGTTACATGCTGTAGAACTCTGTGAAATAAATTATGTTTATCATTCATAAACATAGAATTTACAATTTAGTGCAGATATATAATAAAAAATATTCAAAAGAGCATCCACGTAACAAGTATATCTATATACAAAATTTAAATGATTACTTTAAAATGTTTCATGTATTTTATATTGTAATACAATCAAAATTCCTTTTTTTAAGAAAATATTAAAAAGAAAACATGTGAACTTTTTTATAAACATTCTTCTGGCATACACTGTAAAAAAAAAGTGTCGATCTACTAAAAAAACTTTAGTGATCCTTGTAATTATTAAAAAATTTTTAGTAATCTTAATCGGTTACAAGAAAATCTGTAAGAATTACTAGAAAAAAGTTAGCAACGAATAGAGTTAATAATTTTATATTTTTAATAGAAATTACTAAAACTCACTTGGTGTGGCCTTGATAGCATAGTGGTTATAGTAACGGACTCCAGGCTAAACGGTCCCGGGTTCGATACTGGCCACTGCCAAATATGCCCCGAATGTATGCAGTGTAAGTACTCGTTAATAAAGAGATTATGAATATCCTGACGGAGCAGTAGCAATGTTTGGTGCTGCCATCTATTGCGGTTTTGCCGAAAATCTTCCGCTCCAGAAGTCAGGAAGCTACTGCCCTTCGAGCCTACGTAATGTTTATTAAAAATAATTTTGGAGCTATTACTAAAATTTGCTTGGTGGCTCATACTAAAAATTTTTAAGTTAGTTATACAAAAAATTCTTTTGTTCAGTTTACAAAAGAAATGCTTGTTTCGCTTGCAAAAAAAAAGTTTGTAATGGTTACTAAAAAATTCTGTGGAATACAAATTTACTAAAAAATTTTTAGTAACCTCTTTTTTAGTAATCTTTAGTAACCTTACGCGGGAATTTTTTTTTACAGTGTATTCCGGGAATAAAGGGTAGCTTATCACATTTTATCAGCTTTACGCCTTTTTAAAGAATTCGATGTATTTTATTCTAAGACATAAACTTTAATGAGGAAATTAAATGATAAAAGATAACTCGTTTTCATCGATATTGAATCTGATCATTGAATTTGAATGGCATTGATTTTAAAATAGACAATCAATCATAATTAGACCTCTTTTATGGTGACATACTATATATAAATTTGCTGTTTAATCACTGAAAAAAAAGAAGCATTGAAGGTACATTGACATACTCATATCGAATTGGGTATCTTTGCATAAAAAATGAATGCATGCTTTTCAATTTTGTATTATGACACGTTATCAAACATAAATAAAACGATAATTTTGTACTCTATACTGGTTTATTTAATTCATGAAGTTTAAAAGATGTTAATTAATGTAAACATTAATTATGCACAGTATGTTAAAATAATTTATAAGTATTTATAAATAAGTCTCTTGTCATAAAAATATTCGATTTGGATCTCTTGATATTTGTATACGAATAATATTGCTGTTTTTTTTTTAAATATAAATATTCAATTAAACGTTTCTTCATTATAATTTACGCGGGAAATAAATGTCAGTATATTTTTACTTTAATTTGTAAGTTCAGGGGAGCGGTACATGAAAATTCATATTTGGATACAACCATGTAATTAGCAAGATTGAATTTCCACGCCAAGCGTAGCAAATGTGGTGCGTTCTTACTATAACGAACTTTTAAAAATATTCAGAGTTTGCTGTTTTAGTGCATCGTATTACAGCTGAAATCTTCTGTGTGCCCCTGTAAACACTATCTCATTTCTATTACACAGGAAGTAACTTGTAGTAAACTTCAGAAACGTATACCAATTTCACAAAATGTGAAATAGATTAATATAATTCAAACGCGCCCCAAACTTTTTTTCCGTCTCATACCATTATGCAATGGAATACTTTTTTGGGGCCCCGTAAAATAATAACAAATATTTTTTGCACCACAGATTGTACATAATGTATATTATAGTATTTTTTCATAGATGAATATCTATTTTATTACGTTCAAAAGAGCGTAACAGCTTAAAATGCATTTGAAACTTTTCTTTTCATTGGCCATAATATAAAATAATTCTTTCGATTGCTTCTATAAGTAAACTATACATTCGATTTTCATGAAATTTGAAACGGCTTGATAAACTTGTGCACAATTGTATGTTTTAAACTTCAAGCGATTCGGTTGATTAGTTTACTTTCAGTTATATTCTGACATACGGACAGATTGAACGACGACTACAGGTGTTACGCATTTAGATAATTGCGAACGCACTTAAAAATGAGTACATGTGTAAAATAATTTTTTGTGCTTTTGGATCGTAGCTATTTTGAGTATGTGACGTATTTAAATTGGAATACTTTTTACTAAGTTTTCAAAACCCATTTTTTATGATCGAAATCGAAGGAAATATTTTTTTTTTCAAAAAACCATATATTCATTTGTAACTTTTAAACAGCAGTTTATTATTCTGTGAAACATATAGCAATAATTCAAGTATAACTACAAAATAATGAATGAATTTCGAAAGAAAAATCTTTCTCAGGAAAATTTAAGAATATTTCGCATTCAAAGTATCTTAAATGTAAAACATGCATTTCGAATTTTTGGATGATGGATTATCTAACATTCTTTGCCAAGTTTCATACGTTTTTAAACATGCATAGAGAAATTCTTTCACTTTTTGGATATAGTTAAAGTACATTGAATTCCTTGAATATCTCGGAAACAACTCATTAATCGTCTAAAAATGTTTATTTTAAAGAAACGTATTTTTAAACTACATATTGATAAAACAATGTCTTCTACTTAAACAATGCAGAATTGGTATAAATTTACATCATGTCATATTTTCTTGTGAAATTACAGAACGTAAAAGTTTTCTCATTGATTATTATTTTATTTTTTTAATCTACACTATTAAAAATATATCCGTGAATTCAAGGTAAAACTACTGGCAGCAAAGGTGCGAGATTTTTCCCGTTTTGAAAAATAAAAAAAGGGGAAACTCCATTTTATGAAATTATAACTTTCCATTATAAAGTTGGTATTACAATTATTGATACTACTAGGTTATATCGTCGCCCAAAAAACTATCGCCAAAGTATAAGATTAAATGCCAATAATGTCAGATTCACTTAACAAAACACGTTACTCGTCATCAAATGATTTATATTTCGTTGTTTTATTTGTATTGTTATTAATATTACACTAATTTAATTGTTCTTTTGTTATTTAAGATAAAAATCATGTCAATTTGTATAATTTGGCGAATAGTAGGCGATTTATATAATTTGGCGAAATTGGTCGACTGGATAACCGAGTAGTACCCAATTATTTAATAGTGTCATCTGTATCAAACCGTTTAGAAGCATCTGGATTTGTTGACCGAAGAAAAAAATAACGCCGTCGGGGCTGACGACATTAGGTGTGGGAGTCCGTTGTTTCTCTAGCTGTCACGCTATTGGATCTTCGAATGGATGTAATTCTAAAGTCATATAGTGGATCCTACAGTGCGTTTATATTTTTATAAGGTCAATTGTAATTTTATTGATGCTGTTATATATCTTGCAATATGTCATCTTGTGGCTTTACAATAAACTCTAGAGAGCAGTGTTCTTTTATCTCCAAAAACTTGAATCCGTTGGGTGCCGGGCCACCATGAATGAATGATGCCACCTCAATGAAAAAGCCAATCGTATTGCTAAAGAAATGACAAACTCTGACATCATGTTGCACTGGATATTACCTGAAGATCTCATACATTTTCACCGACAAAAAATCTTCCTAGATTTTAACCCTCTCACTGACAAGCCCGTCAATAGACGTTCCCTAAGCTCCAGGTTTCACTGTAATGCAAGCAATAATTAAAATGATATAACTCAGTTGATTTAATGGATTTTTAATACATTGTGCAATGATTAACACACTCAAGGATAACATTCATATTCGTAAATAAGATTTTTCTATAATAGTGAAAGAATCGTATTTTTTTAGCAATTAAAGCAAAATGCTGAGAAAACAACATTACAATTTTGCCATTTTGCAAGACTGTCAGAGGGTTTTAACGAGCAGTATCGAGTAAGCAAATACATCGATTTCCATGGTGACATCCCTTCAGTTAAGATATCTTACTCCTGGGCTTCCTGCCGTCGTGATGATGTGCTGATCACTCGTCTTCTAAGTGGAATGCTGATCACCCCAGCTCTTCTCCGCCGCTTTGAGCTGACTAATGATGATACTTGCCATGCTTGTCTGATAGTCTGACTCCTTGGAACATATGCTTTTCGCCTGCATTCGTTATCGCCCTCACAGGGCCGCATGTTGGGATTCAACTATCATGAATCAAAGCTGTTTTCTATCTTTTAAAGACTTTCTGTCTAAATTCTGCCAATCTAAAGATTTTCAGTTGTCTACTCTCAAATTTCTAGAAAGTATCGATCGTTTTTAATCTCTCTAATGGGACATTTATGATTTGGGTCCTGCTTTTTAGATCAGTCGAGAAAACAGCCCTACCGCTAAAGGTCTGAAAGGTTTAAACGTCAAACGTCAAATCTTGCAAGTTTAATTAATAAGGCCAATTTATTATTATGATTTTCTTGTTTTTAATTAATAATTAACATGGTTTGATATAATTTATTAGAGAATCTCTCTTTACTCAATGAAGGATTAGAATATGATTCGGTTAAATTTGTTACTCAAAAATTTCCAGATATCAGCACAGTTGGAATTTTGTAGCATGACATATATATCCTAGAAATAAGCCAGCATTCTTTTTTTTTTCATTTCTGTGCAACAACATGTCAATTTTGCAAATAATGAAAATAAATTTTCGATCGAAAACAGAGTATCTCCGTTATCTATTGGACTTTTTCTAAAAAAAGGGAAAGTCTAGGGAAAATATATGTGAATTTCAGGTTTTTTTTTTTAACAGTGTGCCTCATTCTTTAAAAATATGTCCGTGAGTAAAGTTGATGTGATACTGGAGATGGCAACAACTGATCAACTAATTTCACTTTTACTGCAATTTATTTAATTTCTATACTATTCAAAGTCTTTATTCTTATCAACTTCTGAGATATTTGAATTTTTAAAATTTCGAATGGCTAACAGAAAATTAAAATATATGTAGCAGTTTAAAATGCATGTAATCAAACTACGCACTTAAAGGGTTATATATCTTTTAAAATACTTAGAAGTTTAAAAAAATGACCAATTTTGTCACTTTATATCTCAAAAAGTACACATTACAGAAATATAGTTTTTTCAAAATGTAATCTCAATTTTCAATTTAATTTAAAAAAATAATTTTAATAAAATCAATATAATATTAAAACTTCAACTTCCAGCACCCGCGTTTGAATTAAGAATCTTCTGTTTACTAGCGTGATGCTTTATATCCGAGCTATGATGTCTACATGAAAAACGTTGAAATTAAGCCTCTCTTTTAAAATTTAAATTACAAAAATGAACGAGTGACATTGCAAAAATTAATTTAACTAAAATTTAAAAAAAAAAAAATTCTGATTTGTCCTGTGGCACGAGATATTTTGTTGTAAGTACACAAAGTTTGAAGTATCTGAATTATGCACTTTTTGTGTACTAACTCTGTGGCGGACAGACAAACACGGGAATGAGACGAATAGGGTTTGGTCAGATGAACGAATGCGTAAAAATGGACAGTTTTTAATACTTTCATTAATATTACGAAAATATTTTATAAATCCACTTCTATCCAAATTTTATCATCCAGACGATCGAATTTCTCATAACTCTTAGCAAAAATTTTTTTAATGCATATTCTATTAAAATATTAAAAGTTTCAGATTACGATCAGAAGTTTTATAACGCAAAAACCTTCTTTTAATTTAGCTTATATCCAAGAAAATATTTCTATAGGGAACACATAAAACACCCAAATATTACTTTCTTCCAAACAATCAACAAATTCCAACATAGAATAAAAAATTTTAAGAAAGGAAACATTTAAAAAATAATAATAATAAAAGTTTTAGCTAAATTTTCTTGAAAAAGAGAATATTACGGCGTTATTTGATATTTTACTCTCCGCTGAAATGTTTTATTTAAAATCGTAATTCACTCATTATTTCAAGGCTTTTTAAGAAAGGGAGGATTTTCTTTTATGTGAATAAACGCGAAAAATAAAAATGTAAAAGCAGTTTTAATGGGACGTTTGCGAATACCTTAGCAATGTGGGTTTTAGAACACCTACGTAAAGAAAGATTAAGTATATTTAAAATATATTGCAATTTTACTGCTATTTAAAAATTTATAACTTTTCCTTTTTTTATTGCATTTTAAATAAAGTTTAATTTTAAAATTTTTGTTATACACAGAATAAAATAAGACCTAAAACAGGTAGAAAAATAACCGCGAATTGGATAGAAAGATTGTTATATATGAGATTTCTGAATTTGGGTTCAATGCCTGTTTTGGTATTACATATATTCA
The DNA here is from genome assembly GCA_964019185.1 of Maratus speculifer. Taxonomy (NCBI): domain Eukaryota; kingdom Metazoa; phylum Arthropoda; class Arachnida; order Araneae; family Salticidae; genus Maratus; species Maratus speculifer. The sequence continues at coordinate 186,525,899 of OZ025290.1, forward strand.
TTTTCGGGATTGTTTAATACCCATTTTGGATACATAATATAAACATCCCAAAATGAGTAATTAATAGTACTTCAAATGGATACTCAATGGTAACTAAAACAGGAAATAAACCCACTTCATACTTAAGAATCTTTCTATCGAATCCGGGTATTTTCTGCCCGCTTTAGGTCTTATTTTTTTACTGTGTATAGTATTAATATACATGTCTGCATGATTTTGCTTAGCACTAAGGGAAATCCAGGTACCTAATTATTATCATTAACTCCTTCACACTTTAATTATTTTGATACAACAAAAGTACCACTTTTTCCGTACAAAAATATCTGCGGTGTATAATTGAAAAATATCTGTCAGTTAATAAAGGGAAAGTAAGAGTTAATGGTGGTAAATTAATGGTGTTCAAAAGGTTTTAGTATATACGTAAGCAAACATATTATCCGAGTGATGCTCATCAAAAATTATGAAGGGGTTAACAAAACTGAAACACTTAATTATTTTAAGGTAAGTCATTGATTTAAAAGTACTCAACACAAAATTCAGTATGTAAACGAGGTCAAAAATGCTGTGCAAGTGATCAATCTATACAGAATTAATAATACAATGCAATCAACTTTTTAAACGTTTCAAAGCAAAATTTCAATTAATGGCAGCTAATATGCATTAGCATAAATATTACTTAAGTTTTACATACATCAAACTTGCATTTTAAAAAACAAAATAACTATTGGATAAAATCGAACTTACACTAACTCATTCCTAATAAACGTACAAATAACTTCTATATAGATTACAAAAATATAATAGTGGTTGTGATAAGCATGTAATATGGAATACAGAAAAACGGCTTAGTCCTACTAAGATACTTAAAGAAACAGAAATAAACACGTGCAAATCACCTTTTAAATTTCTTAACTGACAACATTTATATAGTAGCTTCCTGAAAATAAAAAATCATAAAGTCATGATCGCAATGAATAACACATAATTACCAGATGTTTTATAAATACGATCCAACTTTTTTCATTAAAAAGTGTAGTAGTTAATTTAAATTATAATCCGTTATCAGATTATTTTCCTATAGTCATACTTAATGTCAATGTTAATTGTAGGAAATTACTTGAGCAGATAAATCGACAATCATGTACAGTTTTATAACTTTAACATTTGTTCTTCAAAATTCAAAATAAATGGCACTAGAGTATCTTTGGTTAAAATTCATCTTTATTGTAACTTAACAGTTCAATAAGAATCTGTAACATTTCGCACATTTTTAAAGCACAAAATTCAAGTGTAGGAAATTCGACTGTTCAAACGGAATGCATTTCATTTGCTATGCAACTTTCTTTATTCCAAAGGTTCGTATGGTCATCAACAAAGAAAAGGAAGGTAATAATCATGTCTCCTACGTGAAACTCTGCTCTTTTACACTGCTACAAAATATTGACAAACAGACAAACTAACTGCCTTCTTCTTCTTCTCTTGATATATGTATACACATATTTTTATTTATAATTGAGCCTGAAACCGAACGATAGTACACTGCAAAAAAATTTTCCGTTAAAAAACTGAAATAGTACTAGTAATCTAGACGCCAGTATTATTTCCGTTTTTTAACAGGAAAAAAATTCCGTTTTTCCCAGAAATATTTCTTTTTTTTTTTCATATTTTATTATATAATAATTTTTGCTTGAAAGCCAAAAAAAGAATTTTCAAAGACAAACTGGCATCTTTATGATTTTTATTCTTTAGACAGAGACACATCAGGTCACATACATTTAATTTATACAACAGTGGAGAAATGCCACTTACCCTCGATAGGGATCGAACCAGGCACCTGTTCTATGGCAACCTACAGTAGTGTAATACCATTACGCGGCAGTTATACATGCAGAGCTTGCAAAAATCTTTACTTATTTCGAATGATTTTATAAAGCAAAGGCTTTATGTTGAACTCGGCATTAATTTTTGTAGAGAATTATTTTCAATTGAGTATACAGTTCTAAATGTTTAACATATTTTATTTCCATAGTTTCGAATATTTAGTTTTTAATTTCAGTTCTATAAAAAATAAATTTTAGGCTTTAAAATATTACACGTATTAAGAGTTGAATGAAGTAAAAAGTTCTGTTTTTCATTTTAAGGTTGGTTGGTTGTATGTGATTTTATGGCGCAATGTCCCTTTGGGCACATGCTGCGCCAAGATAAAGACAAAATGAAAACAGAAGGTTTTTAAAATCTAACATCAATGAGATGTATAGTAATAAAAAAAACAATTAAAAGAGGACAAAACCATAAAAAACCCTAAGTCACAAAAATTTTGAAGTGGTTAATAAATGATAAAGTAAGAACAATGAATAAGATGAGTGAATATTAGATAAAAACAAAATTTAAAATAAAATAATGCAATGTCATGATACCATTAAAATCAGTTAATGTGGGCAAAACAGAAAACTTAAATGAAATATAACAAGTTAAAAACTGTACTATTAAAACAAAGCTGAGACCCTAGATTATGAACTGTTGAAATGTATAGTTGAAATAATTTGTTAAAATATAAACAATGCATAAGATGCACAAAAAATACATAAAAACAATTTAAATATTGCAGAATTTAATAAAAAGAATATTGCCCAGTTAAACTGATGGCATTGAGCTCTCAGGCTACGCATACTAATTGTACATTGCAGCCTTGTATTTTCATTAATTCCGTTTGTAAAAAAAATTAAGAAGGGGAAACAGCTCTCCCCTTTCTCCTATTTTATACTTAATCATTGAACCTCCTAAACTATCAAGGACATGCTTTATCATATAAAAAATCTATATCCAAAATTCAGAGCAAATCGGACAATTCTTAATAAAAACCCATTTAGCATTCATATAATTTAAGAGGAGTTATTCCCCTCTTTTATACTTAACCATTAAACTTCCAAAACTATTCAGAGATTTGAACGAAATCTGACAATTCTGCTAGAAAAATCCATTCATACAAGTTAAGGGAAGGGGCATTAGAACCCCCGTTCCCTCAGTTTATACTTATTCAATGAACACCTAATAAAAGCCACGGACTCGCCTAATCAGAATGATCCTATATCTAAATTTTGAACGAAAACTGTTAATTCTGCATGAAAATCCCGTTTATATCAAATAAGGGGAGGGACATGAGCCCCTCTTTCCCCCTGTTTCTACTTATTCAATGAACACCTAATAACAGCCACGGTCTCGCCTCATCAGAATGATCCTATATCTAAATTTTGAACGAAAATTGTTAATTCTGCATGAACATCCCATTTATATCAATTAAGGGGAGGGGCATGAGTCCCCCGTTCCCCCTGTTTATACTTATTCAATGAACACCTAATAACAGCCACGGACTCGCCTCATCAGAATGTTCCTATATCTAAATTTTGAACGAAAACTGTTAATTCTGCATGAAAATCCTGTTTATATCAATTAAGGGAGGGGCCTGAGCCCCCCGTTCTCCCTCTTATACATATCGAATGAACTCCAAAAACTAATCAGGGAAGCGCCTTATCAGGATATGCCTATATACAAAATTTCAAGTGGATCTGATATTTTTATCATGAGTTATCGCGTTATGCACGAACGCACGTACATACAGAACGGACGGGCACATAAGCTCTCAGGCTATGATAGCCTGTGAGCTAAAAAGGTAAAATCAGTTCGGCGTATATTCTTCATAAACAATATTCTCGTCTCCTCCACTCGAGTCGAAAGAGGCCGACTCCACCGCCTCCTCCACATACGTGTTCTTGTGTTTTGGATCTTTTAAATTGGTACCAGATAAGCTATGACATGATTTCCTGTCTTTACTCTTCACAGTTTGCCACCGTGAAGAGCCCCGAATAGTCTTGTTTTCCTTAGTCTCTTGAATTGTCCTCACTGCCTGACTAGCATCAGATTTATGGAAATTTGATGCAGATGAAACATGATTTTTTACAGTCTGTTTGGTTAACTTTTTTAATTGGCTTGATGATTTCTGTGGCTGACTAGTTAGATATTTAATTTTTACAGGTTCTAATGAAGATTTCCAAAGCACTAATTTTGGAAAAACTCTTGTGTCTGCAGTGGAGTGTATATCACGGGTCTTTTTCTCTATAGTGCTAGATGTTTTATCAGGTGAACAGTTAGGTGGAAAGGAAGATTCAGTCTGAGTACTAATGTGTCTTACAGGTTTAGATTGTTGCTTGAGTAAACTAGAGTAAGTAACACCGACAGATGGGGTTCTAGATTCGACAAGTTTGCGGGCTTCAGGGTAAGGAAGTTTTTGGGTTGTTTTGATAGTAATGATCTCTTTTTCACGGGTCCAAATAGGACAGAAGCGAAAGTATGATGCATGATCACCTTTACAATTTGCGCAGCGTTCAGGTTTTTCACAAGTTTTACTGTTGTGGCAAACTTCTGCACAATATGCACAAGTAACAGTGCCACGACTGGTAGTATTGGTATGGACATAAAGCTGGCATTTAAAACAACGTATGGAATTAGGGATATAAGGTCGTATTGAACAATTTAAATAACCGTCTTTAATTCTAGTAGGTAAAATATGGCTATTGAAGGTTAGTAATATATGTTTAGTAGGAATTATATGCCCATTCCTACGGATAGTGGTGCGGCGGATATCTATGATATTTTGATCCTTTAAGTTAGTTAGAAGTTCTTCTTTTGTGGAAAATAACAAATCTGGTTCGGATATTACACCTGGGCAAGAATTTAAAGTTTGATGTGCTTTAACAAAAACAGAGAAGGTGCCTATTATGTTACTATTGGACAGAAATTGTGACTGGTTGGCTGTAGGAACTTGAACAGTAGATCCCCAGACTGTAATTTTTTTAGAGAGTGACCATCCCCTAAGACAAATTGAAATGTTTTTGCAATGAGAAATGGCGAGGTTTTTTTTTTTGAACGAACTCTCTGAGAAGCTATCATTGCGTTTAATTCCGAAAAATCGAGTGTATGATGAATTCTGCACAGTTTGTTGCTCTCCAGGAGGGAGAGAAGTGGAAGGAAGTGAAGTTTTTCCATCCGCGTTAGAAAAATACAATTCAAACCCCAGCCGCATTACCCACTACCGAGCCCATCAAGGGGATGCACATTCGTACACCAGTGCTAACCAGGGCCCATACGGTCACAAGACATTCCTATGCCAGTCTCCACCCTTAACGAGATAGCTAGTAAATGCTCGCTCTCTTGATCCCTAAAGCCAGTGACAGAAGTCAGCTGACCAGCCGATTGGTGCATAAGGGACCAATATGCACCTCCCGTCTACCTGAAGCAGAGGAAAAAGCAGTGTGTTGGTCTCCCTCAACTGCAAGGATCACCCTTTCCAGGGACACGGGTCGCCATGCACGACCAACACGTGGGTGGTTTACAATTCCCCATCAGTCGATATACAGGATGATATCGGCTGATGCGGAACTGCCCTCACCTCCGAAAAGGAAACCACAGTGAGAGTGCAACAAAGATAAAAGGAAGACCAGAAGAGTAAGAGGAAAATGAAAGGAGAAAGATCAGTCAGGTACTTGGGGTTGTGAAGCCCGTGAATACCTAAAAATGTATCCCCTGGGGGTTCTTCATTTTAAGGATATTTTTTAAAGTTTATTGTAATAATATTCATATTTATTTACTTATTTGTTTTTGAAAGGATACTAACATTTAAAAGAAACATCTATTTTAACAAAGTATTTGTAAGACGATCTATTTTAATCTCAATAAAGATAGTTATTACGGGTTATTAAATTAAATTTCCTTTATCGTTTTTTATAAATTAGATAATCGGCAACATTATGATAATTTCTTTAATATATTTCAGATGTTTTAAATTTTATGTGCGGATTTCTTAAAGTGTAATGATTAAAAAATATATTAAAATTAAAAGTAGAAATATTTTCCATTTTAAAATATCCGACGCGCTTTTTTTAAATATGCTATAAATGAGTTAAACATTATTTAAAAATCATAATGGAAATAAATTAACTGAAAATAAACTAACTAATCTCAAAATTAAAAAGAATTAATAAAATTTTATTATTTTTTTAATTTTATTTAATATTGCAAAAATATGTTAGCTTTATATTATTAAAACAATAAATAAAGAAAATAAATAAAGAAAGAAAATTATTATAGAAAGTTGTTCATAAAACAACTCTATAATGTTTTTATATCCGAGATATAGATGGCGACACTAGAGTTATTTATGGAATTTACGCCGTTTTAATACAGAACTTCTCTGTTTCCAGAAAATTTATGGAAAACCTACTGTAATTATAATCTTAAAATATCAATAACGGAAGTTCTACTGTTTTTTCGGAAAAATAAAACTATTCCGTAGAATTTTACGGAAAAATTTGTGTATATAAACGGATATTTTTTAAAGTGTAAAACAGTTAAATCTGAGACTGTATTAACTCTAGAAAACATATTAACCGCTGCGAGTCATTCCAAAATAAAATCTATAAAGTAAATTCTTACCTTTAATTATTTTGTTCGACCCTGTTGCTCTCTATTTGAGTTATTTTTGAAACTGTACTGTATCCACATATTTATATTCTGCAGCGATAGATCTTTTCATGCATTTTAATGTACAGGGTGATCCCAAATATAATTATTTTTCGTTGCTTTTTTCGGCGGCCTCCCAATTATCTTCCTTGTGAAATGGATGTTGATAAATATGAGTTCAAGCATACTCTTTATAATCCTGAAGTTCCTGAAGAATCTAATGAGTATATTTTTAAATATCCGACAAAATATCTAAAATTGAAAGTCTCCGGTCATTAACAGCAATGTCGTATATATATAGATATAGAGAAGAGAGAGAGAGCTATGCCAAACTCAATTATACAAGGTAAAATATTTATCTCCATTATGCTTCAGGTAAAATATATATCTCTTATGCTTCCATTTTTAAGAAACTATTTAACCTATAAAATGGTGTGATTTAAATTGGTATAACTAGTGTAACATTACAAATTAGTGTTGCGTAACACATGTTATATCGGTTAAATTACTCAATAAAATGGAGGGGAGCACAGATGCTACAAATTTTATGGAATAACTATACATAATTATTTAATCGTATATTTTTTTATATCTATTAATTTTTAATGACTTTTTTTTTCAAACAATTGCTAAAAAATGTGTTTTAAGTATTTTAAGAAAAGATTTATGAAAACGTTTTTTAAAGAAATGTTATATTTTGTTTACAATTCATTCGATAAATAAAATTATATGTAGTATAACTTTTTTTATTGTGTATACGCCAAACAAACAAAAAAAAAAAACATGAAGGAAAAACTACATTAATTTTGATGTAATAAAAGCTCAATTAATTCTGCAAAAACAAAAGAATATAAGTATGTGGGATGATTATTGATAATGTCTTTATCTTCTTGGTATCACTTTCCTAAGTTACATTTCGTAAAACATGAATGCTTTCCTTTTAAGTTAATAATTAACGTTTCTGAAAAGACTCTTTTATAATGCGAGTTCCACTTTCAAAAGAACTTCTCCGTTTCAGAAAAAGCCATTTTATATCGATTATTGAGTAGGAGAATGTTCTGTGGGGTTGTTTTACTGTTATAAAGGGAAATAAAAGCCTTAATTATAATGAAAGTACACTTCAGAACAAATTAATTTTCTTATTAAAATAACTATCAGTAGATTGGGTAAGATAGAGCATAGTTAAGAAATTATCTCAAGTGGTTATTTGATTTCAATTTTTACTAATTAAATCATGAATTTAAGCAAATCTAATCAGAATATGCTGTAAAGAACGATGACTAAGTGCCTGTATACTCCAATAAAAAAATCTGAAGAAGAAAATCTTTAAAATAATATGCAGGAATTCTGTAGGCTATTGGCTTATTTTTTTTTTAAATCTCCAGATATTTTAAGATAAAACTAAATCTACAATATTTCAAATGAAAATCAAATTTCAATTGCTTAAAAGGTGCAAATGCCAACCTAGTGAAAAAGATTCCATGCCGGGACTCGAACCCGGGCCATCAGTATAGCGCACTGACGTTCTACCGACTAAAACAGCATAGAACTGTGTCCCGCCTGGAGTTTCTCACTATTACATGTTGGCAAGACTACAAACATGGCACAAGATGGAATATTTTTCCGTGACAACCGACCTGGGGCAAACACGAAACTCTTATAAATCCTGCATCGAATGAGTATATTAATATTTGTAAATTTTTCCAGACAGAGAATATTCGCCCTGCATACAATATTTCAAATGGAAATGGAAAATCAAATTTTAGTGCTTAAAAGGCGCAAATGCACACTTATTGAGAAAGTTTTCATTCCGAAACTCGAATCCTGGCCATTAGTTTAGCGCATTGACATATTATTCGGCTGGGTTTGAAGCTGAGTTTATATTGTTCCGTGTGGTTTAGTCGGTAGAACGTCAGTGTGCAATACAGATAACCCAGGTTCGAGGACCCAGCATGGAATCTTTTTTCACTATGTTGGCATTTGCGCCTTTTAAGAAATAAAAAATTTGATTTTTATTTGAAATATTGTATGCAAAACGAATATTCTCTGTCTGGAAAATTTCCAAGCATTAATATTAATCAACAATGCTTCTTCAGATTTCTGTAGAATATCTGTTGAAAGTAGCGATTTCTTCAGATAATTTTAAAATTATTTTTAGTGGGATAGATATCAATTCTTGCCATGTAACATTTTCCGAAAAAAAGTGATCTGGGTAGGTTTTCAACAAAAGCTACCAATTTATATAAAATTTTATTAGAAAAAAGCACGGTTAAACCGACTTTTTGGTTAAATTAACATACTGTTAAATCACAGTTTTTATGGAATTCCTTTTTTTCAGTGTTTATCAACGTCCGACTGTGTCTTGTTTCGAAAGCGTACTTAATTAATAAGCTGGATATATTTGATTAGTCATTGTACTCCTTTATTTGTAGGAAAGTACTGAGATCGCCTGTTGCAATGTCACTAGCCTCTGCAATACCTATATACCCTAATGGCGAACGATGACTGCTACCTTGCGATTTTAAACAGACCTTCAACAAATTGAAAAACAACGAGTGCCTTTTGGAAGACCATTTTATGTATTTGAATAACCTAAACTAATGTAGCAATACTGTACGAATTGTGGATTATTATTAAATGGTTTATTGTTATAAACTGTGCTAATTTATATGATGATAGACTGTATACTCGTAGAGAAATTAAGTTATACGTTACTGAGGTAAATTAGAATTGACTTCCTGTATCAAAAAAAGTAGATATTATTTACAGGGTCTCAAAAAAATCGGCTACTATACTGTATCCGAAGTATTGTATACTATTACACCATGAATATTTTTAGAACTTTGTTATTGTACGAACGCACCTCATTTGTTACACTTGACATGCGATTTCCAACTTATTTAAATTATTTACAAATTTTCATTACTCCATTAAGCAAATACATTTTATTTCGATTAACTGAAAGCCATAATATTTGTAATAATTTTTGTCAAATCAATGTTTAATTTTTAAATATTTAAAACAAATTTGTTTTGTTTTCATATAAAAATTCGATCAAAGTATAAGAATAAATCCTCTGTCTTGCAAAAAAAAAAAAAAATTAACAAAATATTTACTTCTTTGAAATTTAAGCTAATTAATGCATATATTTCGTCCATTAAATATCTTCTTTTTTATATTATCTCATAAAATCTTTTAATAGTTTCGATGGATTTTTTCGTTTCACCAAAAAACATCGCTTTAATGCATTTTTCTTTTTTACAAAAACTCAGCCACTGATATTAAAAAGAATCTGCTACATTAAGGGAAATTATTTTTTATATTTATAGATGTTAAAGCAATAATGAAATAGTCCTGTGATTTTGAAAAAAAGGAGTTTTGTGTTTATATGGATTTGAAAAATAACATAATATAAATGACAAAATTCTTGAAGAAATCATTAACGCTATTCTAAAAAATAAACGCGTAAATATACATATTAAAACTGGTGACGATAACGACTGATGTATGTAAAATGATATATCTATATGTGTAAAGTGCCGTATAAATTTCAAAATGTGCCACTTGTTTCAATGTATTGAAACTACTTTTTTTTAATGAAAATATTTCTTTGGATTTCCCTCTCTCTCTCTCTCTCTCTCTCTCTCTCTCTCTCTCTCTCTCTCTATATATATATATATATATATATATATATATATATATATATATATATATACTGTTGTACTAATGTACAATGTGCAATGTGTACATTCGTACATTGTACTAATGTACAATGTGCGAATGATTAATTAACATTTCTTTTGAAAAAAAACTTGAATTTCATAAATTGAAGAATATGCTAATAAACTGTTCTAGATATTTATTTGAAGCGTTAGATTAAAGTGTGCAAACTATTAAGTTCCTTTTTTTTCATTTTGCATAGATACAATTGAATTTTTGAACATTAATTGGTTTAAATCTAAAAATTCAAATTTAAATTGGAATTCTTTGTTTTTTTCACATATTTAATCTAATTTATTTTTAATCTGATACATTTTCTTTTTCTGTTCATCAATGTGAAATAAAAAAAAATATTATTGCTGTCACTTAAAATCATTTTAGTGTTTTTATTAAAACATAAGATTTAATGAACAATGGTAAAATCAAAATCACAACTATTTAAATAAATTTATTTGTTAAGGGAGAAAATTCATCGGCACAGAAATATTGTTAAAAATTGCAATAATTTTAAATACGCAAAATCATAGAGCTGGATGTATCTTTAAATAAAATCTGAATTCATCAATAATTCAAAATACATATTACATAAAAGATAATTCTGTTGCACTTTAATGAAACCCTCGTGGTTTTACAACTTCTTTAAGAACAGAATAAAATTATGCAAACAAAACAGAACATTCCCACTTTCAGAAAAAAATACACAAAAATTTGCTAGCATTCAGCTTTGACAGACAATAAAATTAAAATCTAATCATCTTTTTTCGTAGTAATTGAAACATAACAATTAATTCACATTACTAAAAATATAAATAATAATAAAATCCATTTGTTGGGTAAGAAAACCTCCAACCAAAATGATTTCCACAAAAATATCAAGTACATAGAAATGTTGTTAAGAATTGTAATAATTAGAATTACGCAAGGGAAATAAAATATAGTAAAAAATTAATTTAGTTCAATCGCAAACTATCATAATCAATGAATGCTATTAAGCGCATTCTAATTAAGAACTACTTTAAATATGATTAAACACTTAAAATACAAATTAGAAAAAATTTCAATTCGATATACTTAGATAATAATTTGTATTTAAATGCCAAGTAACTGAAAATTATTTTTATGTACAAGAACTCTCTAACAATATCGCTTTATGTAAAATTTAAGCATGTTATTTAAAAGATTTTTTTTCTATAGGTTATGTATTAAACATTCTAAAGTCTCTACTTTGTCCTCATTTAAAAATCAGAAAACTATTGCTGTTAAAAACATAGAGAGGCAGTAAAACAGAAAAAAAAATAATACAGTTTAAATGAAAAATGTTTTTCTTTTTGTTGCGTCATAAAACTAAAAGTAGTAAAACCAATTTCTTGTTATATATTTTTCTATAATAACAAAAAATGGTAAAAAAATATTGTATTGTTTGCAAACTTAAATTAAGACACACAAAATTGAGATTTTATTTACTGTTTTATTTATATTATTTATATTAAGTTACACAGTTAAATACCTATAGTAAACTGACATGTCATTTGGCCGTTTTTGTAAAAAAAAAAAAAAAAAAAAATATATATTTAACTGTATAAATTTTATTAAACTTTTGTTTTAATAGCGTTTAATTTTATTGATAATTTAAAAATATTTTTTTTTAATTGTAAATATTTTCCACTATTTAATTTCTTCTATCTTTATAAAATGAAAGTACTCGATTTGTGAAAAATATAGACTTCCGCATTTCGGCAAATTTATACATTATAGAAGCTTTCTGTATGCAATTTGACTTTTCTACAAAATTTTCTGTGTGTCTGGGAGTCTATTATCTCAATGACTAATGCACAAAGTTTAACAAAATTTTAGATTCAATTATATTTTAATAGAAATAAATGCTGATTAGTTTTTTGGGCAAATCTCTCAGTAGGTGGCGCTGCCATTTTTTTATGACTTCCGCAATGAAAAAAAAATAGGGAAACAAAGCCCAGCCGTCTGAAGAAATAAAGCCCATATTATCATCAAGTTCAAATTCAGATATACCTCGATCTCAATTAATGTTGATTGGGTTTCGGTGTAAATAGCCCAAAAGATGTCAGTGTTATGCTGTATTTTTCACGATTCGCATAATAGTTCTATCTCAAGAACAAATGCACGGAAGTTCATCAAACTTCGAATTCATTTAAACGTTGGCATAAATTATTGCTGAATAGATTTTGGTTTAAATCGACCAACAGGTGACACTCAGAGCGTAATTTTTCTGGATTTCTAGATAGCGCTTGAATTACGCAAAAAATCGGAGAAGGGACGCAATAAAATAGCTCTTACGCATCCCTGGGACGCGTATTTTCGTGAAAGGATCGCGGCGGTAGAAAGGCAAATTTTGTCAAAAAATACTGAAAATTACCGCGATCATCCAAAGATCACAAAAATTGGCAACTTTTGTCAAAAAATCGCAATAAAACGGCAAATTTTGTCAAACAATTTTCGGAAAAACGACAAATTTTGTTAAAATACCTCGAAAAAACAACAGATTTTTATCTAAAAATCGCGAAAGAAAAAGGAAAATCTCTCGAAAAATTGCAAAAATATGACAAATTTCGTTAAAAGATCGCGAAATACTAATTTCTTTTTAAAAATCGCGAAGAAAAGAGAAATTTCGTCGAAACGTCGTAAAAAATCTTCAAATTTGTAAAAAAATCGGGATAAAATATCAAATTTAGAAAAAAATCGCAAGATTCCTGAAAAAATGACAGATTTCGTCTAAAGATCCGGAAAAATTAGCAGATTTTAAGAAAAGATCGAGAAGAAAATGGCAAATTCTGCCAAAAAGATCCTGAGAAAACCGCAAATCTTCTGAATAAAATCGCGAAAAAAAAAACGCAAATTTCGCCAAAGGTGCACGAAAAAAAGTAAAGTTTTTGCCGGGAGTTAATCTTCCTTTCACAAAAACTAATTTTCTTGCTCCAAATTTGTTTTTTCTGCTCTAAAACCCTCTCTTGACTATTTAGAGAGCACCCATTCATAAAACAAATAGTACCTCTTTACTTTTTGAAAGTATTTTTTTTTTCAGCAAAAATGTTTTTTTTTTTTTTTTTTCAATAAACCCGTCTTGCCCTTTTTATGAAAGAAATGCGAACAATAGTGATACTTGTAATTTTGTACACTCAAATAAGCATTATTTTTTTTATTAAATTTGTATCTGGCATATTTATTTTTTTTAAAGTAAAATAAAAGATTCTCTTAATAGTTAAAAAAATATATTGGTTTTGATTATTCATTAATTATTACTAAAAACAATAATTCATGCATTTCTTTTTTCTTTTCCAAATGAAAATTTTTTGCGTCCCAGTATCTTTCAAGTCCAGCGATTCACTGAACACTGTTTTTAGAACACAATGCTAGATAGCAACACTTTTGCAACATACTGAAAACACAATCACAATCCAAAAAAGTCTTTGCGTGTGAAGAATTCTTATTCACAACATATTAATATGCAGTTAATTTGGTGAAACAAATATTTTTAACTGTGTTTATTTATGTGTTTGAGAATTTGCACCGTTATTGGAAATTTTTAAGGAAGGAGAAAGGCTCATTCGTTTTTTGTTAAACAAGTATAAGCCCTTATACATATTAGAAAAATTCATTGTTTTTTATTTGTAACGTTAAAATGACATGGCACTACAAATAAATATTATGCCGTTTCCGGCCTGAATTTAGGCGAATTTCATTTTTCTCTTTGTTGATTAAAATGTTACTCTTACCCTATTTACAGATATACTTATTTCCATTTATTGTCAATTAGGATGTAATGTACTTTAAAATTGTTAGTAACGCTCATTTCTAAGTAATTAGTTTTCTAATTCATTTGTCTCTAATTTTTTAAACAAAAATTCTGCAAATGATATATTTTTTCGCGTTAATTATCTAGACAGAAAAAGACGCATCTACAAGTTAAAGCAATGAAGTTTCTCTTTTTAATTTAGCATTTCTGAATAATGTTTACACTCGGAATTTTAAACTAATTAGGTTTTTGTATATAGAATGTGTATTATTTTCATTTTAAACCTAAAATCAACTAGATAAGAATATTTCATTTTACGCTTAAACAGTATTATTTTTATGCATGAATGTTAGTATTTTTAATACTTCTTGGAAAATTTTAGTTGGAATATACTCACACTGAATGAATACATTATAATCTATGTAATGAATTTATTCTTAAGAACGTATAAAGAAAATCATTTACAAAGAAAAATTACTTCATTTAGGAATGAAAATAGCCTTCAAAAGAAGTAAATGTAGTTTAAATGTAATTATTTTGCCTTGAAATTAAGTATTTAATGTCGGTTAGATATGAAAATAATCAATGAAAATGGAAATGGCATAGACTTAGAAGATGACATAGAAGAATTATAAAGGTTACGTTAATTCCTATAATATTGCAGAATTAGTATAAATATTAGTAACAATGCAGAATTAGTATAAATTTATATCATGTCATATTTTCTTATGAATATACACTACATGGCTTTTCATGACCGTCCACTTGCGATTTTAGACATTTTGTCAAATAGCTAGAAAAACACACGAGGAATTATCCCGAAACTGTTAGTGTATAAACATAATAGTACAGGTCAACAAATTAAAAAAGAATGAATATCTTTTGGATAACCCTATCAAACCTAATGTAGCAAAGTGCTCAAACTGTAGATTATGATTAAGTGGCTTATTGTAACAAACTGTGTTCATTTTTATGTCGATATCATGTATACTCGTAGAGAAATTAAGGTTTTTATAAAAATGGTCCCAAATTTTGCCAAGTTTTTTGCTTATAATTTGCAGAGTTCTTAATATAAAATAATATAATTTGACAGCTGGATTTTGCAAATCAACTCCTTATCCGGTACGATGAAGATAGCAGCTGGCATTTACGCATTCAGTGGACAGATGAGGCGCATTTTTCGTTAACTGGTAGCGTAAATTCAAAAACTTGTGTGCACTGGGAAGAGAATAATCCACATGATGTGCTTACGCGTCCATTACACGAGGAAAAAGTGACCGTGTGGTGTGGTATAACGAGTACGTTCATCCTCGGCCCTTACTTTTTTTTGAAGAGGTTATAGCCGGTAATCTGCAAACGTGTACAGTAACGAGTGATCGCTATCTGGACATCTTAACTCATTTTGTAATTCCCGCATAGCAATGGCAAAATGCTATATCTGAAATTGTGTGGATGCAAGATGGCGCTCCTCCACATGTCGAGTCTTCTGTCAAACGTGCCACTAAGTCAACAGTTTGGTGACAGAGTTATCTCCCGCCATTTCCCATTTCCGTGGCCACCAAGGTCTTCCGATCTGACAACAATGGATTTCTGGCTGTGGGAATATCTGAAATCCAAAGTGTATCAGATTCGTCCCCAAACTGCATCTGATTTGAAAGATGCCATCAGAACTGCGATTCAAGAGATTCCTATTGCCATGGTACGTACTGTAGTGCTCACCATCATCTGCTTCATGCAAAGTCTCATCGTGTGTGTAGGAGGTCATGTGAAAAATTTTGTGAAACACAATAAAATGCTTTTTTATGCTGCTTCTCTGTTTTTATTGGTTGTCCTCACTTTTAGCCTATTTATCGCCACTGATTTTCATGCTGCAGTTGCCGTTCCAACGCTATATGGGGTTTTTCGCAATGGAGATCACATTCCAGTACAAAAAACTGGGTGTTGACTTTTGATTTTTTTCGAAATTTTCTCACTGTAACCGTAACTGTTTGAGTGATACTGTTGTTTTCTATATAATTCTTGGGCGCATACCTCAAAATATCCTTTCCAAAAATTTCATTCAGTTTCTGTGAATGGTATGATAGTTAGGAAACCAAATGTCGGGATAGTTTTTTTTATAATCACTCTGTATTTAAATAGTAATAATAATATATGGAAAAGAAAAAAATTAATCATGCTAACCTTCCACTACTTTATAGTTACAGATGAATGGGTAATTAGCAAAAAGAACAGTAAATTATTCGCGAATTTTATATATGAAGATAAGATTTTTAAAAAATGATAATTTAAGTATAAAATTAGTAGAATTTGCTAATCTTTTGCAGCAGTTAAAAAAATTGTATTTAGTGTAAGCGTAGGAGATATTGCATTTTAATAAATGTTCATGTAATTATTTTTAAAAGCTTGGGTGAATTTAAAAAATACTTTAATTATTGAAAATTTATTTCAAATAAAATTTTATGTAATAAAAATTATTACATTTTATTAATTTAAATTAATTTAATTTTGTTTATTTAATTGTAAGCATAATTTAATTTAATTATCAAATTGACAATATAAAATTACAAAACAACTGATGTTTACATGTTTATAACTAAGGTACCTGTACTCAAATGGACACCCTAAGGAAAATGTATTTTTTTCACCCCCATCTACAAGTCATAGGACTCCAAAACTATGTGACCACTATCCTCGGACTATTGACTATCATTATTAAAATTAGCGACCTTGTAATTATTCTGGTTTAATTTAAATGATAAAAACAAAAAATTTTTTACAAGTGCCCATATAAGGAACTACCTGTCCCTATTATGGACAGGTGTTTCCTTATTGACTTTCTACACAGTCTGTATAGAAGAGACACTTTTCCAAGGGATTTTAGAGGAGATGGAATTAAAAAAATGTATCTTAAAGTATTCGGAGGAGGGGGGCAGTAAATATCTTCAGAACATGCATTTTAGAAAGGGGGCTCATTCTCGGTTTTTACCCTTCGAAGATCCATGAAAAGCTCCTTAGTTACTAGTAAATATTATGAAATAATATTGTTGGTTTTGCTTAGCTTTATTGCATCTGTCTGCGAATTTACATCCGTTATTACTCAGTCCTCACAGCATGGACAAATAGAAACTTTTTCACCATGACCAGTAAGTCCCACATAATCCTCATGAACACATCTGCCACATGTGATGCATGGCCGCATGTTTGAAAAAGCATCAATACTGCAAAAGAAGCAGTACCAGCTCTCCTTTGCTGAAGAAGTCATACCATTGGTACCTACGATTTCGCCAACACGTATCCTACTGGGGGGGGGGGGTCTTTTAATTTTTCTGCAAGGGTTTTCTGGAAGAAGGATTTTGGGAGATTGTTCAAATGGCATCTTGTTGAACAAAGATTTTACCACTTTGATGCCTTATCAATTTATTGCTTGGCAACGTTGATATTTCTTCTTTCTTACAGTTGTAGTCGATGGGGATATAAGCTGTCCATATTGAGAACCAGGCGTAGTTTTACTAAATCTTGTAACAAATGAATAAGGAAAATATTTTTAAGCAAAATATGCAATAGCAATCGAAAAAATGTTTTATTAGCTTTTTAAAATACTCCACTTTTCAACATTTAATGTAATTTTACCCTATCTAATAAGAATTTAAGCTTATAAATAATTAAGATCAGCACATCTCGAAAGAACAAGTTTCCACCTAAATGGCGAACAGTGCGCTTTTTTACACTTTCCAGCCTTAATTATCTTTACAACCGATTTTCTTCGCGAAAATGTTAAATTACCTCTCGATCAAAATTATTACCTTTAAAAATATTAGGAGTATCCACATTGAGAGCCCTGTCCACATAGAGTACAAATACCTTATTCTTTATTAATTCAATAAAGATCTTTACAAAACTGTACAAGAGATAAAATAGCAAAAAATGCACTACTTAAAACATAACAATTAAAAAATTTGGTTTTAACCAACATGCTATACAAGGTTTATCTTTCAACAAAGTCCATTGGAAAAAATTGCGAGTTCTCCTAAACATATTAGCGCCCGAGAAATTGGGCGGAGGAATTTGATGTTGACGGACAGTTGCTTTGTAGAAACGAAAGGAATCATGGTAGATTCTGGATTAGTGCCCTAGGAGGTAGCAGGGGTGAATTCTGCCAAAAAATGACCTAGGTTGAATTTCTCCCAAACCGGATGTGGACATTCTAAATGGGTCAGAAATACAAAGATGGAATGGGTGCGAATTGAATCAGGATTCGACTGGCTATTCTAAATGACACCTATATGTATCCGATCATAGCTGATGGATGGATGAAATGCATTTTAAGTATGATAGCGCGTATTTCAAGAAGGAGATTTGACTACAAGTTGAGATATGACATGGAAAATATGTGAAAACAATACTGCCAAACTATTGTAACCTACTATGTAATTTTTCATACCTCCATCATTTTAAATTAATTATTTATGGTACAAAGTTAAATGTTAATAACAAATATCTTTTTCAAATGCTTCTGTGTGATTTAAACAATTCAGAATGTATGCTAAGCCAATACACTATTTGTCCAGATGAACAAACCTACTAGAAATGCTATTGCAACAATTTTAGTCGGAAACACATTTCAGAAAAAGTAAATTTTAGACAATGGGTTGCAACTGATCGAGTTGACATGATTTCAATTATTAAACCTAGATAATTTCATTCAAGTTAACAAGGGATGACAAAACTTGGGTTGCTTCAAATATAATTTTGAGAAAAAACAGCCTGATGGACTGACAACAGTAACTGGTCGAACTCATAACATCTCTCGTAAATATTGTTAAGCTCTTTGTTGAGCATATATAGTACCTTTGTAAATTAAACATTTATTATTAAACTGTTTTCAACAAACCATATTTTCTGTGTAAATATTGTAATAAAAGATACCAATCTCATTTATCCTAATGTACTCGTGATAGCATTTCTTAACATTTTTTAATCACCGTATCTCAGCTTATAGTCAAAATCTCCTTCTTGAAATTTTTTGTGCATAATACTACCATAAAATACTGTCAAAAGCCAGAATTCCAGATTTTTATCTAGCGCCACACAAGAGATATCAAACTTCAATGTGAGGAAATAGCTGCACACGATGAAACAATGATGGCCACCATGCTCAAACGAAAAATATTAAAATTAAAATAATAGTCATTTTGAACTTCCCTCATATTAGGGTTGTTGTACAAAAAAATTTCAGATTTTTTAAAAACGGTCAACCAACCAAAACATTTTCGGGGCCATTGAAATGGACGAATAGCATTAGTAGGTTTTGTTCATTTGGACAAATAGTGCTTAGCATTCTACATTCTGAATTGTTTAAATCAAACACAAGCATTTGAAAAAAATTTTTGTAATTAACATTTAACTTTGTATCAGAAATCATTAATTTAAAATTTTAGAAGTATTAGCAATTACATAGTAGGTTATGACAGTTTGGCAGTATTGTTTTCACATATTGTCCATGTCATATCTCAGCTTGTAGTCAAATCTCCATCTTGAAATTTTTTGTACATAACACTACTACACAATATTATCAAAGGCCAGAATTTCAGATTTTTATCTCGTGCCCAACCAGAGATATCAAAGCCTAAAAAACGCGATTTTTGAAGAATTTCGGAATTTTTTTCGCAAAGAGAAATAAATTCCCAGATCTGGGACTTGGTGTATGAGTACACGCACTTTTGACCTATTTGTAAAAAAAATTGTGTAAGGTTGACAGTTTTCCTTGAATGAAAAATTTCCTCTTGCAAACGGATAGATTTTGGAAAAAATCTTAAATTTTGTGCTAAAATTTCACTTGTAAAAATTTATTTTTCAAAATTATTCTACCACAGTACATTTAGCTTATTTTATTCTAAACAAAATGCTGCAAACCCCATTTCAGCTGGGAAAATAAAAGACGAGATATTTACAATTTTTTGTATCCTAGTATCTGAGAAAATCGCTGCACACGATGAAACAAAGATGGTCGCCATGCACAAACAAAAAATAGTAAAATTAAAATAACGGTCATTTTGAACTTCCATCATATTAGGGTTGTTGTACAAAAAATTTCAGATTTTTTAAAAATGGTCGAGCGACCAGTGCTGGACCACTTGAAATGGATTGACCCTCATACAATTTTTATTATTTTTTAATTCCGATTACAGGGTATTATGTGCAATGTTGTTTGTCATATTTTCAGAAAAGAATATTATTTTATATTAAGAACTCTGCAAATTATAAGCAAATATCTTTAAAAAAAATTGGGACAGTTTTTATGAAAACCTTCATTTCTCAACGTGTATACAGGCTATCGACATAAAAATGAACACAGTTTATTAAAATAAGCCACTTAATCATAAACTACAGTTTAAGCGCTTTTGCTGCATTAGGTTTGAAAGGGTTATCCAAAAGATATTCGTTCTTTTTTAATTTGTTGACGTTCCCCTATAAAATTTCGGGATTTTAAATTTCCCGTAAAAAAAAAAAAAAAAAAAAAAAAAAACTTTATTTAATGAAACGATAAGTTTCCATTCTAAAGTTGGTATTACAATGGGTTTATAGTGCCATCTGTATCAAACCGTTTAGAAGCATTTTTATTTATTGACCGAAAAAAAATAACACCGTCGGGTGATTCGAACTGACAGTATTTGGTTTGGGAGTCCGTTGCTCTAGCTGTCACATTATTGGATCTTCGAATGGATATACTTCTAAAGTCATATAGTGGATTCTACAGTGCGTTTATATTTTTATAAGGTAGATTGTAATTTTATTTATGCTGTTATAACTCTTGCAAGAGATCATCTTGTGGCTTTACAATAAACGAAAGAGAGCAGTCTTCTTTTCTCCAAAATTTTGGATCTATTGGGTGCCGGGCCTCTGTAGGATTCCTCTCAATGAAAAAGCCAATTGTATTGCTGAAGAAGTGACAAACTCGGACATCATGTTGCACAGGTTATTACCTCGAGATCTCATACATTTTCACCGACAGAAAACCTTCCTAGATTTTAACGAGCAGTATCGACTAAGCAAGTACATCGATTTCCATCGTGACACCCAAATAGTTAAGAAATCTTACTCCTGGGCTTCATGCCTTCGTGATGATGTGCTGATCACTCGTCTTCTATGTGGAATGTTGATCACTTCAGCTCTCCGCCGTTTTGGGCTGACTGGTGCTGATACTTGCTATTCTTGTCTGATGTCTGACTCTTTGGAACATATGCTTTTCGCCTGCATTCGTTATCGCCCTCACAGGGCCGCATGTTGGGATTCAACTATCATGAATCAAAACTGTTTTCTATCCTTTAAAGACTTTCTGCCTAAATTCTGCCAATCTAACGATTTTCGGTTGTCTACTCTCAAATTTCTAGAAAGTATCGATCGTTTTTAATCACTCTAATGGGACATGTATGATTTGGAGCCTTCTTTTTAGATCAGTCTAGAAAACAGCCCTGCCGCTAAAGGTCTGAAAGGTTCAAACGTCAAACGTCAAATCTTGGAAGTTTTAATTAATAAGGCCAATTTATTATTATGATTTTCTTGTTTTTAATTAATAATTAATATCGTTTGATTATATAATTTATTAGAGAATTTCTCTTGGCTCAATGAATGATTAGAGTATGGTCCGGTTAATTTGTTTCTCAAAAATTCCCAGATATAAAAAAAATATATGTGAATTTCAGTTTTTTTAACAGTGTGCCTCATTCTTTAAAAATATGTCCGTGAGTAAAGTTGATGTGATACTGGAGATGGCAACAACTGATCAACAAATTTCACTTTTACTGCAATTTATTTTATTTCTATACTATTCCAGTCTTTATTCTTATAAACTTCTGAGTTATTTGAATTTTTAAAATTTCGAATAGCAAACAGAAAATTAAAATATATGTAGCAGATTAAAATGCATGTAATCGAACTACGCACTTAAAGGGTTATATATCTCTTAAAATACTTTGAAGTGTAAAAAAATGACCAATTTTGTCGCTTTATATCTGTAAAAAGTACACATTACAAAAATATAGACTTTTCAAAATGTAATCTGAATTTTCAATTCAATTAAAAAAAATTATTTTAATCAAATCAATATAATATTAAAACTGCAACTTCCAGAACCGGCGTTTGAACTAAGAATCTTCTGTTTACTAGCGTGATGCTTTATATCCGAGCTATGATGTATACATGAAAAACGTTGAAATTAAGCTTCTCTTTAAAAATTTAAATTACAAAAATGAACGAATGTCATTGCAAAAATTAATTTAACTAATTTTTTTTAATCAAAATTTTGTGATTTGTCCTGTGGCACGAGGCATTCTGTTGCAAGTACACAAAGTTTGAAGTATCTGAATTATGCAGTTTTTGTGTACTGACTCTGTGGCGGACAGACAAACAGAGGAATGAGACGAATAGGGTTTGGTCAGATGAACGAATGCGTAAAAATGGACACTGTTTTCTAATGCTTTCATTAATATTGCGAAATTATTTTATAAATTCACTTCTATCCACATTTTATCATCCAGACGATCGAATTTCTCATAGCTCTTAGCAAAAATTTTTTTAATGCATATTGTATTAAAATATTAAAAGTTTCAGATTACGATCAGAAGCTTTATAACGCAAAACCATGTTCTAATTTAGCTTAAATCGAAGAAAATGTTTCTATAGGGAACAAATAAAATACACAAATATTTCTTTCTTCTAAACAATCAACAAATTACAAAATAGAATAAAAAATTTTAAGAAAGGAAGCATTTAAAAATAATAATAATAAAAGTTTTAGCTAAATTTTCTTTAAAAAGATAATATTACGGCGTTATTTGATATTTTAATCTCCGCTGAAATGTTTTATTTAAAATCGTAATTCACATCATTATTTCAAGGCTTTTTAAGAAAGGGAGGATTTTTTTTATGTGAATAAAGAAGAAAAATAAAAATGTAAAAGCAGTTTTAATGGGACGTTCGCGAATACCTTAGCAATGTGGGTTTTAGAACACCTACGTAAAGAAAGATGAAGTATATTTTAAAATATATTGCACTTTTACTGCTATTTAAAAATTTATAACTTTTTCTTTTTATTGCATTTTAAATAAAGTTTAATTTTAAATTTTGTTATACACAGAATAAAATAGGACTTAAAATAGGCAGAAGATAACCGCGAATAGGATAGAAAGATTGTTAGATATGAGATTACTGAATTTGGGTTCAATGCCTGTTTTGGTATTACATATGTTCATTTTCGGGATTGTTTAATACCCATTTCGGATAAATAATATAAACATCCCAATGTAAGTAATTAATAGTGCTTCAAATGGATACTCAGTGGTAACTAAAACAGGAAATAAACCCAAATTGGGTAACTTCATACTTAAGAATCTTCGAAATCGAATCCGGGTATTCTCTGCCCGCTTTAGGTCTTATTCTTTTTCTGTGTATAGTATTAATATACATGTCTGCATGATTTTGCTTAGCACTAAGGGAAATCCAGGTACCTAATTATTATCATTAACTCCTTCACATTTTAATTATTTTGCTAATTAAAATGTGAATTAAAATACGGTTTATAATTGAAATATATCTCTCAGTTGATAAAGGGAAAATAAGAGTTAAAAATTAATGGTGTTCAAAAGGTTTTAGTATTGACGTAAGCAAACATATTATCCAAGTGATGCTCATCAAAAACAATCAAGGGGTTAACAAAACTGAAATACTAAATTATTTTAAGGTAAGTCATTGATTTAAAAGTACTCAACACAAAAAGCCAAAAATCAGCATGTATACGAGGTCAAAAATGCTCTGCAAGTGATCAGTTTATACAGAATTAATAATAAAATGCAATCAACTTTTTAAACGTGATAAAGCAAAATTTCAATTAATGGCAGCTATTATGCACTAACATAAATATTACTTAAGTTTTACATACATCAAACTTGCATTTTCAAAAACAAAATAACTATTGGATAAAATCGAACTTTCACTGACTCATTCCTAATAAACGTATAAATAACTTCTATATAGATTACAAAAATATAATAGTGGTTGTGATAAGAGTGTAATATGGAATTCAGAAAAACGGCTTAGTCATACTAAGAGTACTTAAAGAAACATCAATAAACACGTGCAAATGACCTTTTTAATTTCTTAACTGACAACATTTATATAATTGCTTCCTAAAAATAAAAATTCAGAGAGAAAGTCATGATCGCAATGAATAACACATAATTACCAGATGTTTTATAAATTCGATCCAACTTTTTTTATGAAAAAGTGTAGTAGTTAATTTAAATTATAATCCGTTATCAGATTATTTTCCAATAGTCATACTTAATGTTAATGTTAATTGTAGGAAATTACTTGAGCTGATAAATCGACAATCATGTACAGTTTTATAACTTTAACATTTTTTCTTCAAAATTCAAAATAAATGGCACTAGAGTATTTTTGGTTAAAATTCATCTTTATTGTAACTTAACAGCTCAATAAGAATCTGTACCATTTTGTACATTTTTAATGCACAAGATTCAATTGTAGGAAATTTGACTGTTCAAACGGATGCATTTCATTTGCTATGCTTCCACTTTCTTTAGTCCAAAGGTTCGTATGGTCATCAACAAAGAAAAGGAAGGTGATAATCATTTCTCCTACTTGGAACTCTGCTCTTTTACACTGCTACAGAATATTGACAATCAGACAAACTAACTTCCTTCTTCTTCTTCTCTAGATGTATGTATACACATATTTTTATTTATAATTGAGCCTGAAACTGAACTATAGTACACAGTAAAAAAATTTTCCAATAAAAAACGGACATAGTACTGGTAATGTAGACGCCAGTACTATTTCCGTTTTTAAACGGGGAAAAAATTCCGTTTTTCCCAGAAATATTTCCGTTTTTTTATATTTTTTTATATAAAAGTTTTTGCTTGAAAGCCAAAAAGGAATTTTCAAGGACAAACTGACATCTTTATGATTTTTATTCTTTAGACAGAGACACATCAGGTCACATACATTTAATTTAAACAACAGTGGAGAAATGCCACTTACCGTCGATGGGGATCGAACCAGGCACCTGTTCTATGGCAACTTACAGAAGTGTAATACCATTACGCGGCCGTTATACATGCAGAGCTTGCAAAAATCTTTACTTATTTCGAATGATTTTATAAAGCAAAGGCTTTATGTTGAACTCGGCATTCGTTTTTGCAGAGAATTATTTTCAATTACGTAGGGGAGAGTGGGGATAAATGGGACAGGGGATGAATGGGACAACATAAATTTATATATGTTCCCCAAACATAAGTAATTTGATAATTTACCTGACAGATGGCAGTACTGAGGTCATTCAACAGACATAGTTTCAAAGCAATATCCATAACAGAAGATTAGCTATTGTACAAAGTGTATTTTCCAAGAACCAAAGTTTTTTTCTGTTTTAGCTTTTTAGTATTTAATTGATAGTTAACCTTCTCAAAACCTTATAATTTTTTTATGTTAGAATGATATAATCGCTTGTTATACTTATGATGCAAATGAACAATATTGACAGTGCTTACTATGCCTAATCACTGTTTTATATAACCATGTGTCTATGAGGATGAATGAGACTGTCAAATTCATCCCCAGGGCTCCCAGGTAAAAAAGTCAGCAAAAAACCTTTAAAAAAAACCTTCAGGGAAGCTCAAGGTATTTCGGACAAAAAAACCTGAAAGCTACCTTAAGGTAAAAAACCTGTATTTCCCCTCCACATTTTTGTCCGAAATACCTTAAGCTTCCCTGAAGGTAATAAAACCTGCGTAAACCCTTGATACTTTGTCCGAAATACCTTACACTTACCTGAAGGTAATAAAACCTGCGTAATCCCTTGACACTTTGTCCGAAATACCTGAAGTTAGCCTTTAGCCCCGGTTACCCCCCACTCCCCTTTGGGGGGGTGGCAAAATGGGGGTAGGGGGAAAGGATGTGCATAACATGTATAAGGAGTCACAGGCTTTTCCAACAATATGTCACATGTGAGGGGAAACAAAATTTAGAAAACTGTCCCCTTCGGGGGGGGGGATGAGTGAGAAAAGAGAAATTGTTGATGCATAACAAGATTAAGTGGTTACATGCCTTTCAAATTGTATGTCACAACAGGGATATCAGCAAAAGAGTCCTGCTTTGAATCCCTCGAAAAATTATGCCCCTTGAAATGTGCACCCTCTTTCCCCCTTTCTTTGAAATTTTTAGATATTATAAATATTTATCAGAAAACCATAAAAAAAGGATCTAAAATGATAAAAACGCTACAATTTCAAAAGCATATGAAAAGCAGAAAAAATAATGAAATTCTTCGTTCGTCCACAGGAAAAATCTGCGAAATTCATCCATCGACCCAATGAAAAAAATCCGAAGAATTTTGTAAATCGATTACAGCTGCAAATTTTTTTTAACATGTGGAAATAAAATGTTTCAAAACTCATAAATCAGTAATGCAAAAAAAATTGATAGAATAATTCATTCTTTAAAAAAATTCACAATATTTCCCAGTCAATTATTTGGAAAAAAAAAAAAAAAAGAGTTTCTTTATTCCGTTACTTTAAAATAATGAGAAATTTAACAATCTGTTGCAGTAAAAGAAACTCACCAGTGAATTGTGAGAAAAAAAAAAAAAAAAAAAAAATGAGATTTTTTTAGTTGGTGAAAGGAGAAAAAAAAATGCAAAATTTTTAAGCCGATTTCTGATGAAAAATCGTTAAATGAGTCACACTGAATATTGCATAATGAATAATAATTAATGTAAAGAAAAAATATTGCATAATAACATTTTAAATAGGGAAAAGTCACAAAATTCATCTGCCACAGGGAAACATTTCAAAATTTTACTGATAAAAAAAGTGTAAACAAACCAATTCAAAATATTTTTTTCTGAACAAGATACATAATAGCTTTTTTATAAAAATTCACGCCCTTTTTTCTTTTTTAGAGCAGCTCTTTTTTTTTTCTATAAACAACATAATTTTAGTATTGATTTGAGATAAAAATATCGGAGGGGGGGGGGGGAGAATTTTCAAAAAAGGGAGCAGTTGTATCTTGTTAAATAATTTATACATATATATATTTTTTTAAAGTTCATTTTTCGCAATAAATTTTAAAATTTTCTGAGACTGATTGATTTTTTGGAGATCTTCCCAATTCATTGATGAATTCAGCGATTTTTTTCGCCTGTAATCAAATAAAGAATTTTTTTTTTTTTTTTTTTTTTTTAGAAATGTTATTTCTGTCATTAGGCTGCCGAAAAGCTTTGCAAAATTGTCAATCGTTTTTGTGAAAAAAATCGAGAAATTCACCAAACGGTTGGCTATGATGAAAAAAAAATTATTCAGTCTGTCAAAAATAAATACTAGTTTTGCCAGTAAGTTGTGAGGGAAAATAGGGAAATTCACCAACTGTTTACTGGTTAAAATGAAATTTTTGGACCACCTGAGGGGGGGGGGGGGATTTACACCTTGCCTGTCCTCATACACAATTAAAGTTATTGACCGTAATAGCCTAATGTGAAAAAAAAACCCTTAAAAAGTAAAAATTGTTTAATAATAATTAAAATGCTAGCAAAATATATGTGAACACTCCCATAAGATTAGCATTAGCTTGAGTGTTTAAAATCTTAAATGGTCATGCAAAGAAACTGAACTATTACTTTGATTTTTATTACAGATTATATATATATAAAGTTTCTTTTACTTTCACATATCTCAAAAGCAGGCTCCCATAGATTTAACATTAGCTTGTGAGATTCTTTGTATATCATAAATTTAAATATATACATTTTTGTATGATAAAAAAAAAAAAAAAACATTATTTAATCTGTCAAAAAAAAAAAAAAAAAAAAAAAAATTGCCTGGTTTACTTACTGATTACATGGAGAAAGAAAACTCACAAGTTTATCCAGTAAGTTGTGCGGAAAAATAGGGAAATTCGGCAGCTGTTTACAAGATAAAAGGAAATTTGTTGACCATCTGCATGGGGGTGGGAGGGGGGAGGAAACCTGCACCTTCCATGTCCTCATACACAATAAAATTGATCAACTGTAAGAGCCTAATGGAAAAAAATCCCTAAAAAAAAATAAATAACTAACATGCTAACGAAAAATATGTAAATAACTTCCCCATAAGATTAACATTAGTTTAAGCATTAAAAATCTAAACTGGTCATGCAAAGAAATTGCATCACTAATGTTAAACCTATGAGAGCATTCTTTAAAAAAATTTCTCACTTGCATATTGATAATTTTAAATGTTTTTTTTCTTGCTCAGAACAGCAGAGATTGAATTCTAATTGGGCTATTGTATACTTTTTGATTTTTATTACAGATTATATATATAATTACTTTTACTTTCACATATCTCAAAAGGTTGCTCCCATTGGTTTAACATTAGCTTGCGAGTTTCTTTGTATATCATAAATATATAAATTTTTGTATGAAATGACTAACATATTCTTCATTTCCTCCCCCCCCCCGCCTTTCATTTTGCCACCCTGGGCACATGTGGGAAGAAAAAAAAATGAAAAAGTCATACAAGTGTTGGTATAATATAAATAAATAAAAATAAGTAATGCAATATGTAAGCAGACATGGTACTGGCTAAGCAAAAAAAATAAAAAAAGCTGAACTTTCACAGCTTTAAGGACTTTTGACAAAATTAGCATTTTCTCACAGCATTTTAACAAAATTAGCACTTTTCTGTCATTTTTTAACGAAATTAGTGTTTTTTGTGAACATTTTACAAAAATTGTACTTTTTTCTACGATTTTTTCAATGACATTTATATTATCCATGATCCTTTAGCGATATTCACAGTTTTTCTCACCGTTTTTGACAAAATTAAAAAAATTACACAATCTTTCGAGAAAATTCGAGTATTTTCTGCGATATTACACCAAAATTTGTGTATTTTCCGCGATCTTTTGTCAAAATTTGCATACTTTCCAAGATCTTTTGTTAAAATCTACATATTTTCTGAGATCTTTCGTCAAAATCCACATATTTTCTGAGATCTTTTGAGAAATTTCTCTTATTTTCCACGATCTTTCGATAAAATTAGTGATTTTTCTTCAATCTTTCAACAAAATTCATGATTTTCCACCGATCTTTCTTCAAAATATTTCTATTTTCTGTTATCTTTCTACAAAAAACTTCTATTTTCCTCGATCTAACGACAAAATTCTCATTTTCCACAATCTTTTGGCAAAATTTGCATATTTTCCTCGATTTTTCGGTAAAATTTGCAATTTTCTGTGATCTTTTGGAAAAATTCGTGCATTTTCCTAGATCTTTCATCAAAATTTTCATATTTCTGCTGATCTTTCAAATAAATCTGCATATTTTCCCTGATTTTTCGACAAAATTAGAATATTTTCTTTGATCTTTCGAAAAAGTTTGAGTATTTTCCACGATCTTTCAACAAAAATTTGAGTATTTTTCCTAATCCTTTAACAAAAGTCGCGTCTTTTTCCGTAATATTTTGACTGAAATCGCATTTTTCTTTCCGCAATCCGTTGAAGAAAACTCTGCTAATTGACTGTTTGAAACTGACTATTTTTTCCCCCGATCGTTAAACAAACTTATAGGTTTTTTGCGATCCTTTGGCGAAATTTGCATTTTTTCCTACAGTCCTTTGAAGAAATTTTCTCAATTTGGTGCGGTTAGTATTCATGTTTTTGCTGTAATTACACACCCCCTCCCCTCAATAAAAAGGTCAACAAATTATAATGCATATTTGCAACGATCCCAGGGATGATAAAATGCATCACTGAAAAAGCAGAATTCAGCATTTCTGCAGAAAAGTAGCATGTATGCATAAGTCAGCCCACAAAGACAAATCCAAAAACTCACCATGTTGTAAAATGGGTTGTAAAAAATGCAAATTTTGATAAATGACCATGAAAAAAATGGGAAATTTAAAACAAATTTTATCAAGATCCCGAGAAAAAGACAAATTTCGACAAGCGATGCTGAAAAAAAATCTGCAAATTTTCTAAGCAGATTGCTAAAAATGGTAAATATTGTAAAAAGATTACAAAAACAACTAATTTTGTCAAAGAATTGGGAAAAAACTATAAATTTTGTTTAAAAAAAATCCCCAAAAAACAGCACATTTCAACAAAAATCCGAAAAAAAAAAAAGAAATTTTGTAAACAGATTGCAAAAAAAGGTGAATTTCATTAAACGATCATGAGAAAACACCTCATTTTATATAGGTATCAGAGAAAAAAATGTGAATTTCGTTAAAAAATTGTGAAAATTCTCAGAAAAACAGTAAATTTTGACAAAAAATCCTAAAAGACAAAATTTGTAAACAAACCTAAAAAAAAGGCAAATTTTATTAAAAAACGATGAGAAAATGACTATTTTGTTAAAATATTATAAAAAAACTACTAAATTTGTCAAGAGGTCGCGAAAAAACTCAATTTTTTTCCACGTATCGCAAAAAAAAATGTGAATTTCGTCAACTGATTGCGGAAAAAAAAGGCAAGTTTCGACAAAAAATCCCTAAAAAAAACAAATTTTGTAAACAGATCACGAAAAAAACCCCAGCAAATTTCATCGAAAGAAATTCTGGAGTTCTATAGCTTTTAAATATAGTGAAATTTGTTAATCAGTTAAAGAAAAATAAAATCATAAATATGGAAATTCGCTAATTCCAAAAATACAATATTTATCTTATAAAATAAATAAAAATTCACTTACCTTTATTTTAAACACATCACTCGTACAACCTTCCAAACACGAAAAATCGCACCTATCGTTGATAGGTCAAATAAAAAATATTCAGTTTTGTTGATGATGCACGAAAAAAATTGCAAATTAAGTACATTTGCTCGGAAAAATTGCATGTTTTCTCGGTTTATCGTGTGAAAAAAACACGAATTTCGTTGATCGTGCACGAAAAAATTGCGAATTTTGTTGATTAGGGATGAAAAAATATCACAAATTTCGTTGGTAAGGCACAAAAAACGCAAATTTTGCGATGATGCACGAAAAATTTGAAAATTTTGTTGATCGGCTGCGAAACAATCGAGTGTTTTGTCAGTTTATCAAAATAAAAAAATCATGAATTTCATCTCGCAGCGTAAAAATTTGCAGATTTCGTCAAAGTTAGTTAAAAGTTGCAAGTTTTTGTTGATTGGACGCGGAAAAATTTGTATTTCGTCAACTAAGGGCGGAAAAAACGCATATTTTGTCGATCGAACATGGAGAAATCGTGAGTTTTATAGATCGGATTGCGAAAAATTGGATATTTAGTATGTCAAACACGAGAATATCGTGAATTCTGTTCGTCACATGGGGAAAAGGTGTAAATTTTGCCAATCAGGCTCAAATAAATTTGCGAATTTTATCGATTAGGTTCGTAAAAATCAGAAATTTCATCGATTGGCTTCGTAAAAATCGCGAATTTTGTTAATCAGGCACGGAAAGATCATGAATTTTCTCGATCGGCTTCATAATAATCACGAATTTTTCGTTCAGCTCGGAAAAATCACGAATGTCGATTATGCGAAGAAAAATTGCGAATTTCTCCGATCGACTTCTTAAAAATTGCGAATGTCGGCGATCATGGGAAAAAACCCGCAAATTTTGTCAATCAGGCACGATAAAATCATAAACATTCATTGATCAAGTGCAATAAAATCACAAAAATTCGTCGATCGGCTTTATGAGAATCACTAATTTTCTTGATCGACTTTGTAAAAATCGTGATTTTTTCTTCGATTGGCTTTGTAAAAATAGTGAATTTTCTTGATCGATTTCTGAAGAATTGCGAATTTTGTTGATCGTTCAAGGAAAGATCATGAATTTTCTTGATTCGCTTCATAAAAATTGCAAATTTTATTGATCGGTCTGGTAAAAAAACGAAATTTTTTCGATCAGGCGTGGAAAAATTGCAAATCTCGTTGATCAAGGCACGAAAAATTGGGTATTTCATTGATCAGGTATGGAAAAATCTTGTTGAGCGGCTCCTTCTTTGTTTTTCATTCATAAACTTCACATTTTTTTTTCAGCACCAGCCGCTTATGTTTGTTTCTTAGCACTTTTAATAAGACAAAATTTACTCTCTTGAATAAAATCAAGGAGTATTATTACATCTTGAAAATAATCTTTGCTACAACTGCTACAAACATAAAAACTGCTGATACAATCTCACCAACTGAATTTGATATTTTGACTGGGTATGCTAATTTAAAGGTATACCTCCCCCCAATCCCCTCTGAAACTATATTTTTTATCCGATTATAAGTCACAGATCATCTCATTGAAATCAAATTTTCTTCGTGTTATTGATGTGGCCTTGGAGTACACAGGCATAATTGTAAGTGGCCCTTCTATTGAAAAGGTTGTGCACCCGTATCATAGAGCATATTTCTCCGAAATAATTTGCAGTCTACAAAAAAATACATTACACAGAAGGTGCAGGCAATTTCTTATCATATTTTATAAGCTGACTATTTACAACACAATTACTTTAAATCATTTTTTTTTCAATTATCTATAAAACTATTTAGATTAATAAATTTACAAGTAATATTTGAAAATATCCATAAAAAGATTAAGATATTTTTGATAACTTGATTGACACTTATTTTTAATATGTCGGAGAAGTAAAATCAACATCAATACAAAAAATAAATAAATAAAAAATACATATATACATAAATTTCTTTACAATGAACAGGGCTAAATTACATATGGGTTATTTGAATTCCCTATAACTGACATTTAATTACCTCCTCTTCTATTAAAATATAAAAAAACAAATCTAAAATTAAATAATAAGAATAAAAAATTTCATCTAAAAATTCGCCCCCGAAAATACTCTCATTAGGTCTTTAATATTGAATAGCTAAAAATACACTCAATATTCATTTCTCGAAAGGGATTTTTTTTTTTAAGAAACGTGGGACTTTCATGCATAAATTGTCGCCAAATATTAATTTTTAACTATCTTGTCAGTTTATACATTTAAAAAGATTAATAAAAGTAGACAGAATGACTCCAGTTTTGGCTAAAAGAGATAAATAAAATAATAAACAAACGAACGCAAAGCCAAGAACGACAGCGATTATCCCGCCAAACGCGCGGTCAGTTTGTTTACAAAGTAAAGTGGAGTTGAGAAGATTTCAGTCGCGACGCCAGTCATGACATTTCGCTAGTAAACAAACTGCAAACAAACGGTTACTAGGCTGTATTTTATATCTAAGTATTTTTATACTTTACAGGCAGTTGTAACATTTTCTATGATTTATATTTAAGAAGAAAAATGGATTTTCTTATAAATATCCATATATATAACAGTAAATATATGGAGATTTTATGTGACAAGAGTTGGATTTCGGTACTCGCGTTTGTAACGAAATGCTCGCCCTCTCGCGGACAAAGTCTGAATCAAATATTGAACGTATGCTGTTGGATTTCCCCATAGAAGTTAATGCAAAAAGCGTGATTTTTATTAACTTGTAACTTTATAAAATGCGATTTTAAAAGACCGATTAAAACATGTGGCTGAAGTTTCTAGGTACCTTTATGTAAATAACGAGAATTGAAAGACTTTGAGTACTCATAAATTTCGAAATTCAAAGAAATTGTTAAGTACAATACTGCAATCTGCAGTTTAGTAGACGGCAATGTTTATTTATATTTTGGAGTTGGGAAAAACAATATCGCCGTTGAAAAACATCTGCTTGAAATATTTATTCTTGATAACATTATTTTCTAAAGTGAGTAATATGCATGATTTATTTAATTTAATTAATATTAGTATTTTGTTACAAACTCTTTAAAAATCGTATTATACCAGTGTTATTAATTTTTTGATTGACAAGTGACAACTGTTAATTTATTTTTTCGGTATTTACATTTTTCGTTTTAATATAAGTCATTCATTAAAAATTTTAATGAAACGACGTTGCAGTCTGTTTTTTGTTTCTTTTGTTTACACTGCCAATTTACGTACTGTATTGAAACGTATTTAGTTTATTTGGTTATTTTCATGCAATACTGTTTACCCTTATTTCTATGGTCTTAAACAAAAATATAGCAAAAGTAACTGCTAGTTTTTTCATTGATTAAAGTATAATTCGATGGTATCGTATTTAATCCAAGCTTGATGACACGTCCATTTAAGAAAATTTAACCTAAACAAAACAAAAGAAAAAAAAATACTATAAGGAATATAAAGATTGGGTAATTTTATGGATACTTTGAATAATGATAATCGTGCAGTTTAGCCTAAAAGTTAAGAATTTTAATTTGAAGCTTTTGAGCATGTCTGTTCTAAAAGATATAAAACTGAGTAATTGTGCTAACTATTTTGATTTGTTATTTTATTACCACCAGGTTATCAAATGTTAAGTTAAATAGGTTGAACAACTAAATTTATTCATAATGTTGTTATTTATAACTTTTTGTAATCCATAAATATATCATTCTCTTATGAACTCTTCAGTTTAATTTACCTTTGAAAGATAATTCTTACTGATTTTGGAATTTCTAATCTAAACACATTGCAGAGAGTAGTATAAAATAAAAGTATTTACCGAAAATAGAACATTTTGAAGCTGTTATCTAAGTGTATCATTAAAATATCTTTTCCTAGTTCTAAATGAACTTATTATATCAAGATATTAACTTATAATGAAGTGCAATAAAACTATATTATCTCTAATCAGTGAGATGAGAAGCCTGCTTTTAGATGGCGAAGAATGGAGGAAGTGTTCTATTGGAATTGTTATAACAGCAGTACATTATCAGGCAGAAGTTTCTATTAATTTTCTGTCTGTAAATGTAACCTGCTAGTTCTTGAGATACCTTCTACACCGAGAAAACCCACCCTTGTCAAATTCAAACTGTCATTTACAGGTTTGTATCAATAGATGTTTCATTCACAATAAGTTAATATGTTGATATTAAGCTCATTTAAAATTTTGAAAGTTATTTAACTCGTACTTTTTAGGATAACAACATTATAAAATGTTCTTTCTTTTCCAGTAAATACTCCTATTCTCTATGTCTCACAGTATTATGTATTAGAAATGCAAATACTGTCTTACTTTACAATTCAGAGCATATTTCTATCATCAGCAGTTAAAGAGATTACCCCCTCCCTCCGATATAGGTGTGAATTTTGATATTCTGGCTAATAATATAACTACACTGTGTACATCATGGACAGGACTGCATAAAAGCCAGATATGATTTAGTTTGCTACAATATACATATCATCCATGTTAAAAGGGCATGCTTTGTAACAATGATAGTAATAATATTAAATTCCATAGTTATTATTATCTATGTAAATGCTGTTTATCAGTAAACACTGCTAACCTGATGTTATGTATACAATAAATTCTTACAAAATTATAATTTTGTATTTATTATTTTTAAGGATATATTCAATAAATGTATGTTAAAGTATTGTTTTAAATGGTGTTAGCAACAATAAATATGACTAGTGATTGACATATTTGTAAATGCGTTGTTTTTGTGCAAAAACTGAAATTGGTGTGGTTGAGATGAGTTCATGAAAACCGTTGAATGTGTTTAGTATCTCACTGAAGATGGACAATTTATGCTTAATTGCGATTTTGCCCATCTTGGCAAGGAAAAAGAATGTACTATTCTGATTAAAGTAAGTTTTAAATCCTTTATTATTTATGATGGAATATAATTTATCTTATGGTAATCAATATTGTTGAAAAACTGCATTTCTCAAACACAGATCAAAATCATCATAAAAATAAATATTGACGATTGTTTATAGAGCCTAAATATTCAATGAAGGGTTAATTTTTCTTTTATTGTATTTCGTCAGAAGATTCTCAGTTCTCATTTTTATATGTATAATAAAGTTTTGTGTCCATAAAGTTATGCGTCTTAAAAAAGTTCAAAGGCAGATTTTTTTTCCGTAAAAAAAATTATACTATTTTGATTCTGTAGTGTACATTATGTAAATGTAGACTTTAAAGTAATTTATTTAGATGAATCGAAAGAAAAAAAAATCACATGATTAGTTTTATGGTATTTCAACGTCATTTTTAAAGTAAATATAGGGTATATTTTTAATATTTAAACCCTACATTTTATTAGATCTTTTTCTGTGCTCTTTCAAATTTATAAATAGTGAATTTTTTTTCTTCTTTTCAGTGACATTTTCTTCTCACCACTATCACCAACAAGTCCAAGCATATTTATTGAATGTGTATTGTCTATGCTGTATGGTTTGTTAATTCACATCATACCATTGACAATACTTTCTCAATTACTCCTACTTCTGTATACTAGATGTTAGTTATGGACATGAAAAAAAAAGAGAAATTTTTGGCTTAGTTCAGAATAGTGAGGATGGAAGACAATGAATTTGCATAACTTCAATGATAAATCATGGTAAAAATTTTATTAATGATATTAATTATAGTAATTCTTATTTATTATTTGCTTTCTTCATTTTAATTACATGAATTTCATCAATGGTTAATATTATAGAGTTGCCTTTATTAATGGTAGTTACAGAAGTTTTTATGTATACTTTTAACTGTGTAGTATTATACAGACATTCTTCAACAACTTTTGTGTCGATATGAATGGGTCATGCCTTCCTCATAAAAATGTAAAATAATTTTAAGTCTCATCAGGTTTTCCAAGAAACTGTCTTTAATGGATTAATTCATGCATTAAAAGAAAAAACATATATTGTACATTATGAATATTGATTTAATTTTCAATATGCCAATCTGCAGATCTCCAACCAAGGCTTTGATATTAGCTCTTCAAGTCGATTTTTTTTAAAGAATATATTTTGTATAATATTTAAATTTTCCATACTGAAATTTGTTTTTAAATAGAAGTATTTTCAACTTGATGGGTCCTACTTTAATTTTATATTAAAAGTTAGGAAGCTTCCATAAATAACAAAGTCCCCCTTTATAATGATTACATATTAAATAATAAAACTGTGTTTAATCACCATAAAACAATTCACACACAGGATGCGTTTCAGGCTGAAAATATAAGCAGACCATCATCAGCCAATGTAAACATGCATCTGCAATAAGACAAGATCACAAATGATCCCAATTTACATGTAGCTTAAATATTTTACTTTATCATAAAATTCAGATTAAAAAAAAAAAAAAAAAAAAAAAAAAAAAAAAAAAAAATTATAAAGTTCCATCTTACAATGGTTATATGTGCTTCTATAAATTTGAGGTGTATTGCTTCAATTAGATATAGTTGTTTGTATATAATTCTTAAAATTGTAATTACTCTAACTTTCGATTGCTTTAACAACAACAACAACAAAATATCTCTAAATGATTATCTGTACCAAAAATAAGAAGTAATGGTAAAAAAAAAAAAAAAAAAAAAAAAAAAAAAAAAAAAACATTGTTATCATTATATTTATCCATTAAAAAAATGAAAGGCTACATCAAAAAGGCCACATCATTCTGTAATTTCAGAAATACGTAAAATAACCAGCTGCATGACCAACTGGTGTCTGGAATACACAATGAAAAAATTCAACAAAAGCTGCTTGATTCGAAAGAATTAAACTTCCATTCAGCGAGAATGTATGAATGACTTGATGCACTGCATTTGAGCGGCTGTTGTACATAAGTGTAAATAAACTATATGGTACAATATTTATGCTTCCTTGAGTAAATCATACTACTAATTAAAGCCATGGATTCAATAGAAAATATGGAGGATTGGGAGCAGGCAAATATAAGGGTAAACATATGAATCAACTAAATTCTGGATTATACATGTTTTCCACAAGATATGACTTGGCAGACAGATTGCGTTTTAAAAAGGAGATTGAGATTTAATTCACCGGTGAGCTTAATGAGGTGATTATCTGTGCTATCCTCTCATGGTCTTTTTTTTTTTTTCCAATAAGGAGTTTTGCTTTTTCTTTCCCTTTCAAGAGCCAATTACTAGTAGACAATATTACTGTTGAATGCATTCTGTAATAAAAAGCTGTTATTAAATAATTTCAAATACAGTAGAACCCCGCTAATTTGGATCCCGATAATCCGGATTGGTTTGGTCAATTTTTTCTTTTTAAGTTTGAGAAGCGATTGGCTAATTTCCATAACATTAACTTGTTTTATCGATGTATTCTGAATAAAAAAAAACTTTTCTGAAGAATACCTTAAGCTTTCTTATTTAAACTCTTTCATGTTATCTTTCAAAGAAACAACAATGTATTACTAAGTTTGGCAATTCCAATTTTCCCAATTTTCTATTTAAACTACTTAGAAATGTTGTTAAAAATCACTACAAAATAAATTTTTACTTAGAACGTTGCAAGAAAGCAAGGTAAAATAGTCCCTATAAGACTGATACGGATCGCTTTCTTATCTTTGTCAGCCAATAGTACTTATGCTCAAGAAGATGCGTGACCATACGGCTTAAGAATCTTTGCATCCTACGTGGTATGTTTATACCAACCCATGTCCAGATTATGAATGCTCTGAAAAATTCTAGTTATCTGTTTTATAGAGATCACCCAATTATGAAAGACTAAAGAATATTATTATTATTATGATTAGTATCACTCTTTCGTAATTCATTTCTATTTGACTGGAGGAGTTTCAGGTTTCTAGCATCACATTTGCTGCTGTTACGACACCTGTTTTTCTGATTAATTAAATCTAAAATATATTTGTAAATCAACTTGTGTAAAATAGCTAAATAAAAAAAATGTTGCTACCTCTTAGATTTTTACAATGAAGTTTTCTGTTAAATGCAACAAGAAAGTATTTTTAAGTATGACAATTTAAAGATTTGTTTAAATACGACTTAAGGAGCTATTTCAGTCACCTAGAAAGACTCGCTCATTAATGCTAATCCTATGGAAGAAATTTTTAAAAATATTTCATGTGCATTTAAATTTTTTGCATTGGCTAGCTGAGATTGATCTCTACATCTGCACTTTTTTACTTTCTTCATTTTGTTTGCAGTTTTTTTTTTTTCCATGGGGATGTTTTTACTTTTGACACCGGTTCTGAAAATGAAAGTGCCCTAATTAAAAATATTTGTGAACAAAATGAAAAAAAAATGGCCTCTGCACAGATTACTCTCAGCTAGTCAATGCAAAAAGAATTGTTTCAAAATGGTGAAGTGCAAATGTAAAAAAAAAAAAAAAAAAAAAAAAAAAAAAAAAAAAAAAAAATTCTATTGGATGAGCACATATAACGGTAATTTCATTCAGTTGACTGAAGTAACCTCCTAATTTTTCTCCATTAAATATTTTTTTTTTTTTTTTTTTTTTTTTAGCAGATAATTTGTTTTAATATTTTCTTACTTTTTTTAATATTCACTTGTAAATATATTTTTCAATAGAAAATTGTTTGGAAATATTATTATCTGGCCTTTTGTGACGTAATTTTTCATAATCAGAAATACATCAAATTAATGTATTGTAACAGAATTTTTTAGAGGCAACATGAATTGCAGTTCTGAAATTGTTATTTTTATAATAAACATTAAATGCTTATAAAAGAGTCAGATTTTTTAAAACTATTTTTATTCTTACTCTTACTTAACAATTCTTTTGCTTTTTTAAATTTTAAAACTAGCTTAGTAATGTGTTAGGTATTGCTAAATGTTATATTTACATAATGCGAATTAAGAAGTATTGAGTAGTTACTTTTTGGCTAGCTGGGTGCCAGTGATATATATATATTTATACGCACACATGTGCCCCACCAGTAGACGAGAAATTCTGTTTTCGAAACTGGTAGATGAGAGGTGTTGGGTTTGAACCCAATCGTATCTGTCGGCATAATTGTTTGGAGTTTTTGTGTTTTTCTTCGAGCCTTGGATTTCCTTGCACAAGTACGAGTGAGATTCTTAAAAAAAAAACTCCATGGAGGGCAACCCCACCCTTTTTAGGTCATATATCCCTCGTGTTGATAATTGGTTTTCATAAGCAAAAACACACACATGGATATACAGTAGACTCCTTCAAATATGCACAGCTTGGGACCAGAGGTTATGCGGATTTTAGAATTTTGCAGATTTCTGGTCACTGCTTTGTTTATATTTTTTAAACAATAATTTGAATGTAATTAATAATGTAATCTAAATTATAATGAATGTTTCCAATATTTTAAAACATTAAAATAAGTAATAAACTAAAATTATAAAAATTTAGATAATTTTTAAAATTATTAAAATATTAAAAACAAAGGTATAATTAATAATGTATGATTAAGTGTTCATTATAAAGATGACATGTATTTTTCCTAAATTATTCAATGATACTTGCCTCATGAATTATATACAATATTAATTTACATCAAAATAATAAAATAAGGAAGTTTTATTTCAGGCTTAGTCAGACTTAACAGAAAAAGCTTGATTAATACATAAATATATTCAGTAAGAAGATTATGATTATCATTGATATCAGCAATATCTTGAACTTTTTCAGACTAAATAAATTTATTTTTCCTACAAGAAAAACATAAAATGAGTAATAACAAAATTTACAAATTAAAATATGTTTGGAATTGATATGAAACTAAAAAAAGTCAAATTTTGTCCCTATATCTGAACTGAATATTTCATTGTTTACATTCGTAAATTATGTGCGGATTTTAAAGAGTTGTGGATTTCAGGTTTGCGGGAGTCTACTGTATATATAATATTGGTGCTCAGCTAATCAAAAAATGACATTGAGTAATATAAACCTTGCTGATTTTTGATCTAGTTGTTCA
The DNA here is from genome assembly GCA_964019185.1 of Maratus speculifer. Classification (NCBI taxonomy): domain Eukaryota; kingdom Metazoa; phylum Arthropoda; class Arachnida; order Araneae; family Salticidae; genus Maratus; species Maratus speculifer. The sequence goes on from OZ025290.1 coordinate 186,566,676, forward strand.
AACTTTAAATAGTTTAAAACTAGCAATTCGACATAAGAAAAGATAGGATTATGAAAATGGATTTGTTTTTTCATTACATATAAAAAAAAGCATTTACAGAAAAAATTAAACCACATCGACTCCTGATGTGAAATCATACAGTAAATTGTACAATTTTAAGTACACTATATTACATTTTACTGTGATTACCTTAAAGCAATTGAATTTGTGAGTATGTAAAAAAAGGATTAATTCGATATTTTAAGTTATCTAGACACAGATTTCTATAAATCTCTCACATGCAGAAACAGTTGTTTTTTAATTGTACTTAAGTTTCTGTATATTTTGGTTATTGCTAGATTTTTTTTTGTAAGTTAAGGATGTTCTATCTAGATTTTTGTATTTATAAACATATCGTTCAAGATGCTTACGTAATAGATACACAAAACTAATAAAAACCTACTGAATCTGAGTAAATTCTGAGTATTTTTTTAGTTCAAAGTTAATAAAAATATAAGTTTGAAATATTTTTGCCAGACTTACTTGCACAAAATGTAAAAATAATAAATAAATTTCGTTTTTATCTAAATTCCTTTCGCGATGCTCTTTTGACTAAGCCAAGGATTGATTCATAATTTGATATTTAATATAATCTAACACAACCAACATAGGCCTAATTGAGAGTAAACAGTTATTAAATTTCGCATATAGTACGTTTTAATATTACCAGCGTAAAGTGATGATTAATAATAAAATACAATTTCTTAATACATTCAAGAATATCTTTTATTTAGATAAATTAAAAGCATTAATAAGTGCAGTATATATAGGCATACAGCTAAACTAACTTGATTACCTACGCGTATTAAAAATCTAGAAACTTATTTAAAAATAAATAAATAAATAAAAAGACATCTTCTATATCTTCTATTTGTAAAAATAATAGACCTAATATTCTGTCGTAATTTTTTTTTTTTTTTTTTTTTTTTTTTTTTTGCATGTTTATAAACACAAACCCACACTGACTGCAGCGACGATATTATACTCCATCATAGTAAGCATTTTGAACGATATTTTTCTATATATTTTATGCCATTTCTTGTTTTAATCAGTTTATAACAGTTCAAAATCTTATATATTTTATAATTTACACCAATATTTTAAGGATAATTCTAAATTTATTCACAATATTTCAAAGCAGATGCTATTTACCCGTACGATTACATTACGTAAACAAACCGGGAATCCGTTCTATCGGTGCGACCCCCCCAGCAGAACAACGCCACCTACCGTTGATTACAAACGCGAACAGGAAAGAGCGAGGGGATGAACATATTTTTAAAAACTTCAGGTGCATTTTTTGGACGAATCTCTCTGTCAAATATTATTTATCAAATATAGAAGTTTCAAAGAGATTTCTTATTGGAGGTGGAATGAATTTTCTTTAGGGAATTTTTGTGGGTGTTTGAACACGATTTTAAATAATGATGAAAGGGATTTTTAATTAATTTGGAGATTTTTTTTTAGGGGGAATTTTTGTTAATTAAAATTTTTGCATGTATTAGAATTGGAGGGGCTATTTTACTGCGGAAGTTTGAGGAAAAATTATGAAAATTTTCAGGGTAAAAAATAGATTAACAAAGTTTTGTGTTTTTTATTTTTTATTTATTTTTTTATTTATTTTTTTAACGAGGAGATTTCAAAATAATCTTGAGATTTTTGTTTTATTTAAAGGGATATTTGTGGATGGGAAGGAAAAATAGTAATTTTAAATAGTAATTAAAAACCTTAACAAAGAAGCCTTAAAATAATTTAGATATTTTTATTTTTAGAACGGGATTTTTATATCGCTATTTTAAATTGAAATTTAATTAAAAATTTTAATGAAGGGCGTTAAGAATTTCCCATTTAACCGCTCACGGGATTTTTGGATGGGATTGAAAAATTGTAATTTCAAATGGTAATTAAGAATCTTAATGAGGGGACTTTAAAATAATTTGAAGATTTTTTATTTCTAGAACGGAATTTTTATATCGCTATTTCAAATTATAATTTAAAATAACTAAAAGTGTTAACAAGGGTAATTAAGAATTTTTTATTGAACCGGTGGAAGAAATTAGATTTCTCAGAATTATCTAAAATATTAATTAAAAAAATAATAAATATTATGAGGAAATGCAAACATATCAAAATCTTAGATATCATAATGTGCAATGATAAACCTCAATAAAACCTTTAAGTAAAACCTTTATATTACCTGCGTGAGAAACAGTTTTCATTTTCCTTCAAAATACCTCAAGTGATTTCGAGAAAATCTTCAAAGTCATTAAAGATGATTTAAAGGTAATAATTTGCTCATAAAAACCTGTATGAAAACTTTTAAAAAGCTGGATATTTCTCTTAGGGAAACCTTTAGCTTTCATTTTCCTTATAAATACCACCAAAAACCTTTAATATGCCTGCAAAATCTCAAAATATTTAAAGGTTTTTTGCTGATTTTTTTACCTGGGCTATTCCATAATAAATAAAATTACATTTTGTCATTACCTAAAAACCAGATGTTAAGAGGAGAAAACGAGGCCACTGTCGTGCCCTAATCGATACACCAGAAAAACAATATTTGGAAAAGGAAATTGTAAAAAAAAAAGAAACCAAAAAAGAAAAAAGAATTGACTGCTTTCAAAAAATATTTTTAGTAAAGGTGTGGACAGTAGTGGTGAATCTGATAATTTATCACTTCATAATGAAAATGAAAGTGATTAGAACATGATTTCAAGTGATATGGACCACAAAGTTTGCAGCTTGGATAATATAATAGAAGACGACTTTCTCTAACAAAGATATCACTAGCCAACAAAAAAAAATATTTTTGTCAGTTTCCTGGTTCTAGATAGTCAATTCCTACTAATTTTGGGTTGAAAAAAACGAATATGTAAATGAAACTTTTTTATTAGCTCTTGTTTTCAAGATACAATACAGCCCACTTAAGAAAGACACACAACATCCCACACATCGATTTAAAATCAAATTGAAGAAGAAAAAAAATTCCTATGTAATAAATACAATACCATAGGCATGTTTCCCTAAATAATGTTCATTTTCAGAAAGCAGTGATTGTTTTTAGCCTATTCTTGCGAATGTTTCCGTTAGAATTTCCTCCTTTATGTCAACACCGGAGTATCTCTTGTAACAGTCCAACAGTAGTCGGCCAGCACTGACTCATCCCAACGATCCTGATATCTGCGTTCCATTACATAGATATCTTTGTGCAACCTTTCACCGTGCTCACCCTTACAACACCACAATTTTTAGGGGGAAAATCAAGATGGGAGTGGGGGAAATGAAGTTTCAGAAACATTTTGCATCCAAGGTCATGGTACTTCTGTAGGAGTTTTTTCACCAGCTATTGGTAGTTCTCGGCTTTTCTGTTGCCTAGAAATCCTCTACCACACCTTCCCATCAGGCTTCCCATGCTGCTTTCTCTTTTCCTTCCAAGATTTTATCAAAAGCAGGGTCCTTCATTATTGTGCGTATTTGAGGGCCCACAAAGATTCCCTCTTTAACCTTTGATTCACTCAGTCTTGGAAATTTCGCTCTAAGGTACTGTAAAGCCTCACCATCTTTGCTCATAGCTTTCACGAAGTTCATTAATCACAGCTTAATGTGCAGGGTTGGAAGCAGAATGTTTTTCTGTTCAACTAGAGGCTCATTTTGAACACAGCTCTCCTTGGGATTTAGATTTCTTGAAGGCCAATATTCTTTTATGTAGTAAGAGTTTCTATCTCGACTGTCCCTCAAACACAGAAAACAGCAATACTTGGTATAGCCTAATAGCATTCCCAAGAGTAAAGCAATTACTTTCAAGTCACCATAAATCTGTCATATATGATCTCCGTATTTGATTGACTCGAGAAGTAATTTCACATTCCCGTAAGTTTCCTGCATGTGAACGGAATGTCCAATGGGAATGGAAGGAATAATGTTGCCATTTGTAGTAAGACTGCTTTCAAACTAAGTTTGGAATTGGAAGAGTCTATAAATAACCTCCACTTCCGTGGATCATGAGTTATGTTCATTGAATTCATCAAACCATTAACATCAGTACAAGAAACTAAATATTCTTTCTTCTCCAAGAAATGAAGAAGATTCTTGTAACGAGTCCTGTATTCTGTGATTCTGACTTCTGGCTGATTTCTACACAAATAAAGCAGTTGAGGGGATTACAGCTTTTAGGCGTACCAACTTCCAAATATTCGATTTCCCATATAACAGCCATAGTGAGATTTCTCATGTTAGTTCCTATCTTGAAAACAAGAGCTAATCTCAACTTTTTATGTTGATTTTCGTGTTTAGCGAGACAAAATACTTCAGAAATAACTATTTTTGAGCCCGAAACATTTTTGATGCTGGGTAGTGTATGTGGAAAAAAATAATTATCATTACATTACTATTGTTTTAAAGAACAATAATGATAACCTTCAGGTGCAATTCTTGGAAAAAAAGGATAATAATTCCTTATTTTATCAGACCGATCCACCAGAAATTTATTTTGTTAATTTGGAGGATATTGTTATGAAACTAGCAAGCCTAGACCTCTGGGAACTGCCAGAACCAAAGGACTGTTGTCATTTGATATTAGCTTCAGTCAATATATGTAGTAAAATAGAATGTATCACTCAGTTTTCAAATAAAATACGTTTGGAATAATTTTTTTAACCGTCCCATTCATTCCCAAAATTGTCCCATTCATCCCCGACCATGGGGATGAATGGGACAATATGCATGCGTGTTTAAAAAAAATATTAAAAATTTAAAAAACAATTGTTGATTAAAATTAGCATGTCAATAAGTTGCTAAATGCTGAAGTATTCTTTAAATATATTTTTTTTAATTAACAACTGTATACAGCTTAAGTTATTATTAAAATGTAAAAATTGTCCCATTAATCCCCACTCTCCACTATACAATTCTAAATGTTTAACAGATTTTATTTCCACAATTTCGAATATTTAGTTTTTAATTTCAGTTCTATAAAAAATAAATTTTAGACTTTAAAATATTACATGAATTAAGAGTTCAATGCATTAAAAGTTTTGTTTTCTTTATTTTTAGGTTGGTTGGTTGTATGGGATTTTATGGTGCAAGGTCCTTTTGGGGATATGCTGCGCCAAGACAAAGACGAAATGAAAACAGGAGGTTTTTAAAATCTAACACCAATGAGATGTATAATAAAAAACCAGTTAAAAGAGTAGAAAACCATAAAAAACACTAAGTGACAAAAAAAATGTATAAGTGGTTAATAAATGTTAAAATATGAACTCTGAATAAGATGAGTGAATATTGCACAAAAACAAGATTAAAAATAAAATAATGCAATGTCATGATACAATTAAAATCAGTCAATGTGGCCAAAACAGAAATCTTAAAGAAGATATCACGAGTTAAAAACTTTACTATTAAAACAAAGATGAGACCCTATATTATGAACTGTTAAAATGTATAGTTGAAATAATTTGTTAAAAAATAAACAATGCATAATGTGCACAAAAGATACATAAAATCAATTTAAATAGTGCAGAATTTAAAAAGGTAAAATGAGTTCGGCGTATATTCTTTATAAACAATATTCTCTTATTCTTCACTCGAGTCGTAAGAGACCGACTTCATAGCCTCCTCCACATACGTGTTCATCTGTTTTGGATCTTTTAAATTGGTACCAGAAGGGCTATGACATGATTTCCTGTCTTTACTCTTCACAGTTTGCCACAGTGAAGAGCCCCGAATAGTCTTGTTTTCCTTAGTCTTTTGAATTGTCCTCACTGCCTGACTAGGATCAGATTTATGGAAATTTGATGCAGATGAAACAGGATTTTTGTTCAGTCTGTGTGGTTAACTTTTTTAACTGGCTTGATGATTTCTGTGGTTGACTAGTTAGATATTCAATTTTTACAGGTTCTGATGAAGGTTTCCAAAGCACTAATTTTGGCAAAACTCTTGTGGCTGCAGTGGAGTGTACATCACAAGTCTTTTTCTCTATAATGCTAGATGTTTTATCAGGTGAACAGTTTGGTGGAAAGGAGGATTCTGTCTGAGTGCAAATGTTTCTTACAGATTTAGATTGTTGCTTGAGTAAGCTAGAGTAAGTAACACCGACAGATGTGGTTCTAGATTTGACAAGTTTACGGCCTTCAGGGTAAGGAAGTTTTTGGGTTATTTTGATAGTAATGCTCTCTTTTTCACGGATCCAAATAGGACAGAAGCGAGAATATGATGCATGATCACCTTTGCAATTTGCGCAGCGTACAGATTTTTCACACGTTTTACTGTCGTGGCCAACTTCTGCACAATGTGCACAGGTAACAGTGCTACGACAGGTAGCATTGGTATGGCCATAACGCTGGCATTTAAAACAACGTATGGAATTAGGGATATAAGGTCGGACTTGACAATTTAAATAACCGGCTTTAATTCTAGTAGGTAAAATATGGCTATTGAAGGTTAGCATTATATGTTTAGTAGGAATTATCTGCCCATTCCTACGGATAGTGATGCGGCGAACATCTATGATATTTTGATCCTTTAAGTTAGTTAGAAGTTCTTCTTTTGTGGAAAATAACAGATCTGGTTCAGATATTACACCATGGCAAGAATTTAAAGTTTGATGTGCTTTCACAGAAACAGAGAAGGTGCCTATTATATTACTATTGGACAGAAATTGTGATTGGTTGGCTGTAGAAACTTCAACCAGTAGATCCCCAGACTGTAATTTTTTTAGAGAGTGACCATCGCCTAAGACAGATTGAAATGTTTTTGCAATGAGAAATGGCGAGGTATTTTTGAATGAACGTTTAATTACGAAAACTCGAGTGTATGATGAATTCTGCACAGTTTGCTGCCCTCCAAGAGGGAGAGAAGTGGAAGGAGGTGAAGGTTTTCCATCCATGTTAGAAAAATGCAATCCAGACCCTGGCCGCACCACCCATTACCGAGCCCAACAAGATGATTCACATTCGTCTACCAGTGCTAACCAGGGCCCATACGATCACAAGACATTCCTATGCCAGTTTTCACCCTTATAAATGCTCACTCACTCGAAATCAGCTGAGCAGCCGATTCGTGCATACGGGACCAATATGCCCCTCCCGTCTATCTGAAACAGAGGCCAAAGAAGTGTGTTGGTCTCCCTCAACTGCCAGGATCCCCCTTTTTAGGGACACGGGTCGCCACGCACGGCCAACACGTGGGTGGTTTACAATTCCCCATCAGTCGATATACAGGATGATATCGGATGATGCAGAATTGCCCTCACCTCCGAAAAGAAAACCACAATGAGAGTGAAACATAGATGAAAGAAAGAACAGAGGAGTAAGAGGAAAATGAAAGGAGAAAGATTACTCATGTGTCCGGGGTTGTGAAGCCTGTGAATACCTAAAGAAGGTATCCCCCTGGGGATTCTCCATTTTAAGGAGATCTTTAAAAGTTTATTGTAATATTATTCATATTTATATACTTATTTGTTTTTGAAAGGATACAAACATACTTTTTTTAAAAAAAACATCTATTTTAACAAAGTACTTGTATGACGATCTATTTTAATCTCAATAAAGATAGTTATTACGGGTTATTAAAATTAATTTCCTTTATTGTTTTTTATGAATAAGATGTCAACATTATAATAATTTCTTTAATATATTTCAGATGTTTAAAATTTTATGTGCGAATTTCTTAAAGTGGATAGATTAAAAAAATATATTAAAATTAAAGTAGAAATATTTTCCATTTTAAAATATCCTACGCACTTTTTTAAAAACATGCTATAAATGAGTTAAACATTATTTCAAAACCATTATATAATTAATGGGTCATTCCAGGCGAAATGAGCAAATTAGCTGTGGCTGCCATGTCACAGATTTAAATGAAAATTGGCATCAGAGTACAACATGTTTATTTATGAAGAAATGCAAAATAAGAGATTACAAGACAGATTGTTTAAGCATGTAAACTCACTTTAAAACTTGATATAAAATCGAGTTCTTGTTTACATGCTTTAAATTTCAATCTGTATTATTCGCGTTAGGAATGAAAAAACATATCATAAATTATTTTCAGTTAAGAATGGATACTAAGTAAGAGATTGGGGTAATTTAGGATGTGAATTTTTATTCCTTACTGAGAAAAAAATACAGTCGAGCCTCTATATAACGAAATCCATCGTTCCAGTAAAAAATTCGTTATATAGAGAAATTCGATGTATAGAGTATAATGTTAAAAATAGTATTTAATGTGTAAATTTTGAACAAATATTATTTTTGATCTTTTTAATTAAGAATTTGAAATGTTTAAAATATATTAACCTAACATTTTATTTCTTATTTATTTAAGCAGTTTCAAAAAAGAGGAAAGACATTTATTTGAAAGCTTAATGAAAATCAAATGAGGAAGACTTACATAAATTTCAGAGGAAGAAATCTGTAATTTTTTGTTGTTTTGATTTTAAAATTACAATTGTTACACTCTCAAAAAAAATTCTCAAATTTTAGCAAAAAATGAAAAATTGTAGTTGATATTTTCCTCCATTTGAAGGTCTCTCTTATGTGCTCTCATTGATTCCTCTCTTATATGTGTAACAATTCAATTGATTGTGTTTTGAGAAGGATGTTGAAAGGTGTATGGGAGGTGGTATGAACTTGTTAGATTTAAAGAATAAGGAGAGAAGTAATATTTATAAAAAAAAAACCTCTCCACTGAACGATAAATCAAAAATAAGTGATGGAAAATTGATTCCATATGATTTCGAAGCTTTTTTAAAACTGAATAAATTAAGATCAATTTATGAAAAAATTCGTTATATGGAGATAGATATTTCGCTATATAGAGTCTGTTTTTAATGGAATCATGCGAAAAGGGAACCGTTCTTACTAAAAATTCGTTATAGGGAGAAATTCGATGTATGGAGTTTCGTTATATAGAGGTTCGACTGTATAGAAAAGGAAAATTTTAAAGAAGAAAATTCAATATTTCTTTTGCTCATAAAAATTTTAGGACAGGCGTTGTGACTTCAAAACTATTTGACATTTCAGATAAAAGTATATATTTTGAACACAAGAAGTTTCATATATGCCTTTTTTATTCCTTAATGTGAAAAAAAAAATAAATTATGAAAAAAGGGACAGGAAAAGGCATTATTTCTATTGCTCTTTTAGTCACGAAGGAAATCTCTTATATCATTTCAAATTACTTGATATCAAAGATAAAAGTGTCTATTTTAAATATTCAAATGCTACTTCTTGCCTTTTCTTCTTTTCTTTTCATTTTTCTTTTTTTCTTTTAGACTTATAATAAAAGCAATGATAATTGAAGGATTAATTATCTAGTATTGTTAAAATCCAATAGATGGCAGCACTATTTTTAAATTGAAAACCTACAATATTTTTAAAAAAGCGCGCTAATTCAAAGGAAAATTTGTGTGAAAATACCTTTTTGAAATCATTTTTTTTCAATGTTAGGAATCAAAAGGCACTATTAAAATTTTTCGAGCATACTATGGACTTATTAATCTTTATGTCTGTGCAATATTGTTAAGAACGTACCTGTCCTTCATTCATTATTCGAGCATAAATAAGAGGAAAAAATACGATTTTGTAATTTTTTTAAAGTTTCTGTTTTTTTTTTTTTTTTTTTTTTTTTTTTTTTTAAGATGAAGGAATTAAATGATTATTATCAAACTTGGAGAATTCAATCTTCATATATAATACTGTAACATGCACCAATTTCTCACTTGTTTTATCATTTTTTAAAACTTTTATGTTTCGAATTTTCTCAAAATTCACAAATTTTCAATTTTAACAACCCATTTAAAATTAACTACGTTGTTACCAGATTGCTATTGCTAATTAAATAAAAAGATAATTATTCAGAGATTATAAAATTGCAAGCCAAATTCATTTATGTTAAATATTTTTCAAGATACGGAGCTTTAAACTTGCAACATTGGACGATTGCACACATGCCGTTCTACATCACAAGTTTTTTAAAAGTCCAAAACTGCTAAAATAATTTAATTTTTGTCAAAATATTTTGCTGAGCTCTATTTGAATATGAATAAAACCCGTGTATAAAATTTTATTAAAATCGGTTACCATGGGGCCACGAATTTTTTTTTTAATTTTTGCTCATTTGACGTGGAATGACCCTAATCTAACTGAATATAAAAATTATCTCAAACTTAAAAAGGATTTATAAAATTTTATAATTTTTATTATTTTTTTAACTGTCTCCAGAAAATTTACGGAAAACCCACTGTAAATATAATCACAAAATGTCAATAACGGAAGTTCTACTGTTTATTCTGAAAAATGAAACTATTCCGTAGAATTTTACGGAAAAATTGGTGTATATAAACGAATATTTTTTACAGTGAATAACAATTGAATCTGAAGCCGTATTATCTCTATAAAACATATTAACCGCTGCGAGTCATTCCAAAATAAAATCTATAAAGTAAATTCTTACCTTTAATTATTTTGTTCTACCCGTTGCTCTCTATTTGAGTTACTTTTTAAAATTACTGTATCCACATACTCATATTCTGCAGCGATAGATCTTTTCGTGCATTTTAATGTACAGGGTGATCCCAAATATAATTATTTTTCGTTGCTTTTTTCGCCAGCCTCTCAGTTATCCTCTTTGTGAAATGGCTGTTGATAAATATGAGGTCAAGTATACTCTTTAAGTTCCAGAAGAATCCAACGAGTATATTTTTAAATATCCTACAAAATATCTAAAATTGAAAGTGTCCGGTCATTAAGAGCAATATCGTGTATATATATATAGCTATGCCAAACTCAGTTTTACAAGGTTAAATATTTATCTAACGTTATTCTATAAAATTTGGAGTAACATTCTGCTTCCATTTTTAAGAAATTATTTAACCTATAAAATGGTGTTATTTAAATTGGTATAACTAGTGTAACATTACAAATTAGTGTTGCGTAATACATGTTATGTCGGTTAAATTACTCAATAAAATGGAGGGAGTACAGAAGCTACAAATTTTATGGAATAACTATACATAATTATTTAATCGTATATTTCTTAAAAGCTATTAATTTTTAATGACTATTTTTTCAAACAATTGCTAAAAAGGTGTTTTAAGTATTTAAAAAAAAAGATTTATGAAAACGTTTTTAAGGAAATGTTATATTTTGTTTACAATTCATTCGATAAATAAAATTAAATGTAGTATAATTTTTTATTGTATATGCGCCAAACAAAAAAAAAACCTGAAGGGAGAACAACATTAATATTGATGTAATAAAATCTCAATTAATTCGACAAAAACAAAAGAATATAAGTATGTAGGATGATTATTGATAATGTCTTTAATCTTCTTGGTATCACTTTCCTAAGTTACATCTCATAAAACATGAATACTTTCCTTTTAAGCTAATAATTAGCGTTTTTGAAAAGACTCTTTTATAATGCGGGTTCCACTTTCAAAAGAACTTCTCTATTTCAGAAAAAGCCACTTTATATCGATTATTGAGTAGGATACTGTTCTGCGGGGGGTTTTGATGATTATAAAGGAGAATAAAAGCATTAATTATAATGAAAGTACACTTCAGAACAAATTAATTTTCTTATTAAAATAACTATCAGTAGATTGGGTAAGATACAACATAGTTAGAAAATTATCTCAAGTGGTTATTCGATTTTAATTTTGATATAAAATGAATTTATACCACTCTAATCTATGGTACAGAAATAACTGTAAAGAAGAACGACAAAGTGTCTATACCCTACTACAAAAACTGAAGAAAATCTGTAGGCTGTTGGCCTATTTAAAAATCTACAGATAATTTAAAATGTCTTTTAAAATTCTGCAGATATTTTTAAGATAAATCTAAATTTTCAATTTTTCCTAGATTTCTATAAAATACCTGAAAAAAGTGGCGATTTCTACGGAGAATTTTAAAATTATTTTTTTTTTGCGGTAAGTGTCAATTCTTGCCATGTAGCATTTTCCAAATAAAAGTGATGTGGGGAGGTTTTCAATAAAAGCTAGCGATTTATATAAAATTTCTCAATATAGTACACTTCAAAAAAGTACGGTCGAACCGACTTTTTGGTCAAATTAACATACTCTAAGATCACAGTTTTTATGAAATTCCTTATTTTCCATGTTTGTGAAAGTCCGACTGTTCCTTGTTTCAAAAGCGTGCTTAATTAATAAGCTGGATATATGAGATTAGTCATTGAATTCCTTTATTTATGGGAAAGTGCTGAGATCTCCTGCTGTAATGTCACTAGCCTGCTATACCTACATACCCTATATCGCGAAAGATGACTGTAACTTGCGATTTTAGATGTTTTGTTTAATATTTAGAAATATGCTTGAGGAATCAGCCTGAAACTCTAGGTATGTAAAAGAACAGTACACTCGTATATTCCCGCGAAGATTTTTCCTCGAAACCCCACAACAGATCTTCAACAAATTGAAAAACAACGAATATCTTCTGGAAGACTATATTCTATATTTGGATAACCTAAACTAATGTAACAAAAGCATTCAAACTGTAGATTATTATTAAATGGTTGATTGCAATAAACTGCGCTAATTTTTATGAGGATAGCATGTATACTCGTAGAGAAATTAAGTTATACGCTGCTGAGATATATTAGAATTTATTTCCTATCTAACTGAAAGTAGATATTATTTACAGGGGCACAAAAAAATTTCGGCTACTATACTGTATCCGAAGCACTGTATACTATTACACCACAAATATTTTTAGAACTTTGTTATTGTACGAACACACCTCATTTGTTAAACTTGACGTGCAATTTCCTACTTATTTTAATTATTTACAAATTTTCATTATTCGGTTAAGTGAATACATTTTATTTCTCTTAACTGAAAGCCATAATATTTGTATTAATTTTGTCAAATCAATGTTTAATTTTAGATATTTAAAACAAATCCGTTTTGTTTTCATGTAAAAATTCTATCAAAGCATCATATTTAAAACTCTGTCTTGCAAAAAAGAAAAAAAAACTTAACACGTAATATATATATATCATGATTAGTGGATTTTAATCTTAAAAATGAAGACATAAAATATTTACCGCTTCGGAATTTTAAGCTAATTAATGCATAGCTTAAAAAATTTTTCGTCCATTAAATATTAAATTTTTTGTATTATTTCAAAGTCTTTTAATAGCTTCGATGGATTTTTTCGTTTCACCAAAAAACATATCTTTATATATTTTTCTCTTTTACAAAAAATCAGCCATTGATATTAAAAGGAATCTGCTACATTAAGGGAAATTATTTTTTATATTTATAGATGTAAAATCAATACATAAACATTCCTATGATTTTGAAAGAAAAAATGGAGTGGTGTTTTTATTTGGATTTGAAAAATAACATAATATAAATGACAAAACTATTGAGGAAATCATTAACTCCATTCTTAAAAATAAATACGCAAATTTACATGTTAAAACTGATGACGATTTAAATGCTATATCTATATGTGTAAAGTGCCGTATAAATTTCAAAATGCACCACTTGTTTCAATGTATTGAAACTACTTTTTTTTTCGAAAATGAAAATGTTTCTGTAGATTTCTATATTTTTTTAGCTGATTTCTTATTGCCAAATAAATTTTAAACTGAAACTAATTTTAAAATTTAATAAAACAAAAATCATTACTTTCATGTACAATTTGCAAATGATTAATTAAAATTTCTTTTGAAAAAAATACTTGATGTTTATAAATCGAAGAATATACTAATGGATATTTCTTTCCAGATATTTGTTTGAAGCATTAGATTAAAGTATGCAAATTATTAAGTTTCTTTTTTCTTCATTCTGTATACAATTGATTGATACAATTGAATTTCTGAACATTAATTGGTTTAAATATATAAATTCAAATTTAGATTGATTTTTTGTTTTTTTTTTGCATACATTTAATCTAATTTATTTTTAATCTTATGCATTTTCTTCTTCTGTTCGTCAAATGTGAATTCAGAAAAATACTATTGCTGTCACGGAAAATTATTTTCTTTTTTTATTATTATTAAAACATAAGATTTAATTCACATAGGTAAAATCACAACTAATTAAATATTTCAACGCTGTCCATTAAATTTGTTAAGGGAGAAAATTCATCAATTACACGTAAACGTTGCTAAAATTTGCAATAATTTTAAATACGCAAGATGATAGATCTGGCTGTATCTTTAAATAACATCTGAATTCATTAATAATTCAAAATATACAGGGTGTCCACTCTCAACGGTGGCCAATGGCTAATTTCTAAACCATTAGTCATAGGCATATAGTTCCAATTGCAAAAATGCTTTAAAAAAGGTAAATAATTGTTTTTCAAGCAATTTAGGTCAAAAGAAATTTTTAGTAAAAAATTACGAAAATTAAATTTTTATACAGTCCCCCGGTCCTATAAGTGATATTTAGTAACTTTTTACAACTACTCCAACAAGTAATACAAAAAAAGTCCCATTCCTCTGCGATTAAAATTGACCGAATAATAACTGTTGCTGCAAATTAGGGGTCAGTCACAAATTTACTGGAAATAAAAATAAACGCAAGTTATAAAATTTAACGTTAAACATTGAGAGTAAAATAATTTTTACAATATTATTTTTAAATTCATGTTGATGATTGCATATTAAAGCAAAATTTCTACTAATAATATAAGTTAAAAAAAAAAAAAACCTAGGAAGTTTGTTAATTTAAATTATGAAAAGCAACAGTCACAAATCGTTACAAAATGACACATATTTAATATTCTATTAGATTACTTAACCTAACAGAATTTGGTGTAGTCCTGTAAAATAAATAAATGGTACGCACATAAAATTGTATTAATTTTACATTGTCATTGGATATAAATAAGTGTGCAAAGTGTACTTCGATCGGGTATTTGAAAGTGAGTTAACATTTGAATAGAAATTTTGAGCTAGGGAAACATACGTACGAACGTTTTAAGCAAAATAAAAGCTTATCAAAATAACACACGTTTTAAAATAAAATCGCGATTTCCCAAAATTTGATTTTCTCGATAAAGAGAGTTTTAAAACTCACGTCTTGAACTATTTTAACCAATCTAGAAGTTAATTAATAAAAATTAACTCTACCGTAAAACTTATATGGTGGTAACACCTTCAGTTGAATTGCTTTAAAAATATTTCTTTATCTCATTTAAAACATTTTTGTAATTGGAACTATATGCCTGTGGCAAATGGTTTAGGAATTAGCTATTAGACAGCATTGGAAATAGACGACCTTTATAATACTTTAAGCACTTAGTGTACGTTCCTTTAAAGCTCTGTCCAATTCATCTGTATTGAGCTACAGAAAAGTGGTTTAAGTCGTGAAATTTAAAGTTTCATAACTCGGTCAATTTTAATGTTAGATGAATGAGACCTTTTTTTTTCTTACTTGTTGGAGTAGTGGGAAAATTTTACTAAGTATCACTTATAGGACCGAGGGACCATATTAAACGTTAATTTTCGTATTTTTTTAATAAAAATTTCTTTTGACTTAAATCGCTTGAAAAATAATGCTTTACCTTTTTTAAAGCATTTTTGCAACTGGAACTATATGTCTATGACTAACGGTTTAGAAATTAGCCATTGGCCACCGTTGAGAGTGGTCACCCTGTATATTAAATAAAAAGAGAAATATATCGCACTTTGTTTAAACCCGCATGGACTCACACAACTCCTTTATAAGAAAGTAAAATTATGTAAACAAAACAGAACATTGCCACTTTCAGAAAAATAAACTTACACAATAAATTGCTAGCACTCAGCTTTGACCGAAAATAAAATTAATTTCTAATAATCTTTTTCGTAGCAATTGAAACATAATAATTAACTCACAGAACTAAAATTATAAGTAATAAAATAAATCCATTTGTTAGTGAAGAAAACCCACAACTAAAATGATTTCCACAAAAATATCAAGTACACAGAAACGTTGTTAAGAATTGTAATAATTAGAAACACGCAAGGAAAATAAAGTATGTTGAAAAATGAATTTAGTTTAATGGCAAACTATCATAACCAATGAGTACTATTAAGTGAAACCTAATTAAAACACTTTAAACGTGGTTAAACACTAAATGATTTATTTAAAAATTAAAATTAAATGTTTCAAATGAAATGTTCTTGTTGAAATTCAATTCATTATTTCATGCTTTTGATTTAAATGTATTTTTATTTAATTATTTTGTTAAAGCTTTGGAATATCAGACAAATTAGAAAATAATTTAATGCGATGCAATTAGAATGATATTTTGTATTTAAATGCCAGCAACTGAAATTTTTTTAATGTACAAGAACCCTCTAACTATATATCTTCGTATAAAACTTAAACGTAGTATTTAAAGAAACATATTTTTTTATATAGTTAAAAATTAAATGCTCCAAAATTCACCATTTTCTCCTCATATAAGTCCCACAAGTGGGTGAGAGGTTCTGCTCTCGATGCTGGTAGACAAGAAGTGCCTGGTTCGTACCCAATCGCGCTTGTCGGCCTAAGCATTCAGAGTTTTCGTGGTTTTTTTCGATCCTTGGAAAAGCTTGCGTACAGGTTACGTTCCCTTAGAAGATCCCCACAAAGGACTCCTGCCGCCAGGGCCTGTATCCTTCGTCAAGATAACCGCCCGTCATTAGTAACACCAGTACCGCCTCATATAAAAATCCAGAAAACTACTGATGTTAAAAACACTAGCAGGAGTGACCGAGCTCAGCTCGGTCAAAAATAACTTTTTGTTCAACGCAATTTTCACTTTATCAGTCTCTCTGTATTATTACTATAAAACATGTCGTTTATAATAGTATTATTTACAAAAACAATCAATAAGACATTTATGTATGTATGCACTTTTTTATATTATTTTAAAATTTACAACAAAAGGACATTGATCCAAATCACTTTTTTACCTCGACTCTGATTGGTTTAACCGTGCAATTCGAATTCTATTAAGAATGTATACAAATTTCTTCACATTCTAAAAGGCAATTTTTTTGCCAGATATAGCCAAATTTGGCGACATTCTTTCATTTGTTGCCAAATACGTGTTTTGGTTAATCGTAATCTTTCGTTATCTTAATAGTCGATTTTTCAACCAAATGCAGCCAATATTTTGTCAAAAGTCGCCAACTTATTGGCTGTTGCCATATTCTCGTGACCCTGATCCGTATTGCCCAAAATGACCCACTAATCAAATTTGATCAAATGTGACTTAGCTCAATTGTCTTGAGGTAATCAAAAACAGTAGACTATAAAATTGAATCAAAATCGTTTAAGCCATTTCTTAGGCAAAATTAGCTTGACAGCATCCCTCAATGAAGCCGAAATGATCCACTAATATAATTTTTTTAATATGCGATTCAGCCCATTGGACTTCTCGTGGAAAAAAGTTCCTTTACAAAATTTAGATAAAATTGATTGTGTATTTGTTACATATAGTTAGAATGACCCTGACCCATTATGACCCACTAATCGAATTCACGCGAGCTAGTGTTCTAGCCCAATGGTTTTATCTTGCCGGGAAACGATATACTACAAAGAATAGTCAAAATGGTGAGAGCCATTTTCTAGATGAAATTAGGTTGATCCAACATGACCCACGAATAACCCTCATAATCGAAATCTCTCGAACATGTGACCTAGCCCATTCGTTTTTGCGCGCCGAAAAACGGTTGGATACAAAATTTAGATAAAATCGATTAAGCCGTTTTTTAGATGTAATTAACTTGACCTTAACCCATTATGATAGAAAATTACCCATTAATTTTTCTCGAACATCTGATCCAACCCAATGATATTCTCGTGCCCGAAAATGATAGAATTCAAAATTTAGTCAAAATTGCACGAGACATTATCTAGATAAAATTAGCATGATCCACAATGATCCACTAATTGAATTCTGTCTAACACATGACTTTACACAATAATCTTCTTGAAATTCAGAACGATAGAGTACAAACCTTGGTCAGTGTCATTAGAGCAATCTTTTATATAAAATCGGTTTAACCAAAAATGACCCAAAAAGTGATCCACTAACCGAAATTTCTCGAACATGCGACCGAGCCCAATGGTTTTCTTGTGCAGAAAAAATATAATATATATAATTTCCTTAAAATTGTTCCATCTGTTCTTTAGATATAGCTTGATCATGACTCATTATGACCCATCATGACCCCAAAATTATCCTTATAATCGAAATCTCTCGAATATGTGACTTATCCCATTAGTTTTCTCGTGTCTAAAAACTTTTACATACAAAGTTTCGTTAAAATTGATCCTGCCGTTCTTTAAATATAAATAGCTAGGCCCAGGCCCTTTATGACCCAAAATAACAAATCGAAATTTCTCGAACATGTGACCTAGCCAATAGTTTTCTCGTGCCAAAAAATGTTGTGTACAAAATTTCGTTAAAATCGACCCACCCGTTCTTTAGATACAGCTTTATTATGATATATTATGACCCGACCCATCATGACCCACAAATGCAACTTACAATCGAAATCTCTCGAACATGTGACCTAGCCCATTGGTTTTCTCGTGTCAAAAAACTGTTACATACAAAATTTTGTTAAAATCGATCACGCCGTTCTTTAAATATAAATAGCTTGACCCAGACACTTAATAACCCAATATGACCCATTGAAATTTTTCTCGAACATGTAACCTAGCCTATGTTAGCCCATTAGTTTTCTCGTGTCTAAAAAATGTTACATACAAATTTTCGTTAAAATCGATCTAGCCGTTCTTTAAATATAAATAGCTTGACCCAGACCATTTATGACCCTTTATGACCCATTAATCGAAATTTCTCGAATGTGTGACCTAGTCCCGTGATTTTCTCGTTGCAAAAAAATGCTATTTGCAAAATTTCGTTAAAATCAATCCACCTGTTCTTTAAATATAGCTTGACATGATCCATTATGACCCATTATGACCCACAAATGACCCTTATAGTCGAAATTTCTCAAACATCTGATTTAGCCTAATAGTTTTCTCATGTCAAAAAACTGTTACGTACAAAATTTCATTATAATCGATCCCGCCGTTCTTTAAATATAAATAGCTTGACCCAGACCCTTAATGACCCAATATGGCCCATTAAAATTTTTTCTCGAATGTGTAACCTAGCCCAATGTTTTTCTCGTGCCCGAAAACCATAGAATGCAATTTTTTAGTCAAAATTGCGGGAGAAAATCTCTAGATAAAAATAGCACGACCCACAATGACCCCAAAAATGACCCACTAACCGAATTTTCTCGAACATGTTACCTAACCCAATGGTCTTCTTGTAATCCAAAACGATAAAATATAAAATTTGGTCAAAATCGTTAGAGCCGTTTTTTAGATAAAAATGGCTTGACCCATAATGACCCAAAAATGACCCCCTAATCGAAATTTTTCGAACATGTGACGCAGCTCAATAGTTTTCTCGTACCAAAAAACGATTGGGTACAAAATTTCCTTAAAATCGATCCAGCCGTTCTATAGATATAAATAGCTATATCCTGACCCATTATGACCCAAAATGACCCAGTAATCGAATTTTCCCGAACATGGGACCTAGCCCAATGGTCTTCTCGTGCCCGAAAATGGTAAAATCCAAATTTTTGCGAAAATCGTTAGAGCCGTTTTTGAGATAAAATTTACCCACACACACACACACACACACACACAATTTTTGCTCGCATTATAGTATAAGATACAGATACACAGTAAAAAAGAAGAAATAATACATCTTAAAATAACAAAAGATTTTCTTTTTATTGCTTCATAAAACAATTGTAGTAAAAACAATAACTTGTTTTTCGTTTTTGTACAATAGCAAAAAATCGCAAAAAAATATTTTATAATTTGCAAATTTAAATTAAGACACACAAAATTGAGATTTTACTTACTGCTTCATTAATATTAAGTTTCACAGTTAAATATCTGCATTATTATCATTGCTGCATTATCATATACTGTCCTGTCATTTGACCGTTTTTTGTGAAAAAAAAAGAAAGAAAAAAGGAAAGAAAGAAAAAAAAGCATAACTTTAAATTTTATGAAACCTTTTATTTTAATGATGTTTCATTTTTCTGGCAACTTACAAATATTTAGATATTTTTTTCGTAACATGTAAATGTTTTAAACTTTTCCTATAGGATATTTAAACCAGTTTTTACTTTCTTTTATCATTATAAAGTGAAAGTATTGGGTTCGTGAAAAATATCCACTTCAGCTTTTTCGATGAATTTATATATATTAAAAGTTTTTTAATATGATTTGACTATTTTTAAAAAATGTTTGTCTGCGTGTCTGTGAATCTGTCAGTATGTTAAACAAGTTTTGTGGGCGCTCTATCTCAATAAAATATGCACGAAATTTAACAAAACTTTAAGCTCAAATATATTTTAATATAAATTGGTGCGGGTTTTCTTTTTTCTTTTTTTTTTGTGCAAATCTTGCATTAGGTGGTGCTTATATGCTGATTTTTTTATGATTTCCCAATAGCTCTATATGATAAAATATAGTCTAGATTTTCATAAAATTTAGATTCTTACATACCTCGATATCGGTTAGTGCTCATTGGGTTTCGATGTAAATGGCAGTATTATGCTGTATTTTTCACGATTTCCAAAATAGTTCCATCTCAAAAACTAATGAACAGGAGTTCCTCAAATTTCGGATTCATTTAAACGTTGGCATAAATTATTGCTGAATAGATTATGGTTTAAATCACCCAATTTGTGGCGCTGAGATGCTGCATTTTTCGTGATTTCTAGATATACGTGTACACGTTTCTAATGACATATTAGACATAGCAAAAAAATGAGATAAATAACACTAACAATAAACAGAAAACTGACTTTGAACATATGAATTCCATAGAGCGCAAAATGGGACAGTATATCTAAAAAACTCTCAGAAAATTTAAAAATAGAAGTGTAAATTTCTGTACAGCCTTGTATTGAAATGATAAAGCACTGTCCTTTTGCATCATAAGTAATGTTGTTCGCCGTTTCTTTTTTTTTTTCATCACACGCGCTTCAGTAACTCTTGGTTGCAGCAAGTTATTCTCCGAGATAACGTATGTATTCGCTTTGTGTGCATAATTTGAGAGAGGTCGTAATTCATCACAGTTCAAGAGCTTAAATCATAAAAACCTCAGTTATCAAGCACAAGTAAAAAAACCTTTATTTTATGGAAAAATAGAAATAGGGGAATCAAATGATCCATGTCTGCCAGATGTGAAGGGGTGCATAACCCAAAAATTATTAATACTAGTGGTTGACTCGTAGATTTATCCTGTTCCCAGTTGTGTTTTCCTTTTCCCAGTCCTCCAACTTTTAATACTTTTAATTTTAGGAGAAATACAATGATTAAATCTAAAAGTAAACCACTGTTGGTAATGAATTTTTGCCTATGCACCAGTTCACTACTGGCAGACATGAATCATTAGATTCCCCTATTTCTACTATTCCATAAAATAGTCTCTTTTTCTGCTTGATACCTTATGTTTTTGTGCTGTCGGCTCTGGGATTATCATTATTGCAATAAATTTTAAGACTGGTATGACATCTTCAAGTTCTCGAAGTGGATAAGTTTTAAGATTTTTTTATTTATAAAAATGTGTGTTAAAAACATACAAAATTGTTTTTACAGTGAAAGACTTAAGTATTTACTGCATGCGCAGAAGCATTGACACTTTTAGTTATCTTCCAACACTATCCAAATTTTGGTTTTTACAGTCATCCAACGATTCATTATTCCTCAATTTAAGATCACGGTAATTTGTTGCCCATATTTGCCCGTTTTTCAGTAGAAAAAAATTTGTAGGAGACATGGTCAGCGAAAGTTTCTAGGCGGTATTCAAATTATGATTTATCTGTCTTTCAGAAACGACAATTCTTATTAGAGAGAGTCAGGGATAAAGATTGACCAGTGAAAAGAACTTGACTGCTAAGCTAAAAAATCAAGAGAAGCGAAGAATGCTATTATGTTTCTGCAATGAGAAATGATTGTCCAGGTCCAGAAAAAAAACCGCAAAAACTTCAATGGCTGTTTATAATCACGAAAGAATTTTTCACTGTCGTGCACAGAAAATTTACAGCCTCAGAGTGGGAGGTGGGGGTCTTTGAGCATGGAATACGACTTGATGCCTCCACTTTTAAGTCTTCAGGATGTCAGAATCATCGTCGTTGCTTATACTGAGATGTTAAACTTATGTCATATTGAATTTATTTGACTTATTGTATTTATTTGGGTTAAATAGTCCTCCAGTATTCGCCTTGGATGGCTCTTTTGGAAGAGCATTGGCGGCTTCAGCCAATACATCCCTGATTCGCATCCTGACCGGGACTTTTTTCACCCACTTGGAAAATTTACATCTGTTAAAGTTGTGGATTACTTCTGCAGTGTGTGAAAACCCGTACGTGCTTCAAAAAGACTTTACACCGTCCCGCACAGTCATTGCATATAGGTTTCTTGCTGGCTTTTGACCAACAATAGCGATTTTGCGAATAATAAACGAAAAACATTAGCCAAATGAAAATAAATATTATCAAAATAGATTAGGCTCGAAACACTAAAAAATCTATCTTATTGTATCAGGATTTTTTTTTCTATTTTTCGATTTATTCTAAAATAACCTATTTTTTCTAATTCCTTAAAAAAATGTAAATTAAATTATTCGCAAAAGAAACTTTTTAAAATAAGTACATTCTAAATGCCTCCTAAATGTGTAAATGTTTCAAACATTCTTTTAGTTGTCTAAATAAAAATTAAATATAGCTAAATTTGACGTACCGTTCTGAAAATATACATTAAAATTTGCTGTGGGATTTCAACTCTTAACAGACAGAAGAAAAACTGGCGGGCCAATGATACTTTGCATAAAACTAATTAATATTATGTTAAATGGCTAATTTCAACACCGCGCATTCCAACAAAATTTATCTCTATTTGGCACCTGTTGCGTGTAATTTTGTTTGTGTTTTTACTGGCGCGACTTCGGGGCATAGATAGTGATTAACTGACAATAGAGAAAAATACCTATAGCTTAATCTTTTATGTGTCTTTGGCTGTCCCTAAATTGCATTTATTTTAAGTGAGTAGCTTGATAATTAAAGCAATGTAAATAATATGGTGAGATTGAACATGTAAATTACACCAATCGTTCAGTAAAGCGGATGAAAATCTAGACTGTATCGGCTCACCACACAGAAAGTAATATTAAATTGAGCAGTCACAATTTGGCGAATTTGATTGCATGTTTACTCGCCAAATGAAGCATTTTATCACAGTTTGGCGCAGTGACGAGCGGCATCGAGACCCCTACATACAATCCAGTAATGGATGACCGAAAAATTAGTCTCGGTTGTGTTGTTCTAAAAGTGTTAAAAATGAAAATAATATAATAATATTTCAGGAAATAACGTGACCTTTATATTTCTTTTAAGTCATGTGCATTTTTAGATTGTTTTCATACCTAACCGTCATTTATTATTTTATTTTGAGGGAAAATAATTATTTTTAAACAGGGTTGGCAAACTTCTGCCGGGGTGGTTAAAACCAGCGGTAGAAACCGGTTAAAACCGGCATGGCAGAAACTTGTTTCTGCCAGTAAGTGGCAAAAACTGGCAGAAACTAAGAAACAGTACTAAATAAGAACTTTAATCAGCAATGATTCATAATTCACACTTACATTTGATATGTAAACCATTGAGCTAAAAATTAAAACATAAGATTATGAATGTTATTCAAAGTATCAAAACGTTTAAAAATGATCATATACATACCTTGCTTATTTAAAACACTAATTTTCATTCACTTGAAAAACAGAAACTTTCACAACAATAACCTGATACTGTACAAGTTTAATTATTAATATTATTGTTTACAATTGAATTTCTATTTCTTTTAAAAATAAATTTACAAAAAATTCTGATTTAATAACAAATTACTTTTCAGATTATTTTTAAACAAATAACATAATGCAATTTCTTGTGAAAATATGTAAGTAAATAATTGAAGCACAAAAAATAACATAGACAAAGAAAATTTAATGAAATATCTTGTACAATTATTTTACAATATTGAAGAAACAAATTACCACTCAAATATACTATTAGTATTTTTTCCACGAAGCATTCCATAACATAGGACTAATTTTGCTAATCTTTTTGCCCCCAGATTATTTCTTAATTTATTGAGTATAAAATATTGAGTTGTATAAAATAATTGTTTAAACATAAATTACATATGCATATGTGACAAAAAAAAAAAAAAAAAAAAAAAAAAAAAAAAAAAAAATCTGTTACATTACTCATTTTTTCAAAAATCAAATTTTTTTTTAATTAAAACTATCCACAATATTTTATTTGTGTGCATATATTTATTCTGAATTATTTAAGTACTAATTATTTAAGGATGAACTACTTAATAAATTTAATATTACTAAAAAAAAATCAGAGATTATGTCACAGAATGTCTTTATGCCAGTTGTTGCCAGTTTCTGCAGGTTAAAACCGGTTATAACCACTTTCTGCCACTGGCACGGCAGAAACCACTTTCTGCCGGCAAAAACCCAACCCTGTTTTTAAATCACATTTACTTCTTTTTAAAGCTATTTTTATTCCTAAATTAAATAGATTTTTAAATGAATTTTTATATGTCCTTAAGAATAAATTCATTATATAGATTATATTATATTCATTCAGCGTAAATAAATTCTAACTGAGATTTTCGAAGAAGTATGAAAAATACTAAAATTCATGAATTATCAAAATACTGTTTAAACGCAAAATAAAACATTCTTATCTGGTTGGATTTCTGCTTAAAATGAAAAAAATATACATTCTGGATATAAAAAAAATATAATTAGTTTAAAATTGCGAGTATAAACATTATTAACAAATACTAAATTAAAAAGAGAAACTTCATTGCTTTAAATCGTAGATGCGTCTTTTTCAGTCTAGATAATTAACGCGAGAAAATGCATCATTTGTGCAATTTTTCTTTAAAAAAATAGATCCAAAAGAAATGGAAAACTAATTACTTAGAAGTGAGCGTTGCTAACAAATTTAAAATAAATTACATCCTAATTGACAATAAATGGAAATAAGTATATCTTTAAGTAGGGTAAATGTAACATTTTAATCTACAAAGAGTAAAGTGAAATTTGTCTGAATTCATGCCGGAAACAGTATAATAATTATTTGTAGAATCATGTCATCTTTACATTCCAAATAAAAATTAAAGAAAACTTCTAATATATATAATGACTGATTAGGGTTTAACATAAAATAAATTAGTCATACTCTATCCTTAAAAATCCGCAGCAACAATGCGAATTCTCAAACACAAAAATAAACACATTTAAAAACACTTTTTTTTCAAAATCAACAAAATATAGATGTGTTGTGAATTAGAATTCTTTATACACAAATAAATGTTGAGATTGTGATTTTAATATGTTATAAAACTGTTGTAATCTAGAAATGCGTTCTTAATACACTGCTCAAAACAATTAAAGGATATTGCAGTTATAAGTGGATTTTGTATCTGGGAAACTTTTTAGCTGATTAATACATGGTCGACAGACATAGTAGGTTATATGAGAATAAATTACACATGTTTGGCAGAAAAAATGCATTTTATTGCGTATTTGTGTACAAAAAGAAAAAACACAATTTAAACATACGAGAAAAAAAGAATAAGAAAAGGTGTTTTCTTCAAAGAAAATCATTTTCAGTAGGGGGAATGGTTTTTACGGGCTGCCAGCAACGTTGAACACCTTTGAGGCATGGACTCAATGAGGCTATTAATGACGAGTTAGGGTATTCTGCCCCACTCTTCCAGAAGAGCTCTTTCCAGTTCTTGGAGAGTTTGTGGGGGTTGTTGGAGGCCAGAAATTCGTCTTCCTAGAGCGTCCCAAACGTGCTCGATTGGATTCATGTCTGGAGAACACGCTGGCCATTCCATTCGAACGATTCCTTCCTCGAAAAGGAAATCCTCCACCAGGTTTGCATGATGTGGCCTGCAGTTATCGTCCATTAAAATGAAGTTATCTCCGATTGCTGCAGCGCAAGGGACTACAATAGGTCTGAGGATCTCATCCCTATATCGGCGACCAGTCAGAGCTCCATCTCGAATGTTGTAGAGGTCAGTGCGCCCGTCAATGGAGATGCCACCATACACCAACACTCCTCCACCGCCAAATCTGACACTTTCGTGCACGAACGCAGGATTATTCCTACTGCCACGGTCCCTCCAGATGAAAATACGCCTATTATCCGGATGCACAGAAAAACGGGTCTCGTCAGAAAACAGAATATTGCTCCATTCATTTCTCCTCCAGTTGACATGCTCGGTTGCCCACTCCCTGCGGTCGCGACGATGCCTTGATGTTAATCTAACACATACCAGCGGTCGGCGAGCATACAGACCTACAGCATGGAGCCGGTTTCGGACAGTCTGAGTTGAAATCGTGGTGCCTGAAGCCGAGCGAAGGTGTTGTTGGAGAAGAGTAGCGTTCATGTTTCGGTGTCTGCGAGCTGTTAACGCTAAATACCGATCTTCATTGGGCGTTGTTGCCCGTTTACGACCTTGCCCTGGTCTTCGGCCTGCACACCCACTCTCCAAAAAACGGTTCCAGATCCTGGAAATGACACTTTGTGACACTCCAATGGCTTGCGCTACTTCGACTTGAGTTTGGCCCCCTTCTAACTTACCAACAATTCTCCAAGCTTCTGAATCTGTCAAATGACTTCGCTGAGACATCGTACTCATCGAACCAAAGCAACCACTGAATGCCGATTGTAATATCTTTAAACATATTAATTTAAGGCATAAAACAGTACTCAGTAAATAATCGAGGTGGGCGAACTTTTACACATAACATATTTAATACACATAATTCACTACACACGACATACACACATTGTAAACATAGAACAATTAATCTGGAACTCAGGTTCTTTACATAATTCCATGGAATGGACAAGGGGCGCCATCTACAGTTTTACCTGAAAAGTAAAAGTATAAAATACCACAGCTCTTCCCCACTTAGTAATGAAGTCGTTCTGGAGCTCTTCGATGTCTTCTGGATCGTCTAAGTACCTGTGGAGAACAAGAAGAATTAGTTTTAACATGTTCAGGAGCATCAACTGTAGCACTAGTAGGAACCGACGGTTTTGGGAGAATGTTATCCGAGCTAGTTGAATTGGAACTCGAAGAATCAGGATCACGAAAGTCAGTTGGAGTAGGATCTGGAGCAACTGGAACATGAGAGTCCACTGGTTGCGGATCTGTGAAACTTGACTGTAAGGGTGGAAAATCATCTTGCTTCACTTTTGCATTTTCACTTCTAAAATTTTCTGTAACATTTTCTTCCGAATTTGGATCCTTAGTTAAAGAAATATCTTCCCCTACATTAGTGATTTGATCCACATGCCTTTTCCAAATATTCGAACCAACTTGAACTCTGTAATGTAATTTCCCTTCTCTTGCTACGATTCGACCAATTTTCCATTTGGCTTCTGGCGTATAATTTCTTTCAGCTACTTTCTCGTTGATTTCAAATTCTTTTACTTTAACTTTAGATTTCCTTGCAGTTTGCTTTTCATGAACAAAATTTGCAAAATTCGGCACTATCAAATCTATGTTTGTTCTTATATGACGTTCTAGAAATAAAGATGCAGGACTTTCCCCCGTTGAAACATGTGGCATCTTCCTGTACTGCAAAAGAAAGTTATTCAACTTCATTTGTAAAGTACCTGGTTCAGACGCTAAGGCTTTTAATCCACATTTGACCGTTTGCACATATCTCTCAGCCTGTCCATTTGTAGATGGATGGTACGATGCACTAAACTTATGTTTTACACCATGACTTTTTAAGAATATTTCAAATTCTTCAGATGTAAACTGCCTAGCATTATCTGATACTAAAGAAATAGGAAAACCGTATCGTGCAAAGAGAGAAGAAAGACAAATAATTGTATTTTCTGCAGTTGTACTAGGAACTATAAATACTTCTGGCCATTTACTATAAGCATCAACCACTAACAAAAGCATTTTCCCGTTAACAGGACCAAAATAATCAATATGAATTCTCTGCCATGGAGCTCTAGGCCATTCCCAATGATGTGTATTAACTTTGGGAGGATTATTTTCCAAATTTACACAAATAGAGCAATTTCTTGCAATATCTTCTATATCATGGTCTATTCCTGGCCACCATACAAAACTATGGGCTAAAGATTTCATTTTCACTATACCAAAATGACCAAAATGTAATTCCTTTAATATCTGTTGTCGATGAATTTCTGGGATAACTACCCTACAACCTTTTAAAATGCAACCATGCTGAAGAGTAAATTCTTCTTGTTTTCGGCCAAAAAGTAAATTTTTAGGAATTTCTGAACCAGAAATGAGATGATGAAAAATTTGACACAAAAGAGGATCAGTTTTTGTAGCTGAAGCAATAGATTTAGCATTTAAAGGTAAAACAGAAAGCTGATTTATTTGAATGATTTCAGATTCATCAAGTCCCTCATTTGAATTATATTCGTGGGATAAATCTTCACTACGTAATGGAAGACGTGAGAGTGCATCGACATTACCGTGTTCAGTAGTTTTCTTATAACGAATGTCATACTGGAACGTTTGTAAATATATGGCATATCTTTGCATTCTAGCAGCTGATAAAACAGGAATACTTTTAGAAGGTGAAAAAATTGAAACTAATGGTTTACTATCAGTAAACAAAGTGAATCTGTTACCGTACAAATATTGAAAAAATTTCTTAACACCAAATATTATTGCTAATGCCTCCTTATCTACTTGACTATACCGTTTTTCGGCATTATTCAAGGTTCTGGATACAAATCCAATAGGCTTTTCAGTATTGTCTGGCATCACATGCAAAAGAACTGCAGAGATATCATATGGAGAAGCATCAGTAGCTAAGATTAAAGGTAATTTCGGATTGAAATGCGTAAGCACTCTGTCAGAAGTAATTTCTCTTTTTATTTTTTTAAACGCTTGATCACATTTGTAAGACCAATTAAACTTCACATTCTTTTTAAGCAAATTATTCAAAGGATGTGCAATTGTCGATAAATTTGGTACAAATTTAGCATAATAAGTTACAAGACCAAGAAATGCTTTAACCTGGGAAACATTTTCTGGCCTAGGGGCATTTACAATTGCTTCTATTTTATCTGGTGTTTTATGAATACCATGTTTATCCACTTTATACCCACAATAAGTAATTTCATCTGCCATGAAGAATGATTTTTCCTTATTTATCCGAATATTATAATTTCTCAATCTTTCTAATACTTGCTTTAACCTTTGTAAATGAATTTCATCTGTTTCCCCAGTTATTCCTATATCATCAATAAAAATTGTAATTCCCTCAATACCACTTAAAATTTGCTCGATTTTTCTTTGCCATATAGCTGGAGAACTACTAAGACCCATTGATAATTTAAGAAACTGAAATAATCCTTTAGGAGTATTAATGGTTAATAATTCTTGGGATTCCTCATCTACAGGTAATTGGAGGTAAGCTTGATTCAAATCAATTTTTGTAAAATGAACACCACCCCTTAAAGTAGCTAACATATCTTCTATTTTAGGCAAGGGATATTTTTCTACTTTCAGATATTTATTTAATGTAACTTTAAAGTCTCCGCATAAACGTATTTTTCCATTAGATTTTACCACTGGAACAATCGGGGTTGCCCACTTGCTATTTGTAACTGGTTTAATTATACCTGCTTCTTGTAATCTTTGTAATTCCTCATTGACTGCAGCACGTAGTGCATAAGTAACAGTCCTTGCTTTACAAAATATGGGTGTAGCATCCTTTTCAAGGTAAAGCTCTGCCTTTAACCCTTTAATTTCCCCTACTTTATCAGAAAATAAATCAGAAAAATCATTTAACAATTTTTGCAATTTATCAGAATAATTTACAGTCTCATTAACATAAACAGAATCCTTTAGGAGTATTAATGGTTAATAATTCTTGGGATTCCTCATCTACAGGTAATTGGAGGTAAGCTTGATTCAAATCAATTTTTGTAAAATGAACACCACCCCTTAAAGTAGCTAACATACCTTCTATTTTAGGCAAGGGATATTTTTCTACTTTCAGATATTTATTTAATGTAACTTTAAAGTCTCCGCATAAACGTATTTTTCCATTAGATTTTACCACTGGAACAATCGGGGTTGACCACTTGCTATTTGTAACTGGTTTAATTATACCTGCTTCTTGTAATCTTTGTAATTCCTCATTGACTGCAGCACGTAGTGCATAAGTAACAGTCCTTGCTTTACAAAATATGGGTGTAGCATCCTTTTCAAGGTAAAGCTCTGCCTTTAACCCTTTAATTTCCCCTACTTTATCAGAAAATAAATCAGAAAAATCATTTAACAATTTTTGCAATTTATCAGAATAATTTACAGTCTCATTAACATAAACAGATCTTAAATTATGTGGAAAAATAGCGAATGCAGAGGCCCAATCTCGGCCAAATAATAATGGAAAAGTATCTTCTTTTATCAAATATAATTTTAACTTTTCTGTTTTATTTTCATAAGTAACATTTACTTCAACATAACCTACAGGTTTAAAAATTTCACCAGTTGCAGTTTTTAACTGAATATCTGGGGGTAAAATTTTATAATCAGGAAAAATTCTGCGAAATCTTTTTAAAGGAACAGCAGAAATTCCCGAACCTGTGTCGAATTCCATATCAGCTCTTGCTTTATTTTCAATTAACACAGATAATTTAATAGGATTTGCACCTGTATTTTTTATAGTTAATACATTTACTGTATCTACTGAATTTACGTGTTTTTGGAAAGTTTTACTTCTACATACTTTTCCAATATGGCCTTTTTTCTTACATATTTTACAAATAGCATTAATAAATCTACATGAATTGGCTAGATGAGAAGTATTTCCGCATCTATAACACTTTAATTTTCTTTTATTTGCTTCAGGAATTGTATTATTTACATGATTGTTAACATTTGACTTCTGACAATCATTCGAGAATTTCTTGGGGTGTACGTTCTTTGAACTTGAAATTTTATTAATACTGAAATTTTTATTTTTAATTTCAGAAATTTCAATATCTACATTGTATAAGGATAACGTTTTATTAACTGCCTTCTAAAAAGTTAATTCATCTACTTGCGTAATCAATTTATTCTGAATGCTTTCGCTTTTCAAACCGCGCAAAAATTGTTCAAGTAAATTTTCATTTAATGTATCACCCGTAAAACAACAAAAAGTTGTATTTTTCTTTAATCTAGCAGCAAAATCTTGAACTGATTCCGACTCATTTTGGTAACACTTACGAAATTTTATTCTTTCTATAAATTTGTTGGGGGCGGGGCTTAAATGCTTTATCAAAATGTCAACAATCTCCGAATATTTTAATGTTTCACACGCTTTTGGGAAACATAAATTACTCAGCAAGTTATAAAGCTTAGGGCCCATGCAAGATAAAAGGGCCGCAACTTTTTTTTCCTCTTTTAATTCATTCAGAATAAAATTCTGCTCCAAGCGTTTAATATATGCTTGAAATGATTCCACTTTATCATCGTATTCTTTAAACGCCAACATTGTATTTTTATGCAAAAAGACAGGAAAAAGGTAAAATAAAATTCAATGCACTTACCACCCCCTTGTTTTGTAGCTGCCGATATACTCTGGAAGGCTACTTTACATAACAGAATTGCCGAACTCAAAATCGAAAGAAGGAGCCATTTCCATTTGGCGCGCTGTTATTCCTTAAACATTTTTACGGTAGAAAGTTTTTACATCGTCGCCATTGTAATATCTTTAAACATATTAATTTAAGGCATAAAACAGTACTCAGTAAATAATCGAGGTGGGCGAACTTTTACACATAACATATTTAATACACATAATTCACTACACACGACATACACACATTGTAAACATAGAACAATTAATCTGGAACTCAGGTTCCTTACATAATTCCATGGAATGGACAAGGGGCGCCATCTACAGTTTTACCTGAAAAGTAAAAGTATAAAATACCACACCGATCATCCTTGTCTTCATTCTCTTTTATCCAGTAGAAAGTCAAATTTCATTCGCTGCCGCTGAAGCGACGTTTTTGACGTCGAACTCAAAATTTGCATACTCCACAGTTTGAAAACCAGAAAAATTTGCATTTGTGATTCCCTTCTTCTATTTTCGGCAAAAAAAATTTCGTTTATATCTTTATTTTATGTAAAACTTCAAATATCCTTTAATTGTTTTGAGCAGTGTATGTTATAAAAGTGTTGCTATCTTGAAATGTGTTTTTAATATTTTGCAAAAGTGTTGCTACACTCTTAAAATTTTTGCTCTAATTTGAACCAAATTTTGGTGCTCATTAGCCGCCTCCATAAGATGGTGAAATCTCGTACCAACATTTGAAACTTTCTATTTCAATTTCGTTCCAACTATTGGAACTATGCTTCAACAGCAGCTCCAAAATTTGGTGCAAGGTTTCACCATTTTATAGTGGTAGCTATTGAGCACCAAAATTTGGTTCAAACTAGGATAAGATTTTTAACAGTGTATCTAGAAATGTGCTCTTAATATGTTGCAAAAGTGTTGCGATCTAAAAATGTGTTTAAAAAATCTCATTTGATTATCTTATTTTATAAGTATTATAACATAAAATAAGGTTGTGTGCCTGAAATGCAACTTGTATTTCTACCGTCGTTTAATTATAATTAATAACTGATTTGCAGAAGCATATTCATAATCTTCTGAATTTCAGGCTCATCTGCCTATTTTTTCACGAGTAATTAACTTTAAAGACTTTTATTATTATTATTTAGTGTCTAATTTAATTTTGTAACATTATTTTATCTAGAATTCTGTTTTGTGTCATTATTTTTGATCAAATATTACAATTTTTACATTCATTGTATTAGATTACATTGTAATTAAATTGCGGAGTTTTACAGAACTAAGAACCCAAAGTTCTTATTTCTGTCTTATTTCTCCAGTATCTCCATTATACTGGACGTGCTAAAAACAAAGTATTTTTAATTTTTTTTTAAATAAATGATAATTTTTATTGTTTTCAGACACAAAAGAAACAGAAAGCTCACAAATTGTGAAATTTGTTTTTAAAAAATATATGAGTGTGGGTCTCAAAAGAATATTTAACCGATAATTTGAAATCCCAACAGTTTTAGCAATTATTTGCATTCAAACGCAAAAATTTCAAAACAAAGCCTTTGACGTAGTTATACAGAAAATCGTAGCAGAAACAGTATTAAATTGCTTCATCTATACATTGGGTGAGTGCAGAAATTCTTCCCATTTTGAAGTTATGTAAATATCAAGGGAAGTTCGGACGTTACTGATGATGTTTCAAGGACAGGAAAGTAACCAATAACGCGTAAAACAATAGAGTATGCATAGGCACAATGTTTGTCGCAAGAACGTATGCCAAACGGGAAACAACTTGTCAAACAAGAAAGACCACATCAGACATTATTTACTGTATGAATATGATAAAGCCGCTTCAGCAGCCGCAGCATTAATCAATTGTACACGGAAAATGCCATGGACGATAACATCTGTTGCCGTTGTTTTAGGAAATTCCGGGACAAAGACAGAAGCTATAAAAATAATTCACGTTAAGGACGCCTATCATTCATTTCTGACAAGAAGATTTTGCCATAACATGTTCCCTACATCCAACAATCGAAACATTAGCGGAAACGTTCTTTAAACGAAGAACAACAGTCGAAAAACATATTCATGCGCTTGGTTTCATCATTAAGCTTGATCAGTTGGTACCACACCAGATAACTGTAAAGCAACTTGAAGAGAAGTATTAGTACCTGCATTTTCTTGCTTTCTAGTAACAATAAAGAAGCATTTTTTAACCAAACTTTAATATATGATGAGAAGTTGATATTGTAGTATAATGGGAAGTGTCGAAGGACCGTGTGCCGATATTGCAGAGCCTATTCCATTGGCCTAAACATTCAGAAAATATTTTGCTCAGCTTATGGTGAGACGCCAGGGAATAATAAACTAAAAAGTCCTTGCACCAAACCAAACGATCAATGGAGGTCTCCAATGTCATCAACTGGACAGAATTAAAAAAAAACTCCCGTCTAAGCGATCAGTCGCATCAGTCACAGAAGGTTTTCTTTCATAACGATAAAACCCGGCCTCATGTTGATGTAAGGAATCGGCGAAAATTCCTGGACCTCGGTTTGAAAATTTTACCTCAACATTCGTATAGTCCGAACCTGGCACTTTTAGTTTATCCCCTTTTTCGATCGATACACAACGCTTTCGTTCGCCAATCCTTCAATGATATAGAGACTGTAAAAATGACGTTACAACAGTATTTTAATTCCGAAACAGAAGAGTTTTATTGACGTGGGATTTACTTACCGCTAGACATATGGCAAGATGTCATACGTAATGATGGTGCTTACGTGAATTCATAGATGCTTAACTTTTTGTGTTCTTTGCTTTGCGATTTTTCCCTGAAAAACGGGTAGAACATTTGCACTGCTCGAATATTTAACCCTCGAATATTATCTATTAAATATTTTTTGAAGATATTGCCGGTAGTGGACTTCCGGTCACTTTTATCTGATGCCCAATCCGCATCACAATATGCTGTTAAGACGGGCTCTTTATTCTTATCAATTAGTAGTTTGAGATCTTTGGTCGTTTTTAAGTATCGAATAACCTTTTCAACTGCTAACCAATCTACTTCTCTAGGTTTTTCATTTCTTCTACCTGTTCACACAGGCAGATATATCCGGTCTAGTGATGGTGGAGATATATAAGAGTGCCCCCACTGCTTGTCGATAAAGGGTATTATTACTCATTAGTTTACTATCAGGATCTAAATTAAAATAATACGTATTCATGGGAATATAAGTTGGTTTAGAATTTACTAAGTTAAATTTCCTAACAATTTCGTCAATTTTATTTTCTTGATCTAACATTAGACTTCCATCTTCTGTTTGTTTG
Source organism: Maratus speculifer (assembly GCA_964019185.1). Taxonomy (NCBI): domain Eukaryota; kingdom Metazoa; phylum Arthropoda; class Arachnida; order Araneae; family Salticidae; genus Maratus; species Maratus speculifer. Next base: position 186,601,754 of record OZ025290.1, read on the forward strand.
ATATTTATCCCCAAATAATGCGATACTTTACCTAACGATTTTATTTCATATTCCCTTGATAACTCTTTGTATATCTCTTCGGTATCCCTTCTCTTTCCTGCTACTAAAATGTCGTCGACATATACTATAATATAAGACAAGTTTCCGTTTTTATTTCGTTTGAATAAGCATAAATCTGATGTGCACTGATTAAATCCCATGTTTTTGAGTGTTTGACTAATTTTTAGGTGCCAGGCTCTAGCAGCCTGTTTTAGCCCGTAAATAGCCTTATTCAGTTTACACACCTTTTCCTTTTGATCTTCTACTATATATCCCTCGGATTGTTTCATGAATACCTCCTCGTCTAAGTTTCCTTGCAAAAATGCTGTTTTTACATCTAAATGAATTATATCTAAATTTTTATATACAGCAGCGTTTAGGAAACTTCTTATTGTGGTGTGTGCCACGACAGGGGCAAAAGTTTCATCATAATCGCACCCGAATTTTTGCGAATAACCCTTCGCAACAAGTCTCGCCTTGTAGCGTTCTATTTCTCCGCGTGCATTGCGTTTTGTTTTAAAAGTCCATTTACAACCTATAATATGTTTTCCCGGAGGTGGGTCGACTAATTCCCAAGTTTTATTTTGCATAAGTGAATTGAATTCCTCATCTGTAGCTGCTAGCCAATTATTTTTAATTTTTGGGTCTTTCATATTTTCTATATCTTCCCAAGTTTTGGGTTCCTCAACCTGACACATGTTTGCGCTAATTCCATACTTATCGGGAGGTACTCCCCTGTTTTCTCTTCCCGATCTTCTAAGCTGTATTTGACTCTGATGTGGAATTGCGTCCGCGTCATGTTTATCACCATCTAATTCAATTTGAGCTACTTCGGTTGGGGTCGAAATGTTATTTTCGTCTTGTTTAGTATCATTTTTTACATTTTCTAGAAATTTTACTGATCTAGATATCATTACTCTATTATCCCCGATATATATTCTATATCCCTTGCTCCTTTGGTCATATCCCAAGAAAATGCCTTCAATGGCTTTCTCATCGAATTTAGCCCTTTTAGATTTTTCTACATAGGCGTATGCCTTGCAACCAAATGTTTTTATGTGTGACAAATTTGGTTTACGATTATTCCAAAGTTCAAATGGGGTTATGTTATTGTTTGCTTTGGTTGGCAGCCTATTTGTTAAATAAGTGGCAGTGAGAATTGCTTCACCCCAAAATTGCCTTGGTAGATTTGCGTCTGACAGCATTGTGCGCGCCATTTCTACAAGGGTACGGTTTTTTCTTTCAGCAACACCATTTTGAGGTGAGCAAAATGGTACACTTAATTGGCGTTCGATACCGTTAAGGGTTAAATAATCTTCAAAATTTTCCCCAAGATATTCCCCTGCATTATCCGATCTAAAGGCTTTTATTTATTTACCAATTTTATTCTTTACTAGTGCAGAGAAATCTTTAAATTTTTCTAAGGCTTCCGATTTGTGTGAAAGTAAATAAACCATAGTAAACCTGCTAAAATCATCAATGAAAGTAATAAAGTACCTTTTACCTGAGAATGTTTCCGTCTTCATGGGACCGCAGATATCACTATGGATTAGTGAAAGGACTTCGTTATATCTATAATTGCTACCTTTGGATAAGGTAATTGTGACATTTTCCCTTCGATACATTTAGTACATATATTATCATGTTTACACTTACTTAAAGTTATACCATCCGCTAACTTATGATTCACAAGATATTTGATTGATTCAAAATTTTTGTGTCCTAGGCGTTTATGCCAAGTTGTAATACAATTCGGATTATCACAAAACATTTGTGTTTTGACAGCATATCCGTACTAATCTTTAGGACAAATTTCATATAGATTATTATTTAACTCCGCTGTTAAAACTATGTTATTGTCTTTAACAAAGTTACAAGAATCTTTTTCAAAAATGACTTTAAAGTCGTTTTCTGTTGCTCTCTTTACCGATAATAAATTACTTTGTAATTCAGGACAATAAAGAACATCTTTAAGTATAATTTGATGTGGTGAATTTGTACAAAGTTTAATATCACCCATACCATGTGAATCTAGTTTATTTCCATCCGCTATCATTATGCGACCGAAATTTCCGGTTTTAAAGTTTATGAAATTTTCTTTTGCGAATGCTACATATCTTGTGCAGCCGGAATCGATAACGAATTTATTTATATTAAGTTCTTGTGCGCTATTAGCAGACATTAAATCGCACGCGGGATAATTTTGTTCGGAGAACTTATAAATGTTTTCTTCCGAATTCGTTGAGGTAGAAAAATTATTCGTACCTATTTCTGCGTCAACATTACCTTTAAAACAGAAGTTGGAAGTATCCCTTACATTACCTTGATTACCTTTGTAATTTCCCGAATTATTTCTGAAAGAGTTTGAATTATTATAAAACTTATTTCGATTCGGATTATTTCTCGAGTTATCATTTTGCATTTTATTCTTTAAATGATAACAATTTTCGCGTACATGGTTGTCTCGTTTGCAAAACGTGCAAAATTTCTTATTTCTAGCATTTTTATTTACTACCTTATATGCTGAGTCGCGTGAGCTCGAAACAGCTTCACGATTCTCAGATTTATTTATTGCTTTGTAAGCCGAATCTCTCGATTTTGAACTCGCGTCTCTGTTTTCACATCTATGTTTATATTCATCGATCAATTTATTTTTTACGTAATTTAAAGTTAGATCCGTCTCGCTGGCTTCTAACGCGGTAACCATTGGGTCATAAGATCTAGGCAGGGCGCAAAGCAAGAGGGCACATGTATGCGAGTCAGGGATTTCCTCGCCAATAGCAAATAATTTATCTTTGATAGATAAAATATTATTGATATGGGAGATCATGTCTCCCCCCTCACTCAGTTTTTGAGAATACAGTTTTCTTAAAAGAAAAAGTTTGGAAGAAAGAGTACTTCTTAAGTGAACATTTTTCAAAGCCTACCAGATATCTTTAGCATTTACTAGATGTTTCACATGAATAATTTGAGAATCTTCAATACACAGATTAATAATAGATTTCGCTTTAACATTATCTTTGGTCCATTGGGCAGTGACAGGATCCGGTGGAGGATCTTTGATTACTGAAAACACATTTTCCTTTTGGAGAAGATTTTCTATTTTAAATGCCCAATTACTATAGTTTTGGTCGTTTAGCTTTTCAATGAGGGCTATATTACTGGTAACCATTTTATTAATTCAAATCAACATCAATTCAATCGTTATTCAATTATATTAATTCAATCGTTTATTCAATTATCATATATATTTTCAAAAGACTGTTTATAGTTTAATATTTTCAAATAATAGAATCATGGGCAAGCTCTTTTACTTATACATATAAGAACATCTCAGAACTCATAATCTGAAGGGTGAGTTCTGATTCAGTTAAATTTGATATTTCAATAAAAAGAAAATATATAAGTTCAGGCCTACCTTGCTAGGAATCTTCTTCGAACGTAATAACTTTCTTCTTCTTTAGGCCTGCTTGGAAGTTACTGGAATAATAATACGTTATTATTTTATTAGTATGTACTGTAGAATAAATAATATGTGCACTTCCGTTTTGGGAAAGATGTCTTCTTTAATTACACAGATAAAAAAAAATCACAGAACAGCATACGTAATTACACAATTAAGAAGAGTTTTGAATGTTTGTAATCTTAAAGTTTTTTAAAAATAAATATTATCGGAGCTGAATACTTTGCTTCCGATTTAACAGTTTCAGGAAAAAAGGTAAACATCACACCCTTAGGCCGTGTTCAAAAGCGGCTTTTTTTGTGCGCGCGCGCTCAGAAGATTCTGCTTGGAGTAGGTGCTATGGAAGAAGAGAATTTTAAACTTATTCAATTATTGTATTATTTTTATGGTTCAGAATTGGTAAATACAAATACCATATCTCTTTATCCTTTCAAAATATGATTTTCGTAACAGAAATACATACCTGTGACCACTCAAATAAAATTAAAAGTATTCCGGAAAAGTATCACGTGACCTATTTCATGTAATTAAGCCCGATTAGCATTTAAAAAATGACAATCAACCCTGCTCAAACCTTGACGCGCGCGACGCAAAAAAAATGATGGGCGATTTGATCACGTGATTGTGCGTTTTGTGCTTATCTCTTATTGGTTGCACGTTGTTTGTTGTCAAGGTTGGTAGGTTGACTGATACAATTTAACAATTGGTGATTTAATTTTTTTAATAATTTTATTTTTATTTATTTAAAAATCATTTATCAGTTGCTTTATACTTTTCGTATTAAATAATAGAATACTGTTGATTCTATTGTTGTAATTAATGGAATGCTGTTGATAAACCAAGGTTGAGATATCCACACGGGGGACTAGCTAAGGGGGGGGGTACCCTCCCAAAACATTGACAAATGTTGTTACACTTTGCAAATTTAAAACTTTTATGTCAAATTTAATTAAAATTTTAATAAAAACTGCAATACATTTTCTATTTTTGATAGAATTTGCAAAAGTTACAACTCTAATTGGGAATATTATTAATTTTTTTACAAATAAGAATTGTATTACATTTTCAAAGTGCGTTAACTTGGCAAAATTATAAAACGAGTTGGCGAATATAAAAATTTGACTTGACAATATTAAGGTTTTCTCCCCCACCAATAAAAAGTCTTAGTGATGGCCCTGTATCCACATATTACAAGATTGATTTGTAATCTACAATACTGGATTGATTTCAATGGAATTTGCATTGTTAGTTAGATAATTTTTCAGAAGAAGTTTTAGTATGTATATATTTCTTATTTAATGATTGTATATTTTAATACCGTGTGGATAACAGGCCAAAATATGTCATAAAATATGAAAAACAAACGACATCCGAAATTATGTTAGTATAAGCAAAACACTTATTTATACTTTTAATAGAAAAATTATAAACATTCTAATCATACTTTATTCATTATAAAACTAGAAGGCAAACTCCAAATATTTCACTTCTTTAAAATATATGTATGCAGATATTCTTAATTTAAAAAAATGTATATCTTTTACATTTTGCTTTTATAATATTTTCCATTTTGATTTTAACACCGTAAAATATCCACGCATGCATTATATTTGCATCCTAATCTCAATAAAAAATTACTTCTAAAATTTTCAAAAAAAAAAAAAAAAAAAAAAAGAGAAGAAGAAGAACATTAATAATTATTTTATGCGTATACGGATATTTTCGCAGAAAACTTTTTTTTTCATTTTCTTAATATATATATAAATCACTTTGGAATGATATTAATATCGTTCTAATTATCCTTTTAATATTCTAAATTTGGAATATTAAAACTTTCTCCGCAAAAATCTCATTTTCTCATATTTAAATAAGTATTTTATTATTATAATAGAAATACATGTGCTTCTGTATTATTAATATAAAATTTACCTTTAATAAAAATGTCTTATTTATTAATAAAAAGCAACCAAAAAAAAAAAAAACACAAACCAACTTTTGGCCCGCGCAGGTTTCGAACCCGTATCGTCTGGGTTCAAGCTCAGCACTCTGACCATTCGACCAGCCAGCTCACTTTCATTTGTAACAGATTATCTTTATAATTGGCACTACAAGTAATTACATCCTTGATCTGTTCTCCATCTGTTACTGAGCGAACAGTTACAGTAACTGGTGGCACAGTAGCGAGGACTGAACGCACATCCCACCAAGTATAAGTATCCACTCCATGTCCGTGGCTCCTAGCGTGCGCGTGCAGCGCGCGTAACAGCTGAACACAGCCTTAGAATCATTTCCGAGTGAGAGTAGCTTCGCAGAAAAATGTGACGTCAAAGAAAGTTTTTTTAGAGAGTTCTTTTTTTGGTTTCAGGACAAGAGTTTCATAGTGCTTCCATCTGGCGAGTGCTTTGGAAACAAATAAGTTTTTTAATGAAGAGAAAGAGTCTTTTCCATCATTATCAGTGTCAGTATACGGACAGTGAATATGTAATCAGTCGCGAGTGAAATTTTATCAAAACACAGGGGGGTTATTTCATTTACCTATTGTTAACACATGCCGAAATCGGGATGATATGATTTTTTGTATACATGTGGGTAAACTCACATTGCTGACTGATAAATTGAAATGACCTATATATATGTTTTTTTTATTACAATTGATTGATTAAACGAACATGCCTTACGGCAAGTCACTTCGACGGTCAAAATTCTGAGAAGCCCAATTGCGCACCAAGTAAGATGGGGCTGACTTATGCCAGGAGGGTGCCACAATATCACGTGCAACTGACCAAGGAAGAGCACCGCCGAACGCGTCTCGCGTTTCAAACACCATTGAAAGTCATGATCGTTGCGACTAGAAAACCCAGTTAATGGTCACTGTGATAGCAAAATCCAGTTACTCAAAGATTAAGCCCCATAATTAAGAGCTATCACTTTCAAATCCCCCAAGCGCTGCAAGCGTAGCAAACGCTCAAAAGTGTGCCAAGCCGTGAGCTATAAGCCTGGGTTTCCCAGATGTGCTGCTGCTTCATCAAGGGCTTCTGAAGGTGAGTGGCGTATTTTTTAACTCAAACATCTAGCAGGCTAAAGTGACAGAGGGATCATGGTGCTCTCTTTCCCACATTTACGGGACACTTTATGGGATCTCTGATAGCATGCATAGTCACAGTGACATCACAATGACGTCATTGTGAATCCCTTTGGTCACATGACATCTGTGTCCAAAACGCCACCACTCAGTGACATCACATTGTGACTGAGATGCGACTTTCTTAAAAATCTTTAGAAAATTACAAATATTCTTCAAAACATGTTATTTACTTTAAAAAACATGTTTCTGGCAATTTAAATATCGGCACTTTTGTCACAGTTTCGTCACAATATTAATGTCAAAGTAGTCACAAATGACACATTTTTGACAAATTTGTCATGTGTCATATAATGTGTCACATGTGTCAACTTGTGTGACACACCATGTGTCACAAATTTGTCACAAATTTGTCGATACAAACGAGCTCTAAAACGGCCATAACAACTTCACATTTTAGTCACTGTGACTTCACATCGACAATCGATAGTCACAAAGTCACAATGTGACTTCACAACAACGTCGCAGTGACGTCACCATGTCTTACGGGATATTATGGGGAATGGAGACTCATGTCCTGCAAAACAGGAATCTGTCCTTCAAGTAAGATTGAGATCCTTATCTCCTGATTTATTCTTCATCTCCCTTCTTTCATTGTGACTAAACCGCATCCTTCGGCTGCATTCAGACTACAATACTTTCAAATCGACTAAGGCAGCGCGTTTGATGGTAATGATTTTTGTGGTTCAACTTCAATCCAAGTGTAAGACAGGAATCTTTCCCTTAAGTAGGGTTAAGATAGTGATCTGACTGACCATTGTATCTTCCCCGTTTTCTATTGTCAGTAATCCGCTAGTGAGGAGAAAAGAAGGGAGTTCCAGGAATTCAGTTGAACTTGAAAGTGGTCAACTGAAGTTCTGTTTGGCCTTATGTCGTCCGATTCGGCGATTATATCTTCAAGTACTTCCGCACACTCGGATGCACCGAGAACTTATAGGTTTGCCGAAGCCTCGGACTATTTCTATTTCCCGGAAATACAATTGCATTACCAGTAGTGTCGGGACGTAAAAGTCATACTGAGAAAATTAAATGATTACTTTTGAATAATCGAAATATATAGAAGAAACTGTAATTCATTCTAATTATAATGCCATTAAATGCTTATATTTCAAGAAAATAATTAAAATTTAACTTTAAGAACATCTGCATTTGCGATATGCAGTAGATTTTCACCACTGTTTTAAACGGAGGATTTTTAATTTTATTTACCTACTGTAAACAAATAGTGCAAAATATTATGACATTTTCATGGTTTTATGCATATTTTTCTGTGAATTTTAGATTGCTTACAGCTTTGTCAAATCTAATACTAAAATTTTGAAAAATTTTTGTACTTTCTACAGAACTGCAGGTTTAAAGTTTACATGCATTAATTTGTTATTTACAACCATATTTAAAATTAGCTCTAAGAGTACATTTTGTAAAACTTATATATTTAACAATTCATGCACATTTTTATTCATGTGTTTTAAAATACATAAATTAACATCATTTGTTCTTGATGTATGTCAAGCAAAACGACTGAATATTTTTAAAACAAAGTCATAATTCATAGTGACAAATACATTTGTTTTTCAACAAAGATAAATGGTTTGCCGAGATTTTTCCTACAATGATGAGACCGAAGAAATATTTGCTTTTCACACGGAGATGAAACAGAGATAGCGAGTCAAGTCTCTTTTTTTTTACTTTGAAAAGAGAAATGCGTATATATTAATTCTCTCATGTAGTAAAGTTTCGTGCTAAATTGCTGATATTTTTGTTTTGATTAACTTTATTTATCTTATCGAAATCAAAGTAAACAATCAAACAATTAAAGATAGAATAAAAGTTTGAACAGTTTTTGAAAAGGATAACTCTGTTTATTATTTTTAAACACAGATTTTAAGTAAATTACGCTGTTAAATGCAAGTTCTTTCGTTGTAATTTTGCAAAATGCAAACATTTATATTATCCTTCTCAGTCCTGAGACAAATATTACATACGACCACCAAAAACATCTAAAAATTGTTTTACAACATTTTGAAAGATGTCTTTGTATAGTTGCTTATGATATGCTCGCATTTATTAAAAAGGTCTGAAATGAATTTTAACGATTCTAGAAGTATTTAACTTAGTTTAATTGGTGTTCTTTAGTGTATCCTACAAGCGACATGAGGATTAAAGAGATTATAGTTATAACAAAGTTCTACATCAATGGAAAAACAAGATGTCGGTGAAAAACAGAGATTATGAGGCTAAAATGCGTGGAATCCAATGATAGAAGATTTATTCTTATTTTCATCAATGCAAAATTTGAATGACAATTTCAAAAGATTAATGAGTTATCGATAAATATACTGTTAAAAATTTGCAACATTCTGTCCAGTTATTCCACCATTTTTATTGAAAACGACTACACAACAATAATTTAACGCTATTCTATATATTTTATGGTCAGAATATTGTTAAAATGCGGTTATGTAACCCTTTTTTCAAAAATGGTCAAATGACTGGACAGTTTGCTGACAGTGTAGAATTTACTTATGGCGATCCATTTGTCTTGCCAAATGAGATTTTTCCATGTATAAACAAGTTTGGAGCGAATTTGAAGTTGGCTCATATGCAGTGTAGTTCCAACCGTAGGATAGTTCGAGTAATGGTTACAGCAATGGAAAAAATGTCCTGGGAATCGCATTCAACAAAATTCTTTAATTAAATTTGTTGACGAAGGAATTAATTATTTGCGGGCTGTTACCATATTTCAAAATTTCAAACTGCTATGCCACAGAGATTTTTTAAAGTATAGTGAAAACGAAACATTTTTTGAAAATTTTGAGTCAAATCCGATTAGTTAAACTAAAATATCTTTTGTATTTCTAATTCACTTTTTCATATTTTCAATTTCAAATCCTTAAGTGACCAACTTTTGAAGCAAGATAACGGATGAAAGTAGCCAATGATCTCCGTGGAGACTTTGGTAAGTCCTGTGCAAATGAATCACATGTGTGGTGTAGTTTATTTAAATATTGTATTGTTTTGGCAGTAGATTTGAATGAGAAAATATAGTGGTTTGCGTTTATGAAAATCTAAGACATACCCGTTGTCCGTGTCCTGAATAATGTTAAAAAGAAAGTTGATTGAAGAAAGACAATACATCCATAGAACTTTTTTTTATTAAATTCCACGGTGACAGTAACTTCGTGAGATGATCTTTCTTACACCAACAAATCTTCGACTTTCCTCTTTGAAGGTTAGCAGAGAAGTTTTTACCTCATGTAACGTTTTGGACCACACTAATGCATAATCAGAAATCTGTTAACCTTGCTACAAATAAAATAGGGGGAAGAGCTCTTTAGTTTAATAAAACTCACTACATAATTTTTCTCTAAAATAGCTCTTCAAAGTTCCAATATTGGTATTTTCTTATGAATATATATTTTTAAAAACGCTATGAAAAAAAAAAAAATGATTTCATTTTTTGCATTTTATTTTTTTCTCTTTACATTTCCGATAATACTTAATGGTGAAATCTGCTGGTTTTTTTTCATTACTTACTGCAATCATAGATTCTGTTTAAAAGTTTTTTTTTTGTTGTTGTTATTGATCTCGGAAAATCTCTAATTCAGTCCTGCGAATCTTTTCTAACGATCTTTTACTTCCATATCCTTTATCCTTTTATATTCTGCAAACTAATAACAATACCATTAATAAAGAAATAAAGTTGCTATTTCCCTTTAATTCAATAAAAATGTTTAGGGCAAAAAATCATTTCAATAATTTACTGAAATCTTAAGCTTAGATATTTTCAGAATATATTGCTACATGTTACATGCTTAGAAGTTTTATAAAAATACTTTCATCAAATAATTATTTCATTAGAATTCCCTCAGCAAATCTTACAGGACATTACTGCAATTCTGTAATGTATTCAATCCCTTTATCGATAAATTTGGTATTTGTAGCTCATAAGAATTTAAAGTTTTCTTTGAGGACGAAAACACATTATGATATTTAAAATTTATACTATATTTAAGAAAGGCAAGATGGTTATTAAAATAAAAGTAATTTTTAGCAGTGCTATTTTTAAATTTCCATAATAAGATTTGTTTTAGTAGAAATGATTGATTTTGTTATAAATATTATTACGATATGAAATTCATTCTTCAAAGTGAATTTCAGAGATAGTAAGAAATGATTTTTTAAAAAATAAAATCAGTTTCCCTGTTATATTATGCAAAAGTCTTTTTAATCATTACAGAAATTAATTTAATGTCACTTACACCAAAAAAATAAGTTTGTTACAAAAAACATCTTTCTATACATCAATTTCATGTAAAATGCTGAATTCAGTGCACCAGAAAATGATTTAAACCATAATCTTAAAAACGATTAAGTGCGGTAAAGAGGTGACTGCGCCCATGCTTACTTTTATTACTTTTAATTCACGATAACACAAGTTCAAACTAAAAGTTATCTAACTTTAATAAAATTTATACCGGCTGAAAGTAAACTTTATCTATAATGTGTGAAAAAAAGTACTTCCTGTGAAAAAAGATAGTCTCAGGAAATGTCAATTTGATTTAGTATGGCAAATCGTCAAAGTACATAACATGTTTCCTGAAACACCTATGGAACTCTTATAGTAAACTGGTTTAATACTATACAACCGTTCACGCGCTAAATTATATTTCCATATGCTTATTTTTTATCTTAGTATTGCAGTAAAACTCCGATTTATCGTTCTTGCTTCCATCGTTTTATTTCTATGGTCCCTGCAAAACTTATACTTAAGTAACGTTAACGAAACCCGCAAGCATCGTTCTTCAAAAAGTCGTTTTCCCGCATTTATCGTTGTAATTTTTTTTCTCTTCACCGAAATGAAATTGAAAGTCATTTGGATCTGCATGACATACAAACTGGAATTGCTTCTTTTATCTTAAAATAACTCATCTGTTATGTTTGTGTTGATGATGGTGACAATAATGCAGATGAAGATTGGATGTATATAGCAGAGGATGTGATTATATTTCCATTGATCAAGATGTTACGACATGTGGTATCCTAAACATTGAAGAAATGTATGATAATAAAAAAAAATGGCTTAGAAGCAGAGGATAACGTTCATGTTGATGCCCCTATTGCTAAGTCTCACTGCCAAGCAACGGCATTTGAAATTGCATGAACTTAGTATATGCATATGAATTTACAGAAAATATATAAAAAAAAAAAGTTGCATATTTTAAGAATTTCTTTCTTATTTAAAAAAAAAAAAATATGGAAAAACCAAACAAAACTTTTGATTTTAAAAATAAATATCAATTTTTTATAACTTCGTTTTATTTCTCTTACACTTTAGTAAGCAACAAATTAGTATAGTATGCTGTATACATTTCATACATTACTAATGCATAAGCATTGTGTTTTTGCGTGTTTTAGATTTAATCCGCATTCATCGTTTTCCGACACCCCTTGAAAAACGATGGATTGAGGTTCTGCTGTATATATTTTCTCTCTCGACATACTTTCTTGATACTGGAGTTTGTGGAATTAAAACGGGACAAAAAATTGAAGACTATTTTTGAGGATAGAGTCTGAAATTTAGTGTGTACTTAGTATGTAATAATGAAAAAAAGCCTATTGAATAAAAGGAACCTCGATTATCCTGAAATACTTTTTTGGACTCTCGAAATATTCGTTTTGATGAAAGATACATAAAAATTTTCGATTTTTTTTTTCTTTTAAGGGGTGGCTGTAAAAGACAGTACGAAAACTTAAGGGGACAGTACACCTTTAAAATGGTCAAAAAATCGATTTTTCAATTTTTATTTCTTTATAAAGATAATTTTATTCTGAATAATTTGATACCAATATTTTAATTGTGCGATTCTTATTTACCGAGATATTGCTGAAAATGTCAACATCACTCCATAAGTTCCAAGCATCACGCCCCGGCGGAAAGTTTTGAAATGCATTCGAAAGCTGCTTGTGTTCAATAAAAAAATATTTTTTTCATTAAATATTTTAATTTTATAAAAAAGCATATATTTTATTCACTTGAAAAGTCAATGCAATGTAAAATATAATATTAAATGAATTTTTTTTAAAGGTAAGTGGAACGTTTCCTATTTACATAATTATCGTTTTTCACGCAAGTCTGTGTATTTTGTGTATTCTGCAGCGTTTTACAAATTTTTCAATATTTATCAATTTAAACTAGCATTTAATTTTATTTTTAATTCTGAATGTTATATAATTGTTTTGTTTTGTTCATTCTGAATTTTATATTTTAAAAATCCACTTTAATCATAAAACGGAATTTTCACAAAATGTATTTTTTTTTGCGCTTTTGTGCATATCTCCAAAATCATTTAAAGTACAGCTCCGAAATTTTTACCTTACCTAAATGTTCATACAAAGATGACAAGGAACGTACTGCAGTTCTTGACAAGTTATGCATGCATAGCTATGTACTCTCGAATGTGTATAGCTATCTTGTCAAGTTATGCAGCTGTGTATAGTTTGAAAGATATTATAGGGCTGAATGTGTGCAAAAATGAACGGCTTTTTTTCAAAATGAAGTTTTGCATGCTTGTGCGTATCATATCTCCAAAACCATGAGAAGTATAGCTTCAAAATTTTTATCCTATCTAAATATATATATATACATGAAAGTAAATTAGAATTATGCAGCTGTGTTTAGTTGGAAAAAAATTATAAGATTGAACGTATGCAAAAAATAATGATTTCTGTTTTCGTTTCATGCCACCACGTTCAAGCAATGCGATTAATTGTGCTTGCACTTGTTGAGCCTTATTTAAAGTGTCAGCTCCTGTTAATACATCGTCCACGTAGAAATCTTGATGAACTACACGTGATGCTACCGGAAAATTGTCTTTTTCATCAATTGCAAGCTCATTCAGAGTCCGCGTGGCAAGATAAGGTGCATTCGATGTACCGTATGTAATCGTCTTTAACTTAAATATTTTGACTGGTTCTTCTTCATCAGTTTTCCACAAAATTCGAAGCAAATCTCTCTGATTTTCTGAAATTAATATTTGACGATACATCTTTATGATGTCAGCAGTAAAGACGTATTTATGAGTTCGAAATCGACAAATGATATCGAAGAGCTCATCTTGGACTAATCCTCCGTTTAATAAAATATCATTTAAACAAACACCACTGGTAGTAGCTGCACTAGCATCGAAGACAACCCTTAATTTCGTGCTTGGTTTCTCGGGTTTGTATACTCCATGACGCGGCAAATAATCTGAAAAATCGGGCTTATTTTCCAGCAAGATTTTTTCTAAGTGTCCGAAATCGTTATATTCGTTAATAAATTCTTCGTATAACAGTTTCATGGATGGATTGTGCGCAAATCGCTTAAGTAAGTGATTCAATCGTTTAAGTGCGTTTTCCTTTGATCCTCCTAAACATGCAAGCCCACCAGTTTTAATTGGCATTTCCACAATATACCTACCATCTGCTCTTCTAGTATGTGTACGCAAGAAATGTTCCTCACAATACTGCTCTTCTTTACTTTTTATTGGGTTTTTATCATGGACCGCTTCAATTTCCCAAAATTTTTGCACAGCGTTGGATAACTCATCCGCAGATTGAACAAGACCACAATAATTATTAAAATTCTGTTGGGGCATAGACGTAGAACCACTGGCAACATAGCCAAAAACAGTTTCTTGAAAAACCAAATTTTGCATATTTATTTTATTTTGTCCAAGTAATTTAAAAAATACTTCGTTTGATAATAAAACATGTATTGGACCTGGTTTATCAAATTCTGGATCAGCTAACTGAAAAGTTTGTAAATGCTTAATAGGCATGATGTTTAGATATGTAGCTGGTGTTATGCGCGTAATTTTAGGAACAACAAAAAATTGCAATGTTTCATTAAAACTCCTGTTTTTATTTACTATGGTTGTTATAATACTTTCCTTTATATTCATAACTGAACCATTTAGCCCTGAAACTGATTCGTTTATTTTCCTTCCTTTCAAGAACAATAACTCAGAACATTCCTTCGTTATAAAGTTATTTTGCGATCCTGAATCTAACAATGCTCTAAGAGGAACTAATTCTCGTCTAGCATTTTGTACATATATTATCGCAGTTGAAAGCAGTACTTGTTTACTAGAAGAAGATGTCATACTCATTACAGTATTGTTAATAGCTGAATGCGTGTTATCAAATGAATGTGTATTTTCACCCAAAGCGGTAACAGACATCTGATTATTTGTGTAACAATGAGGAGTAAATGCGTTTGCGGTTGGCGATAAATTACTACTAATATTATTTTCATCTTGGTTTGCTATTGTCTGATTAGTATCAATATTTTCCTCACCGCGTTCCAGGTGGATCAATGTGTGATGATGTTTGTTGCATTTTCTGCACGTGCTTGAACTTTTGCACTGGCTAATGTTATGAACTGATGATAAACAGTTGAAGCATAATTTTTTCATTTTAACAATATTAAACCTTTTTTTTGCTGGTAAATTTAAGAATTGGGAACATCTCATTAAAATGTGATTGCCTTTACACATTGAACAAATGTGTGGACTTTCTGCTAACAAAGTCAATGACTTAGAATTAAATGAACGTTTCTGATCCTTATTGAAAGGTTTAACAGACGTGACTGTGTGAATATTTTCCAAATATTGAGATCGTTTTTCTAAAAATAAAAGTAATTCATCTAACTTCGGAACTTCTTTTGAACTTATCGTCATTTCATAATTTTTTCGGGTATCTCTATCTAACTTTTGGAGAATGAGGTTCAATATTAAAACATCTGAAAGATTATTTCTATTATAATTCAAAATCTTCAAGGCGCGAATGCTTTTTTTTACATTATCGACTAGATTTCGAAGATCTTTAGCGGAAGGCTGTGTAAGTTTATTTGCGTTTAAGAGTGAATTGATGTGTATTTCTGTTATTATTCTATCATTTTCATATCTGTCTTTTAATGCTTGAAATAAAGATGAAAAAGTGTCTTCTGTGCTAATCAAAGCTCTTGCATCACTTATTAATGCCGCTGATAAATAATGCAACTTTTGCGCATCTGATAGTTGCTCATTTGAAGTTATTAAGTTGTTAAATTGTAATTTAAATAGACCCCATTCATCTGGTTTACCGGAGAATTTCGGAAGAGATATGTCGGGTAATTTAATATTTATCGCGTTGTTTATTTGAGTAGAATTTGGTTGAATTTCATTGGAAACTTTACTTTGTTCTAAATGTTTAAGTTGCTTTTTAATTTGAAATTTGGCCTTTATAATTTTTTCCTGGTATTCTTCGCTAGCTCTAATGTCAATTTCATATTCTTTTTCTAAATTAATACCAGATTCTATTTCTTTATTTAAGTTTTTTAGAGTTTGTTCTCTGTCATTTAATTGTTCCGAAATTTCTAAATAACTATCAATATCATTATTTTTATCGTTTATTAATGCTTCTAATTTACTAATTAATTTCGTAATTGAAGTGCGTAATGTTGCACGCTTCTTTTTTAATTTTTCAATGTTTTCCATGTTCAAAAACTTATAGCAAAAGGAATAATAAATTATTCATTACCTTGATTGCTGCAGCAGACGATTTTCTTTCTTTCTTTTTTTTCACCAGTCCAGCTTGTGGAATAATGTTCTAATAAAATTCAATGATGAAAACAGTTCATTATTTTCGAACTTTTCTTTTCGAAGTGAAGAAAAAAAATATATATATACTTTGGCTCGACGTAACCAGAAGTGTGATGCGGCGATGCGTATTAACTTAATTAAATAAACTGACATGCTTTAGTAGACTGTCATCCTTTATTTTAAGTCATAGCGAAAGCGTTGCTTACTCTTAGCAAATCAAAAACAACAACAAACAAAAAACAGACGAATTGCGTTTCTATAGTTACACTTATGTGATGCCACATTTCAAAGATAAATTACAAATAACTCTAACATTTGTAAAATACATTTTAATCTTTAAACGGCTTTTACTCAAAATGATGTTTTTTACATTTGCGCGCGTGATATCTCCAAAACTGTTCAAAGTATAGCTTCAAAATTTTTAACCTGCCTACATGTACATATAATGAAGAAAATGAACTAGAATTATGCAGTTGTGTTCAATATGAAAAAATTACAAGGTTGAATGTCTAAAAAAAAATTCATTATTTTTTTATTTTCTGTAATTAAAATCTAATTTCTCTGTATCTAATTAGCCATTCATAAACATTCTAGTTCAAATTGTAGTCCAAGGTATTATGTTTAATTTAAGGTCAAATTTATGCAAATCGCATGAAATCTGCATGAGATATCTTGCGCGCAGTGAAATGTTATACGTCGTAATTTTTTAAAAATATCATTTCGAAATCGACCCCATAAAAAAAAATTGCTGTATTATATCTAAACTAAAAATTTTTAAAGAAAGTTCAATACCATATAAAGATATTTTGAAATTTTTGTGTTTCCAGAGACATTACTCTTTTTTTTTTAAAAATGTACAGCACATGACACAATTTTACGTTTTCTGCGGCTGTTAAAGGTGTACTGTCCTTTTAAATGAGAGCATAAAGAATGACATCGATCGGATAATTAGTTGCCGAAAAATTTGTAATCCTATTTTCTACTCTTCGATTTATTATAACCCTGTATTGCATTCAAAATTCATTTCGAGATATATATTTTAATTGAAAATGAGACACTTCATCTAACGCAGTAAACTATTAGCTAATGGGTTTATATTTTTTGAAGTTATATGGATTTTTCTTTTACTACTTGATTATTCCAAAAAAATATCGCCAAACTATAAGATTTAATGCCAATAATGGCTTATCGTAAATGTCACATTCATTTGACCTTAAATAGGTTACATGTGCTTGTATGCCATCAAAAGATTTTTAGTTTGATGTTTTATTTGTATTTTTATTAACCTGCTATTAATTTAATAGTTTTTTCGTTATTTGAAATAAAAATTACGGCTATTTGTATAATTTACGAGTAGTTTGGCAATTTTTATAATTTATCGAAATGGGTCGAAGGGATAATCATGTTGTATTCCTAATTCAGCAATAGAGCATTACTATCGATTAAAAATATTTAAATGTGCGTTTAAATCTTTTTTGTAACTGCAATGCATTTTATAAATATTTACACGTGTTTTATTTTCATATTTTAAATTAAGCAGCATAATGCTTAAGTATTACAAGCCCCCCCCCCCCCCCGTGACCAGTTTTACTTAATGATTGTTCTCAATATTTGTGCTTCATTATATCTTTCACAAACTCTATTCTATTTGAGAACTCAATAAAGTTAAAAAATAAATAATTAAAATGTAAATATGTTTACATAAAAATGAGACATCATAATTGGACTTTAATTGCAACATACAATTATGCACAACATTTCGAAAAGAAAGGCAACTCGCATTTTCAAATGAAGTTGCTTTTAAGGATTTCATTTGCCCTCATAACGAGCAATTAACTTGTGATTTCCACACTTCGATTGATATCGCGTTCATTAGTCTCTGTTAAAATATCTCGTTATCGGAGTTACAGAATTTTTTTCCAGTTTTAATGACCCTCATTTCAAAGACATTTCCATCTTTTTCTTTGAATCTATCATAATGCATTACAATAATAGTTAAAAGTGGGCATAATTAGAAGTAGAATTTAAATAAATATATATTTATAAGTAAATATATAGTTTCATATCCTTTAAAAATATACTTTTATGTTTTTCTTTAAGCGCGAGGATAAAACGAGTTAAATTTCAAATTATATGTATGATATTATCGTTCTTATAATAATCCAAACGAAAGATTTTTTGCTTCCGATTTATGCATGGAAGTTTATAAACTAAAGTAAATGCTATAAATATTATTATCTTGCGAATATTAAACACTTATTTGTTAAAAATCAATAAATTAATTAATCATTTATAAAAATAAAAACTGTTAACATAAGATTTCACCAGAAAAATTAACTTTGCATTTTCTGCAAATCAACCAGCTAACAAATTTTAGAAAAATTACCGGAATATTATTTGTATCTGACAAAAATTGCAAACTTGTGTTCTTTTTAACTTTAATAGAAACTAAAGAATGCATTGTTTATCGGCTTTCGGAGACAACAGACCTCCAGGATGGACGAAATAATATTTTTAACCCGTCTAAAAGTCGCGATGTTCTACTTTTTAACCCTAAATAATAAGTTGTATAATCAATATCTTAACCTGAAATTTGTATTAAACGTTATTAATTTTCAAACATAATTCTTCATTCTATAAAAGTACTGACTCCATTCTTCATATTGGACCTATATCTCTCGATTAGATAACCGGCCGACGCAAAATAAAACAAACCATATCAAGCCATTCTTCATATATATGCTGTCCAAACTTCAACTTAACATTAATAAATTTAAGAGATTCCTGATTGTTTAAAACATTCTGGCGTAGAAATTTTCTGATTTATATTATTATCTCAAAAAAAGAACATTTCTACAAACGCAAAATTAAAATTACTTATAAATTACATGAAATATTACTAAATATTACTAATTATTGATTTTATGTTTCGAAACAATTAATCACATTCATTTGATTTACATTTTGTTTTACAGGTTTATATTTCCAAAATAATTAATCACATTCATTTGATTTACATTTTGTTTTACAGTTAAGCATGTCACCCCAGTGGCGTGAAAAGTACCGAAAGTTACTGCCACACCAAAGGGTCTGTGTTCGAATCCAGGGTAAGACATGAATGGTGCGTTGGCCTTTGTAGTGTAATGGATATGAGAAATAAAAAATTGTTCTGAATTGTTGTCTCTTTTTATAATGGATCATTCTGTGTGAAAGCCTCAAGCTGTGGCACTAACTTAGCAGAGCACAAGGGGACAATTTTGAGGGAAGTTGAGAAAAGCAAAACACTATGAGATTTATCTGTACATTGTGCTCAGAGTTTTACAGTATCTTGAAAATTAACTGAAATACTTCAAAATATGTCAAAAATACAATTTTAAATATGAAAAATACCTTTTATTCTAACACTTTTAAATTAATCGCATTATCACATAAAGCTTAGATTCTAATTTAGAACAAAGTGAGTAATATGGAAAGCTTTTTGACAGAATTTCATTGAAATAGGTTTAAAACATTGTATGGACATAAAGAAGTTTATCAAACGAGAAAATAATGGAAAACTTGATTTATCAAATATCGCATTTAAAAACTTCTTGTCTCTATTATTTCACATCCGTAAAATCATTCTAGAAGTGTCAACTAAAGCTCATTATTTTTTTTATGTAAACAAGTTGGTAAGTGTGATCGCAGATCACAGAAAGGGTTTCATGTAATATGTATATATTTTAAGTATCCTTTAATTAATAAATACGTAGTATGATCCAAAATTTCTGGAACAAATTGTAAAAAAAATATTCAGAATAGTTTACAGCACTGGAGCATATCCGCCTTCAAAGTAGTCACCTTGCGACGACGATACGCTTCTACCAGTGTTCGTATAATTCCTGGAAGCACAAAACAAAAACAAGTAACTTTTAAAATAAAACTATAACCGACATTAACGAATTTATATCATATTTGCGTATTCTGAGACAACTCTCTATGATTATTCACAACAGAATGCTGCAGAAGCCGTATATATAACCTATTTGAAGAAAACTCGAAACGTAATATACATCCTCATTTTTAATTAAAAAATCAAATTTTTCAACAGCCTTAAGCAATTATATTATGTAGTCCTATTTCATATGACTAAGAAAAAAAAGGAAAAAAAATCAATAAATTAACCAGCATTGAAATGAAGTGCTGAAAAAGTTTATTTATTTGTTAATAATAAGGAAAATAAAACTATAACAAAATATTTCCATGCATTTGTTTTTCACAATAGTGAATAAAAAATGATATAATATTTTATTTCGCCGTCTTGAAATGACCGTAGATAAATCAAGACTTTCGCATATAAAGCACGTTACAGTCAAGAGACAAGAAATATAACATCGAGAGAATGTTATCAAATAAATTTGTTTCGATTATATGTATTTCATACAATACATAAAAATAAAGCTAAGTACACTCATGTCGCGCCTTCAATTCTAATCTTAAAGTCTTTTAATGAACAAAACCCAATTACTCTATCCGAGTTCGTGATATTTTTATTAACGAGAGCATTAGATGTCCATTTTATCTGTAATAAAAACCATTTTTATTGTCTCATTCTCGTACTTTGTAAGCATTTTAAATTGACGTATTTATTACATTTTTATGAGTTCCTCATGGCTAATTGATGATCGTGGGGAGAGTATTTTTTGTGTTTCTTTATGTTCAACTAAAGATTTCAAAAATGAATAACCCTTTAATATTATAAATTAATGCGAACTTCCATTCTCTCTTTTTTTTCCTTCCTTAGACTGTTCTTTTTTCTATAATATATTTTTTAAACTTTTAAATGAAAATTTAAACATCACAATTTAATATATAAATTGAATTAAATTTAACAAATTTCAAGAACCATTTGGAAAATTATTTTTTCAAAGACAAAAATTTGTTTCTATATTCCTATTATTCTATTTATAAATTCTACAGGGTGGTTAGTTATTAACGTCAGGTGTTCAGAGCCCTCTAGCGAGTAAAGTTTTGGGTAAAACATAAACAAATTTGATCAGCATACATAGTAGACCATGGGATTTTGAATTCTAAAAAAAAAAAAAAGAAAGAAAATAAAAAGTTTAAAAAATCGCCACTAGGGACGGTTTTAGCTAAAATGCGACTAAAATGCATTTAATTTGCATAAAATCAGCAATTTTGGCGCACCAAAAGTGTATTAGTGTAAATGTTGAATGATTAAATGGCAAAAAATACAGTACAGATCAATTTTATACTGCTGAAATACTGCCCGAGCGCTTATGGTACCTGCATATTTTTCATCTCTTATTCGACAATAGCAGTTACAACTTCGTCAACTTCTTATTGACTAGTCACTTTGCGTCCTAGGCCTTGTTGCAGCATAGTTTCAAATCGATGAATCTCCTTTTGTAAATTTGTTATGCTCATCGGTTCTTTTGGCAAATTCTGTAATCGGTGAAATTCAGGACGAGCATCATTGCAATTCTCGTTCTGCTGATAACACAACTTGACTAGTAAAGTATGGTGAGAGTTGATAATGATGAGAACTCTCCCAGCCTTTCCTTTTATACTCAAGATTGCTATACAGAGCTGCTTTTATGCAAATTAATGCATTTTAGTCGGTAAACAAAGCTAAAATTGCCCCTAGTGGCGATTTTTAAAGCTTTTTATTTAAATTTTTTTTTAAGAATTTGAAATTCCATGGTCAATTATGTATTCTGATTAAATTTCGTTATGTTTTGATCAAAACTTTACTCGCTAGAGGGCTCTGAACACCTGACGTTAATAACTAACCACCCTGTATATTAAAAAAATATTTTTTTTATAATAAATGTATTTAATCGATTAATCGATTGTTTCATTTTTTGTGATTGTCGCAGATTTCGTAATCGGTGGACTCAAACAGACGTCGTTATTTTTTTTTAACACGATTTTTCTTCGGTACATTTTTTTTAATCTGATAATTTGCGTCTGCCCATTTTTTAACTTTTTTTATTTTCTACTTTATTAACAAGGACATTTCGATTTGCTATTGAAATAAAAATTCTTCTATATGTAAGGAATTTCGTAAAAAAATAAAATGAGTATGTACATTGTTTCAAAGCAAAATGCTTGATTGTTTCTTATTAAGTTATTTAAAATCAGTAAAACCATCATTTTTATCATGATCAAAACGTGGCTTACGTAATAACAGATTCCTATATTAACCACGACATGGATTGAACATTAATATTCCTGGATAAATTATAAAAATTAAAATGTAATACAAGTTTCCGAAAACAACAATCATTTTCCAAATGATTAATAAATGAAATAAATGAAAGACAGAGTCTCGGAGTTTTTTTTCTTTTTAAATAAAATACAGTCGACTCTCGTTATTCGAAATCGGATAATTCGAATCTTCGCTTAATTCGAACTAAACATGAAGTCCCGAATTTTTCAATGGCAGAATAAATTTAAAATTTTCATGAAATTCGAACTCATTTTCTCTCGACTTCGTTTAATTCGAACTAACGATAATTCCGATTTTTCATTTTTCTTTTCTTTCTCATGGATTTCAGATCATTTGAATAACTTCCTTTGTTTGATTGTTTTGAGAATTGTTCAACAAGTATACATATAATTTCATGCATTTGCTATCCTCTTTCTTAGTACCCCGCATGTCCATCAGTAACGCTTCAGATTTTTCTCCCATTGTGCTTGTTTCTAATCTTTTAACTAGTTAATGTATTTCTACATTCTAATTTAATATTAAGTCATACGCTAAAGATAACAGACGAAATAAATAAAAGAAACACTATAATATCAATTCCTCTGTAATAGTACCATATTAAGCGATAACTGACGAATTAAATAAAAAAAAAACACTATAATATCAATTCCTCTGTAATAGTACCATATTAAGCGTGTTTTCATTCCTGATTATGGTCATAAAATCTGACTGAAACGCCGATTTTAAATATTTTAATATAATTTTAATGCTTGTTTAGTTTTTAATTATTCAATGTTATGTATATGCATAAAGTAGTAACATTGTGATTTGTTTTGTTTTCACGATAAAATATTACAATATATCTAAAAGTTTTAAAATATTTATGAAATTAAATATGGTTTAATTATTTCATATATACGAAATGATATTATAATAATTTACAAAACTTTTTTTTTAAAACTTGATCTCAAAAATTGCTTTGACAAAATTGTGCTTTAAACGAGAATTCTCAACATTTTTCAAAGAAAAATAGGCTTTATTTTAAAGCCTGTATGATTTGTTTTATTTGAATTTCTTGACTGCTAAATAAATAAAACTAACACGCTTACTTTCGCTGTTATATCTTATTTACTAAAAATAATGTCAAAACAAATTTTCTGAAATATTTTATTTCGTTGTATATTATGATGCACAAGAAAAATGCGGATTTATGATCTCTTTTCATACATACATGTCTCGCGTTTTCGATGCAAAGCAGAGTATTATAGGGTTTATTTCGCATTAAAAAAATTTATTACAACGTTCATGCTCTAATGCATTATCTATTACTAAAGTGTCGTTTTTTTCAATTATTTTCAAACACACTCACTTTGAAACAATCATTTTTACAAAGAATATATACTGTTTTAAAAAAATATATATTTTAAAACATATAATTTTATCTAATTCAGAGGAAATCTACAGACTTAATTTATGTTAATTTTTGTTTTCTTTTTCTTAAAGAGGATAATATTATAATCAATTTTTTTTTTTCGACTACTGGTATTCGACGGATTTTAGGATGCGACGGATTTTATGTTTTAAGAGACAGAGATTTAAAAAATATGTTAATACAAATCATATATCTGACCGTCCGTATGCCCGTGATTGTAATAAACTCATTTGTAATAAACTTTTTGTAATAAATTCGCCTGGATAACATGAAAAGCACATAATCCAGTGGAAATTGTATTTAAATGATGCTAGAAAATCTCAGGGATAATTTTTGCGTTTACGTCTCCTTGTAAGAGTAAAGGCTGCTGATCTAAGCTGCTTTGATACAGGGCAGAATTCAGTCGCAGGACGACTCAGAGCGAGTATCTTCGAAACTGCACATCTCATGAGTTGATCGGGATATATCGTTGCTAGTACTTCTACAAAATGGATGAATGACGGTAAAAACCATCAGTAGAAGACATCTTACGAACGCCCAAATGATATCAAATATAAAGAAAGTCGGAGACTCCCCTCTTGGTAAAGAAAAATTGATACTGGCTCAATTTACATTCCAAGACAATATAGGTGCAAGTGGAATTTTTTTGGAGATTACATCTCAGATGAAATTGTTGAATGTGAGACTACAGGGCTAAGTTTACAAAGCATCATCGCCAAATATTTCTACACTCCTTTATAGCATGCATGGTCACAGTGACGTCACAATGACGTCACTGTGAGTCACTGTGGTCACATCACATCTGTGACCAAAATGACCACCACTGTGTGACCATCTGTGACCACCACTTAGTGACGTCACATTGTGACTGAGATGTGACTTTCTTAAAAATCTTTAAAAAATTACAAAAATTCTTCAAAACATGTTATTTACTTTAAAAACACTTTTTTCACAATGTCGCTTTTGTCACAGTTTCGTCACGATGTTAATGTCAAAGTAGTCACAAATAACACATTTTTCACAAATTTGTCACACCGTGACTTCACAATGTGACGTCACAAACGAGCTCTAAAACGGCCATATCGACTTCACATTTTAGTCACTGTGACTTCACATCGACGTCACGTGATGTCAAATAGACAATCGATGGTCCCAAAGTCACAGTGTGATTACACAACGACGTCGCAGTGACGTCACCATGCCTTACGGGCTAGGCCTGAGAAGATCATGACTGCACTATGAAACATAAAGATATTTGCGTCGCCAGAAGAGATACGATTCATCCTTCAAAACGTCGATGGTTCTGTTTGGTTACGCCATTTTCTATGCGAACTGTTACTCTCCCTTATGCAACCTTATAAAACATAGATCAGTTGTGGCTATTTTAGGTAGATTTCATATGAAATACTACCTATTGCAATCGCACCAATTTATATACAGGGTGATTCCAAATTTTCTTTACAATAAAATAGGGGTGATAGTACACATCAAGACAAACAATATTAAATAGGAGACCAAGGGTCCAAAACGTTTTCCTAAGGAGATAGCCGCCATTAAAGTTTAGGGACCAAAATTTCAAATAAACATAAAAAACGGAAAAATCGGTCGATTGATTTGCGGTTTTCACTAAAATTATTCTTCATGACAGCATTTTCTTGAAATTAAATTATAAAGATAAATTTCAAAAAATGCCGATAGAGGGCGCTTTAGAATTTGGAGTAACGAACAACTATTTTTTACCGGTATTTTTTGCATGTCATTAAATGTTTTCGTAAGCTTAGACTCAAACTTAAATTTTGAGCTCAAAATCTGTAGTGGGGAATGGTTAACTGACACAAACTGAGCTGTGTTCAGAGGGTTCAAATTGCAAATGATTATAAAAAACGGAAAAATTGGTCGATTGATTTGCGGTTTTCACTAAAACTATTCTTTATTTAGGTATTTTCGTGAAAATAAATTATAAAGATAAATTTCAAAAAATGCCGATAGAAGGCGCTTTAGACTTTGGAGTAACGAAACACTCTTTTTTGGCGTTATTTTTTGCATCTTATTAAATGCTTTCGTAAGCTTAGACTTGAACTTAAATTTTGAGCTCAAAATCTGAATAGCTGGGAGTGGCTAAGTAGAGAAACTTAGCTGTCTTCAGAGGGTTCAAATTTCAAATAATTGTAAAAAAAGGAAAATTGGTCGATTCGTTTGCGGTTTTTACTAAAACTAATTTTTAAATCAGCAGTTTTCTTGATCAATCAGTGTTTTCTTGAAAATAACTTTTAAAGATAAATTTTACAAAATGCCGATAGAGGGCGCCTTAGATTTTGGAGTAACTATTTTTAACTGTTATTTTTTAAATCTCATTAAATGCTTTCAAATGCATAGAATTAAATTTTGGGCTGAAATTCTGAATAGTTGGGCGTGTTTAAGTAGCGAAAAATTGAATTGTGTTGGAGGAGGAAAGAGGGTTAAATTTCAACTCCTGAACACACTTCAGTTTGCGCTTCTTAACTCCTCATAACGATTCAGGATTTGAGCTCAAAATTTAAGTTTAAATCTAAGCTTCCGAGAACATTTAAAATGCTTTTGCAAGCATTTAATTAGAACAAAAAAAAAAAGGTTAAAATGAATTGTTGGTTACTCTGTAATTTAAGGCGCCCTCTGACGGAATTTTTTGAGATTTATCTTTAAAAATTATTTTCAAGAAGATACTGACTTAAAGAATAGTTTTATTTTAAACCGCAAACAAATCGACCAATTTTTCCATTTTCTATTTGAACCTCCCCCTCCCCCTTGAACACAGTTCAGTTTGTGCTACTTACCTACTCCCTACTATTCAGATTTTGAGCTCAAAATTTAAGTTTAAGTCTAAGCTTCCGAAATCATTTAAAGAGATGCAAACATTAACGGCAAAAAATAGTTATTCTTTACTCCGATGTCTAAAACGCCCTCTATCGGCATTTTTTAAAATTTATCTTTATAATTTATTTTCACGAAAATACCTAAATAAAGAATAGTTTTAGTGAAAACCGCAAATCAATCGACCAATTTTTCTGTTTTTTATAATCATTTGAAATTTGAATACTCTGAACACAGCTCAGTTTGTGTTATTTAACCACTCACAACTACAGATTTTGAGCTCAAAATTTAAGTTTGAGTGTAAGCTTACGAAAACATTTAATGAGATGCAAAACATACCGGCGAAAAATAGTTGTTCGTTACTCCAAAGTCTAAAGCGCCCTCTATCGGCATTTTTTGAAATTTATCTTTATAATTTAATTTCAAGAAAATGCCGACATAAAGAATAATTTTAGTGAAAACCGCAAATAAATCGACTGATTATTCCGTTTTTTATGTTTATTTGAAATTTCGGTCCCTAAACTTTAATTGCGGCTATCTACTTAGGAAAACGTTTTGGACCCTTGGTTTCCTATTTAATATTGTTTGTCTTGATGTGTACTATCACCCCTCTTTTATTGTAAAAAAAATTTGGAATCACCCTGTATATCTATCTATCTATCTATCTGTATATCTCACTTTTTTCTGGACACGATAATTTCTATAATTCTTCACCAATCTCCACCAAACTGGTACATAAAATCAAAGGAGATAAAATCTCGGCTAAGTTCGTTAATGGGCAAAATCGGACCAAGGGGGTCGAAATAGGGGGCGCTTTTGTGAAAACCGAAAAAACACCATAACTTCGTTATTAAAGTAGATATCGAATCGGTTTAAAGTTTATATTACTTCTTAGAAATGGGCCAAAAGTTTATGCATGACAGATTTTTGATAAATTTAGAAGTGGGCTCAAGGTGCGAAAAAAACAGGGGTTTTGAGAGAAAAAAATTCATAACTTCGTCCATTTTCAAGATATCAAGTCCAACTAAATTTTTTGTAAATGGTCTTAAAATTATCTAAAACTTTTGTATTTACAAGTTTTTGATAGGATCAACTTTTACCCATGAAAAAATTTAAAAACGAAAAGAAAAAGGGCGGTGAAGAAAGAGAAAAATCTATAACTCCGTCAATTTTTACGATATGAAATCTGATAAAATTTATTTTGCATCTTCTCAAAAATATCTACAACTTTTATATTGACAAGTTTTTCATAGGACCAATTCGTATATCAAAAAGAAATTAAACAAAAATAGAAGTTGGAGAAAAAACCTCAAATCCAAACTGCTTATATTCTGACTCATTTTTAAATTCATTTTTGATTTTAAACGCATCCAAATGGTAGATCCTCATATTTAGAAACTGTATAAAGTGACGCACTGGTCAAATGTCTGATAAAGACAGAATATATTTCAAAAAAGGCTACCAAAAAGGGTATTTTGAACAGAATTTCCCAAAGTCATCGAGACTGAAAATTTAAGTCCAAATAAGAAATTGCATTTTTTTCTGACTCATTTTTAAATCAATTTTTGTTCTCAAACGCATCCAATTTACAGATCCTCTTATTTAGGAACTATATAACGTGATGCGTTGGTCAGTTTTTTGATAAAGACGGAATATATTTCAAAAAAGGATACTTTGAACAGAATTTCCCGAAGTCTTCGTGATTTGAAAATTTAAGGAAGTTTTCACATAGCAAATTGCGTTTTTTATGTCTCGTTTTAAAATCCATTTTCGCTCTCAAACGCATCCAATTTACAGATCCTCTTATTTAGGAACTATATACTGTGACGCATTGGCCAGTTTTTTGATAAAGATAGAATATGTTTTTTTAAATGCTGTCAAAGTGAGTATTTCTCACAAAATTTTCCGAAGCAATCATGATTAAAGAATTAAGGATGTATTCAAACAAGAAATCGGTTATTTTATAACTCATTTTTAAATTCAATTTTTTTCTCAAATGCATTCAACTGGCAGTTTCTTGTTATTTAGGAACTGTATAATGTACTGTTTTGGTCGATTTTTTGAAATAAATTCAGATTTTATTTCAAAATATGTTGTCAAAATGGGCATTTGAGCTGAATTTTTCTTAAGATGATTCTGATAAAACCAGTTTTTGCAGAAAAATGAAATTAAAAATTTTTCATAAACGGCCAAATGAAGTTATTAAACTGGGTTTATCTCTAATCATATATATTTTATTGTTGAAATGAGCACTCTTCGAAATCTACCTCCGCCTATAGGCCTAGCCGATAGGGATTTTTAAGCTTTGAGAAACTTTATGAGGGGCGTCCTTGGGATCTTTGGATTACCACGAATGCATTGGGCTAGCCGAACATCAATGAGGATTATTTGCACTATTAAATGATATCTGTCTTCCAAAATGGAAATGGAATCTTTGTGCACGACAACGCTCCATGCCACATAATTCAATTTGTGCTCGATTGGTTCCAAGAACATAATACTGAATTACAGTTAACGTTTTAGTCGCCTAACTCGATGGATCTTAATCCGACAGAGCACATATCGGGTGTCGTTCAAAGGTAGCCAAAAGCTCAAAAACACCGTTTTGGAATATCCCGGATATGCATGGCCACTGCTTGAACAACTAATAAAATTTAGCTCTGGTCTTTCCCCAAGAGCTTGTAGTACCCATGCCAAGGCAGTTTGCAGCTATTTGGCGAGCGAATACGTTATTAGGAAGGTGGTCATAATTTTTTGGCTCTTGAGTGTATACCGGCTTTGTATCGCCGAAAAGTGTATGAAGTATTTAATAGTATACATAGAATTGAACCAAATTCTTTTCATATGTTTAGACAGCAGCTTCCAGCTCAATTTAAGATACCCCGCCAAAAGGGACTCTGTAATAGTGATTTTTGTTCCATTTTCATTAATTTATCATTGGAAAGTGTATAATGCTGGGCATAGTATCCAACCAAATTTTTTGTGCATATTTTTCGTTATAGCTGTCATGTCGCAGTTCAGTTTGGAATTATTCTACTGGAAGGGGACGCTGTGGCAGTAATTTTTGTGCTTTTCATTGTTGTATACTCGAAAAGTGCATTAAGTTATACATAGAATTGCTAATAGTGATGTAAATTTCTAATAGTGATAAAAATAACTTTATTTCGATCAACATACGTTTCATAGCATAAATGCTAACAGTTTCAAGATCATTCTTGATACAAATATTTTTTTGCACGTGACACATGTTTTGGGATGAAAAAAAACATACTTGACACTTCAGTGCAGAAACAACGAACCTTTGCACACCCACTTGCAAAAATTTTCCAAAAATTTGTTTTATCTGATCATGACGTGCCAACAATAAACAAATTTCATGAATCAATTTCACGAATCAAATAATTTCATGAATAAAATTAATCAAAATTTTATTTTTTGCGTTAAAAAATTCAAAGTAGAACCCGTCGAATTTCGACGAAAAGAAGTATTTAAGATAAAACTGTTTCATTTATTTTAAATAAACCTGCAAACTTAATTTCAATTAAAAAATGCACCTTATATTGGTAAGTCAAAAAAAATATATTAACCTAAAGTTAACATAATACTATTTTTGTAAAACTAAGTTGTAGAAATTATTAAAGTTAAACTTTAATCGTATATGTAGGCTGTAAAATATAATGAAGATCAGTTATTAGGATAAAGTTAACAATTAAGGCTCTAATACTTGGTATTTCAAATTGAAAACGAACAATATTTATTCCACTATGACTCAATAATATCTCCGTGAAATCTAAACATAGCATCATTTTCACCATCTAAAAATCTACATATTCTCCTCTCATATTTGCGTTCACGTTAAAAAAATGGTATATTAAATTGATCCTTTTAAAATCATAAGGGAGAAAAAAAGTCCCACAACTTTTCTTTAAAATATATTTTTGTAAGGTGTTGTATCGCGTGTAAAGTAAGTTTGTAATAAACTGTAAATCCCCCCCTCAATTTAATTCATAAATAAAAACAAAATTAAACCAAACTTCACCGGGTTTTATAATATACTATATTTTTGAAATAACATATAATTTTAATTTCAGTTTTTTTCACTTTGTATGAGAAAATGGCAACAACTTTTTTTCTTATTACTTTTAATAGATATGGGATACTTATGTTGCCACGAATACAAAAATTGTATTTGAAACTACAAAAAAAAAATTAATATCTCAGTAATAAATAAAGATACAGTTCTCAAAAAAATGCATGTAAAAGTGCATTTTTCCCTATACTATGGTGTAAAAATTTAAAATGTAGGATGTTTGGAAGTTTAAGAATTTGCAGTAGCAAAAATTGTGAAGCAAAAAATTTTATTTCAAATTTCAGGTTGCCATTGGCAAAATGACGTATGTGTTACGCACAGATACGTTTGGCATTTATAATATAGATAGCTAGATAGATGAGCATTATTTAATGTTATACTTTATAAATTAGTTATTAAACTATCATTTCTGCTTTGTCTTCTTAGATGCCAAATAATTTATATAAGCTTCGTACTTAGTTATTTTTTAAAGAATGCAAGGAATCATTCGACAAGATGATTTCATTTAATATTCATTTTTTTTTCTACAAAGAACCTTGCAGAAAACAATTACCAAAATCTACAGCTGTTAATGACTAAAAATTAATTTTAAGACGTTACAATTGTATCCAAGGTGTTGCTATCGGCATTTTTGCTTATGGTATTTTTAATTATTTCTTTTGCTATAACCAATTAAAACTTAATCTTAATAATTCTGATTATTATTAAAATCTTGTAATCCAGTTTTGAGGTAGATTGGGGTAACATTAACCCTTTCGGTCCGAATTTTTTTCCATTTCAAGAATAAAATTATTTTTTATTTAATAATATTAATCATAGATATTCAAATAGACTTATTGATGTTTAAATATTGTCTCACTGTCTGAGATGCAACAAATATACTTATTTTGTGCACTACTGAATTCATATTTATATGGTAATAGTGGAAAAAAAAGAGTTTTTGGTGACGTTTGGAAAATATCGAATTACAACGTAATTTAACAGGTACTACACTTTTCTTATGGTTTTTGCTTTTTATCACACACGATTCGTTCAGAAAAGTAACGTATATTTTTAATTTAAAGAATGAAATATATGTGTAAAATAAAGGAATCGTCAACGGTGCAAAGGGAATTGGATAAACTTTTATTATTACTGTTATTACTAATTGTGAAAATATAAATGAAGTCATTATAAGAAAGGAATAGACTTAAACTATCATTTCTATGTGCAGAAAGTAACAAAATAATTGTTAAGACAAAATAATACTCGATGAAAAGACATGTACTGTTAATATTACACCAGACCTCGAAAGGGTTAAGTTGCATTTCAGTTTCTTCAGTTTGTATGAAAACCAAACGAACTAATTGAAATTAATATATTTTGTGACATTCTACTATATTTTGATGTAGAACTTAAATCTATACACTGCGAAAAATAATCTGCCGAATGTTACACACGTGCTATAGATTAGCCATCCCTGCTTTAGTGTGTCACGTGTTGGACGCCTCAATCTTCATATATGACTATAAATTGACAAGGATTTTTTTTCATTCGAATTGGATGCAAAATTTTCCCCTGCACCACACTACCCTAAGGATCATAGATTAAACTATTTTTTTTTTTTTTTTATAACCGAGTTCATACATTCTTAGGACAGCTTTCCAGCTATATATCAATGCATTTCACGTCAAAGTTTAGAATGTATTAAAATCAAGATCTATACGCACATACACTTATACACTATATTGCCATTGATTATGGGACACTTGCGATTTTAGACATTTTACTAAATATCTAGACAAATACACGAGGAAACATCTCGAAACTCTTAGTGTATAAATATAATAGTATACGTCATACACCTCCGTGAAGATTTTTTACCGAAACTCCATAGGGGACCGTCAACAAATTAAAAAAGAATGAATATCTTTTGAATAACCCTGTCAAAACTAATGTAGCAAAAGCGCTCAAACTCTAGATTATGATTGAATGCCTTATTGTAATACACTGTGTTCATTTTTATGCAAATAGCATGCATACTCGCAGAGTAATTAAGGTTTTTGTAAAAATGGTCCCAAATTTTTCCAAGTTTTTTCCTTATAATTTTCAGAGTTCTTAGAATAAAATAATATTTTTTTCAGAAAATATGACAAACAACATTGCACATAGTACCCTGTAATCAGAATTAAAAAATAATAAAAATTGTATGAAAAATGAGTAGGTTTACTAAATAATTTTTTACTGCGCATGCGTCAAAGATATCAAAATTTCATTTGCATATTATGTTAGCTAAATGTATAGAGCAACTTTTGTGAAAGTCACAAAATCATAACTTGAAAATTCTGAAAATAATCGTCAATTGAATAAGTTGAAAATCCGTTATTCTCAAAATGAAACAAAAACAAGAGGGGTTGTATCCATATATTCATTGATTAGTGTCAATGTAGAATACACAATACGGGATGTTACGACTACTTCTCCCTCATTTTTTTGCTTCATTTTGGAAACAACGGATTTTGTCCTTTTTCTATAGACGATTACTTTCAGAATTTTCAAGCTATAATTTTGAGACTTTTACAAAAGTTGCTCTATACATTTAGCTAATATAATATGCAAATGAAATTTTGATATCTTTGACGCATGCGCAGTAAAAAATTATTTAGTAAACCTACTCATTTTTCATACAATTTTTATTATTTTTTAATTCTGATTACAGGGTACTGTGTGCAATGTTGTTTGTAATATTTTCTGAAAAAAATATTATTTTATATTAAGAACTCTGAAAATTATAAGGGAAAAACTTAGAACAATTTGGGGCCATTTTTATAAAAACCTTAATTACTCTGCGAGTATGCATGCTATTTGCATAAAAATGAACACAGTGTATTAAAATAAGGCATTCAATGATAATCTAGAGTTTGAGCGCTTTTGCTACATTAGTTTTGACAGGGTTATTCAAAAGATATTCATTCTTTTTTAATTTGTTGACGGTCCCCTATGAAGTTTCGGTAAAAAATCTTCACGGAGATGTATGACGTATACTATTATATTTATACACTAAGAGTTTCGAGATGATTCCTCATGTATTTTTCTAGATATTTAGTAAAATGTCTAAAATCGCAAGTGTCCCATAATCAATGGCAATATGCATGTATAACGCATGTGTAAATAGTTACGCTCACATGCAATTAATTTTTTCTATGCATTTTTTAAATCTTTTAGAATTTGTAACAATATTTTTAAAAATTTGTAATTTTTTTTAATTTCTTAATTTTTTTTATTATTTGCTAAAACTTTTTTTTAATTTATTAAAACTTTTTTTTTACTTTTTAAGGTGTAAATTTTGTGGAGCTTTTTGAAGTTAGGTAACTTTTTAAGAAACATTAAAATGAATTACCTAAAACTTTTTTTCAAAGTAATGTAAATTTTCCTGAAACATTAAATAAATTCTAAAATGTTTCTTCAAAATAATGTAAATTTTTCTAAAACTTCTTAAAATTCGTGAATAGATAGTCACACAAACAGATTCATGCACATAGACAAACAACTATCCACATTTACACACATGCACATATACATTTAAATCATATATTGACACAGGATTTTAATAGACACATAAGCTTTTTTGACACATTTATACTCTTATACAATTAGTCTTTTACAATAAAATGGGAGACATCTATGCGTGTAAAAAACTTTTTAGATACATAACTCTTTCTAAAGACAATGCTAACTTCCCTTAGTTAAAGAAGATGTAAAAAGTTATGAAGTCAATAGAAAGGGTGTCTGATCATATGAGCATCACGCATTGATTGCGCATTACGCACCCCCCCCCCCCCCCAATTGACTACTGACCTGGATTTTTTGAAGGACAGAATCTAAACTTTTCTTTAATGAATCTTTACATATTTCATTCAGTTTTATAAGAGAAGTAAAAATCAGTAACTTCAGCCACAAAAGCTAGCCTTCAAAACTTGTTTTGTTACAAGTAATACTCAAGTTAGATTATTCCCTACTTTTTAAAGAAATGTCACTCAGTTTATTATAACCACATAGTTTAAAATAAAAAAAAGCTGCATATTTCTGATAAAAACTTGGAAGTGAATCAAAATCTGGCAATCTATCATGAAAAGATTGGAAGGAACATTTTTCCAGTATGACGTTTGTATAGAATATTTACACTCCTCTATTCAGAAACCAACATTTTTTCAACAGAGTTTGCTCCTTTATACAAGAATTTTCTGATAATTAAATCATAAGTTGGACATTAATTATTTGGATAAAAATAATGGATTATTTTGCGAAATTATAGGGAAAAGTGGGACACCTTGAGACGGTTTTCAGTAAATAATTATTTTAAATTTTATTAACAATTATTCTTATTTTTAAACCAATTACTTATAAAATATAAACTTTTCTGTATGAAATAAACCTCGTAATAATCTAATATCTCACATAGGAAAAGAGTGAAAACAAATTTTAAAAAAATCGTTAAAATGTCACAACTTACCCACCATGTGGGCCAGGTTGGGACAGTAGCTTTAATCAAAAATACGTATAAATTGATAATTGTATAAATCATACGTTTGTAATCGTATAAATTGATATTTAATTGATAACAAAGATTCATTTATAAATCTATAGTTGAACAGGAAATAATTTAAGCATTGAAACACTTTAATAATTTGAATTGTAACGCTTCTTTTCATTAACAGATCTTAACAAATATTTTCATTAACAACATCTGTTTAATACAGAACTAAGCTATCATGCTTATTAGGATTTTTAAAAATGAGAACTCTTCATCTCGTTTTCCTTTAATGGATATCTCATGCTTACTGCTCTCTTCAACATTTTGAACATGCCCTACAAATTCAACACTGCTTTGTTTTCCTGCAATCTTTACCTATGCACACTATCCCACATTGGGTTTGCCCGTAAGCTTCTGGATTTATCTTGAGCAAGTTTTCAATTTGTAGGAAAATCAGCATCACATGAATAGTTTAATTCATCACTACTGAAACAACACAAACCATTTACATTCTTTTTTATCTCCATGGGGAATTTTCATCAATTTTGCTAGTACAACTGCCTCATCCTCACTGTTTGATGAAAATCAAACTTGATGTGTACTTTTTTTCCTTCTGTAAGCTGCAATTGGTCTTTTCAACATTTTTTAAATGTCCCAAAGTGTCCCACAACTGAGTGTCCCAATCTGCCCCATCTCGCATATTAAATAATAAAAACATTTGCACTGTTAAGCGTAGCATTACAGTTTATTTTTTACCATTAAAATAACAACAAATTCACGTTTATTCATCTCAACATGCTACCACTTGTATTATTTCATTTCTTTAATGAAACATTTATTCTTCAAAACACACATTAATGTTACTCAGCCTCATTCATAAAAAAATGATAATGGTATTATTTGTTGCCAGCAAACATTAGCGAGTCCAAAACCTACGAGCGAGTAGATTGTAGTATCATACATTGGCAATTATGTGTGCTAATTTTTAACTGCAAAATAAAGCCTGAAAATTAAGGTGTACCCAAGTGGGTTATGTCCCAACGTGCCCCACCTTCCACTACCACGAATTATGAGAGAAAATATCGAAAATAGTGATAATAAAATAATGAAACGCGCAAAGTTTGTCTTTACGATCTGAGCAAAAAAGAACAATAATGCGCGAAAAGTTACTTGGAGCTTCGAGTATCCCTTAAAAAATGTATACACGAAATTCGCAAAATTGTTTTCTTCGGTCCGGATGTCTTCATTCACAACATTCATAACATTTTAACCCCTTATCTATTGACGGTACTTGTAATTACAATTTAAATAACTTATTAGCCTCCGATGCTATTTCTTTCAGACAAGCTAAAAAATGTGTCATCAGCCCTAAATTTTCTACTCAACCGATTTTGATAATTGTTTTTTTAAATGAAGGCTATTTATTTGTAGTTGTGCCCATTTTAGCTATTTTTTAATTTATTTCCATTTTTATATTTTATTTTTAATTTTAAATGCTTTTTACAATATTTCTTTAAAATGGTGGCAACTCAGTTTAGCTTTTCTCTCGATGATAAAAATTTATTTTCTAAAATGATTGCGTATAATTATGCACTAAATGAAGTAAAAAAATATATATATATTACACAGAAATAATATTAATAATGTAAATAAAATAACAGAAAATAATTTATGATAAAAATTAATGTCTAAAGTAAAATAAGAAAAATTTCAAATGAGGAAAATTGTGTTATTCAGCAACCATTTAAATGGGAATTACAATATTATTACGGATGCCTTTTTCATATTACTAAAAGTAACTTTTAAAAAACATTTGAAGAGGAAATGACGTCACTATTTAAAACATCGCATTTTTACTCATAACGATATTACATTTCAATATTTCTTTTCATTATGGAGACTGAGATTGAGATTTTACTTTCAGATGACTTCAATTTGTGAAAATAATGTAACACTAAAAATGAAATTGGTTTTTTAATAAAACTATTTTTCTATGAGTGCATATAAAATAAAATTTCTGGATTTCGCCGGCACTCGGATTACAATTTTAACTGAACATGTGCGAATATTTGCATGCAAAATTGTAACTGGCAATTCTTGACATTAAGTTTGGAAATATATTTATTATATATTGATTCAATAATGTAATTACTTTTGCTTTTTTTTTTATAAACCAAATCGATCGGGTCTTTTAAACATTTCATTTGTCGAATTCGAAGGGATTCCACTCGTTTTATTGTTAAAATGCATTTCCTTTTTCTCAGAATCTAAAGAAAAAATCCGTTTTTGATGAATCTAGTCAATGAAGAAGTAGCACGTCAAATTGTATCTCTTTATTATTCCGCAATTCCAATGTCTGAGAGAGAAATTGCTAATCAATTGGGTATTTCACGCCGTTCTGTTTGCTATTATATTGATAAACACAAGAAAAATAAAGTTAGTTCATTGCATTCTAAACGGAGTCACCTTTCAAAACCTCTATCGATTTTTTTTTTTTTTTTTTTTTTTTGTAGGCGAAACTGAATTCTGCAATGGCAGAATCTACATTCAACTTGTTGTAAATTTCATTTAATACATTGATTAGTTATAATACAGTTTATAATGAGTTATAGATAGATTATTTTATCTTTTTCCAAAAGCATTATTGGTTTCACAAACCAAAAGTATTTTTAAAGGGATATTTTCCTTTACCTTTGCACCTTATTATCTTTATTGGTGTTGGGGGAGGGTATAGCAAGTCATAGTTTGTCAAATCAAGAGCGTAATTTTTATTAATAAAATATTAATTTTAATCTCTACTTATAAGCACATCAATAAAAATGCCTTTTATCTATTACATTCTAGATCTTATTTTATAAATTTATACATTTTTCCTTTTATTTAAAAGTTACTAGTAAGCACAAACAACAAAAGAAAAATGCTTTATTGATTTTAAATGAATAAAATAAAATTGGGAGCGTAAAAAATCATCAAATTTTAAGCAATATTTACATGAGAATTTTTTAAATGGGAATGCGATCTTATTTTAAAAACGTGAATTTTCATTAATGAAACATTAATTTTAAATTCTACTTTTAAGTACACTAATAAAAAAGAGATTTTTTTATGTATTATTTTTAATTTAGATTATCTTTTTTTATAAATGTACATATTTTTTCTTTTATATAAATATTACAAACAAGATCAATAACAGCTAAAAACATTTTAATCGAGTTTTTAATTGATAAAATACCATTATTAATGTAAAATAATCTTTTATTTATATAATTTTTACAATCGTGAAAGAAGATTTTATAATTCATAAAACATTTATTTTCGTTGGTTTTAAACTTTAAAAATTAAAAAAAAACATCTTTTCGCAATTTTTAAATGGAAGATATATTTTTCAAATCTAAAAAAAACGCGTTGGTTTGTATTACAATAATATAAATAAATAGTTCTTTCGATGAATCACAAAATGAAAAATGGAGTCCACTTTGACAATCTTAATGACAAAGTAAAATATAAATTTATCATTTTCTTTTGCGCAGTCACAAAAGATGATGTGGTCTCTGGAACGTTTTTATAAAAGAAAATTTTGGTAATGAAAACAAATTCGAAAAAAGAATTCACTTTCTACACAAAATTATATGTTTCTTTTGAAAGATATTTTTGAGAATTTATTTTACAGATATATATAAAACATATAAATCGATTATAAATATATATTTTATAGTACTTAAATTTGTAAGTTTTTAATAAATGATCTTTTATATCTCAGCTACTCCGACTAAAAAACTGTTTACCTAAATGTTAGTAAACAAAATTTTAAACATGGTAAAATTATTTAGAAAGTTTTAAACCCTAAAAATGTATACACAAATTTACATAAAAGAAATATATTTTTTAGTCTATGTAAAAAACAGAAATTTTATATTGTTCATATATATTGTCAATATTCTAGTGCAAGATTGAGAATTTACCTTTAAAATTATATTTATTTTTAGGACATCTGCAGTCTTTTTAATTTGAGAAAATTCACGAAGTTCATTTTAGTAAAAACGATGTGAAATTTCTCAAGTGATAAATAAAACTTTGACACGGAAAATTAACTCAATAACGCCGCCGGATGACAATTCTATAAACAACTTAAATAAAGAACTGCGGTGGAAGATCAGCATTAAATAAAAATAATTTGGTAATTAAATAAAAAATCATCATTTTTTTATTCCCTCTGTATAAGTAAGATTGATCTTTGGGTTTTCTCTAGATATACAACACAATGATACAAACTGCTAACTCTGTAATTTAGAATAACATACAAAATTTGAGAAATATTGTCTTTGGAAATTAAATTGTTACTCGTGGTATTATGCTTTATTTTAGTTAACTTATGAAATTTAAAGTGACACGGAGAAAAAAATCCCATGTTTAAAGAAATCGTAAAAAAAAAAAAAAAAAAAAAAAAAAAAATTAAAGTACTAGCAGTACAGCTGCCGGGATATCTCCTAAATGTTTGCCTTTCATAAAAATTGAGAATAAATGTATGATATATCACTGATTTGATTGGGTAAGCATTTTCATAAAAATGATGTTTAAGAAGTAAAATATGCTGTCACACAGCACAAATTATATTGTTTAATATTTAAAAAATAAATGAATAACATTTAAAAACTGTTTTGTTAAAATATTAAAAATTCAACAAAAACGCTATGATATATATATATATATATTTATATATATATATATATATATATATATATATAAACACAAATAAGCTGAGGGGCATATAATAGAATCTGACACCGTTTAAATTTTAAAACTTATATTAACTATTGAATTATTTACACGAGAAATATTTACATAAATCTATTTACAATAAATTACAGACATTTCAATCATCGGAGTTCAACATTTCATTATCTCTGAATTCGTCATTCCGCGTCATTCTTTCCAAAACACAACCAACTTTCTACTCACGCTCTGCTCACTTCAGTTCTAAAGTCATCCCTTAGCCCCACGCTTCCATCTAGCTGCGTGAAATGTATCGCTGCCGCGCTACCGCGCGGTAGTACCTTGTCTCCATCGACAGCGCTCGGAAATGAGGCATACTGCTGCCCCCTGCAGCAGGAGAAAGAATCGCTCCCACATTTAGATATTTATATATATATATATATATATACAGAAACATAAGGTAATTTTTGTATTATAAAAATTATACTTATGTTTTAACTGAAAAATGGAAAACGGCATATTTGTCGAAGATAATGAAATTTCGATACTTTCATTTTAAATAAAAACAAAAACTAGTCGTTGGGGGCCACCGTAATACTTACCCATCATGGATATGTATATGAAAATAAAACATGTGAAAACTATTTATACAATGCATTGCAATTCATAAGCAAAATTTAAATAGTGTTAATATACATAGTAATGCTATATTAAAGAACTGCTGATGTACCAATTTCGACAAATTATATAAAACGCCAAACTACTCAAGTAGTACCGAACTGCGTAAAAGAAACATCCTCATAACTCCAAAAATAATAAATCTATCAACTAACAATTAACTGTGTCGGATTAAGCGTCTTATTTCCAATTAAAATATACATCTGAATTGAAATTTGAATGAAATACAGGGTCACGAAAAATCGAAGAATGTGGAAAACAGGATTACAAATATCTCGGCAACTAATAATCCGATCGACTTCGTTCTATTTGCAAAATGTGTGTTATTTTATTGCCTTTTACGTCCATTCCTTAGAACAAAAAAATTCGAAAATTTTTATATACCTTTTATCAGAACGAATTTTTCAAGAGTCCGAAAAAATAGTTCCGGATAATCGAGGTTGCTGATATTAAATAGGGTTCGTCCCATTCTTACATACTAACTACATACAAAATTTCAAGTCTCTATCTCAATTTGTTCGGGAGATAGAGCGTTTACAGACAGACAGACAGACAGTCAGACAGACAGACAGACGGACGGCAAAATTTTTTTTCTAAAAATATGTTTTTCGGAATCTCCACTATCTAAAACGTGTAAATCCGTCAAAAAAAAATTTCGATTTTCAAAACGGTTGCAAGACTTACCCTATACTACGTATGATGGGTAAGTAAAACACAAAAAAATGGAATCTAAAAAATATATAAAAGGAAACACTACGCATATATATTGCAATTTAACCATATTTAAGTAGAGACATACTTGACAAGCTTGGAATGTACTGTGTTCAATTATTTTTTTTAATTTGACTACCTTTTGTGGGGGAGAAAATTCAAGATTTTATCCAAATTTTCAATTTTTCAATAAATATTTATTTTATATTAAGAAAATGTAATTTTTTGATGTTGTTGCTAATTTTAAAAAACAAAAAAATAATAATGCTTCCTTTCGTTAAAAAAAGGAATTTAAACATGTCTGTTAAAAACAGAAAGAAATTTTTAAACTAATAATTAAATGAACACGTGTTAAAAATAGGCAATCGGAAAAATTATGCCATAAAAATTGCGTTAAATAGAAAATAAAAACTTTAAATAATAAATAAATTATTTATTATTTAAAGCCCTTTAAAAGCACTAAATGGAAAAAATTATGTCATGTATTTAAAATGTTCAAGTAACGATAATTTCAAAAGTTTCATTTTAAAAATGTATTTACATGAGAAATTCATTTCACATTTATAAAAGTCTTGTTTGCCTATTATTGCAAATTTTAAAACAGCCCAAAATAATATTATTAACTTCCAATTAAAAACGGTATATTCACATGAGTAAAAAAAAACCATACACACAGAAAAAAAGAGAAAACCCTTAGTGTAAATTACTCCCTATCTAAAACGATAATTTAAAGCATCTTATTTAAAACGGGTTTCTAACAGACTGTAAAAAAATCCATTAAATTCGCGGCAAAAACTGTTAGAAGCAATGTTGCCAGCAGTTTTTGCCGTAAAAGTTGCAATGAAATTAGATGAAAGTTTATTTAGAAATAAAATCTAATTTTACGGTGAGGCATCGATATTTTAGTTTTATAGCCTTTTATACAAGCGTATTTTAAAATATTTAAATAATCTTATTTTAACTATTATATTAAATGAATAAAATTAAATATAACAATTATATTAAATTATTAAATTAATGTTAAATAACAATTATTTAACAACAAATATCCGTTAACAGTCGCGAAAGCTGCAAAATTTTGCTTTAGAATCCCGTCAAAAAGAAATGAATAGAAAAATGGTTACAGAAGTTCGCCACTTTTTTGTATTATCTTTTAAAATTTAAATAGATCAGCGTGATTTTAAATTCTGCGTTAACAGGAAGGGGGATGCTAGGGATGGAGCTACCTAGCGAATTAAAAATCTCAATAAAAACTTTAAAAACATCATGATAGCATAAATGAAACATTTTTCCAGAACTCTAGGTAAGGAAACGTCTTAATTTATAAAATTGTATTACATTTTCTACTTTAAAAAATACATATGTTTGAAAATTTTAAAGCATACTTTTTAAATTTGCAAAAAAAATATGTTTTTTGAACTATAGTAAAAGAAATAAATAAAATTGTGTGACGAATCACGAAATGAAAAATGGAGTCCAACGCGACACTCTTAGTGACAAGGAGAAAAAGCAATGAATCATTCCCATGACTGATTCCAATATGTCGTAAGAATCGCGGTCTCTAGAGCATTTTTTTGATAGAATGCTCTGATAATCAAAGCAAATTCGAATAGAATAAATTTCTTTCTGCCCAAAATTTATGTATTTAAATAAAGTGAAAAGTTCAAATAGATTATCAAAAGAATTATTTTGTTATTTTTTTAATTTTAGAGCTAAGATTTTAATTGTTTACTTTACTGCATATTTTCTCTTATTAATTTCAAAATTTACAGATTTATATATACTTTGTGTTACTTTCTACAGGGTGGTTATAATTAAAGTTACACTATTTAAAACTATGTAGAGTCAGTTCTGGTTGTCAGGTGTCGGGACAACTCGGTATATACCAGGGTTGGCAAAGTGGTCCCAGCCCAGAAAAACCCACCCGGGTTTTTCTGAGCGGATCCACGAACAAAAACCCACCTGGGTTTTAGTTAAAAGTGGGGTTTTGCTAAAAATCATTTCTGAATCAGCAAATTTCCCTCTACAGTATTTAGAAATATAAAAGAGAAATTTATCAGAGATGTAAAGAGATTTATCTAGCGGAGATTTATCAGAGTGTTATGTATCAGAGATTTATCTAGTAAAATACAAATTTACCTTTTAAACTCAAAACCTAGGTGGTTTCTTTTATCAAAATCACATTTTAAAAAAATCAGTCATATTTGTGGTAATCAGATGGTGGTTTATTTCAGAATATTTATTTTTTAATTTATTTATTAAATAAAAATATATTTCAAAAATATAATTCACTCAATGTAATATATTTAAAATAATAATAATTGATCTTTTTTTAGTTTACCAATCTAAATCACATTCACTTTGATTTTTAAGGTAATACGTATTTATAAATCTTTACTAGTTTTTCACACTGCTCTGAGCATGCCTGATCTGTAATTTAGACTATATGAATCCAAATACAGAGAAAATCCTCTCGATGGAAGCAGAGCTAGATAAAACAAAATGCAGAGATTGAAAAAAACTACAAAAATCAGATTTTAACTAGTTTTCCTTTTTTCTGTATTTTTCATAATTTCTCTCCGTTTTGAAGCAGAAAATTAGGACATAATACTTTCTGAGAAAAGTGATTTAGGAAAATAGTCTATCTTTAATTTTAAATGTCAATATTGCAGATAACCACTCTAAATGATACTGCATTATCCATGCATCAGTTTCTTCCTCTTCTGTTAAATCAAGCCTTTTTCCTCTAAATTTTGCATCCATTATATTAGATATAAAATACTTGGATCCGATAATCTGTTTATACTATTTTAACATACTTTTCTTGTGTTATTTCAATTCGAATTACATCAAGTTTCACCAAATCTTTTGCAGTTCATCAAGAGCTGAAGAAGTAATTATAATATCTGCTTGCTTGAATTCAAACATTCCTTCCCTCAAATACTACTATTTTTGATTATTAATTTTTGTAACAATCTTAATTTCTTGCTTGATCTGTTTCAACCTTTAAGATAGCTTAGCTTATAACATATGATAAAAATTTATAAAAAAGAATGCTACGTCAAATACTGCTATTTTCAAATAATTTCTGCAAAAATCTTAATTTCTTGCC
Source organism: Maratus speculifer (assembly GCA_964019185.1). Taxonomy (NCBI): domain Eukaryota; kingdom Metazoa; phylum Arthropoda; class Arachnida; order Araneae; family Salticidae; genus Maratus; species Maratus speculifer. Next base: position 186,646,334 of record OZ025290.1, read on the forward strand.
TTAAAATTTCACTATCTTGACTGACCTATATATCTAAGATAGGTTGTTTAACGGAGTTTCATTCAAATGCATTTTTATTAAAAATATAGTGGACTATCTGGTAGTGCATGCCTTCTATACGGTGAAATAGGCAACAGGAAGACGTTTAGAGGTACATTCGGCATGTTATTTGCATATAAATTACAGATTCGTTTGAAAAGAAGGACCCCTGTTCATGCGCATCACACCTACTACATGGTGCCGTAGGCAGCGGGGATACGGTTTAAAATGTGCATCTAAATTAGAGATCTGTTTAAAAAGGAGGGGCCCAGTAGTGAGTGCTTTTGGCCTGCTATGCGATTCCATAGGCAGCGGGGATTCTGTTAAAGATTTGCTTGCTTCGAGATTTGCATATAAATAAATAAAAAAACCTTTTTTCAAGATTTACGTATAAAAGGAGCAGGCTCCCTAGCAAACAAAGCCAGCTAATTTAATTATTATAGTTACCAATTATTATAGCAACTTTAATAATTATATTTACTTCAAAAGTAAAATTATTCATTGTGACAGTTAAAATGTATTTAAATAAGCAAATGTAAATAAGTAAATAATAAGTACTCTCTTTTATCATTTAAAATAGTATTAAGTTAATTATAATAGTACTGTTATTAATAGTATTAATAATAATCAATAGTAATAATAATAATAACGATAGGTATTAATAATAGTTAACATTATTATAAGTATCATTAAATTGTGATAATTAGATGCAATTAAAAAATGTAACTTAATATATTTTTAAATGCGTACACACATACATTATAAAAATATACAAATATATAGAAAAATAACTAAAACCCACAAAAACCCAGAAAAGCCCACAAATACCCGGGAAAACCCACAAATACCCAGAAAACCCCACAAATACCCAGAAAAACCCAGGTGGGTTGGGTTTTTGTACAAAAACCCGGGTTTTTGCCAACTCTGGTATATGCAGTATAATTTTTATGGAGGAATAGAAACTTGCAGTAAATTTGAAGTTCAAATTTCGAAAAACTAGGGGAAAAGCGCGCTTATGAATCATTGTATATCTTTTAGCATGAACTAAAATCATGGAAACGGAAATTTTTTCTTATTCACAGCATATGCTCAATGTGCATTCCATTTGAAAAGTACATTTTCAAAGCGTTTTATAGCGTGTTCAACAGTAGCATGAAGGATGCTTCTGGATGCTCTATCAATTGCTGCAACATGAGGAATTATGCTGAATTTCAAATTAGGAAAAAACCGTATGCTTCCTCCATAGACTCGATATATCATAAATCCACACAACCAGAAGTCACAGTGAATTAAATCCGAAGCACAAGGAGACGATTTTGTTGAAAAACTTCTCGAAATTACCTCTTAATCTCCAAAGTGAGCACGAAACAGTGCCATCACTTCTCGAGCTAAATTAGATTGTGCACCATCTTGCATATAGATGATAGTCTCTAAACACTTACGATCTTGTAAGGTGTAAGGCAGGTAAGGTCTTCAGTAGAAGAAATGACCTGCCGCTAAAAAAGGTCGAAGTAACAGATACCCATAATCGAGAACCTTTTGGGACAACTAAAAAGCTATTAAACGTAAAAATATCAATTGACAAAAACTGCCTCCATTTTTTCGTTTTCTAAGCATTTCATTCGCTATTCGAGAAATGGCTATTTCATCTTCAGATTTCCAAGCATTTGATTGGCAGTGACGGGTGAGTCGCTATGTTCCAGGCGTCTAAGATGCTCATACACAAGTGAACCGCTCGCTTTCTGCATGATTCCCCTGGCGCCATAGGATAACATGAGACGTTTGAAGTTTGAAGGGATTTCTCCCCTCATGTATTAGCACTTTAAGAAGTATTCTCCTAAAAGAAGCAACCAAGATTGAATTGAGACACTCTCACTGGAGTCACCTTCACAAAAATCAGATTTAGCACTCATTGAATATTTCTAATTGCAAAAATGATGAAAAATTATTTGTAACAAGGTTATCTTTAGACAATAATGTGAAAACGATTGCCAGAAACTGACGCATTAGGCAGAAACATAATTTCTACCAAACAGGGTCAGGAAGTTTGTCCTGGGTTAAAAAATATGCCTGAATAGATCAATTAATTCATAAAATCTCCTCCATACTCTCCTTAACCATAATTGAGATTTAATTTAGGATTGTTAAATAAAATTCATCTAAATAGTTTCACATAAATAACTAATTTTTTATTTGAAAACTTACTGTTCAATTGAAGATTATTTGAATCCTAATGAGTTCGCCTCATTCGAAATAAGCTGTAAATTTCATAAAATTTTTAATTCATCATAAAAAATTAGACTATCCTTCTTAGTCATAAATTAAAGTCTAATTTAATGCATATATGTAAAATTTTGATTATTGGTGTTACACAAATCATAAAAATGTTTTATTTTTAAGCATTTTTTTTAATTACGTTTAATAAAACCCCCATTACAAACAAAGAAACGGGTATGCAAAGAAGTATGAAATATTTTACATCTTTGTCTGTTAGTATAGACAGCATGTTTAGAAAATATAAGACAACATAATTATTATACATTCAGAAGAGAATGCCAAAACAAATAATCTATGTCCATTATATGACCAATTGTGTCTAACAAATTTATACATAAAATAAATAATTGACGATGTTTGCATTTTTTCTTCACATTTTTCCATCACTCATATTTATATCATTCGTTCGCAATTGTTGCATCAAGCTGATTTGTAGTAGACTATTTGTCACCAGCAGGTGATTATTGGTAAAGATACCACATATGACAGATATTCTATACTGTAAAAAAAATCTGTAAAGTTACTAATCTTTTTAAAGGAAACTTGGATTCCTACAACATTTCATGTAACGGTAACAGCAAAAATTCATGTTACCCGTTCTGTTACATGCATATTACTGTTACATGAAACGTTCTAGGAATCCCAGCTTCCTAAAAAAAATTAGTAACTTTACAGATTTTTTTAACAGTGTACTAGATTTAAATAAGAAAATTGGATTAAAAAATCTAAAATTTCAATTATCTCATTTTTAAATCATTTTGTATCGAAATCAATTTGAAATCAAATTCGAAATCAAATTCGTCTAAAATATTTAAAATTTGGATATGAGTGAATTTAAAAAAAATAGTTTTCTATCCATTAACAGGTCCAAGAAACTTAAATTAATGTTATAGCTATAATAATTAAATACACTGCTAAAAAAATCTGTAAAGTTACTAAGTGTTTTCTAGAAAACTGAGATTCTTCCTAGAACATTTTAAGTAACGGCAACAACAAAATTTCATGAATGCACAAAAAATTAGAAAATCTATGAGATTACTAAGAGTTTTCTAGAATGCTGTGATGGCTAGAAATATTTTTGTAGAGGCAAGTTACAATTAAAATTTTAGTAAAATTACAGATATTTTGATAGATTTCTTTTTGTAAAGTTACAGATATCTGTAGCTTTACAAAAACTAATTTTGTAGATTTATATTTTCTTTTTCAGTGTACAAATAAAATTTTAGTAGACATATAGATTTCTGTACCTTTACATTTGTAGAACAACAGATTTTTCTTTTAAGTGAGCTTAAGAATTTTCTTTTTGGTTTTAAATTGTGAAAGGAAAAATTAGATGTAGTATATGACAAAACTAAATTTTTAATTAAAAGAAAAATTACACATACGCTATGATTACATTCCATTTTAAATTAGTTCTTTGAACTTCGACTTCTTTATGCTTATAGATATAGTTTTTCTCTCTCCAAATAAAAAATTCTGTTACATTTATAAAATGAATGATTCTTCAGAATATGTAATATTGCCTGCTTTGAAAACAAACGTTATTTTACAGATAGGAATGTCAAGAGAATGTCGGCTACAACAAGATAAAATATGAAGAAGAATCGAAGATATTCTTTCATTTTTGATTTAGTTTGTTGCGCAGATTGTATCGACGTCATATATCATTTGTCCAAATTTCATTTAAGTAAACAAGAAAATAAAAATTTCATATCAGAGTATATTTTAATTTGAGCTGGATTCATTTTACTGTGCATAAAAATAATGGATGATTTGCTACTAATATTGCCTTTTGTAAAATAACTATTAAATTAATGTCACACATCAAAGAGAATGGTAATGCACGAAAATCTTGATAAATTTCTGTATTATTTATTATTTTACATTTTTTTTGTTAAGATTTATGTTAGATGTTCTTAACTAATCTGTCTATCAAAAAAAATATTGTATCAAGCATAGATTATAAAACGCTTTCCAACAAATGGCGGACACTGTAACATAATAAGGTAAAAAAAGGTGTCCAAGTACACAATTTGCAAAAGGCATAACACATTCCGAAAAACGGTTTTAGCAATTATCATTAAATATTGTGAAATGTATACGAATTTTTTCGTTCATCTCCGTAAAAAATCTATAATTTTTTTAAGTAAATTACATACAGTGGTCTAAAATTTATTTCAATTATGAAAAAATAACACAGTTAAAAATTCGCTTTCCACAGATTCTGCCAATAAGTTGAAATGTACTCTTGTTAATTTGTGCAGCCCTGTAAATGATATATAGCATTTATATTCACAAACTAATCTGGAAAATTTTTGTTTGACATAAACATGTAACCCACAACAAAGTGCGTACTTCCAGAATTTTCCGCTTATAGGCAATAGTATAAACTTATTCCTTTGTGTATTTGTAAATTAACCATTAATGCTATGTAAACATATTTTACACTACGCATCTTTTAATGAACCTCAATGACATATATCATTTCAATATGTTTGAAATAGCGTAACATCATTAAAACATATTTTAAGCAAATTTCCCTCGTGATCATAATGTAACAGAATTCTTTTGAATGTAAATTAATTATTAATGCAGCAGATTTCATTTTTATTAGGAAACACATTACAAAAAAATCTTCTATACAAATATCGTGACAATCCAAATATATTTATATTAATTAGAGCGCGAACAGACTGATAGACAAATATCCAAATGAACCGAATTCATAATACTATTTAAATATATTGGGAGATTTTGAAAAATAATTCTAACTTGAATATGTGGCATTTACGTATGTCAAAAGTATCGTATAAAGGTCTTATAAATTACAGCAAGAGGCTGCAGTTTTCTTACTGGAAATGTGCGATTTTATTGATGTCCATTTCAAAGATAATGTAAATTGTCAAAATATTTTTGGCCTTCAAATCAGGTGAATGAAAATGATGATACTTCGCTGTACTTACTCAAATAATTTTTTCGAGAGACAAATATAATTTAATATTTTTTTGGTTATTCACCACTTAAAGGAAAATTGCACGTTTCAATGCAAATATTTTCCAATAGTAATATCCGTTTTATTTAATCACGTAATTTAGGTTATTAATTAAACGAAATTTTACCATCCAGTAATGGCAGTGTTAAATCTAAAATGAAACAGAATATTAAGTATTTTTAAACGCATGCATCGTGTCCCTAACAGAAAATGTTATAAAGGTTCTAAACTGGATGTTTTTGAAAATCTAAAATTTTGAAAAAAAATATTAATACCAAATATTGATAATTTTGTAACAAAAATCTTCCACCATAAAATATAAAGAACCTGAAAAAATTGTTTTTTTTTTTTTTTTCTTAAAATTTCCAATGCGTTTGCTTATGCTGATATTGTATCTCTTTCTTAATTTTTTTCCATACAACAATACATGATGTAAGTAGTACATGGAAAAATAATAATCACTTTATTAACCTTAAAATAAATATAACAAAAAATATGCATAAACGATTAAAACTAATCTATTATCTATTGCCAGATAGTAAAATATTGAAATAAATTTCATTCTTAAAAGTATTTAAAGATAAAATTTAACTTTTTTACAAATGAAATATCTCTTTAATGATTTAAAATCCCGTAATATATTTACACTGCACCCGCATTTAAAAATTTATCGTTCTAAAACAAACACTAAAAGTAAATAACCTCCTTTCATTCTCGAATATTTTCTCAATTTTCTCATAAAATGATGCTTCAATAACAGTTAAAAACTTTGGTTGTTTTTTAAAAAATCAATAAATGGCTCAAAAATTATATCATTATAAAAGCACTGTGTTTACGTTTAACGATTGAAAGTTTTATGTACAATATTACAGTTTTTTTAAGACAAAAGTATTTTTTTAAATATGAACAAAACCTGAAAACTAAAAAAAGCGAAGATTTACTATGTGTGCAAAGTAAGTATGGAATTTTAAATGCTGTAGAACAGAAGTTCCCAATCTTTATTCGTATGCGACCCACCTTTGAGTAAAAAAAAAGTTTCGCGACCCATCTAATGTAAGAGTGTATACCAGTATCAAAATGACTGTAAGCTATCGCTTATCTTACCCTACGAAAATAGGCAATTTTTCACATGAAAGATACACAATCAACAAAAACAAGAATTGGTAATCCAACTGTTTGCAATTAAAATAATAATTAAAGAAATAATTAAAACCCACCAACTACAAAAATAATTAAGTATACATATAATTATTTTCAAAACAACTTTATAATCAGTGAGATTTCTGCCATTGGTGTTCACCGATCAGGGCATCTATATTAGGGTTAAATGTGGTTAATTTTAATCTTAAGTCATTTTCTACACGTAGTTTTTTAAGTATTGTTATTTAAAACAGCGAAGTAGAAAAGGGATGTTCACACAAGTATATCGCGTTGAACCCCATCAAGGAGCTTACAGATGATTTAAAAATTTCTGGATATTCTGATCGTGTATTCATCTAGGAGGAAATTGAGGATTTTTCTAGAAATACTATTTGCTGTTGAAATTGTTATATTTTTAAAACAGGTGAAACATAAGATATATTTTTGTGAAAAATCTCAGTAATTCCGCGACCCACCAAAACATACGTCGCGACCCATACATTGGGAACCGCTGCTATAGAATATATGAGAATATACATTATCGGAAATTTAAATACTTTGTAATTGTAAAGAAATACGTTAAAAATCAATGTCGGCTATTTATATCTTTCAGGATTCATACGGATTCTGCTATTTTCTGGGAGATACACCAGTATTTACTTATAAACAAGTAAGTAAATAAGAGTGGCCGTAGATCGCACAGGGGGTTTCATTTAATATTTCTTTCAAAACAACTTATCCTTTAGTCAATAAATCCAAATTGTTAATTTATAATTATTAAATTCTTGTATAGGTGGTAGCACCATTATATATTTAATTTTAAATTAATTATAAAGGAAAATTTTTTATTTTAATCAAATAAAAATATTAAAGTAAAATTATTCAAATAAACTGCAAAATCCCAATTTTTTTGAAAATCCGAAATAAAAAAAATAGCAAAGCTATAAGTAAAATTTTAAATTTCTAAAGATGATAAAAAACTGTTTAAACAAAATTTAAAAGGTTGAATCCTTAATATATTGCAATACTTTTAAAAATAGAAAGCAAATTAAAAATTTAAAAATATTATAAATATCAGATTAACGAAACTCTAACAATCTAAACCCTTAAATTCGCAAAAAACGAAATTTCTTTTAATAAAACCCATCTTAGTAAGAAAATTACAAGCACTGATATTCAAATTAACAACTTCTGTTTCTAGCGAGATGCTTTACCGCCAAGCTGTGATGTCTGCAAGAAAAGTGCATAAATTAAATTTCTCTTTTGAGATTTATATTGCAAAAATTAATGGATGATATTGAAAAAAATAATTTAATTAAAATAAGAGAGTTTTTTTTTATTTTATGATATGTCGAGGGATACGAGGTATTCATCTTTAAATACTCAAAATTTGAAGTCTCTAACTTATATAATTTTTGTCTACGGACTATGAACGGAAAGACAGAGGTCAGAGTCGAACAGGGTTTCGTTAGATGAACGAAACCCAAAAAAAAAAATTATTTGAAACATAGTAAGTTTGGCTGTTTTACAAGTAGACATTTTCTACAAGAAAATAATGGTACTATAGAATTTTCTTGTCTGGAAATTCCAACGCAAGTAATAACCCTGTCACTGTAAATTAAAAACGGTATATCGAATTTCTGCACAAAGTGTTGACGAAATTGAATCTTTGAAGTTTCAATAAAACATGTTTTGTAATAGATCCGAAACAATATTTATGCTCTGTTTTGAAATCTACATGATTGCACTTAATTTTGAAACCGATGAAAATAATATTTTGTCATTTTATTTTGTCAAAATGACATTTATTTCAAAAAAATGAGTAGCAAAAATCATTTTTTATGTCTTAAAAAAAGGTCAGAAAAAATAGATTATGTCAAAAAGTATTACATATCGTAGCCACAACCCAGCGTCGTACAACCCCAACCACATGTATAAAGGACAAAATCTGAAAATTTCATTTAAGTCGACCGAGTAATTCTTCCAAAAACAATGGAACAAGAGAAATAATTTTTTAAAAAAATAAGAAAAAAGTGTTTAAAGGTTTTTTGTGTTTTCACTTGAATATATTTTTTGTTTTCCTTAATTTACCCATTAACTAGAAATTCAGGAAATACAAAAAAATCATCTTTATTCGTAAGTAAGACGTTCATCCATACGTTTCATCTTCGAGAAGTAGTTCAAATCTTATCTGCGCCATCTGACAAAGTCTGTACTGAGCAAGGCAAGAGTTCTTCGTTGCCATTATGGCAATGCATCATAGCTGTTGAGCCTATCTGAGTACACTGTTACACACACAACACATATTGTATATTGTTGTGTGTGTATACAGAGTATACATATATGTATACACTGTATACATATATGTATACAGTGTGTGTATACATATATGTGTATACAGAGTGGTTGGTTGTTTGGCTGTATGGGATTTTATGGCGCAAGGTCTTTTTGGGAACATGCTGCGCCAAGACAAAGACGAAATGAAAACAGAATGTTTATAAATCTAACAGTAATGAGATGTATAATAAAAAAACAACTAAAAGAGGACAAAACCATAAAAATCGCTATGTGACAAAAAATGTAGAAGTAAGTAATAAATGATAAAATATAAACAATGAATAAGATGAGTGAATATTATATAAAAACAAGATTAATAATAAAATAATGCAATGTCATGATAGAATTAAAATCAGTCAATGTGGGCAAAACAGAAAACTTAAAGGAAATATAACAAGTTAAAAACTGTACTATTAAAACGAAGCTGAGACCCTAGATTATGAACTGTTAAAATGTATAGTTGAAATAATTTGTTAAAATATAAACAATGTATAAGATGCACAAAAATACATAAAAACAATTTAAATAATACAGAATTAAAAAAGATAAAATCAGTTCGGCGTATATTCTTCATAAACAATATTCTCCTCTTCTTCACTCAAGTCGTAAGAGGCCGACTCCATAGCCTCCTCCACATACGTGTTCATCTGTTTTGGATCTTTTAAATTGGTACCAGATGGGCTATGGCATGATTTCCTATCTTTACTCTTCACAGTTTGCCACCGTGAAGAGCCCCGAATAGTCTTGTTTTCCCTAGTCCTCTGAATTGTCCCCACTGCCTGACTAGCATCAGATTTATGGATATTTGGTTCAGATGAAATAGGATTTTTTTCAGTCTGTTTGGTTAACTTTTTTAATTGGCTTGATGATTTCTGTACTTGACTAGTTAGATATTCGATTTTTACAGGTTCTGATGAAGGTTTTTAAAGCACTAATTTTGGCAAAACTCTTGTGGCTGCAGTGGAGTGTACATCACGAGTATTTTTCTCTATAGTGATAGATGGTTTATTAGGTGAACAGTTAGGTGGAAAAGATGATTCAGTCTGAGTACTAATGTATCTTAAAGGTTTAGATTGTTGCTTGAGTAAACTAGAGTAAGTAACACCGACAGGTGGGGTTCTCGTTTCTACAAGTTTGCGCTGTTCAGGATAAGACAAATTTTGAGTAATTTTAACTGTGATAATTTATTTTTCTCTGTTCCAATTAGGACAAGTACGGGAATATACAGTATGATCTCCTTTACAGTTTGCTCAACGTTCGGGTTTTTCACAAACTTTATTGTCATGGCCGACTTCTGCACAACGAACGCAGGTAAGTGATCCACGACATGTACCATTAGTATGGCCGTAACGTTGGCACTTAATGCAACGGAGAGGGTTAGGAATGTAAAGTCTCACAGGACAATTCAGGTAAGCGGCTTTGATTCTAGTTGGTAAAGAAGGCTATTGAAAGTGAGAATGACATGCTTTGTAGGAAGGACTTGTCCATTCCGACGGATAGTGATACGACGTGCATCAAGGACATTTTGGTCTTAAATTTTCTAAGAGTTCCTCTTTTGTAGAGAATAATAGGTCTGGTTCAGAGATAACACTTCGGCTTGTATTTAGAGATTTATGTGTTTGTACAGAAACGGAAAATGTGCCTATTGTGAGCAATTAATGCTGCGATTGTTTAGCTGTAGATTCTTCTACTAGTAAATCCCCAGATTGTAATTTTTGAGAGAGTGGCCATCCCATAAGACTGTCTGGAATGTTTTTGCAATGAGAAATGGTGAAGTTTTTCCAAAGGAACTATCAGAGTGGCTATCAGTTCGTTTAACGATAAAAAAACGAATGAAAGAGGAAGTCTGTATACTTTGTTGCTCTCCACTAGGGAGAGAGATAGAAGGAAATGAAGATTTTCCATCCATTATAAAAAGTTAACTTCAGACCCCAGCCACACCACCCACTACCGAGATCAACACGGGGATGCACATTCATGCAACAGTGCTAACCAGGGCCCATACGGTCACAAGACAACCCTATGTCAACCTCCACCCTTAACGATATGACTAGTAGTTGCTCGATCACTTTATACCTAAAGCCAGTGGCAAAGTCAGCTGACCAGCCGATTGATGCATACGGGAACAATATGCACCTCCCGTCTACTTGAAGCAGAGGCCAAAGCAGTGTGTTGGTTTCCCTCAACTACCAAGATCCCCCTTTCCAGGAACACGGGTCGCCACGCACGGCTAACACGTGGGTGGTTTACAATTAAGTCAATATACAGAATGATATCGGCCCATGCGGAAATACCCTCACCTCCGGAGAGGAAACTACAATGAGAGTGAAAAAAAGATGAAAGGAAGACAAGAGGAGTAAGAGGAAAAGGAAAGGAGAAAGATCACTCAGGTGCCCGGGGTTGTGAAGCCCGTGAATACGTAAAAAAAGTATTCACGGAAGTACCCTGGGGGTGTAAATAGAGTGAGTCATAAATATCGGAACAATAGGCTATCTCTTTAACTATTATCCCTAGACCCATACTTCCAATTGCAAAAATTCATTAAAAAAAAATGAAATTTCTGATAAGATAAGTTGCCCGTAAACAAAGAGTTTTTTACTCATTTTGAAGCAAATGAGGGGTTGTCCATAAATTGTAAATTATTAAATGTCGATTTGAGACCGTACCTCTTATTTGGACATTACAAAGCAGCGTATTGAGTAAAATCTAAAATTGTTTTCAAATTATGTTGGAAGTCTGCACTGGCAGTCTACATGGATCAAAATAGCTAGGTCCGGTCCCCAACCGACCCATGGGGGTAAATGTTCGGCCCAGCTTGGAACTATGTTAAAATCATAACCCGGACCGGGCTGGAAAATAGTTTAAATCATAGCCCGCTCAGCCGTGAATTTCTACATAGTTTTTTTTTCTTTGGTGTGGTTAAAAACTGTTTGTACACTGTAAAAAAAAAAATTCAAGAGGTTACTAAAAATTTTTTAGTAAATTTGTATTCCACAGAATTTTTTAGTAACCATTACAAGCTTTTTTTTGCAAGCGAAACAAGCATTTCTTTTGTAAACTGAACAAAAGAATTTTTTGTATAACTAACTTACAAATTTTTAGTATGAGCCACCAAGCAAATTTTACTAATAGCTCCAAAATTATTTTTAATAATTATTACGTGGGCTCGAAGGGCAGGAGCTTCCTCAAGCTGCATCCAGACTTCTGGAGCGGAAGATTTTCGGCAAAACCGCAATAAATGGCAACACCAAACATTGCTACTGCTCCGTCAGGATATTCATAATCCCTTTATTACCGAGTACTTACACTGCATACATTCGGGGCGCATTTGGCAGTGGTCAGTATCGAACCCGGGATCTTTTAGCCTGGAGTCCATTGCTATAACCACTATGCTATCAAGGCCACACCAAGTGAGTTTTAGTAATGGCTATTAAAAATATAAAATTATTAACTCTATTCGTTGCTAACTTTTTTCTAGTAATTCTTACAGATTTTCTTGTAACCGACTAAGATTACTAAAAATTTTTTAGTAATTACAAGGATCACTAAAGTTTTTTTAGTAGATCAACACTTTTTTTTACAGTGTATGGAGGAGTTCTGACCAAAAATACTTATTATAGATTTTCGTTTTTTATATTAATGCTTTTTATTAATAAAGAAGCGTCAAAGGCTGTGATATATTTATTTTATCAATGAATCTCTATTTATATCTAAATGTTTCACTTATATTTTTATATCGTTAATCCATATCCGATTCGTTGGAGACTTTGAAAATGTTATGCAGTAAAACTTTTTAAGACGAAATTACATAAGAAAGAAAAAATACGTTATAGACAAATGCCCTTCCTAGTAGGTGTAAATGGAGATTCTTTTTTTTTCTCAGGTATTATTGTACTTACTAGCGAGCTACGCCCGCTAGATGGGCCACTTTTTCCAAACGAACCTCGATATTAAGCAATATATAATAAACAAAAAAATTCATTTAATAAGCAGGTCTTGGTGTTCGAATCCTCAGCACAAAAAAAGTAAATTAAAGAGCTATGGTTGTTATGCGCCCATTATCCCGTTAAAATATGTGATTTCGCACAGTGGGCGGTACGGGCCCATCGTGCGAAGCCGACCCACCGGCGCTACGCGCCATGGTCGCCATTGTCCCGTTAAAAATATTTGGTTTTGCACGGTTGGTGCTGCGCGTCCATAATACATTTTTTCGTATTTTTTGGATCATCAGAAGCAGACTTTTACGCAGATTCTGAATATGTAATCAGTTTTTTTCTACTTTAAAAACTGTCTGCATGATGGTTTAAGAAAAAACGCGCAAAAAAAGTTTGTTTTTTAAAAACTGCAAAAGACTGCTATTAAAAGAAAATAAGTAATTTCATTAATATCACAAAGAACATAACTAACAAATAATTTTGGCAGCTCGTTTTCCGTTTGTACTAACAGAAATTAGTATTAATCGCGTAAATCTTAGGTTACACAATATTTGTGTATGCTACCAAAAAGAAAAAGTATGAAAATGAGCTACAACGATCAATACTCACATACAGAATAAATATATGAATAGCCAGTTACATCTGAGATCCTCAAAATGTTAATTAGCAACACTATTACCTCTTAGTGAACATATCTTGCTGTGCTTAAATAGTTGTACTTATTATATTAATTAAACAGTGTTTAATAATTTTTACCAATTACTTCTTTTTCTCTTATACATTCTTTGACAAACTGACGGGAGAAAAATAGGTTTTCGGCTGCTTCTTCTTTTAGCCAAAGGGGAAAAGTTCCTGTTCTTCACCGCAAGGTAGCGCAGTGTTCTGCCTCAGAGCTCCGTTTGAGAGCTGTTTGGGAAATAAGACGTTTTCCGTTCCGATTCCCGACCGGTTTTTAATTCATAACTTTTTTAATTTTGGTCCCACGTTCTCGAAAATGCCCGAAATGACTTTCCCGGAATTTTTCGAATCGAAAGACACCTCTCGCGACTTCCAACTCGCCCGCGTTGCGAACTGTAATCGGCTTCAAGCAGACAGACAGACAGAGGTGCACGGATTTTATTAGTATAGACTAGCGATCTACGCCCGCTAGCTGGGCCAGTTTTTCCAAACGAACCTCGATATTAAGCAATATATAATAAACAAAAAAATTCATTTAATAAGCAAGTCTTGGTGTTCGAATCCTCAAGCACAAAAAAAGTAAATTAAAGAGCTATGGTTGTTATGCGCCCATTATCCCGTTAAAAATATGTGATTTCGCACATTGGGCTCTACGCTCCATGGTCGCCATCGTCCCATTAAAAATATTTGGCTTTGTACGGTTGGCGCTGCGCGCCCATAAGACATTTTCTCGTATTTTTTGGTTCATCAGAAGCAGACTTTTACGCAGATTCTGATTATGTAATCAGTTTTTTTCTACTTTAAAAACTGTCTGCATGATGGTTTAAGAAAAAACGCGCAAAAAAGGGAGAAAAAGAGGTTTTCGACTGCTTCTTCTTTTAGCCAAAGGGGAAAAGTTCAGGTTCTTCACCGCAAGGTGGTGCAGTGTTCTTCCTCGGAGCTCCGTTTGAGCGCCGTTTGGGATTTGAGACATTTTTCGTTCCAATTCCCAAGGGGTTTTTAATTCATAGCTTTTTTAATTTTGTTCCCACGGTCTCGAAAATGCCCGAAATGACTTCCCCGGAATTTTTCCAATCGAAAGACACTTCTCGCGACTTCCAAGTCGCCCGCGTTGCGAAGTTTAATCGGCTTCAAGCAGACAGAGGCGCACGGATTTTATTAGTATTGACTAGCGAGCTACGCCCGCTAGCTGGGCCACTTTTTCCAAACAAACCTCGATATTAAGCAGTATATAATAAGCAAAAAAATTCATTTAATAAGCAAGTCTTGGTGTTCGAATCCTCAAGCACAAAAAAAGTGAATTAAAGAGCTATGGTTGTTATGTGCCCTTTATCCCGTTAAAAATATGTGATTTCGCACAGTGGCCGCTACGCGCCCTCAGCCTACCACCCACCGGCGCTACGCGCCATGGTCGCCATCGTCCCGTTAAAAATATTTGGTTTTGCACGGTTGGCGCTGCACGCCCATAAGACATTTTCTCGTGTTTTTTGGTTCATCAGAAGCAGACTTTTACGCAGATTTTGAATATGTAATCAGTTTTTTCTTCTTTAAAAACTGTCTGCATGATGGTTTAAGAAAAAACGCGCAAAAAAAAGTTTTCGGTATTAAAAACTGCAAAATACTACTATTAAAAAGAAATAAGTAATTTCATTAATATCACAAACAACATAACTAACAAATAATTTTGGCAGCTCGTTTTCCGTTTGTACTAACAGAAATTAGTATTAATCGCGTAAATGTTAGGTTACACAATATTCGTGTATGTTACCAAAAAGAAAAAGTATGAAAATAAACCGTGTTTAACATTTTTTACCAATTAATTAATTCTTTTTCAAAGAACCGAAACAAAAGAAAAAGTCATTTTCTCGGGAGAAAAAAGAGGTTTTCGGCTGCTTCTTCTTTTAGCCAAAGGGGAAAAGTTCAGGTTCTTCACCGCAAGGTGGCGCAGTGTTCTGCCTCAGAGCTCCGTTTAAGCTCTGTTTGGGAAATTAGACGTTTTCCGTTCCGATTCCCGACTGGTTTTTAATTCATAACTTTTTTAATTTTGATCCCATGGTCTCGAAAATGCCCGAAATGTCTTTCCCGGAATTTTTCGAATCGAAAGACACCTCTCGCGACTTCCAACTCGCCCGCGTTGCGAACTGTAATCGGGTTCAAGCAGACAGACAGACAGAGGCGCACGGATTTTATTAGTATAGATTTTGCATGGATCAACACATTTTCCGTTTAAAACAGAATTCCGGCATAGGCAGACTTTTTTTCACTGGTTTTATTGTATTTAAGTTTTTCCCTTTAAATATACTATTCCTTAAAAAATGAATTTTAAAGTTTTTTTTTAATAAAAGCGATTTAAATCTATGTGGTTTTCATAAAAATTTTGATTGAACCAAATTTTACTTATTTTATGCACTGAGGTCAGTCAAAGACAGGATTTTAATACGGATTGTTCGAGACCGGGATTGAAAATTTCGTCCACTTCAGACCTGGAAAGAAAGAAGCAGTCCCCTACGGTATGAAAAATACGTTAGGACCGGCCAGACGAGGTCCAGGATATAATTTTTTAACAGCCTCTCCAGGATGATAAAAAGCCTGAAGTTGTGAGTTCTAAATTAAAAAAAAGACTTAATCTGCATCCTAGAAAACACATTCTTTTAAATAACTGAAGAACATTTAAACAGTATACTTCGTTTTTCTGCATAATGAATTTTTCCCCACTATTTCTTGTCTTTAAATTATTAAAAGTTAAGAATTGTTAAAGAGAAAAGGACTTGAAGCATGTCATTTTCGATTATTTTACATTGGTTTCGGTAAATTTGAAATAATATTTACTTTTGAAAATATGATTTTTTTTTAAGTTGCATTATTTTTTCAATAAATATTTTTAATAGTTTTAAAATCAATATTAAAAATCAAAAACCCTGGAACAAAATTGGAATCAGATTTTTATCTATATTATGTGGAAAGAAATTGAAAACTAATAAATAATGTTTCGAGTTATAACGATTTTTAATTACCTCATTTAAACCAGTACTAACCACATGAAATGTTTATAAATTGTATGAGAAATTTTAAGATGTGTTTTTTAGCAAATTATACAGCTAACCATTGCAAAAAAAAAAAAAAAAAAAAAAAAAAAAAAAAAAAAAAAAAAAAAAAAATCAAAATTGTAACTCAAAAGATAGATTTTTTACATGTTTCCTAGAACTATTAAAGTAACACTGTTTTTTTTTAATCGCGTGCATTTCAATTTGTGTCTAATCCCTTAAAACCTGATGAATTATTTAAACGACTATAACTCTGTGAGTTTTGAATATATGAAGATGCAACTTTTGTGTCTTATTCAGGACTGGATAAGGAAAGTTTCCTAATTGGAATTTTTATCCCACGGGGACCGTATAAAAATTTAATGTCCTTATTTTTTCAAATATACCCACCATGGAGTTGCAACTTATCTTATCAAAAATTTCACCTTTTTTATGAATTTTTGAAATTGGAAGTATGGATCTACAGGCAATATTTAAGGAGATAGCCTATTGTTTCTATATTTATGACTCACCTTGTATACATTGTATATTACAACACATTAATGTGTTGTGAATTAGAAAACTTCATACACAAAACGTTTTTTGTGTTCTTAATATGCTGCGAAAAAGTTTCTGTCTAAAAATGTGTCCTTAATAAGTTGCAAAAGTATTGCTATCTAGAAATGCATTTGAAAAAGTGGTGTTAATTGTGTTTAAATAGTGTTTTGAATAGTATTGTTAAAAATATTTTCTTAAAATAGTGTTGTGCTGCACAATACTTTGTTACTAAATTAACAACACATTGTAAACACCCACCATTTAGAACAATTTAAAATAACATATGTAAAACGCTTTCAAAATCCTTTCTACACGGTGACTTTAAAATTACACAATTTTAAAAGGGAAATAAAAGACAGTTTTCTTTATGGAAAAAAATTGCAGGAGATTACTGATTAATGTGATTTGACTAATTCTACCAATAAATATCAATAAGTGCATAAGTGTTATTATTATGTTCAGTTAACGTTGTAAATGTGTTTCACGAATATGGCATTGTGTTCATAATGTATAATCTAGTGCAAAATCCGTCTTTGAATACACATTTGAGAATAAAAGATGCTAGTTTGATGCTAGTTTTGTTTCGAATGTGTTTCGGAGCAAATGTCCAAATAAATGAATTAAACCTTTCATTATTGTTTTATATATTCTGCTCATAGACTGGCAACTTTTGAGCAAATTATCAGCAGATAAATAATCATAAATATTACTCATGGACAACTGCATGTTGTCTGTCATCGTTTTGCATAAACTAAAGAGCTTAAACATGAGCGAGAAGGCAATTTGTGCTCAGATTGTGCTTAGAGAGAGGCGTTTATCTACACCAACTAGCTCGACAATAAGATGGAGAGCCAACTCCCTATTGGGTCATTCCACACGAAATGAGCAAATTAGGTGTGACTGACATGTCACAGATTTTATTGAAAATCATCATATATGTAGATCATAATCATTTCCGAGGAAATGCAAAGTAATAGATTTCAGACTTGTTTAATTCATTAAAAAAAAATTACATTAAAGTTGATAAGAAACCGAAGTTTAGTGTACATGCTTGAAATTTCAAATTTGATTATTAGCCTTAGGAATGAAAAGACTGTAATAAAATTTATTTATACTTAAGAATGAACTACAAGTAACAGATTAGCGTAATTTAGTAATTGTGTTTTTATTTCGGAATTTAAAAATAAATAAATAATTAAAAAATTGTGGAAAAAATGAAATATTTCAGTTATTTGTTTTAAAATGAAGGACACTCTTTCCAGATTCAAAAATTTTTGCCGTTATAGCTAATTGAATATATTTAATACTAACTAGCTAATTGAATATATTTAATTGAATATATATTTAATCTAAATTTTAATTCTTGCCTTTTTTATGTCTTAATGAGAAAAAAGATAAACAGTGAAAACTGTTGATTAAAAATTGAACATTTTTATCATTTGTTTGGACACGAATGAAAGCTTTCAAAAGTTTTAAACTCTTTGATATTACGGATAAAAGAGTATATTTTAAATGTACAAAGTTTTTTTCTTGCTTTCAGTTTATTTTTGCCCCAAGAATATTTTTAATTTCAGTAAAAGAAAAACGATTAGCTTGAAAAAATAACTGTATTTAATCTTAAAATCAAACATCAAATGTAGATAGCAACACTTATCTTTTTTTACCAAAAAACTTGCAAAAAGCGTGTTATTTCAAAGATTGTTCTTAGAATGTCTCGAATATTACTTTTTTTAATCCAATTTTGTAATGTAAGGAATCAAAAAGACAGTATTGAAACTTTTTTTGTGTGTCATGGACTTATTGATTCTTAAAGATGTGCAATATTGTTTATGTTGGAGCTGTCCTTTAGTTATTTTTTGAGGTTAAATAAGAGGAATAATTCTGACTTTCTCATTTTTTTTAAGTTTCTAAGTTTTTTTTAAGATGAAGGAAATAAAAAACATCTTTGAAACTTGGAAAATTCGATCTTCCTATATAATAATCTTGCATGAATTACAAAAATGTTTTTTAAATCCTTTAATTTTTATAGCGTTTAATTTTTAAATTTACGTTTAAATTTATTATTATTTATTATTTTTAAATTTACGTTTAGCGTTTAATTTTTAAATTTACGAAATTTCAATATTTACAACCAGTTTATGATTAATCATGGTATATTACCAGATTATTATTACTCAGTAAATATAAAGATTGATTTCCAGAGATTTCAATATTATAAAAAAAATCTTCATTTTTGTTAAATAGTTCTCAAAATACTGAACTTATAACTTGCAATTTTC
Organism: Maratus speculifer; assembly: GCA_964019185.1. Classification (NCBI taxonomy): domain Eukaryota; kingdom Metazoa; phylum Arthropoda; class Arachnida; order Araneae; family Salticidae; genus Maratus; species Maratus speculifer. The sequence goes on from OZ025290.1 coordinate 186,665,592, forward strand.
GACGATTATTCGCAAGCCATTCTATGTCACAAGTTTTTTAAATGTTGAAAACAGATTAAATAATTTATTTTTCGTCAAAATATTGTGCAGAACTACATTTGAATATGAAATGAACACGTATCTCAAATTTTATTAAAATCGGCTCCTATGCAGTCACGGCTTTTTTCACATTTTTGCTCATTTTACATGGAATGACCCTATTCTGATACATTGAATCCAGAGGTCCGCCCTTGAATACAATGCCAAAGATTTTCCAAAGAAAATTTTTGAGGAAATATAGATTTAATGGGCCCATGGAATAACATAGGGTAGATATTTTCAGGTTGGATTTTCTTTTTAAATTGTGAAGAATTTGCTACAATTTTCATTGATATATAATTTTTATTATAAAATTATTGGTTTTACTTAATTTTATTAACATCATCATTCTAAATTTTTAATTTTACCTTAGTTAAAAATGAAATTTTTGTTAAACTTAACAAAAAATAAAATTTGTTAAACATTGCTCATAAAAAGATTTAAAAAAAAGTAATCGATAAAGTTTCAAAAAATTGCTTTAAATAGTAAGAAAAAGTGACGACTCATTAATTGCGCGCAATGAAAGTTTGATGAAGAAAGTGAATCAGTGAGTTGACCTTCCGTATTTGTGTGGAGCTCGTTGGTCGAACGTAATCATTTCCTGTTCCAGAACTTCACGATACACTCCATATCAAGTTCAATTATACGACTGAGGCAAAATAACTAATATTAGCTTGGAGATAATGATCAAGATGCTTGGCAACATCTATTTCACAAAATCATCTCAACCAATCAAATGTTATACCCTGTATGTCGCGTCTTGCATATCTAGGCTTGCTAGATAAACTGGCTTCCCCTCCATGAGTTGCAACACTTTATTTTTAACACAGAAAGGATTTTCTCACAAAAAAATCTCTTTGTATAATTACACTTGATCTACAAAGAACCTATTTAAACAATAAATAAAGTAACGTAAAAATACGAATTGAACATTTCCAACTGAGCGAAAAATGCCCAGACTGGGAATTGGACCCAGATCCTTGGTTTACAGGGCCGATGAAGCATTCGCCCTGTAAGTCAATGAATTGGGTTCGATTCCCAATCTAGGCATTTTTTCCACTCAGTTGGAAACATTCAAATCGTATAATAACTTTAAAAATCAGTTTGATTGAGTTAAAACAATAATGTAAAAGTAGTTTTAAAAAACACTCTTTTAAAAACCATGCATTCAATTTTCTGCCATTCCCGCCTTTCCCAAGAAATTACATTAAAATTCATTCATTTGGCCGTAGATACCGAACTCGATTATAAAAAGTTCACTATTTATTTTATTGGATCTTTTGGAAAAATCAATTTCGTACCGGAAAATTCTGCACATTAACTACTAAACTTTAGATATTGGAAACAATATCTAATAATTAAATGATAGAATTTCTCTGTGCGAATTAATTTTCCCAAATGGGCACGACTTTGCGAACAACAGAATATGTTTGATAGAAAGCGTAAGCAAATGACTTTATTAAAAAATGCATAATTTTACTCTATTTTATAAGATACAGCAGAAGGAAAAAACAAAATCCTTAAATTATCTTTTTTAGGATTTCAAAAAGGATTTTTGAACATTTATTTTAAATTAATGTCTAATTGATATAGAACTATTTTTTTAATATTACACTTTTTAATTTTTAATTTATAATTAATTGCCACTATTTAGCCTTTAAAAATTTTTAATCCTTTAATCCTTTAAAAATTTCATTTTTTGCAGTTTCACAGTCATTTGGCATATTCTGGCAAGTGTTTTTAGGCGCATCTTTAAATTTCCATCATTGAGTCGGTTCGTATACAATTTTACGAAATACAGAAGATATTTAGCGATTTATCATCGGTATGGTACTAGCGGAAAATTCCTTAAACTTAATTCATTAACTTATGATTAAGTTCATAAGAAAACATTAAAATATTGTATTCTCATCAGAAAAACACCTTTGTACATAATTTTCATATTTCTAGGCCATCATTAAGTTGATTCGAAACCGATTGCAAAATTCCATATTTATATACAAAAATTGTAAGAAAAACACATTTTAGAACACTTTTATTCACCAAATTTACAATACATTAATGTATTGTGAATTAGAACAGCCTTTTTAGTATGTTGAAAAAGTGTTGCTATTTAGAAATGTGTAAGAAAAATAATGTTGTTAATCGTTTTGAAATAGTATTAAAAACAGTGTTGATGAAAACATTTTCCTACAATATAGTGTTGTGCTGAATAAAATTTTGTTACAAAAACTAACAACCTGTTGTAAACACCACACAATTTAGAACATTTTAAAACAACACATGCCACTTTCAAAACACTATCTACAAGATGCCTTTATAATTACACAATTTTAAAAAGGGAAATAAAAGACATTTTAATTATAGAAAAAAAAATTACAAAAGATTTCAGGGTGAGTTGAACAGTTTTACCAATAAATATCAATAACCGCATTTCTGGAAAAATTATGTAATTTTTAACAAAAATTTTTGCACAATCTTGTACTGACACAACACATTACAAGACAATCGAAAACTATTTTAGTTAGAAGTGTTAATTATTATGCTCAGTTAGAGTTGTAAAAGTGTTTCATGAATTTGCAGTCTGCATATTTAAGGAACATATTGAATAAATTCATGTATCTAAATATGTTTAGTTTTTTCGGTACTACTCTGTTATCCCGTCGACCGATTTTGCCAAATTATACAAATCGCAAAACTAATAGCCAAATGATACATATTGAGGTAATTAGGATGAGCGAAGCGAATCCTCTACTAGTCCACTCAAATTACAATTTGTCGTACACTTTACAAAAAAACTATTCAATATTTTAACTTCAAATTAAACACAAAAATAAATTCTGATCTGTAGATTTGCACAATATAATTTTTTTACAGTAAAACGTTAAAAAAATTATTATTTTAATTAATTTATTTTACATGCATTTCCAATACGGACGCATTTTAGCAAATAAATAAAAAATGAAACGCGTATATTTTCAGAAAAAAAAAGTATAAATCATGGAGTAAGTGATTATAGATAGAATCATGATTAATTTATTAAATAAAACATGTTTTCATTATGCCGCAAAATCGTTTGCACAGATGACACTTAAACATTTTAAAAGAAATGTATTATGGATTTTTTTTTTTTTTTTTTTTTTTTTTTTTTTTTTTTTTTTGTAAACTGGCAACAAAATAATTGTAAACAAATAAAATTAATTGTTAAATTTGTTATATAAATGAAAAATTAAAAGAACTGTGTGGAGTTGTTGGCTCGATTCAAGCTCTTTATAAATGTACTAAAGCAAAGTTGGCCGATTCAGAAACGACAAACAGACTTTAACCATTTCTTACTTTATCATTTGGATCTAAAGTAATGTTACGCTCCTATTTGTGGACTGAAAAAGGTTTAGTGAACGGGACTTTAGACTTTGTTGCACGTATTAAAGAAAAGTACAAGCGACCAGACCAGATATCGCGAGTAATCATGGATAAATTTGAATACTGCAGTAATTTAACTTATAAGAATTGGTGCGTACCAATTCCTCCAATAATTAAATTCTGGAAAAATGGAAGCAGAAATTGCTCAAGGAAAGAATTTCTTCTGCAGTTAGCTTTTGCTGTTACAATTCATGAATCCCAAGGTTTAACATTAGATGAAGCAGTTATAGATATTGAGGAGTTGTAGACACCAGTTGGCTTAAAAAGTACGTAACGTTGTCGAGAGTGAAAATCTTTCAAAATTAAGCATTCAATAGAAATTTTCCTTACGAAAAATTCTACAATATCAAAAATTCTCATACGCTAAAATGTATAAAAACGAAGAAATTAAAATAAAATGTTTTACAGTTAAAAATTCATAGTATCGACGAAAGCAGATTTCAAATGTTTTTCCAGAAAATAGGATTTTGAATAAGTAACTTTCTTCAAGCTCTCTTCAAATATATTATTCTAAAATAGCTATCAAGGAATATCGGATGTTGATTACAAAGATTGAAAACATGCATATTTCAAACAATTAAAAAAACACCAGTGGCTACTGGAAATTGTAAAAACATCTTTAAAAGAGCTTTTAGTTGAAAATTTAAAAATATTTTGTAAAAGTTTGCTTCGAAAATATCTTATTATGCCAGTCTTACATCATAAATAAAAAATTAAAATGCGCCAAAACATAAAATAACGTTTTTGTTTAATAAAGATGCAAAAAAAATATAAAAAAATATTGTTACTTTCAAATATCTGTTTTATAAAATAATGCTTCGCGAATCCAAACAAAGCATTGCTTTTGCTAGTTTTTATTTTAAATAATAAAAAACAAATAATTAGTAGAATATTAATAAAAATACAAACAAAAAGTTGAAATAAAAATCACTTAATGAAATTTTAAACACGCGTGTCGTATTTCATGTCATTGAATTGGCATTCGCGATAATCTATTATTGGCATTTTATCTTATAATTTGGCGATAATATTTTGTTCGACGGGATAACAGAGTAGTACCGTTTTTTCCATAAAATTACTATCATAAAATTATTAATGAGTTTTTAATTTAATGAACAACCTAGATACACTAAAACATTCGAAGTGATAAAAACAAAATGTGCATCTGGAAAGAAAATACATTTTTGTACTTAAACTTATTCATTTAAAATGCGAAAAATATCGTGTTTCAAGTTGAATAAAGGTTGTCACGAGTAATATGTATGTGACGTTTCTTGCCATAAATTTGTAACGAGTTTTTGCATTATTAATGAGCCTTACAAATCCTTAATGGACGGAAATAGAAGGGATTTTTTAATATAGATCATGAACTAAGATTAATTTTTTATTGCGCACTAAAGATATAAATTTTTTAAATTTTCTCCGTAAGTAACTCCAATAATACATTTTCATATTTAATTGAAAAAAAGGACGCGTGGAGTTATTTTTTACTATAAATTGATTAAATTCCCAAATGCATCTGTTGATAAGTATTTTTAATTGAGAAATCTGAAGAAAACGCTTTTTTATTTTTTATTTTTCTCGTTCTTTTTAAATCATTTTACTACCGTTTCAATTTTTAATATTTCATAGTCTATTAAATAGTATATTTTAGCTAATATCACTATTAAAATAATGTTTTCAACAAGATGAATAGATTTTACAAACATTTATTTTTACAAACTAAATACATGTGAAAGGCTATATTTGCCTTTTTTATATTGTATTTTGATAACTAGTACATTGCAAATGCTTAAACACAAAAATAAACAGATTTAAAAACAATTTTTGTCATCAAATTAACAATACATTAATATGTTTTGAATTAGAATTGTTCATATAGAAAACATTTTTGGGTTTATGATTGCGTTTTTAATGTGTTACAAAATTATTGCTATCTAGAAATATGTTTTAAATATAATTCAAAACTGCTGCTATCAAGAAACGTGTACAAAAAATAATGTTGTTGATTGAAAATTGAATTGTATTGAAATAGCATTGTAAATAGTGTTGATAAAATATTTTCTTACTCTTTCTTTGTATTGCACAACACTTTGTAACAAAATTTACAAACGTTATAAACAACACACTATTTAGAACACTATACAAAACACATGTAAAACACTTTCAAAACACTTTCTAGAAGATGCCTTTAAAATTACACATTTTAAAAAGGAAATAAAAAACAGTTTTCTTCATGGAAAAAAATGGCAGGTAACTACTGAGTGAGTTGACTAATTTTACAAATCAATATCGATAACTGAATTTGTGGAAAAAATACTTAATTTTAAGCTGCACTTTTTGCACAATCTTTTTCCTGGCATACCACATTCGCAACACATCCACAGCACAATCGAAAACTGTTTTAATTAGAAATGTTAATTATTATGTTGCAAAAGGGTTTCATGAATTTACAGTGTAAATGTTTAATGAACATTTTAAATAAATGCTTGTATCTAAATACTACCCCTGACAATAAAGTTCGGTGAATAGTACTGCAGCATTGATGGAGATGAAATATTAACGAAAGTTACCATACCATCCTTCAAAATAGTCATCTCCTATAACTATGCACCACTGAGATCTGCTATACATGTCCCGGGAAATTCGCAAGAAGTCTTCTTTTGGAATGAAGCTCAAAAGCTTCGTCACATTTCGTTGATGTCAGAAATAGGGTCAAATCTCTTTCAAAGAGAGCTTGAGTCGTAAAAATACGAAGAAGTCCGGAGGATTGAGATCTTGTGAGCATAGTAGGTGTTCAGTTTGCACCATCCCTCATGAATTTCTTTCGGTTTCTCGCAAAGCTTAAAACCAAATTTTAAACTGATTTTTTAATCGTCCATTTTCCTGTTCTCAGTTTAGAACCAACACATTGAACAAGCACTTAGTAAAGCACTCTTAAGAAATCCTTCATAAGAAATGGAAAGCAGGACAACAACCAGTAATTTTTAGCGGAATTACAATACGTCACCTGAGAATAATAAGGTTCTATCTATGTTTTTGAAAAAAATGACTTACCGATATAAAAATGTTCTATTTGAATCTAAGAAGACAATTCTGGATTAAAATAATGTCATAATAATATTGTAATGGCATATATAAATTATACATAACATCATTTTGATGCAAAAATGCCTTCATAGATACAAATAGAGCCTTTCTGTATCAATAAGTCAAAATTTTGGAAAACACAGATTGAACCTTATTATTCTCAGGTGACGAATAGTCTAGGAAAGTAAACATGGGCCTACTTATACAGAAATAAATACAGATAATTTGACACATAAAATAATAAATACAGCGTGTATTTTCTCGGAAGATAAAAAAAAAGTTGTTGTTTTTTACACATTTTTAATTTGAATTAACCGAAGTGATAAACACGAGTTCGAATTACTGAGATATTTTTATCATTAGTTCCAATTCAAGATTTTCGGAGCCTTTGGATTAATTCTAATTAAAACCCTCTCACTGACATGCCCATGTTAACACATTGACTAAGCTCCACGTTTCAGTACAATACAAGCAATATTTAAAATAATACAATTGTATTCATTTAATAGATGTTTAATATATTGAACAGTTAATTAAAGCTTTCAAGGATAACATTCATATTTGCTTTTAAGTTTTTAATATAATTTTGAAAGAAACGTCTTTTTTAGCATTTAAGACAAAATGCGGAAAAAACAACATTACAATTTTGCCTTTCTGCAATACTGTCAGAGGGTTAACGTAATCCGACGTTTAACCTAACGAGGGTTAACGTAAACGAGCGTCCACTGTATTACGAACGTACGATTCATTTGCCCCGTTTGATATATGATTTTCGAATTGTTTTATTTGTAAACCTCAAAAGATTTACTAGCATTACACGAAGAGTACAAAAATCATTTTAAACCTTTTTTCTTAAACTTTAAATCCCACCCTACTTTTAGAAACAGAACAATAAATTTGATGCAACAAATATATTTTAATTTTAACTAGCCTATTATCTTTAGCAGCACATATTTAAACGGAAAAAAGATGTACATTAAGAATTTTCTTAAAACAGCATTCTTGGCTTTAATGGCGTAACTTCCTTAATCTCTCTCATTTAAAAAATTTTACAGTATGTTGAATATCACCAAGAAAATTAATTCCACTTAAAATGCTCTTTCCTTATTACAAGATGAAAATTGAACTTCATTTATCTTTAAATCTCTTTCTAAAATCCCAGGAATTAAATAACATAATATTTCAGACTTACTGTATCGTTGTGATACTTGTATTACTGTTTATTGCATTTACATGATCTTGCAGTACAAGGTAGAAGCAAAATATTCTTAGCAAATGCACTTATCCGAAAACTTTTAATCTCATTCTCCAAATAATACAGATTTAAAGACAATGCTGAGTAGTACTTTATGTGAATCGAATTTGAACTAATTCCGTAATTTAGCGTTCAACTCGATAGGATGATTGTCTATGCTGCTGCCTCCCAGTCTGACAGTTTTTATTATGTCATTGATGTTCAATTATCCACAGACTTGTAATTTTTAAACACAGGTAAGGAATGGATAGTTAGACAATAAACAGTCATTTTAGCAGAGATTTAATAGTCTAGGAAAGTAAACATGGGCCTCCTTACACAGGAAAAAAATACAGATGATTATACAGATGATTTTGACACACAAAATAATAAATACAGCTTGTATTTTCTTCGTTAAATGAGATAAAAGATGTTTTTCTTTTTTTTGTGAAATATTTAGTTTAAATAAACCGAAGTGATAAACACTAGTTCGAATTAATGAGATATTTTTAACATTATTTGCAATTCAAGTTTTTGGGAGTCTTTGGATTAATTTGAATTAACCTAATTCAAATTAACGAGCGTCTATTGTACTACAAACATACGATTCATTTGCTACGTTAGACAGTACGATTTTCGAATTGTTACCTTTGTAATCCTCAAAAGATTTACCAGCATTACACAAAGAGTACGAAAATCATCCTGATCCTTCTTTCCTGATCTTTAAATTCCGCTCCTACTTATTGAACAAGAACACTAAATTTGACGCAACAAATATAGTTGAATGTTTGCCAGTATTACACAAAGAGTACAAAAATCATTTTAATCCTTCTTTCTTAATTTTTAAATCCTTTTCTACTTCTAGAAACAGAACACTAAATTCTATGCAACAAATATATTTTAATTTCAACCAGCCTATTATCTTAAACAGCACACATTTGAACGAAAAAAAGAAGTACATTAAAGATTTTCTTAAAACTGCATTCATTACTTTTATGGCGTGACTTCCTTAAGTTCTCTCGTTTAAAATTTTTCACAGTGCGTTGAACATCACCAAGAAAATTAGTTCCAACTAAAATGCTCTTTCTTCATTATAAGATCAAAACTAAGCTTAATTTATCTAATTATCTAATTATTGCTATTTTAATCCAATCTCTTTCTAAAATCCCAGTATTTAAATACCATAATATTTCAAACTTACTGTCTTCTTGTAATACTTGTATTAATTATTTTTTTCAGTTACGTAATGTTGCAGTATAAGATAGATTCAAAATATTCTCTGCCAAATATACTTATCCGGAAACTTTTAATCTCACCATTCAAATGATACAGATTTAAACGCAATGCTGAGTGGTACTTTATGGGAAACGTATTTTAACTAATTCTGGAATTTAACCCTCAACTCGATGGGATGACTATCTGTGCTGCCGCCTCCCGGTCTAATACTTTTTATTATGTCATTGATGCTCAGTTATCCACAGACTTGTAATTTTTAAGCACATGTAAGAAATGGACAGTAGGACAACAGGCAGTCATTTTTAGCAGAGAATTAATAGTTTAGGAAAGTAAATATAGGCCTCATTGCACGGAAAAAATATTACAAATGATTTTGACACACAAAATAATAAATACAAAGTTTATTTTCTTCGTTAAATGAGGAAAAAAATTTTTGTTAATTGTTTAGTTCAAATAAACCGAAGTGGTAAACACTAGTTCGAATTAATGAGATTATCTTTAACATTAGTTCCAGTACAAAATTTTCGGAGCCTTTGGATTAGTTCTAATCAACCTAATTCGAATTAACGAGCGTCAACTACAAGAATACGATTCATTTGCTACGTTTGACGTACGATTTTCGAATTGTTTTATTTGTAACAATCAAAAGATTTGCCAGTATTACACAAAGAGTACAAAAATCATTTTAATCCTTCTTTCTTAATCTTTAAATCCTTTTCTACTTCTAGAAACAGAACACTAAATTCGATGCAACAAATATATTTTAATTTCAACCAGCCTATTATCTTAAGCAGCACATATTTGAACGAAGAAAAGACGAAAAGACGTACATAAAGAATTTCCTTAAAACAACATTCTTTGCTTTAATGGCGTGACTTCCGTAATCTCTCTCATTTAAAAAATTTTCCAGTATATTGAATATCGCCAAGAAAGTTAATTCCACTTAAAATGCTCTATCCTTATTACAAGATGAAAATTGACTTCATTTATCGTTAAATCTCTTTCTAAAATCCCAGGAATTAAATAACATAATATTTCAGACTTACTGTCTTGTTACCTTTTGTTACTTCATTGTTTTATTTATTATTTATTGCATTTACATAATACTGCGGTATAAGGTAGATGCAAAATATTCTTTACAAATGTAATGATCCAAAAGCTTTTAATCTCATCCTCCAATTGATAAAGATTTAAAAGCAATGCTGAGTAGTACTTTATGCAAATCGAGTTTTTAACTAATTCTGGAATTTAGCCTTCAACTTGATGGGCTGATTATCTGTGGTGCCGCCTCCCAGTCTAACAGTTTTTATTATGTCATTGATGCTCAGTTATCCTCAGACTTGTAATTTTTAAGCACAAATAAGAAATGGACATTAGGACAACAGGCAGTCTTTTTAGCAGAGATTTAATAGTCTATTAAAGCAAGCATGGGCCTCCTTACACGGAAAAATATACAGATGATTTTGACAAACAAAATACTAAATACAGCGTGTATTTTCTCCACTAAATTAGAAAAAATATTTATTTATTTATTTGTTTATTTATTTTGTTAAATATTTAGTTCAAGTAAACCGAAGTGGTAAACACTAGGTAGAATTAATGAGAGATTTTTAACATCAATTCCTAGTTTTTTTAACATCAAGTTTTTTGAGACCTTTGGATTAATTTTAATTAACCTAATTCAAATTAACGAGCGTCCACTGTACTACGAACATATGATTCATTTGCCACGTTTGACGTACGATTTTCGAATTGTTTTATTTGTAACCCTCAAAAGATTTGCCAGCATTACACAAAGAGTACGAAAATCATTTTAATCCTTTTTCCTAATCTTTAAACCACTTTCCTACTTCTAGAAACAAAACACTAAATTCGATGCAACATACATATTTTAATTTCAACCAGCCTATTATCTTAAGCAGCACATATTTGAAAGAATAAAAGAGGTACATTAAGGATTTCCTTAAAACTGCATTCTTTGCTTTAATGGCGTGACTTCCTTAATCTCTCTCGTTTAAAAAAATTTACAGTATGTTGAATATCACCAAGAAAATTAATTCCACTTAAAATGTTCTTTCCTTATTACAAGAGGAAAATTGAACTTCATTTATCTTTAAATCCCTTTCTAAAATCCCAGGATTTAAACAACATAATATTTCAGACTTAGTATCTTGTTGTGATTCGGGATTTTTTGTATTATTACTGATTGCATTTATATGAAGTTGTAGTATAAAGTAGATGCAAGATCTTCTCTACCAAATATACTTATCGGAAAACTTTTAATCGCATCATCCAAATGATGCAGATTTAAAAGCAATACTCGGTACTTTTTTAATCCCGTAAATGCTTCTGATTCAGAAGATTAAATGAGATATCAATGGTTAAATGAAAGCATCAATTTCAATGTAAATTTTTGAGGTCTTTCGGATTAATTCGAATTAATTGAAAGTTCGAATTACCGAGCGTCCACTGTACTACGAACGCAATTTACTTGCCATGTTTGACGTACGATTTTTGACTTCTTTTAATTTTAACCATCAAAAGATTTGCCAGCATTAAACAAAATGTACAATCATCATTCTTTGCTTTAATGGCGTGATTTCCTTAATCTGTTTCGTTTAAAGATTTTTACAGTATGTTGAATATTATCAAGAAAATTAATTCCACTCAAAATGCTCTTTCTTTTTTACAAGACGAAAATTAAACTTCATTTATCTTTAAATCTCTTTCTAAAATCCCAGGAATTCAATAACATACTATTTCAAACTTACTGTCTTGTTGTTAATCGTTATTTCTTGTATTATTTATTATTTATTGCATTTACATAATATTGCTGTATAAGGTAGATGAAAAATATTCTTTAACAAATATACTTATCCGAAAATTTTTAATCGCTAAACCAAACGATACAGTTTTAAGAGGAATGTGTAGCAGTACTTCAGATTTAGAAGTTCAGATTACTTCATTTATTCTGTTCATTTTTATTCGAGACGCTAAACCTTAAAATGTTTGTGAATAAAAGCATTTTGCTTAATATACTTATTCAGGTGTATGGCATGTGTGTTACATTGTAACTGTAAGTAAAGCACTAAACAACTTGACCAAATGATTATCGTTTGGTCTCCCCAAAAAACGCGATTATGGAAGTTTTAGAATATCTATATTTTTTTAAGTTCCCTTGATCCACTTCTCCTATTTTTACAAGGATTCATTCAATGACAGTAATCTGCGTGTTTGGTGAATAATCTTGATGCTGTTATTTAACCTTTTAATGTATCAAGATCCCATTTTAGAAATTTTGCTAATGATGTTTAGGTATGAACATGATAGCATCCTAACGATATTTTGGATTGAGCTTTCATTTGACAAATATGTTATAAGCTAAGAGCTGTATATTTTTTTTATCATTATATACCGTCGGAAGAGCTATACATATTTTTGAACGAATCGGTTGAAGAGTATCTAAACCATTTTTAGCTCACTGGCTAAGAAAGCAAGAGAGCTTATGTGTCCGAATGGTCTTTATATACGTACGTATGTGTATATGTATGTATACATATGTATGTAACACTATAACGCTTGATAGAAATATCCAATTTACTTCAAATTTTGGAGTTTGTTTTGATAAGGTACTTCCCTGAATATATTTAGGGCTATCGGTTAAGTATAAAGGATGAAAAAGTGGTCTAACAGGCTCCCCCCTTAATTTAGATAAATGAATTTTTCATACAGAATCCGATTTACTTCAAATTTGATATACAGTTTTATTCTCATAAGGCGCTTTTCTAATTAGATTTGGAGATTCATTGGTTAAGTATAAAGGGGTGAAATAGTGGAGCTACACCCCGTGATTTAGTTTAATAGATTTTTGTCAATTTCTTTATTTTTCAAAGGACATTATTCTTTGAAATAAAAGTATTCTATCTGTTTTAATAGCCTATGAGCTCAATGTCATCAGTTTTACTAAGCACTTTTTTTTGTTACATTATTTTTTATCAAGTTTCCGAAATCAGGAGAAATCGATAAGTATTTTCTTTTTTAACTCTCTTATTTAAGTAACTTTTTTTTCTTTTCACGCTCTTTAACCCGCGAGTACTCGCGCATTTTTTCACAACGTCATTAGTCGCGCTCGGTCTTTTCGCCGCTGGGCCCCGCATACCAAATATGTAAAAAAAGAAATATTTTTCATCTAATATAAGAAGATAACATTTCATTGAAGATATAAATTTCAAGTTTTCTTAAATTTTGCATGTTTTTCATAAGATCTGGAGTAGTTGGAAAACGATAAAATGAACTGACATCAGTGATTGTTACGTAGACTTTTTCGCCAATTTCAACTTTGTTTCTAAAAGTATACCTGAAAGAAAAACAGAGGTATCCTGTTACTTCACTAAGGTGGTCGAGAAACCTTCAAAGTCAGCTACATGGTAGACCTCCGTTGTATTTGTAATGTGATACAAGTTAGGAGAGGTTAAGTTATACAGGCGGCGAAAAGACCGACACGCGACTACTGACGGGCTAATATTGATACAACGATCATGTTTCATTAGAAAGTGACACAATTTATTAAATATATATATATATATATGTATTAAAAATAAAGAAACAAATTACGCTGAGTTTCAGTAATCTAATAAAATGTATGAAGAATAAAAGCATATCTGAACTCAAAGTATCGAAATCCTTTAGAAATAGCTAAAAAGGCACATAAATGGCATAGAAAAAAATTCTGGAAATTTTTTAACTCAGTCTATCTAAACCGCTTAGAAATACCTAAAATGGTGAAGCAAAAATGATTTTAAAAAAAAGATATATTTAATACGAACAAAGTTGCTTAATGTAATATCAAACGTAATATTACAGTTACAGTGGCTGTATTTCAAAGAATAATTACAGCAGTTTTCTGTAATTAGCTTTTCTATACTAAAGTTCAGATTTAAAGAAACAAAGAAGTGTAGTGTAATGAACTGCAATTCAATATATCATTTTTATGCTTTGCTAATAATTCTAAAGTATCTAATTATTTCTAAGAATTTTAAATTGGGTTAAAATTTTAAGGTAATAAAAATTTGAAGGTAGCAATGAAGAAGGCATGAAAGTATAAAATTTTTTCAATATTAATATCCTAAATTGTTTACAGAATTTTTCCGCAACATTGTGTTTTCACAATTTGATAGATGTTTTGTTAAGCATGACTCAAATTATAATTTAATTAATTTTTAACAGATTATATAAATATAGTCTGTATCTTATTCGGAATAAGATATTTAATATAAATATTTGAAAAAATACTACAAAAAGGCTTCGCCATACAAAATACTTTACTATATAAGTATTAAAAATTCAAATGTTTTGAAATTTTAAAAACTTTAGATGTTGAAATAATAGTTTTTTAAACCATTTGTATTTTTATCTTATCTATTTAGTAAAGTATTTTGTATGGCGAAGCATTTTTGTAATGTTTTTCATGTATTTATATTGAAAATAAAGTTAATCTAACGTTACAAATATAGACTGTTTGTAAAGTTAATTTATTAAAGAAGTTTAACGTGAATGCACGGATTTTTTTTTTTTTTACAACTCTTTACCAATTAGTTCTCAGTCTACTAATAAAGATTGGAATTTCTCATGCTAAGCACTAATGCAATAATGTTTTAACATCTACAATTGTAGAAAAAAAAACACCTCCTCCGAACTATGCAAAAATTATTGTAGAAGAACGTTACTGGAAAAAAAAGGATTTGAAATAAAGCCTATTTTTAAATATTTCTTATAGAATTTACTTAAGAAGTAATCTTCATATCAAAACATACCCAATATACGCAACATACATTGTACATACATGCAACCAACATACATTATTTCTTTCAATACTAAAGCCCCAGTTTGATACCGCAAATGAATTCTACATTCTACAATTAACCAAAATTCAAATTTGCATAAAATTCGTAATGATTAGCTTCAGAGAAACTAATTATTTTTGAACTATCCTATTTTAGGCTCTGAATCCTATTTTAGGAATTTGAAGCTCGATACTCTATTTTCGAAATGTTACAGAATTACTAAATCACTTAACGTTTGCCCCGTAATATTCCGCACACTAAGCTCCAGGTTTCACTGCAATATAAGCAATGTTTAAGATATTATAATTCGATAAATTTAATGAATTTTCAAAGCATTGAAGAATGATTAAGACTCTCAAGGATTACATTTATATTCCTAAATAAGATTTTGTATGTAATATTGAAAGAATCATATTTTAATAGCAATTAATACAAAATTCAGAGAAAACAACATTGCAAATTTACCCATTTGCAAGACGCTTGGAGGGTTAATATATGATTTTTTTACCAATATGACCATTTCATTCGCGTAATAAGTTTCGACTGTTGTGAACCCAAACGTTTCAATTAGATAAATAAAATTTTTCTTTTCAAATTATGCTTTTCGGCACTAATGATTGTTTAAGAGGCTATCTATAATGTGCAGAAAAGCATAATTTAAAAAAAAAATACGTTATTTATTTCATTGAAACATTTGGGTTGATATGGTTCCTTAAACAATCATTACAACTTTTTTAATCATAATTCAAAAACTTCTTGGTAAAAAAGTTTTAAAATGAAAATTCGTTCGATATGACAGTAAAGCAATTTCATTTTTTGAAGTAAAAACATCTGTAGGAGAAGCGCTGCATTTGTCGCTTATTTTTTACTTTAGAAAATATATGTCTTTCACTCTGTTTTTGAATCTGCCTACACGTAACAACAGTTTTATGGGCGCTCTATCTCCAACACAAAAGCACGGGAAGTCACGAAACTTTACATTCAGTTAGACATTCATCTGTGCCGATTATTATAATTATAATTATAATTATTATTATTAAAATACCCAACTGGTGGTGTTGCTATGCTGAATTTTTAACGTTTTCTTCAAGAATTACTGAATTCCATAAAGCTCCAGAATCATTTTATCCTTAATATAATTTGAGGATGATTACTCTTTGAGAAAACTGCCCAAATGGTGGCACTTCTAAGCTGCAGCAATCATGATTATTGTAATTGCTCTAAATCAAGAACTACAGCACGAATTTTAATCAAACTTCAGATTCAATTAGTCCCTGATATAAATTGGAACTGTTTTGTTTTTGCTGTAAATTACCTAACAGGTTATGCTTCTATGCAGCATTTTTCCCGATTTTTTCCGTTAGTCTCTAGTATAAATGTGTACTAATTCGTTTTGGATGAATTGCACAACAGGCGGCACTACTATGCTGCACTGTTAAAAATTTCGTGCTACTTTGAACCAAGATTTGGTGCTCGCAGCTATTACCAGCTGCCACCATAGGATGGTTCAATCGAAGCTCCAAATCTTGGAACGAGTTTACACCATATTATTTGAAAAAATGGTACTATGGTTCAACCGAAGTTCCAAATCTTGGAACAAGATTTCACCATCTTATGGTGGCAGCTACTCCAAATTTTGGTTCAAAGTAGCACAACATTTTTAACAGTGTGCATTTTAAACAATTTTCGCTGTTAGATCATGGTATACATTGGTGCTAATTAGTTTTTGAGGTAAATCGCCCTACAGGTGACGCTGCTATGCAACGACTTCCACAATAGCTCTATTTAAAAAACAATGCATAGATTTTCTTATAACTTCAGATTAGTTAGAAGTTGACAGAATGTTGTTGATGATTAAATTTAGGTATAATCTACCTGACCGGTGACACTTATATGCTTCATTTTTCAGGAAGGATTAACAGGTATCAGATAGAAGAAAGTTTAGGGATTACTACAACTGACTCGCATTATTATTGCTATAATCTTACGAAAATATTCATTTAGTTTTTTTTTTTTTTCAATTTTTATTTACCATATTTTTCGGTCTAACAATAGGAAATCAACAAATGTGCAACACTATAGTCTTTCAGTGCATGGGAATATCTCAATACTGTGCTAAAAAATGCATATAGTTGTAAAATGTAAAAAATGCATGATTCATAAAAGATTTCTAACTTTAAAATTCAATAATTTAGTAGCTATTGTAAAAAGTGAAAAACCATGATACATTTTCGTTTACATAATTAAGGTAGATCATAATATTTATATGCTACAGTTATTTAAAAAATTGATCAAACACCAACTGGAAAATGTTTATTCTTAAATAGACTGCTGAAAGTTATCTTAAATTGAAGTGAAAAAAACTTTTTTAAAACACCATAAAATAAATTAATTGCGCAAGACTTTTCGAAAGAAGTCTTTCTTCGTCAAGCGCAAAAAATACGTGCGTCTACTATGAATGTAGAGGCAGGACTGAAGTGAAAAGGCGGGAAAGGGAGCAAGCTGAAGGAACAGCCAATAGGAAAGTGCAAGACAACGGCAAATCAAGGAGGAGCATAAACAAAATGTACGAGAGATACAATGAAGAAAGGGCAGGAAAAAAAAGAAAAATGGTAACAAGAGGAAAAAGTAAAAAAAAAATAATAATAATAAGTAAAAGGACATATTAAATTGGAAGTAAATACGCAGACACACACAAAATAATAATAATTAATAAGTAAAAAAATTATTTGCTTACAGTTATAAATATACATATGCACCTGACGAAGAAAGACTAAGTTTTTTCAAAAGGGCTTGCGCGATTAATTTATTTTACGGTGTTTTAAAGAAGTTTTTTCCATTCCAATTAATAAACACCAACTTCAACTTTTTATACTTATCTTAAAGTTTAAGAATACAAAACGGCTTATCCTTTTGCTAAACAAAAAATTGAAACTAAATGTGAAAGACCTTTGGTTGATCTTACACATAAATTTAAGAAACGCAACATTTTGAAAAAGAGCAACACTACCTATTGGCAAACTGTCTAACTTTTATTCCACTTGGGATTCTCTATGTCTATTTGAACCTTTAGGAACTTAGTTTAACCGAACATCCAACAAATTACTTTCATTCTTCATAATAAGCATCTGACATAATAAATTTTTTATTTAATAAAAAATTTTGTGCGGGTATGTTTTTAGTCCTAATCGCACCTGATAATAATAATAGCAATAATAATCTGTTGCATAAGTATGAAAATTGAAAGGAATTTCGCTAATTTCTTTAAAGTAAACTTTTTGGGAAATTACATAACGATGCATTTTGAACTTTATTTCCATGTATGAATTTTGACCAATTTTTCAAAATAAGACGACTATAATCAAATTTATCTGTTAATAAAAATTTCTACTTTTTTTACGCTGATACTGGCATTAGTAGAAATTTGATAAAATAAATTTTCTAAATATTTTAATGCATTTTTAATCCTAAAAGTGACTTTTGAAAAATTTTCAAAGTATTTAACAAAAAAAAAAAAAAAATAAGGATTTTTAAAGAATAATATAGATCTCGTTTCACAAACATAAAACAAAATATTGTTGTTTTTATAAGTTATGAATATAACTTTTTACAAACAAGAATAATTATTTTTCATGATATTAAACTTTTAGAGAAAAAAAAAATCGTTATGATAAAACTTTAATTAAATCCAATTGATTTTTTAAATCATCAGATTTTAAAACATTCACTTTTTATATAAACATTTTAATATTTTTTTTTTTTAATTTTACTTAAGAAAGCTTTAAATCATCAGATTTTACAACATTGACCTTTTATATAAACATTTTAATAAAAATTTTAATTTTACTTAAGAAAGGTGTTTACCTTTCATTTACCTTTCTTAAGTAAAATAAAAAAATTTATTAAAAAAATCGTTTTTTTTGATAAATCAATTAATTAAAAAATATTCTCAACATATTACAGAATTATTTATTATTACTGAATTATTCTACTGCATTATCTTAATTATTTTTTCTAAAACGAATTTTATTCACAAATATTGTATTTCATGTGTCTGAAACCATTTTTATTTTTTTAGCTCAAGATTTATTGGTTTTCGCTCGATCGTATTTTTTGTTTCCTTTTAGAACATATTCTTAGAACTATTTTATTTACTAAAACAAACAAGGTTTCTTCGAACAGTAAAGATATGTTTTGTTCTGTTTTAAATTGGATTTGATTCTTCTGCCTCAAAAATTATTAGTTCTTCTCTTATTGATTCTATTATTTTAGAAATTCACTTAAAAAAATACACCCCATTACATATTTATACTTTAAACTCATTCAAGAGTGTTGGAATCCTTTTTTATACCACTTCATTTCAATCAGGATTTGTATCGTGCTTTTTGAATAAGATTTCACTTGAAGAAAATTTTACTTATTTTTTGAGATAAATCAATAAAATTGCAATTACTTATTTTAAAAAGAAGAAAAAAGAAATGCGGCAAGCACAGATTATGAATTCTCTTTCCAACACTTTTCACGCACTTTTCACCTGAAACACTTTCCAACACTGTAAAAAAACGGACGATTTTACAGAAGTATTACTGGTAATCCGGACGTCCGTACAAATTGCTGTTTTTTAACGGAAAAATTTCCGCAAATTTCTGAAAAAACTCGAAAAATATTTTTCTGAATTTACGGAAATTTTTCCGTTAACAAAACATTAAATTGTACTGGCGTCCAGATTACCAGTAATACTTCCGTAAAATCATCCTTTTTTTTTTTTTTTTTTTTTTTTTTTTTTTTTTTTTTTTTTTTACAGTGAACACATTCTGAATAGCGTAACAATACTTCGCCATTTAATAAGTGCATTGTAAAAAAAAAAAAAAAAAAAAAAAAAAATCTTTAAAATTACGGCAAAAACTGAGGGCAATGTTGCCAGTAGTTTTTGCCGTAAAAATTACAGTAAAATTAGATGTGATAAAAAAAATTTACATCTAATTTTACTGCAAAATCTGCTGGCAACATTGCTGCCAACAGTTTTTGCCGAAATTCGTTAATCTGTCTGTCTGTCCATCCACATTTATTAGAGCAAAAACTATCCAACCGAATCGTTTGAAAATTAAAATATATAGTTGTTGAATCATTTTGTCGAGTCATTTTAAATTTTATGAAAATCGGATATATAGTCTAATTAACGGGACAATCAAAGTTTTACATTACATAATGGCCAATGGGAAAAATATTTTCAAGTGCATTTTAATTATGTTGTACTTTATCGAACACAATAATATTTATATTTATCTATAAAGTATGTGTTAAAACATACATTCTGTACAATCTGTGGTGCAAAGAATGTTTGTTATTAATTTACAGGGCCACACAAAAGTATTCCATTACATAATAGTATAGGGGGAAACGTTGTTTAGGGTGTTTTATAATTATATTAAACAATTTCACGTTTTATGAAATTCATATACGTTGATGAAGTTTACTGCAAGTTACTTTCCGTACAATAAAAAGCAGATAGTATTTACAGGGTCTCACAAAACATATCGGATAGTCTACTGTATCCGAAGTACTGTATACTACTACGCCAAGATTTGAATATTTTTAAAATTTCGTTATAATACGAGCGCACCTCATTTACTATGCTTGACATGCAGTTTTCGACCTGTTTAACAACATGCCTGTTCTGATATTTAAACAAAATCACAAAATTTGCAGAAATAAACCACATTTGGCATTCCTAAATCTTTTTAGTTTAAGAGACAATTTAATCTTCTTCTCTGATGCCATATCTCTGATGTAAAGTACGATGCAATTCGTCACTCAAGATTTCTCAGGCTTAAAATATCTTTACAAAGACAGTTTTAGAAACATCTTTTGATTTTTATTTCTCTAAATTCTCTAGAATTTTCGGCGAACGTGATTTAAAAAGATACGTTTTATGGCAAATTATTACAGCTCCTTCCGGCAAGATTCAGCTTTAATGTCACAAAACATTTGAAATAAACTGTAGTAAAATCTGAATTCTGTGAAATTGATTCAGTTTTCATATTTTATATAGATATATTTTTTTTTCTTGCAATAGAATTAATTATACATTGATTAAATTTCTTTTGTTAACTTAAGGAGACAGTTTGCTTTTTCTACATTTTTTATTATTTACTTATTTATTTTTAATGTAAAATACAGCAATAAAATATTTAAAAATTCTAAATGTATGAATAGGATACACGCCATAAAAAAAATTAGATGGAAATTAGAAGATAAAAAAAATTTCACTATTTTTCTCTTTATTACATCGATATAAACATTTCAATTTTTTACATAAAAATAAAAAAGAACGTGCAGCGAAGGGTTGAAAATCATTTTTTTTAAAGATTTTTAAATGTGCATTACTTATGACGCAAAAATATTTCATCACATAATAGTATGGAAGGAAACATTGTTTGGAGTGCATTTTAGTTACATTAAACAATTTTATATTTTGTAAAATTGATGTACGACATTGCTGAAGTTTACTACAAGTTGCTTTTTTGTACAATAGAAAGCAGATATTATTTACAATGCCATACAAAATATTCCGAAGTACTCTGTATGCTATTACACCAAGATCTGAATATTTTAAAAACTTCGCTATAGTGCGATCGCACCTCATTTGCTATGCTTAACATGCAGTTTCCGACTTGTTTAACAACATGCCTGATCTCATTTTTAAACAAAATCACAAAATTTATTGAAATAAATCACATTTCGTTTATCTTTTTAGTTTAAGAGACTGTACACTTTAATCTTCTCGCTGATGCCATATGTCTCAAGTAAAATATGATGCAATTCGTCACTCAAGATTTCTCAAGCTTTTTTTTTTTTTTTTATTTTTTTTTTTTTTTATGGAAAGAGTTTTAGAAACATCTTTTGATTTTTATATCTCTAAAACCTCTGTAATTTCCGGTGAACGTGATTTAAAAAGATGATTTTTATGGCAAATTATTACTAATTTATTATATTATTATTAATTCATATTCATATGACAATAGGCTAAGGAAGATATTTTCGAGATGTTTAAAATATAAGGTGGACTATATGGACAGGGCTCTCAATATGGACACCCCTAATATTTTTAAAGGTACTAATTTTAATCGAGAGATGGCTCAACATTTTCGCGAAGAAAAGCAGTTGAAAAGATAATTAAGTCTGGAAAGTGTAAAAAAGCGCGCTGTTCGCCATTTAGGAGGAAACTTGTTATTTCGAGATGTGCTGATCTTAATTACTTGTAAGCTTAAATTCTTATTAGATATGGTAAAATTGCATTAAATGTTGAAAAGTAGAGTATTTTAGAAAGCTAATAAAACATATTTTCGATTGCTATTGCTTATTTTGCATAAAATAATTTTCCTTATTCATTTGGTACAAGATTTAGTAAAACTACGTCCGGTTCCCAATATGTACAGCTTATGTCCTCCTTGATTACAACTGTAAAAAAGAATAAAATTCAACGTTGCCAAGTAATAACTTGAAAAGTCATCAAAGTGGTAAAATCTTTGTTCAACAAGATGCTATTTGAACAATCCCCCAAAAACCTTCCTCCAAAAAACCCTTGCAGAAAAATAAAAAGAAGTCCCCCTCCCTTTCCTAATAGGATATCTGTTGGCGAAATCGTAGGTACCAATGTTATGACTTCCTCAACAAAGGAGAGCTGGTACTGCTTCTTTTGCAGTATTGATGCTTTTTCAAACATGCGGCCATGCATCACATGTGGCAGATATGTTCATGAGGATTATGTGGGACTTACTGCCCATGGTGAAAAAGTTTCTATTTGTCCATGCTGTGAGGACTGAGTAATAACAGATGTAAATTCGCAGACAGATGCAATAAAGCTAATCAAAACCAACAATATTACTTCATAATATTAACTAGCAACTAAGGGGCTTTGCATGGGTCTTCGAAGGGTAAAAACCGAGAATGTCCCCTCCTTTCTAAAATGCATGTTCTGAAGATATTTAGTTTCCCCCACCCCTCTTCGGAATACTTTAAGATACATTTTTTTTATTCCCTTTCCTCTAAAATCCCTTGGAAAAGTGGCTCTTCCATACACACTGTCTAGAAAGTCAATAAGGAAACACCTGTCCATAATAGGGACAGGTAGTTCCTTATATGGACACTTGTAAACATTTTTTTTTGTTTTTATCATTTAAATTTAACCAGAATAATTAGAAGGTCGCTAATTTTAATAATGATAGTCAATAGTCCAAGGATAGTGGTCACATATTTTTGGAGTCCTAGGACTTGTACATGGGGGTGAAAAAAATACATTTTCCTTAGGGCGTCCATATTGGGTACAGGTATCTTATTATATGACAACTAGATAAAACTGATTTTACAACTTTCTAATACTTGCGCTTTGTTACGCATGATTCTTTCAGGAAAGTAACCCGTATTTTAAATTTAAAGAGTGAAATATATGTTTAAAATAAAAGATTTGCAAATGGTGCAAAGATAGTTAAGCAAATAATCATTATTATTACTATTATTAAATGCATAACGGTAATGAAGTCGTATAGTAAATGCAAAGATAGATACTAACATCACTACATATTACCAGTAACAAAAGCAGTAGTTAAAACAAAATAATATTCAATTTAAAGATATGCACTATTAATAGTACACTAGACCCGAAAGAGTTAAAAAAATAACTTTAAAAAAAAAAATCCTACTACTGCTTTAAGTATTAATACATTTGTTCAATATTTTTTTTTTAATTTTTAATACTTTATCCTAAGTACATCAAGATCTGAATATTTTAAAAACTTCGTTATAGTAAGAACGCACCTCATTTGCTATGCTTGAGATGCAGTTTTCGACTTGTTTAAGAACGTGCCTGTTATGATTTTTAAACAAAATCGCAAAATTTACTGAAACAAATCACATTTGGCATTTCTAAATCTTTTTAGTTTAAGAGACACTCTAATCTTCTCGCTGATGCCATAACTCTAAAGTAAAATATGATGCATTTCGTCAATCAAAATTTCTCAGGCTTAATTTTTTTTTTTTTTTTTTTTTTTTTTTTTTTTTTTTTTTTTTATTTAAACAGTTTTAGAAACGTCTTTTGATTTTCATTTCTATAAAATCTCTGGAATTGCCGGCGAACGTGATTTTAAAAAATGGGTTTTTATGGCAAATTATTACAACTTCTTCCTGGAATATTCAGATTTAATGTCACTGAACATTTGAAATAAATTTACAGTAAAAATAGGGTTCTAATAACTTCAAGGGATTCAGTTTTCAGATTTTATATAGATATATACAGGGTGTCCCTAAACAAATGGTATATACGCTAGGGGGTGATAGAACACATCAAGACGAATAGTAGTAAATAGGAAACCAAGGGTCCCAAACGTTTTCCAAAGGAGATAGCCGCCATTAAAGTTTGGGGTCCAAAATTTCAAATACACATAAAAAACGGAAAAATTGGTCGATTGATTTGCGGTTTTCACTAAAATTATTCTTTATGTTGGTATTTTTTTCAAAATAAATTATAAAAATAAATTTCGAAAAATGCCGATAGAGGGCGCTTTAGACTTTGAAGTAATGAAAAACTATTTTTTGCCGTGATTTTTTGCATCTCATTAAATGGTTTCGTAAGCTTAGACTTAAACTTAAATTTTGAGCTCAAAATCTGAATAGTTGGAAGCGGTTAAGTAGCACAAACTTAACTGTGTTCAGAGGATTTAAATTTCAAATGATTATAAAAAACGGAAAAATTGGTCGATTGATTTGCGGTTTTCCCTAAAACTATTCTTTATGTCGGTATTTTATTGAAAATGAATTATAAAGATAAATTTCAAAAAATGCCGATAGAGGGCGCTTTAGACATTGGATTAACGAAATAATCCATCCTAATACTATTTTTGCCATTATTTTTTGCATCTCATTAAATGGTTTCGTAGGCTTAGATTTAAACTTAAATTTTGAGCTCAAAATCTGAATAGTTGGGAGTGGTTAAGTAACACAAACTGAACTGTGTTCAGAGGGTTTAAATTTCAAACGAAACGGAAAACTATAAAAAAACGGAAAAATTACTCGATTCATTTGCGGTTTTTGCTAAAACTACTCTTTAAATCAGTGTTTTCTTGAAAATAAATTTTAAAGATAAATTTCACAAAATGCCGATAGAGGGCGCCTTAGACATTGGAGTAGCGTACAACTATTTTTAACCGTTACTTTTTAAATCTCATTAAATGCTTTCAAATGCTTAGATTTAAATTTTGAAATCAAATTCTGAGTCGTTGCGAGTATTTATTTAGCGCAAAAGTGAACTGTCATCGAGGGGGGGGGGTTAAATTTCAACTCCTGAACACACTCCAATTTGCGCTTCTTAACCCCTCCCAACGATTCAGAATTTGAGTTCAAAATTTAAGTTTAAAGCTAAGATTTCGAAAACATTTAAGAAGTTTTGGAAAGCATCTAATTAGATACAAAAAATAACGGTTAAAATTTGTTGTTGGTTACTCTGAAGTTTAACGCGCCCTCTAACGGAATTTTTTGAAATTTATCTTTAAAGTTCATTTTCAAGAAGATACTGACTTAAAGAATAGCTTTATTTTAAACCGCAATCGAATCGACCAATTTTTCCGTTTTTTATTATCATTTGAAATTTGAACCCTCTGAACACAGTTCAGTTTGTGCTACTTAACCACTCCCAACTATTCAGATTTTGAGCTCAAAATTTAAGTTTAAGTCTAAGTTTACGAAAACATTTAATCAGATGCAAAAAATAACGTAAAAAGTAGTTGTTCGTTACTCCAAAGTTTAAAGCGCCCTCTATCGGCATTTTTTGAAATTTATCTTTATAATTCATTTTTAATAAAATACCGACATAAAGAATAGTTTTAGTGAAAACTGCAAATCAATCGACCAATTTTTCCGTTTTTTATAATCATTTGAAATTTAAACCCTCTGAACACAGTTAAGTTTGTGCTATTTAACCGCTTCCAACTATTCAGATTTTGAGCTCAAAATTTAAGTTTAAGTCTAAGCTTACGAAACCATTTAATGAGATGCAAAAAATCACGGCAAAAACAGTTTTTCATTACTTTAAAGTCTAAAGCGCCCTCTATCGGCATTTTTCGAAAGTTATCTTTATAATTTATTTTCAAGAAAATACCAACATGAAGAATAATTTTAGTGAAAACCGCAAATCAATCGACCAATTTTTCCGTTTTTTATGTGTATTTGAAATTTTGGACCCCAAACTTTAATGGCGGCTATCTCCTTTGGAAAACGTTTGGGACCCTTGGTTTCCTATTTACTATTACTTGTCTTGATGTGTTCTATCACCCCCTAGCGTATATACCATTTGTTTAGGGACACCCTGTATATACACTGTTCAAAACAATTAAAGGATATTTCAAGTTTTATATAAAATAAAGATATAAACGAAATTTTTTTTTGCCGAAAATAGAAGAAGAGAATCACAAATGCAAATTTTTCTGGTTTTCAAACTGTGGAGTATGCAAATTTTGAGTTCGACGTCAAAAACGTCGCTTAAGCGCCAGCGAATGAAATTTGACTTTCAACTGGATAAAAGAGAATGAAGACAAGGGTGATCGGCATTCAGTGATTGCTTTGTTTCGATGAGTACGATGTCTCAGCGAAGTCATTTGACAGATTCAGAAGCTTGGAGAATTGTTGGTAGGTTAGAAGGGGGCCAAACTCAAGCCGAAGTAGCGCAAGCCATTGGAGTGTCACAAAATGTCATTTCCAGGATCTGGAACCGTTTTTTGGAGAGTGGATGTGCAAGCCGAAGACCAGGGCAAAGTCGTAGACGGGCAACAAATCCTAATGAAGATCGGTATTTAGCGTTAACAGCTCGGAGACACCGAAACATGAACGCTACTCTTCTCCAACAACACCTTCGCTCGGCTACAGGCACCACGATTTCAACTCAGACTGTCCGAAACCGGCTCCATGCTGTAGGTCTGTAAGCTCGCCGACCAATGGTATGTATTAGATTAACATCAAGGCATCGTCGCGACCGCAGGGAGTGGGAAACCGAGCATGTCAACTGGAGGAGAAATGAATGGAGCAATATTCTGTTTTCTGACGAGTCCCGTTTTTCTGTACATCCGGATAATAGGCGTATTTTCATCTGGAGGGACCGTGGCAGTAGGAATAATCCTGCGATCGTGCACGAAAGTGTCAGATTTGGTGATAGAGGAGTGTTGGTGTATGGTGGCATCTCCATTGACGGGCGCACTGACCTCTACATCATTCGAGATGGAGCTCTGACTGGTCGCCGATATAGGGATGAGATCCTCAGACCTATTGTAGTCCCTTACGTAAGGAATCGCTGGAATGGAATGGCCAGCGTGTTCTCCAGACATGAATCCAATCGACGACGTTTGGGACGCTCTAGGAAGACGAGTTTCTGGCCACCAACAACCCCCACAAACTCTCCAAGAACTGGAAAGAGCTCTTCTGGAAGAATGGGGCAGAATACCCCAACTCGTCATTAATAGCCTCATTGAGTCCATGCCTCAAAGGTGTTCAACGTTGCTGGCCGCCCGTGGAAACCATACCCCCTACTGAAAATGATTTTCTTTGAAGAAAACACCTTTTCTTATTCTTTTTTTCTCATATACACAAATTGTGTTTTTTTCCTTTTGTACACAAATGCGCAATAAAATGCATTTTTCTCTGCCAAACATGTGTAATTTATTCTCATATAACCTACTATGTCTGTCGACCTTGTATCAATCTGCTAAAAAGTTTCCCAGATACAAAATCGACCTAAAACTGCAATATCCTTTAATTGTTTTGAGCAGTGTATTTCTATTGCATTAGAATTAAAAATATATTGATTAAATATTTTAACCCATTAAAATTTTTTTGTCAACTTAAGGAGACAGTTTACATTTTCTACATTTGTTTATTTTTTTAATGCAAAATATAGTAATACAATATGTAAAAGTCCAAAATATTCCATTACATAATAGTGTAGCAGGAAACATTGTTTGGAGCGCACTTTAATTATACTGAACTATTTTGCATTTTGTAAAATTCATGTACATTGCTGAGATTTACTACAAATTACTTTCTGTATGGTAGAAAGCAGACAGTATTTGAAAGATCACACAAAATATTCCGAAATACTATACAGTCGACTCTCGTTAATTCGAAATCGGATAATTCGAATCTTCGCTTAATTTGAACTAAACATGAAGCCCCGAAATTTTCAATGGCAGAATAACGTTAAAAATTTTCATTAATTCGAACTCTTTTCCTCTGGACTTCGTTTAATTCGAACTAACGAGAATTCCGATTTTTCATTTTTCTTTACCTTCTCACAGATTTCAGATCATTTGAATAACTTTGTTTCTTTGATTTTTGTGAGAATTGTTCCGAACAAGTATGCATATAATTTCATGCATTTGGTATCCACTTTCTTAGTGTCCCGTCTGTCCATCAGTGGCGCTTCAAATTTTTCTTCCATTGTGCTTGTTTCTAATCTTTTAATTAGTTTATGTTTTTATACATTCTAATTTTATATTAAATCATATTCTAATGATAACAGACGAAATAAATTTAAAAATCACTACAACATTAATTCCTTTGTGATAGTACCATATTAAGCGTGTTTTCATTTCATATTTTCCATAATTCGAACTTCGGATAATTCGAACATTTCTTGTAGTCACGACGAGTTCAAATTAACGAGAGCCGACTGTATATTATTGCACCAAAATCTGACTATTTTTAAAACTTCGTTATACTGCGAACGCACCTAATTTGCTATGCTTTCGACATGCAGTTTCCGACTTATTTAACAACATGTCTCTTCTGATTTTTAAACAAAATCACAAGATTTACTGAAACAAATCACATTTGGCATTTCTAAATCTTTTCCGTTTAAGAGTCACTTTAATCTTCTCGCTGATGTCATACCTTTAGGGGTATGGTTCCCAACGGGGGCGGTATCGCCCCCCAGTGGGCGCTAGAGACTTCCAGGGGGGCGGTAGCGAGTCTAGAGAAAAATGGGGGGCGTTAGGGTGGCCGAGGGGGGCGGTCATGGCATACCTACTTATTTAGGAACTAATATAATGAAAATAGGTGATCTCCTCTACATTGCCTATTCCGAGACCAAAATCTTAACTGCACCTTTAAATGGAAATCTATACAGACGAAAATAAATCTGAGAACTCGATGAAAGACATTGACTCTAATTAAAAATCATCATGAATTCAAAAATTGTGGAGTAAAAAACTCGCGGTTATCTTCACGCTAAAAGTTTTAAATATAATTATTTTTTTATTAACCTGTATTTCAAAAAATTCTGAAATATCACAATATATGCC
Source organism: Maratus speculifer (assembly GCA_964019185.1). Classification (NCBI taxonomy): domain Eukaryota; kingdom Metazoa; phylum Arthropoda; class Arachnida; order Araneae; family Salticidae; genus Maratus; species Maratus speculifer. The sequence continues at coordinate 186,694,838 of OZ025290.1, forward strand.
TAAACAAATATTTTTAAACGAACCTGTGATTTGAATCAGTTCAAGAAATTTCTTTAACCTTAGTGATATTGATAAAAATCGTTATATCTATAAATTTGCTCGAAAGTAAATTTATTTAAATTTATATCGGTAAAAATTTTATATTTCAAAATATCTTGATCGAAGAAGAAATGCCAGCAATACAGTATTTTGTACTTGAAATATGGATCTAGGAACTCTGCAACAAACAAACTGTTACCTGTGCTTAATTTCCCAAGAATGTTTTTTCAAATGAAGCCATGAAGCCTTCTGGCTACAAGAGCATTTGAATAAATATGTGCTGATATAAAATACAAAGTTATGTACTATTTTTACTTTCTTCTATCTTTATAAGAAGAATGTATTAGATTCGTGAAAGTTTTCAAGCACCTGATTTTGACGGATTTATACGTTTTATGGTCAGAGATTCCAAAAACATGTTTTTACAAAATGTCTGTCTGTTAGCCTATTTGACTGTATGTGACATAAATTTTATAGGTGCTCTATCTCAACAACTATTGCATGAAATTTATAAAAAATCTATATTAAGGTATTCTCTGTTATAAATTGATGCTGATTAGTATTTAGTGTAAATCACTCAACAGGTGACGCTGCTATGCTGCTTTTTTCGAGATTTCCGCAACAGCTTTATCTCAAGAACTACTACACAGATTTTCACCAAACTATTGATTTGTTTATTCCTTGACATGAATAGATGCTGTTTTCATTTTGTTGAAAATCGCTCAACAATTGATGCTGTTATGCTGCCTTTCTTTACGATTTCTGCAACAGCTGTATTTCTAGAATTAATGCACGGATTTTCATCAAAATTCAGATTTAGTTTTACTTTGATAAATATCATTGCTGATTATGTTTTGGTGAAAATCGCATAACAGGTGGCGCTTTCATTCTGTATTTTTCACGATAGTCGCAGTAGTCCTATTTCAAGAACTAATGCACGGAACTTCATGCCATTAGAATCCTTGCGTTGGATGCAGATTACTATTTAATTTTGATACTATGATAGCGAATTTTAAACTATTAACATGTATGAGATAGAAGAAAGTTTTGATATTGCCACTGACCATTTCAAAGACTGGAAAAGAAAATTTAAAACAGTCAACTGTATCAGATCTTTATAAGTCATCATCTAAACAAGAAACTGACGGACTACGAGCCTCATATATCATTATAATTTTAATAACAAAAGTAATAAAATTGCACACAGTCGGCAAGAAATTAATCTTGCCTGTAGTCCCAGAAATTATAAAAACTGCTCCTCATCATGAGAAACCGTCTGATATAACAGAAAAAATCCTGAGTAAAAGTTCGGTACAAAGAGGAATAGATAGCTAAAAGAATTGAAACATCATCATGTTGTTACTTAAAGACCTGCAAATTTTTCATTCAACTCCATAGATCAGCATTACCAAATAACAAAAACTCATAAAAAAAAAATCAAGAGTTATTTGATAAAAATTTAGAAACCTATACAAAGAAAGAATCGATATTTAATACCACGAAGTTAGTCCAAGAGAAATAAATTCTTTATTATAATATTTTGTCACTTGCTACTGATATTGCTCGAACAACGACGGGACATTAGGAGAGTTTCATTAAAGCATTTTAAACAAGCAGTACTAAATGTGCTCTCTGTACATTTCGTTACACATCATCAGCAATTCGTTTCAAAAAATTGGAATGAACACCTGTATACGTTGCTTCATTGCATTATTAGAGCAGTCAATAGAAATAGAAGAAATTCATTGAATGACAGGATATTTTGCCAACTTCATATTGAAAATCATTTCACAACAAAGTGAAACAATTGTTTATTTTGTAGTGCAGATATCACTATCATTTTGCATCAGACTTGCAAATTAATTCAATCAGTTGCTGCTGCACACAGAAGAGTTGGTTTTTAGATCCTTTGCAAATGCAGCTATAGCAGTATCATCATATTTGGAGGAGGAAATCGTGGAACTCGCAGCAAATGAGAACTGTAAGTAAAATTCAGAAATGGATACCAAGAGTTCTAACTTCAAAACCTACAGCTCTCTAACCTGGATTGTGAGGAAGAGTACGCAAAATTTTAATTACTTTCCTTTCATCAAATTTCGCTGAAAGTGGGTTCTGTGCAGTAGCTAATTTATTGTCTAAGAAAAGGAACATGCATCTTTGAACATGACAATTTGTGACTGATGTTGAAGAAAACGGAATCTGATATGAAAAAATTGTTAAAACTCCAATAGCCTCAACTACTTCACTAATTTGTTTTAAAATTCTTATTAGTTTTCTGATTATTTTTCAATTTTTATTAATTTTTTTTCTACATTTGATGGTCGTTTTAATTAACTTCTACTTTGATTAATAGATTGATATACAGATAAAATATAGATAATATGCAATAATAATTTAACATTTTGTATAATTAATTGTTATGGAGCGGGGGGGGGGGCGTTGGTATTTTTTTCTCTTTTAAAGGGGGCGGTAGACCAGAAAAGGTTGGGAACCTATGCTCTAAAGTAAAGCATGATGCGAAATCGTCGCTCAAGACTTTACAAGATTAATTTTTTTTACGAAAACAATTTTGAAACATATTTTCATCTTTATTTCTCTGAATTCTCTTGAATTTCCGGCGGACGTGATTTAAAAAGATGGATTTTATGGGAAATTATTACAGCTCCTTACTGCAAGATTCAGATTTAATGTCACAGAATATTTGTAATAAAAGTGCAGTAAAAACAGGATTCTGAGAAATTAAAGTGACTCAGTTTTCAGATTTTTTATGTATATATATTTATTATACTTTTTTTAATTATTTATTTATTTATTTATTTATTTGATTGCAGTAGAATTATTGATACGTTGATTTTTTTAATCCATTAAAGCTATTTAATTTACTTATGGAAACAGTTTAACTTTTTTACATTGTTTTACTTTAAAAAATATAGTTCGAATTGTGAACTCATGATGTTTTAATGTTGAACTAAAACTACATTGGCCTAGCTATCCAAATAGATTAATAAGAGTTTAACAAATATTTCATTGTCTGAAGCGTAACGAATGTTGCTTTTTCCGGCTATTCAATTCATATTTATATGACAATAGGCTAAGGAAGATTTTTTGGATATGTTTAGAAAATGTTGTATTATAATAACATTTAACTTATACTACGAAATTCTGATACTCTTCGCACTTTATTACTCATTATTGTTTCAGGGAAATAATATTTTATTTAAATTTAAAGAGTTAAATATGTGTTTAAAGTAAAAGAAGTGCAAACGGCCCAAATAGAATTAAGCAAATAATAATAATTATTAATAACAATGCTAAACATAAATGAGGTCATATTGTAAATACAGAAACATATATTAACATTACTACATGCAAATAATAGCAAAACTATTTCTTAAAACAAAATAATACTCCATTAAAAGATATCAGCTATTAATAATGCACCAGTTCCAAAAGGGTTAAAAAAGCTTTTTTTTTTTTTTTTTTTTTTTTTTTTTTTGGCAGGTGAAGATGGAATTCTATTAAATGATTTTTCATTCTCTTCTTTGTCGGCCGTAATTTTAAAACCTATTAATACAGACTCATTTCAATGACAATAAAACATTTTAAAATTTATAGAGCTTGAAGAAAATAAGGTAATTCTGCATTAAAACACATTTATCTAATTTAAAGTGGGGGGAGTAATCACCTGTTCCCCCCTTTATACTTAACAAAAGAACCCTCAAACCTAATCAGTGTTGCGTCTTATCAGAATAAACCTATATCCAGAAATTGAAGCAAATCTGCAAATTCTGCATGAAATTTTTTTTTTATATAAAATACATTTATTGAATATTTACATCATAAGGTCGCGAGTAAACATCAAGATACATATAAGGACACGATACAGGGGCAGTGTTCTCCCCACAAAACACAACATAAATCATGACACCTTTCTCAATGCACACTACAAATCCTCATAAATTGAGGGGGGGGGGTTATCCCCCTTTGTTTATTCCTTTATACTTAAGGGTATTTTCAGCTATTCCGCTCAACAAGAGCAAAACGTTTTGACACATTTACAAATTCTTTTTTAATGGAAAGATATAAAATTGGAAGGCCTGATTATGGAAGCGCTTTCGAATCAAACTCAATTTTCCAATTTTTTTTTATTATTATTAAATTACCTACCGAGTTATGAATTATTTTGATCACATTGTCACGAGATTTTTTTTTCCCTTTCCTTCACAGGTTTTTCTGCTTTCGTCGGAAAAAGCGTAAAAAACGTCAACTTTGATAGCTTATACTAAAATATCTATTGCGTTTACGAAAAAACTGAAAAATGAGTGCAATTCGATAGTTTTTGAACAACAATACCTGGTAGTTTCATGCATTTCCTAACAAAAGTATAAACTTATATAATAAAAACTTAAATGTAATAAAAACTTATGTCATAAAGTTGTTCTTTTTGGTTTAAGAACACCCTTAACCGAAGAACACCTTAAACTAATCTTGGAGCCGCCTTATCACAATGATCCTATCTCGAAAATTTGAATGAAAGCTGATAATCCTGCATGGAAAACCCATTTATCTAAATTAAGAAAGGAGATTAGCAGCAATTCGCTCCTCATACTTAACAAATGAATCCAAAAATTAATCAGGAAATCACCTTATCAAAATAAACCTATTTTAAGTTATTGCGTTATTGCGTATTTTTATTAATTGCGTATTATATTTATTGCGTCATTGCGTTATATCCAAAGTTATTGCGTTACCTACATACATACATGTGTACGTACGTACAGAACCGGCGGGCACATATGCTTGCAGGCTTTGATTGCCTGTGTCTAAAACCTATGAACGCAGATGTGTTTCCAATGATAATACAACATTTTAGTACTTCAATAACTTAATTAAAGATTAAAAAATTAATTTCAAGACATTTTTTCGAAAGCTAGCAGCGTGGGATCTACAATCACCCAATATTATTTATAATTAAATATATTGAAAATTCTATATGGCAAGAAACTTCAAATTCACTTAAAATTTTAATTAAAAACATAGTTAATTCAAGTTATTCATGGTTTATTATTACTAAAATAGGTGTATAAACGATTTTAAAAGACTTTAAGATATTAAAACAAATTTACAGATATTAAATATATAAAGATAATTCATCCGGGTTCCAAACATTTCGGCCAAAACTTGGCTATAATAAAGCGAATACGTGAAAAGAAAATGGCAAACCTCCAGAATATTGGTTTGAATATTGCAAGACGAAACCAAAATTTAAGAGGCGGATGGAGAGGGAATTTTTTGAGTCTCTGTGGCGAAGTCGGTTATTCCAAACCAAATACTTCATTAACAGTAAGCAGATTAAACCAAATGTGTGAAATATGGCACAGTAATGTTTAATTATATTAACTCTCCCTTCTAGTAAATATCTCTATAGACTCCCACACGATGCGAAAATGCATGTACTGCTATGATCATTGTAAAGTGCTCGTGTGAAATTAAAGTGATGCGCACTTCATTTTAAAAAATTAAACATGCCATAGTGGATATCAATTACAATTTTCAATTTCCTGGCGATGAGTTTATATAGACTCTAAAATAGTTTTAACAAGCTAGAATATTTAAACCTCAAAATACATCAAAATATACAAATAAATACTTAAAAGGTGTAGCAAAAATAGATATTATATATTTATTATATACCGTAGATTTTTCGGATGTCCTCGCATCCTTTTCAAAGGAATACAAGAGAAGATGAATGATCAATAGTAATGAATCAATTATCTTCTTTTATATTCCTTTGAAAATGGATGCGAGAGCATCCGAAAGATCTAAGGTAAATAATAAATAAATGATATCTATTTTTGCAACACCTTTTAAGTATTTATTTGTATATGATGTGTTTAATAAAAAGGTGTAAATTTCCATCAAGATACTGGTATTAATACGGTGTTTTGAATCCCTCAAAATACATGTTAGCGAAAATAGTTTTCAAAATTAAGCCTGCAACCAATATATTTTTTTATTATTTAAATTTTCGCAATAATTTTTATATAAAAGAGTTTTAATGCAAAAATCTTATAAGAAAAAGTGTTAAAAGAATATATATAAGTGTTAAAAGGGGCGGGAATCCTGGTTTTTTTATCTATATAATATGCATAATATATCTTTACTGATTATATTCGTTTTTTATGTGGTATTTCTTTGTTCTCCTTGTTTTCTTATTTTATTAATTTAATTAACTTTATTATTTTTAATGTATAAATGTAGCATATTACGGCCAATCTAACATAGCAACCATATGTTTCCGACTCATGGGAAAATATTTTATTGATTATGTCTTATTTAAAAGGTTATGAGTATTTTTTAAATACTTCGCATGTAATATAATTTTACATCCCATTGAATACATAAAACATTGCAAACATGTTTGTATTCTTTTTAATTTATATCAAACAAATGAAAAAAAAAACGAAATTTTATTCACGAACACACAAATTCTTTTTAAAAATGTTTCAGTTACTATTTATTTGTAAATATCGCATTTAGCATACAATGAACTTCTAATTTTCAAAATTCATCAAAATTCGAAATAATTCTTTAAAAATAAAAAATGCAACCAAGCAAATATTTAAACTGCTCTCTGTGATTTTCTAAAAACTTTTAAGTTAAATATTGAGTTTAATCCTCTTAATGATTTTCAATTCACGTAGTCCAAACCGAATATTGGTTCAAACTTTTTTCGAGTTTGATGAAGTTTAATATTGTATTTTTAAAGAACATCAATACATTATTTTTACTTTAAGAACTCCATGGACTCTCCGACAATCGCTATTTATAATGTATAATTTTGTGGTAAGAACGGGATTATTTTTGTTTTCTACAAGTTTCAGTTTTAATCAAAAATGTTTAAAATATAAATACTGAAAAATTGTGACTCTTGAAAAAGAAATTTAAAATAAATGACCAGATATTTTCTTTATTTTCAAACCTTTAAGCAAGTTTATAAATACTTTTAGTTGTAAATACAGTTAGTTAATAAAAGAAGATTTCAAGTGCCTTTTAAAAAGTAACTAAAGCGTTGTTATACTTTTTCTAAAATAAGCAATTTTCGAAGATTAAAAATTCTTATGCATGAGTTTTAACATTAACTGTTACAAATGCATAATGTTTTTCCAATCACTTTGGACTAAGATCTCGTCTCGTGGTAAATATTAAAATTTTCAATTTCAGACTTTAAGATGGGCTTCAGTTTGTAATTGTCATTAATGATTTCACACGTCATGTCTTCTCTACTTATACATTCTTCGTTCTTTTAGCTTATCTATCTTAGAATATTTGTTTCATCGCGATTAATGGGCACTTTACCAAACGTTTTCTAAACCAAGGGATTATTAGAAGAGATAATAATTTCTAAAATAGTTCATATACTAGTAACTTCACAGCAAACTGTTGTGTTCCATTTAAATGACATGTGGTTTTTCGATTACACTAGTCTGGAAAATTTGAATTTGTGTACTATTTTTTGTAATTCTTGATAAATGATTCTAGTGTATTCTCTAGCACTGAATTGGAAAATGATCTCCGTTTTTAACCATCGTGTCAGGATGTTTGAAACATCGCAAAATTTTAAATTAAATAAAATTCGAAATGTTGAAAAAAAAACTAATACTATAAAAACTAGGTAATACATTTTTTTTCATAATAGGTTATTCATCTTTTGGATTGAAATATTCATTGAATGAACATTATTTTTAGTTTAAAAACTTCTTGAACTCTCCGACGGGTGCTATTTATAATGTATAATTTACAGGTAAGAATGGGATTATTTTTTCTCTCTCCAAGTTTCAGTTTTAATTTAAAAATATTTAAAATATAAATACTGGAAAATCGTGACTCTTGAAAAAGCAATTGAAATTAAATGACCAGAAATTTTCTTTATTTTTAAATCTCTAGGCAACTTTATAAATACTTTCAGTTGTAAGAACAGTAACAGAAGATTCCAAGTACCTTTTAAAAAGTAACTGAAGTGTTGTTATACTTTTTCTCAAATAAACAATTTTCGAAGATATTAAAAATCCTTATACATGAGTTTTATCAATAACTTTTACAAATGCTTAATGTTTTTCCAATCATTTCCAATTAAGATCATGTCTCGTGGTAAATATTAGAATTTTCAATTACAGACTTTAAGCCATGCTTGAATTTCTAATTGTAACTTTTGATTTCACACGTCACGTTAAACGGTACTCGAAAGGCTTTTTGTTATTTTAGCTTTAATCTTAGTAATATTTGTTTCAAGATGTTTTTAGATATTAACGGCATTTACGAAACGTTTCCTAAATCACAGGATTATTAGAAAAAAAAGATTATTATTATTAATATATAAATGCAGAATTGCGGCCCATGTGACGTAGAAGCATATATTCCCAATCCCATGCGAAAATATTATTTTGATTATGACTTCTTCAAAAAGTTAAAAAGATTTTTTTTTAAATACTTAAACTAACAAGGAAGGTCTCCATACGGGCATACTCAGAAAAATCTGAAAAAATTACAGAATGTTCTTCTCATATAGTTATATATGTTTATAAAAAAAATATCGGCGGAACCTCCTTATAACGTCCGTAAAAAAATAATAAAAATTTCGTTTATTTGGCGATTTATCTCCGGTTGGCGAAAAAACGAAATTTTGAAAAATACGCTTTTACGCCTCGAATACTTTTTAAAGAAAAAACTTTCTATGTTCAATTTATTTAAATAAGTTTAGTTTAAGTAATTTTAGGTTTGCATTTTTACTTTACTTTAAGTGTAATTTTGTCATATACGTTTATATGTACTTATAACAAAACGAAATTAATATATTTTATCATTTAAAACACAATTTAAATTGATTAAAATTGTTCCAAATTGAAAAATAGACTGTTAAAAATCTGCTGCATTTTGTTGCAACGCACTCCCTTGCTTGTATAGAAAACGGTTACTTGGCCGCGAAATGGAGCTTTCTCATTGGTTGGAATAGAGATATTATGTACAAGCGGTGGAGTGCGTTGCAACAAAATGCAGCAGATTTTTAACAGTGTATGACACGGTCAATTCACCGTGCTATGGAGCATTCTCATTGGACAGAAGAGAGATATTCTATAAAAGTAGTGGAGTGACGTTGCAGTAAATGCTGCAGATTTTTAACAGTGAAGTCAATTAAAATCAATTTTCAGATTCGTTAAAATCGTCTGCTTTTGGCGAGGAAATGTACTGCTCGCCAAATCCCGCGTCGCTTTCAGCTTTTCACGCCAATTATTCCAAACTATTTTATTTTTTTACATATCTAATAATGTAATTCCGCCGCTAATTTTCACTGATCCTTTATTACCTACATGAGTAGTTTAATTCGTATTTTTTTCAAAAATTTCTGAGTATGCCTCCAATGGAGACCTTCCTTGTAAGGTATGCTGGAGTAATAACGCCACGTTAAGGTTCTACCAATTTTCACGGCTTAGTTTGGGTTAGATTTTATTTTTCAAACAAATATAGGATTTGATACAGCAACACATTGACCATCTATATAAAAAAAAATAATTTAACAGATTTGTATTCATAAAATGTAATGGCGTAATTTCTTGACCCATGCTATTTAGCGTTATTACCCACCTATATGGGTAATAACGCCATGCAAACAAAACAATAAAATAAGATGGAATAATGGCATGTAGATTGCCCAATTCTAAAAGTACAAACTTTACAGGTCTAGAAATTGACAAACTGCATTCTAAGCTATTGAAAATGTTAATTTTTTTGTAAAAGCGTAAGAAAAATAAAGGTGTGGTGTGTGTCGGGGGGGGGGAGGCAAATAATATCAGATTCTAAACTTTTTTTTTTTTTTTTGCTTAAAAAGGACCGTTTGAATAGAATTATTATACATTGCACGGTTTTCACTGTGTTTATTTGAATCAGTATTTAGGATGTAGCTCGGCCACTGTTAGGGATCAACCGAGGTATTTATGCCAAGAATTGGCGTTATTACCCCGGTACACTTATTGCGTAATACATTTTAAACTACAAATTATCTCGAGAAGATATCCAAAATCTTCAACAACATTTTGAAAGTATATGAAATGCACTACCAATTTATGTAATAAACAAAGTATTTCCGGATAAAAAAAAATAGCCTTCACATCACAAAACGTGCATCGGAAATTTTAGTTCAAGCTTTAATTTTAGTTGCTGTGAAGGCAATAAGACCTACAAATAGAACAATTTAACTTTAAGCTAATTTTTGCGATTTATATGACTCAAAACAATCCTGCGCAGAGCACACGGGCGTCATTTACCAGATTATTTCATAATTATGCATAATATTAGCACTTGGCGTTATTACCCCGCCTGGCGTTATTACACCAGAACACCTTATATTTTGATTTTACATTCCATTTAATATATAAAACATTGCAAACATGTCTGTATTCATTTTAGTTTATATCAAACAAAAAGAAAAAAAAAACTAAATTTCATTTACGAACAGAAAAATTCATTTTAAAAAATGTTTCAATTACTATTTATTTGTAAATATCTCATTTAGCATACAATGAATTTCTAGATTTCAAAATTCAAAATAATTCTTTCCAAATAAAAATTGCAAGCAAATAAATATCTAATCTTCATTCTAAAAACTTTTCAGTTAAATATTGACTTTTATCCTCTTAATGATTTTCAATTCACGTAAAATAAACTCCAAAGAGAATCTTTGTTCAAACTTTTTTCGAGTTTGAAGAAGTTTAATAAGGATGTTTAATAATTTCTTTAAGGAACATCAATACATTATTTTTAGTTTAAGAACTCCATAGACTCTCCGACGAACGTTGTTTATAATGTATAATTTTATGGTAAGAACGGGATTATTTTTGCTTTCTCCAAGTTTATGCTTTAATGTAAAAATATTTAAAATATAAATACTTGGATATCGTGACTCTTGAAAAAGCAACTTAAAATAAATTAACAGAAGTTTTTCTTTACTTTTAAACCTCAAAGCAACTTTATAATAATTTACTCGTAAGAACGCTTAATAACAGAAGATTGCAAGTATCATTTAAAACGTCACTAAACTGTTATGCTTTTTCTAAAATAGACCATTTTCGAAGATATTTTTTAAAAATACTTATGCCTAAGTTTTATCATTCATTTGTACAAATGCTCAATGCTTTTTCAATAATTTCAGACTAAGATCATGTCTCGTGATAAATATTAGAGTTTTCAATTTCAGATTTTAAGCCATGCTTGAATTTCACTCACAACAAGTGATTTCCAACGTCACGTCTTCCCGTACTTGAAATATTTTTAGTTCTTTTATCTTTAATGTTAGACAGTAATATTGGTTTCATCACGATTGATAACACTTTACTAAAACGTTTTCTAAATCAAGGGATTATTAGAAGAGATAATAATTTCTAAAGCAGTTCATATACTAGTAACTGCACAGAAACCAGTTGTGTTCCATTTAAATTACATGATGTTTTTCGATTACACTGGCCTGGATATTTGGGCTATGTTATATTTTTTAGTTCTTGATAATTGATTCTTCTGTATTTTGTAGCACTGAATTAAAAAAGTATCTCCATTTTTAATCACCATGTCAGGATGTTCGAAACATCGCAAAAGTTTTAATTTATTAAAAATCGAAATATTAAAAAACTAATGCTATAAAATAGAGGTAAAACATTTTTTTCCTAATATATTCTTTATCTTTTGGCTTGAAATATGCATTGAATGAACCTTATTTTTAGTTTAAAAACTCCGTGGACTCTCCGACGGACGCTATTTATAATGTATAATTTTGTTGTAAGAACAGGATTATTTTTCCTTTCTGCATTTTTCACTTTTAATCTAAAAATATTTAAAATATAAATACGGGGAAATCGTGACTCTTGAAAAAGCAATTTAAAATAAATGACCAGAAGTTTTCTTTACTTTTAAACCTCTAAGCAACTTTATAAATATTTTTACTCGTAAGGACAGAGAATAACAGAATATTTCAAGTGCCTTTTTTAAAAGTTACAAAAGTGTTGTTATACTTTTTCAAAAACATGCAATTTTCGACGATATTTATTAAAGATTCTTATGCATGAGTTTTATCATTAACTGTTACAAATGTTCAACGTTTTTTCAATAATTTTGGACTGAGATTATGTCTCGTGATAAATATTGGAATTTCCAATTTCAGATTTTAAGCCATGCTTGAATTTCTAAGTGCGACTAGTGATTTCAAACGTCACGTCTTCCGGTACCTAAAAGTTTTTTCGTTCTTTTAGTTTTAATCATAGTAATATTGGTTACCTCATGTTTTTGGGAGATAAACGGCACTTCACCAAACGTTTTTTAAATCACTGGATTATTAGAAAAGATAATCATTTTTTAAAACAGTTCATATACTAGTAGCTGCACAGCACCCGTTGTATTCCATTTAAGTTATATGTGGTTTTTCGATTACAGTAGACTGAAAAATTTGGGTTTGTATCATATTTCTATGCATTTGATGATTGATTCTTTTATTGCGTGTTCTATAGCACTGAATTAGAGAATTACCTCCATTTTTCACCATCACGTCAGGATGTTTGACGCATCGCAAAATTTTTAATTTATTAAAATTGAAAATATTGAAAAAAAAAACTAATGCTATAAAAAAGAGGTAAAACATTTTTTCATTATAGATTATTTATCTTTTGGCTTGAAATGAACATTATTTTTAGTTTAACAATTCCATGGGCTCTCCGAAGAACGTTTTTTATAATGTATAATTTTGTAGTAAGAACGGGATTATTTTTGCAAGTTTCAGTTTTAATCTAAAAGTATTTAAGGTATAAATACTGGGAAATCGTGACTCTTGAAAAAGATATTTAAAATAAATGAGAAGAAGGTTTCTTTATTTTTAAGCCTCTAATAAACTTTATAAATACTTTTAATCGAAAAAACATTTGATAACAGAAGATTGCAAGTATCATTTAAAACGTCACTAAAGTGTTATTATGTTTTGTTTTCTAAAATAGGCAATTTTCGAAGATATTTATTAAAAATACTTATGCATGGGTTTTATCATTAACTTTTACAAATGCTTAATGTTTTTCTAATCATTTTGTACTAAGATCATGTGTCATGGTAAATATTGGAATTTTCAATTTCATACTTAAAGCCATGTTTGAATTTCCAATTGCAACTTGTGATTTCACACGTCACGTTTTACTATACTTGAAAGATTTTTCGTTGAAAGATTTTTAATCTTAGTAATAGCGGTTTCATCGTGTTTTTAGAGATTAACGGTATTTACCAAACGTTTTCAAAATCATGGAATTATAAAAAGAAAAATATTATTATTATTAATGTGTAAATGCAGCATATTGCGGCCTATGTAACATAGAAGCATATGTTTCCAGGTCCATGCGAAAATATTTTATTGATTATGACTTCTTTAAAACGTTACAAGGATTTCTTTAAACACGTAAATTATATTTTTATTTTACATCCCATGGAATACATAAAATATTGTAAACATGTTTGTATTCACTTTAATTTTTATTAAACAAGAGAAAAAAAAACTATATTTCATTCATGAACAGATAATTTCATTTTTAAAGTTTCAGTTGTTATTTATTTACAAATATCTCAATTAACATTCCATGAACTTCTAATTTTCAAAATTTATCAAAATTCGAAATAATTCTTTCCAAATAAGAATTGCAAACAAATAAATATTTAATCTGCTCTCTGTGATTTTTTTAAAACCTTTCAGTTAAATGTTGACTTTAATCCTCTTAATGATTTTCAATACACGTAAAATAAACTCCAAAGAGAATCTTTGTTCAAACTTTTTTCGAGTTTGAAAAGTTTAATAATATATTTTTAAAGAACATCAATATATTGTTTTTAGTTTAAAAACTCCATGGACTTTCCGACGGATGTTATTTATAGTGTATAATTTTGTGGTAAGAACGGGGTTATTTTTGCTCTCTGCAAGTTTCTGTTTTAATCTAAAAATATTTAAAATATAAATACTGGGACACCGTGACTCTTGAAAAAGCAATTTAAAATAAATAACCAAAAGTTTTCTTTATTTTCAAATGTCTAAGCAGCTTTATAAATACTTTTAGTTGTAAGAACAGTTAATAATAAAAGATTGCAAGTATCCTTTAAAAAGTAACTAAAATATTTTTTTCATATTTTTTTTATATTTCATATTTTTTAAGATAAGCAATTTTCGAAGATATTTATTAAAAATACTTATGCCTAAGTTTTATCATTTATTTTTACAAATGCTTAATGCTTTTCAAATCATTTCAGACTAAGATCTTGTCTCGCGGTAAATATTAGAATTTTCAGTTTCAGGCTTTAAGCCACGCTTCAATTTCCAATCACAGCAAGTGATTTCCCACGTCACGTCTTCTGGTACTTGAAAGATTCTTCGTTCTTTTATCTTTAATGTTAGACAGTAATATTGGTTTTGTCACGATTAATGAGCACTTTATCAAACGTTTTTTAAATCAAGGAATTATTAGAAGAGATAATAATTTCTAAGACAGTTCATATACTAGTAACTGCACAGCAATCTGTTGTGTGCTATTTAAATTACATGTGGTTTTTCGATTACACTAGCCTGGAAAAATTGGGTTTGTGTCATATTTTTTATTTCTTGATGAATGATCCTTCTGTATTCTGTAGCACAATAGTATACAATGATCTCCATTTTCAACCATCATGTCTGGATGTTTAAAAAAAACGCAAAATTTCAAATTTATTGAAAAAAACTAATACCATAAAATAGAGGTAAAACATTTTTTCATAATAAATTATTTAATTTTTGGCTTGAAATATGCATTGAATGAACTTTATTTTTAGTTTAAAAACGCCATGAACTCTCCGGCGAACGTTATTTATAACACTGTAAAACATTTGTGTAACGTTACTCCATAAAACTGGTTGCAGCCTTGCTGCCTCCAATTTGGTGGAGTACTTTAACCGATATAATCGATAACATTGCAATGTTACACCAGTAATGCATGTTTTTATTACACCGTTATGTAAGTGAAAAATTACTCAATGAAGTGTAAGTCGTAGCTGCCACCAATTTTATGGAGTAACGTTACCACAAATGTTTTGCAGTGAATGTATAATTTTGTGGTAAGAACGGGATTATTTTTGCTCTCTGAAAGTTTCTGTTTTAATCTTTGAAAAAAATTAAAATATAAATACTGGTAAATTCTGACTCTTAAAAAAACAATTTAAAATAATTCACCAGAAGTTTTTTAATGTTAACCCTCTAAGCAATTTTATATATAATTTTACTCGAAAGAGTAGTTAGTAACAGAAGATTGCAATTATCTTTTTAAAAAATACTAAAGTATTGTTATATTTTTTTCTAAGATAAGCAGTTTTCGAAGATTTTTATTAAAAATACTTATGCCTAAGTTTTATCATTCATTTTTACAAATGCTTAATGCTTTTTCAATCATTTCAGTCTAAGATCTTGTCTCGTGGCAAGTATTAAAGTTTTCAATTCCAGACTTTAAGCCATGCTTGAATTTGCAATTGCAACTAGTGATTTCCGACGTCACATCTTCCGGTATTTTAAATATTTTTCGTTCTTTTATCTTTAATGTTAGACAGTAATGTTGGTTTCATCACGATTAATGGGCAAACGTTTTGTAAACTTTGCCAAACGTTTTCTAAATCAAAGGATTGTTAGAAGAGATAATAATTTCTAAAACAGATCATATACCAGTAACTGCACAGCAACTAGTTGTGTTCCATTTAAATTACATGTGGTTTTTCGATTACACTAGCCCGAAAAATTTAGGTTTGTGTCATATTTTTACGCATTTGATGATTGTTTCTTTTATTGTGTGTTCTGTAGCACTGATTAAGAAAATTACCTCCAAATTTAACTATCATGTCAACATGTTTGACACATCGCAAAAATTTTAATTTATTAAAATTCGAAATATTAAAAAAAACTAATACTATAAAATAGAGATAAAACATTTTTTATAATAGATTATTTATCTTTTGGCTTGAAATATGTACGTAATGCTTTTCCAATTATTTCAGACCAAGATCATGTCTCGTGGTAAATATTAGAATTTTCTATTTCAAACTTTAAACAATGCTTGAATTTCCAATTGCAACTAGTGATTTCCCACGTCACGTCTTCTGGTACTTAAAAAACTTCCGTTCTTTTAGTTTTAATCTTAGTGATATTGGTTTGATCATTGCTTTAATGATACGAGAATTTTACCAAACGTTTTCTAAATCACTGGATTATTAGAAGAGATAATCATTTCTAAAACAACTCACATACAAGCAGTTGCACAGAAATCCGTTATGTTCCATTTAAATTACACGATGTTTATCGATTACAATAGCCTGCAGTATTTGGGTTTTGTCATTTTTTTTAGTTCTTGATAATTGATTGTGTATTTTGTAGAATTGGAAAATGGCCGTCATTTTTTACCGCCACGTCAGGATATTTGGCAAATCGCAAACTTTTTTATTTATTAAAAGTGAAAATATTGCACAAAAAAAAAATAAACTGGTGCTATAAAAAAGAAGTAAAACATTTTTTTTCATAATAGAATCATATTTTGGCTTAAAAGATAAATTTTTACAACTAAACGCATAAAAATATATATATACATTATAAAGGACAAATGTATCTGTGCGTAACGCATACGTCATTTTGTGATTGGCAATATTTTCCCCTGCAATTTCGGTTTTTCGCTACTGCAAATTTTACGCTTCTAAACATCGCACATTTTTAATTTTTACACCATCGTGTAGAGAAAAAAGTGTACTTTTAAATGCAATTTGCTTCGAAGCTGTATCTCAATATATTTTTTAGATATTAATTTTTTTATAGTTTTTAGTACCAATTTTGTAACTGTGGCAACAGAATCACTCCATTTTCTCTTAATATTGAAAAAAAGAAAAAAAAAGAAAGAAACTAAAATGTGTCTGTCATAAAATCCGGTGAATTTCGGTTTTATTTCGTTTAATAATTTGGATAATCGAATTTTATAGTATTTTGTTAATTTTAGCTTAAAATAGTATTTGCTTGAGAGTAATATTTACTTGACCAACATAAGATATACTTTTTACTGTAACTAATTTTTTAGACTTATTATAAATCAATCAAACAGCTCTTTCTTAAAGATTTTCTTTCGTCGAATTTCGAAGG
Source organism: Maratus speculifer (assembly GCA_964019185.1). Classification (NCBI taxonomy): domain Eukaryota; kingdom Metazoa; phylum Arthropoda; class Arachnida; order Araneae; family Salticidae; genus Maratus; species Maratus speculifer. The sequence goes on from OZ025290.1 coordinate 186,712,086, forward strand.
GTTGAACCTCGTATATTTAAATTCGTTGTTTATAATATGAGCAGAGGTTTGTTTGAACTTCTTATGAGTTGCCTCGCACTTTTCTTTTTATTTTCTCTATGAATTTAATTTCGGTGTCATCGTTCATTTTTGCACTTGATAAGACTAGAAATTTATTGCCAATGTATTTAAAACATTTCCCCTTTTTTTTTTTTTTTTTTTTTTTTTTTTGGTAAGAATTTGGGAAATTGCTCTAAAAGATGATGATTAGCTGAACAACCTCACGTGATCGTTAAAACTGAAGGTTAATTTCAGATTCAACGTTAAAAAGTACATTAAAATCAACTATCAAGACTTAAAATTCTCAAGCACCGCTGGCTGATGCTATTTAGCAGGGGAAAAAATCTTGTTCAAGTTTTTAGTCAAAATAATTTCATACAAATCGCAATTAAAAATTTTTTAGAACTCTTTTGTTCATTTTGACTAGTTAAATTTAGATTTTTTAAAAAACCGCTTTTAAATAACATTTACTTAAAATAATCATCAAGCAAAGTTTCAAGTTTTTTGCTTCAGCACTTTAGCAGTATCACAAAAATCTCAATTTTAGAATTTTTGTCTTGTACCCTTTTATATTTCGAACTTTTAGAAAATTGTTCTTCTGTAAGTAATTAATTACCTGTTAAAAATAACAGTCATGTCAAATTTGAATTTTATAGCTGTAACAGTTCTAAATAAATCATAATTTCAAACGCTTTTCAAACGAACATACTTTGCTCATTTCATACTTTCAAACTTTAAACTATCCGTTCTTTGTCTGAACTTTTTTTTTCTTATATATATATATATATATATGTGTGTGTGTGTATTATATGTATATATATATATATAATTTTATTAGGATGTTACAGTGATTATACCGTAGGAGCAATTAAATGTTTCTTCTTTTTAATTTTAGCACAAATATTATTTAAACTAATTGCGTCTGGTAAGCCTAAAACTTTCTTCTATTTCATACAGGTTAGTATTTTAAAAAGTTGTTAAACTTATGACTACTTCATTGTTATTATTGCAACATTACTGTAACCTTTATCTTAAGATTCTGTTGCATTTTATTAATCAGAGTAAAAACATTTTAATCCCGAAAATAATAATTAATATTGATTTTGTTAATATTAATTATTACTTTCGACAGACATTTTGTAAAAAATATTTTTCGAGATCTCTAACCTTCTAAAATATGTCGAAAAGTGGAAGTCCAAAAAAAATCTGAATACAACACTTTCTTCTCTTACAGATAGAAAAAAAAATAATAGTAATCTGTTTATAAAAGAATGATTTACAGGTTTTGCACGGGTCCCAGAATTTCAAGGCCAGGAAATTTTTAGATTCTAGCATTTGTACTTTGAAAGTTTGGGTTTATACTTCTGTTCATTTTTATTGTATTCTCTTTTTAAGCTTTGTTTGATTGTTCTTCCAATGATTTTTTTAAGACTCAAAATAAAAACTTTTCAGTATGGGGTACTTTGAAAATTCCAAAAGGTATTTTTCAGAATTTATACATTTTTTCTTAAATCTGTGTTATTCTTTTTTACTAAACAACAATCGTTCATTATTTCGCATATGTTTCATAATCTATTATCCAAGTCTCATTGCCAGTGCTCTTTTTTCTAAAAAAATAAACTAGCCCAAATCTTTAACAAACACAGAAAAAAAAATTGCACATTAAAATTTTTTATTATTTCCTAAAAATATATGCTGGTTATCGATTGAAAATTACGATTCAATAACTTAATCACTCTTGAGATGAATAGTAAGCTTAAAAAATGATATATACTTTTATTTTTATTTTAAGTAAATTACCAGTTTGAGTTGGAATAAAAGAGGGTTCATACACATTAATGTATTTGAAGGATTTTAGGTGTTTCAGTACCAGAAATATCATATAATAAATAAAATACTGATCGTTATATCTAAAAATAGAATTTTTTTATTAAATAAAACCATTATTACTTTATAAAAATTTTGATAAAATCTGATAAAAGTTGCTTGAACGTCCTTGAAGCGTACAAACGCTGTAAAAATATCCTTTTGGTTGTTATGTTGTTCTCGTTACACTTGACATTTCGTAACAGAATTGCTTGTTTCTATTTTTTAACTCATAAGATCATTGTTTTATTATTTAAATTAATTTGAGAAAATTTTCTCTTTTTAGGTGCGTTCGTAATTATGAAATACGTAGCACCTACAGTTGTTATTCAGTCCGTCCGTCCGAATATAACAGCGCAAAATCTACCCAACCGAATCGTTTGGAATTTAAAATATATAATTATTACATAATTTTGTCGAGTCACTTTAAATTTTATAGAAATCGGACGCATAGATCAATTACAGGGACAATCAAAAGTATTCCGTTACATTGCGATCAATGGAGGAAAATGTTTCAAATGCATTTTAATGGGGTTACACTCATTCGAACATAATAAAATCTATATAGTAGATCTATATCATAGGTTCCCAACGGGGGCCGTACCGCCCCCCAGTGGGTGCTGGAGCCTTCCAGGGGGGTGGTAGCGAGTCTAGAGAAAAATGGGGGGGCGTTAGGAGAGTCAAGGGGGGCGGTGAAAGCATACCTACCTATTTAGGAAGTAATATAGAGAAAATAGTTAATTGTGCAGTCCGTAACAAAAACCTTAACTGTATTTTAAAAGGCAAATCTATACAGGCGAGCGTACACTGGAGGGGGGGGGGGGTATTGCATTAATTTTACTATTGTCAAAAAATCGCCGTGAAGAGAAAGGAGGGCTAAAATCGCGGAGAACATTTTCTTTTATATTAGGCTAAAAACATTGTTGTTGCAATTCTTTCATGAATGTCGAAATAACACAGCGAATCATGAAAAATAGCTTGACTTTCATTAATGAATGACTGAATGACTTTCATTAAAAATAATTATGAATTAAAAAATTATGAAGTACAAAATTGGCGATAATTGGCTGGATAAAAGTTTTAACCAGAATTCTTTTTAATTAACCTGTATTTCGAAAAATTCTGAAGTATGACGACACATGCTTTAACAGAGATTTTTAAACGAATCTGTAATTTGAATCATTTCAAGAAATTCATTTATTCTTTGTAAAAGTGATGAAAATCCTTAAATTTATAAATTTGTTCAAATGTAAATTTATTTAAACTTAAATAAGGAAATATTTTATATTTGAATATATATCTAAATCGAAGAAGAAATGCCGCCAGTACAGTATTGAGTATTTGAAATATAAATCTACCCACTCTCCTACAAACGAATCGTTGCGTATGTGCTTAATTTGCCATAAAGTTTTTTTTAATTATTTTTTTATTTATTTATTTTTTTTAACACTTTCGCTGCCGCTTACGTGAAGATGTGATGCTAGATTATCCAGCTTTGTAGAAGTGGGTTTTTCCCAGAAGCCGATTTACTTTTTATAACAAAGAATCAGTGAAAGATTTTCCCGCGCCAGCGCGTGACTGGCTATTGGACATCACCCCATATACCGCGCTGGCACGTGAGTGGCTCCTTAATGTTGGCGCCACACCACGCGCTTTCGCGTGAACGGTACCGAACGTGCTAATGAAACCACGGAGCCTCCTAGGCTGTAAGAGCATTTGAATAAATGCGTACTAATAAAAAAGACAAAGATGTGTCATTTTTCAAAGACTTGAAAAGCAAATCTTAAAACAGTCAACTACGTAAATCAAACTTATGATGATATGAATTTTACTTATGATGATATACTTATGATTTTACTTATGATGACTTTTACGTATGATGATACGTAGTATAGGGTAAGTTTTGCAATCGTTTTGATAATCGAAAATTTTTTTTGACGGATTTACGCGTTTTAGACCCTGAAGATTCCGAAAAACATATATTTAGAAAAGAAATTTTGTCGTCCGTCCGTCTGTCTGTCTTTAAACGCTCTATCTCCCGAACAAATTGAGATAGAGACTTGAAATTTTGTATGTACTTAGTATGTAAGAATGGCACGAAGCCTACTGAATATCAGTAACATCGATTATCCGGAATTATTTTTTTCGGACTCTCAAAACATTCGTTTTGATGAAAGGTATATAAAAATTTTCCAAATCTTTTATTTCAAGGAATGGACGTTAAAGGCAATAAAATAGCACAAATTTTGCATAAAAACCGAAGCCAATCGGATAATTAGCTATCGAGATAATTGTAATCCTATTTTTCACACTCTTCGATTTTTCACGACCCTGTATTTTATTCAAATTTCAATTCAAAGATATATTTCAATATTAAATGAGACGCTTAATCCAATGCAGTAAATTGTTGGTTAATTTAATTGAAATTTTTAGAGTTGTAAGGATACTTCTTTTCGGCACTTCGGTATTATTTGATCTCATCTATTAAAAAACTATCTATCGCCAAAGTGTATGATTAAAAGCCAATAATGGCTTACCGTAAATGTCACATTCACTTGGATTTAACGCAATACGTTACGTCATTAAGCTATTTTTATTTCTATGTTTTATTTGTAGTATAAACATGATGGGTAAGTATTACGGTGGCCCCCAACGACTAGTTTTCAGTCGTCTTGTAAAGAAGATGACGCATTACGAGCCTCATATTATGTTGTTAATCGCAAAAGTGTGAAAACCGCACACAATCGGCGAGAAGTTAATCTTGGTGGTAGTCAGAGAGATAATAAAAACTGTTCTTTATCATAAAAAACCGTCGGATATCACCAGAAAAAATCCTGAGTAAAAATTCGGTACAAAGAGGAATAAATGGCTAAAGGCATTGAAATATCATTAAAATGTTATTACTTAAAGGCCTGCAAATTATTCATTTAACTCGACGTATTAGCGTTACCAAGTAACAAAAACTCATAAAAGAAGAAAACAAATGTCAAGAGCTTTATTTACTAAAAATTTGGAAAATGATACAAAACGAGAATCTATATTTAGTACCACGAAGTTAGTCCAAGAGAAATAAATTCATTTTCACAGTATTTTCTCACTTGCTACTGATGTTGCTCCAGCAAAGACGGGACATCAGAAGAGTTTCATTAGCGCAATTGCAAACAGGCAGAATAAATGTCCTCTTTGTACATTCTGTTACACATCATGAGCTTTTCGTTTCAAATATTTGGAATGAACACCCATATTCCTGCTTTATTGCATTATTAGAGCAGTCAATAAGAATAGAAGCAATTCATTGTCTGACAGGACATTCAGCCACATTTATAGTGAAAATCATTTCACAACAAAAGTGAAACAATTGTTTTACTTTGTTGTGCAGTTGTCATTATCAATTTGCGTCAAACTTGCAAATGTTTAAATCCAATCGCTAGATCACAGAAGTTCGTTGTATCTGAAAAGGTATTTGTCTAAATCGTTTTTCGATACATTTGATTCAGTATTACACTTAACTGAAAATAGAAATGTTAAAATATGGGAAAACATGATTACATTAAACATGCTCAGAATCTTTAATTAAATCAATTAAAATATTCTAAGTATTTATAATAAGACATAAAATGATTTCAAGATATAATTGAATTTAGTGAAAACAAAAAACCTCATAGCTGCTTCTGTGAATAAACTTCCTTAGTTCAAACAAAATCTACATAGAGGAGATCACAGCCACTTTGCCACATTATTCGCAGTCTGCGAAAACAGGAATATTTACTTACTTACTGTCAACATGTGGATATTCTACATGAAGTTTTCTCAGAGTGATTCCAAAATTTTTATACATGAATGTACCAAATTTGTTTTTAGATCTTTCCGCAAATGATACAGCATTATCACCATATTTGGAGGAGAAAATCGTGGAACTCGCAACAAACGAAATAAATAGTAAAATTCAGAATTGGATACCATGGGTTATAACTTCAAAAGCCAATACAGCTCTCTAACCTGGATTGTGATCGAGAGTACATAAAATTTTAATTTTTTTTTTCTTCATCAGATTTGGCTGAGAGTGGGTTCTGTGCAGTAGCTGATTTTTTGTCTAAGAAAAGGAACAGGCATCTTTGAACCTGACAATTTGTGACAGATGTTAAAAGAATTGAAATCCAACGTGAACAAATTATTAAAACTTCATCAGAGTCAACCATTTCGTTATTTTTTAAAAATTCTTATTGGTTTTGTGTTTTCTTTTCAATGTTTAATAAACAATTTTTTACTACATTTGATGATCATTTTAAATAACTTCTACTTTATGTTTTTTAATTGTTAGATAGACAAATAAACTATAGCTAATATGCAACAATATTTTAACGTTGTGTACAATTAACTATTATGGGAGAGGGGGCGTTGGCATTTTTTTCTCTTGTAAAGGGGGCGATGGTCCAGAAAAGGTGGGGAATCTATGATCTATATAGTAATATCTATATAGTATCTATATAGTAATCTATATAGTGCATCTATAAAGTACATATTATAATATACGATTTGCATAATCTGTGCTGCAAAGAACATTTTTTATTAATTTACAAGGCCACACAAAAGTATTCCATTACATAATGGTATAGGGAGAACATCGTTTGGCGCGCATTTTAATTGTAATTAACTATCTACAATTTTATGAGATTTATACATGAGAGTGATAGTTTTAAAACTTTTTTATCGTACGAACGCACCTCATTTGCTACGCTTCACGTGCAATTTCCAACTTGTTTTACAATAATTTTCAAACATATGATAATCTTAAAAGGCCTGCAAAAATATCCATAAATGCTACATTTATTTTGAAATAGCACTTATTTTTAAAATGGTACAATATCTTTTACAAGGATTATTATTATTGTTATTATTATTTTACCGTGGTTCTTCATTCTATATTTTTTACAACAAAAAAACTCACAATAAGGACAACGAAACTATTTTCAGCTGAAAGGCAGGATAGAGCCTTTTGTATAAATATTATTTAAATAAATAAATTAAAAATCTATTTATCATATCAATTTTTTCATGTCAGCAGAATCATGTAAGTGTAAGAAGAATGTTTAGTCTGATTCTTAAATAAAAACCTTTGGCAATCTCTCAAAATCTTATAATCCATCATACGAAGCGGTTTATCAAAGTAAAAGTTGCTTTAACCAAACTTTAAGTTACAATACATCATTTTCAGAAAATTCCCTTTAAAAGTATGCAGTGTATTTTTTCATAAGAAAATAAGTTTGCAAAAATAATACTCGAAGCATATATGAGGACCCCAGAAGCCAAGGGGTACAAGTGACAAAATGTCGATTTGGAGTAAATTGAGTTTAAAGATAATTGATGTTAAATTGGAACATCAATAACAATTGAGTGAATTGAAATAGGAAATTTCTGCTTGTTGCATTCTGGTCTTTGAACTCTTATTACAATAACTGTTAAAAAATAAAGTACAATTTTCTTTAAATATATAATTAATCAATATTGTTTGTTTTTCGAAAAAAGTGGTTTGCCTCTATAACTCAGCAAATAATAAGAAAATCACTTATATTTCTTTACCTCAAATGAAAAAAAGCATAATTTTAGGTCGTATTTGTATTTAGTTTATTTTTTTCAATTTTGTCACTTATACCCCTTGGCTTCTGGAGTCCTCATATATCTTCAGACTAGATTTTTGAGTCGTCAATGTGTGTATTACTACTGAAAAAAACGTAATTGTACGTAGTATATTACTTCAATTTTAGATGTGTTCCTAATTATGTACATATGAAGCATCATTGCACAGTGGAGTATTTTTTCCAGTCTAGCCGATCAAAAGTTAATTTTTCAAAACGTAGTTGAAGAGAAAAAACTTAGCTAAATGTAAAGATAAATAGATAGGGATTCATGATACGTTTATGAATTTTTCTGTTGTGCGAGCAAATGAGTACCAGGGAAGGTAAAACTTGTTTGTATCAGTAAATTTTTTATTTGTGCTTTAAAGTTAGATTTTGTGCGTATTTGTTTCACTTTGATTTTTTCTCCTTAAATTTTTTACTTATACCACATAATTCTGGACTCTGCGAAAGCCCATACATATACATTTATATTAAACATGTATTTATTTATAATTGTTTATTTAACATATATGGTAAACCTACATGAAATGTGCCATATAGTCCAAGGGCCGACCGCACAAAACCCTAAATCATCGAGCACAAGAAAAAATCCTTTATGTAATGGAAGTATGCAATAGGGGAATCTAATAATCCATTTCTGCCGGAAGTGAAGTGGTGCATAAGCCAAAAATTAACACCACTAGTGGCTCGCTCGTAGGTTTATTATTGTGTTTGCCGTACAGTCAAAAGTATGAAAACACGGAAAACTGGGTGCAGGAAAATATAATGCTAAGTCTACGAGTCGACCACTAGTAGTGTTCATTTTAGCTTATGCACCACTTTGCTTCCGGTAGACATGGATCATTAGATTCCCCTATGACTACTCTTCCATAATATAAAGGATTTTTTATTCTGTTTGATGACTTAGGTTTTGTGCGGCTCTTGGCCTAGAATATTTTTACAATTTTTGTTGATAATTTCAAAATTCTATGAAGTATATGTTATATATCCAGATGGATCCAGATGATTTTTTTTTACATTAAATGAAAAGTTTAAGATATGTATTTAATAATTTTGAAAACTGTAGCTGCTACTATCTGCAACTGCAGAAGAGTTTGTTTGAAACACACAAATGAATGTTTCTGTAAATGATATTTCTTTTTTCTTTTTTTTTTCGAATCGGAATCTATTCTAAGATAGATGAATTGATATTACCATCAGAATATTTCATCTATGTTCATGAAAAATGTCTAATTTACAAATCTGACCAATATTATTTTTTAAATGCCATTTGTTAAAAAAGTTAATTTTTAATCTGTACAAATGTATTATTTAGCAAAATGATAAGCCTTCATCGCCTAGATTCTGTCGAAAACTACTTAGTTAAAAAGAAAACTAATCAAAGGTAATAATAATATAATAATTGAGTAATAATAATCTGAAAAACATAATAAGTATACCATTTCAGTTCAGCAATATTTAATGTTAACATTAAAGCAATACTTCAAAATTTACTTTAAAAAACATTTTTATTCAAATGTGTACTCATTGCGTACAAAAATAGGCCGTAATCCAGTGCATGAATTAAGAAATTTGATCGATCAAACTTTTGTTTGACGGAGAATCAGACACCATTTAACTGATTACGTAATTTAGTTTAATGAGTAAATATATCTTAGGTAACGACTTCATCAGCTGAAGAAATATAATGCATCTAATCACAATAAGATAAACATAATTTAACTTAGAGTATAAACTGCTAACTATTTGATAAAAATTTTTAAAGATAAAGTTGCGAATTTTTTTTTCTTGTAATGAGTTTAAAAAAAGAATGGTTCAAAACTGTCATGTGTACATTGCTTTCAGGAAATTTCGTATGTTCAAATATCTAAATACATAAATTGTCCTTTTTTATAATAACTAACAACCTGTATAATTTCGCAATTTCAATAAAACCGATTTTTTAAGATACAATTAAATTTAAATAACTTTTTATTGGCACAATTTAAGATTTTAAAAGATGTAAAGGAAGGAAGAATTTATTAACGAATAAATGAAAACGGCATGTTTAGCAAGATATGCTGTTTCTTTCCTGCAACAACATAAAAAAATAATAATAATGACATTACGTTGCATAAGCCAGCCCTAAAATAGTAGATTTAACATTGTATGTATTGTGAAATACTGAAAATCCCTGATGCATTTTTTTTAAACTTCTAAACATCGTATTTTTTAATTTCAAATAGGATAAAAAACGTTAAATGCAATTTGAAACTGCATCTCAATTTATTTTTTAGATACTTTTTTTTATGGAAAGGGGTAGGGACTAGTTTTTGATGCCATTTCTGCAATGGTGACAACTGTAGTATTCCATTTCTATCGAAAATAAAGAGAGAGCAGTTGGAAAATAGTAGGTTACTTTATTTTGTTGTTGCCAGTTTCTCATAATAACAGGAAAAAAATTAAATCTCGTGCTATTTTGTAAAAATACAAATGAATGTTTTCTAATAAAACCTGGAGCTATTGTAAACAATTTTTAATTTTGACTATCCATATTATTATTACAAACAAATTATGAAAAATAATCTATTAGACAGTAGTTTTTTACAACATACAATAATACAACATACAATAAATTCGGCTCATCAGCGTATAGTAGATGTTACAAATTTAATAAAAAATTATGTAATATTTACTATATAAAATAGAATTAATTTCCTACAGTTTCGAACGATACAACTTGCTCATCATCAGGGAACATTAACAAACAAAACTAACACGTTATAAAGATTACATGATACAGTACTGTTTTTTAGTTTACAACATTGCTTTCTCCTGGGTTTGCGTAATATTCCATACGTCATATGCATACTTTTCTGCAGGTGTTGTTTAAGATGAATCGTATATGTGGATTTCTTCAGTGGATTCAAATGGCATTCTTTTATGTAAAATAAAAGCATCATTTAAAATCTTAAAACTGAAAAATATGTTTTTAAGTACATCATTTTCACTCCAGCGGATTTGAAATTTTTCACTGGTGGAAATGCTTCAGTTTTGAAAGTAAACTGAATTGAAATCACACATTTATAAGAACAAACTTTTACAAGAATTTAAAGAACCTTTATGGACGACAAGTGGCCTTTAATGTAAAATAATATTTGTTGGAGTGTTGGACTAACGCATATAAGATGTATTTTTTATTGTAACTAATTTTGTAGATATACTATAAATTAATGAAATAGTTCCTTGTTCAGCGAGTCTGGAACAAATTTTAAAATATATATTTTTTTACTTAAATTTTCGAATTTTTTTGTGATGGTTAACCATATTATTAGTAAAAGCACATTATTAAACTTCTCAGAATTTTTTAAGTAAAATTTAAAATATATTAAAAAAGTGAGGCTTTAAAAAATCATCATAACTCGAAATATTATTTGTAGAATTTTTAATTTTTTAACCTATTTAAGGCAGCCGTACTCATTTGAGTACAGTAATTTTTTACGCACCGCATAAAAACATTTCTAAATAAAATCTTTCTAAGATTCTTTAATTTTCGATGAAGGTGTACTAGTATTTTTAAATAAAAAAAAGGTGGGTAGTTATATTTTTTGTAATATTGTGACAGTTGTAAACTACTTAAGATATAACAGATCGTGGAAGTAATTGGATAATTATCATTTTTTATATCTATTTGAAATTTTTTTAGTTAAGTATACAATCAATTTATTATAAAATCTGATGGAGAAAAATGTAGGTAGTGAGTGCGGTACGAACCATTTTAGTTTGACAATCAACCGTATTTAAACACCATGTTAGGCTTAATGGAAAGCATATGTTAACATATGAAAGCTAAATGATAATTTCTTCTACTTGAAATAATATTTGTTGAGTATATTTCCCTATAGTATATCAGATCCAGTTACGATATATTAAATTTCAATTTTAAGATAAACTATTATAAACAAAATAAACAAATGAACGTTTCACCGTTGCCATTCAGAAGAACAAATTCCAAATATAAATACAAATGAATAACTCTGAGAGATTCATTAAAAAAATCCAATTAATATCATTAATCAATATTATTCTTTTTAAAATGTTTGTAAAAGCGTATTAAAACTTTCAAATATACTTTTAAATTACATTTTTTTTCTTTCGTTTACATTTATGTGAAGTAAATTTCAAGATTTCAAAAAAATAAATGATTCTTTCATTTCGAAGGTTTTTTTTCGTCGATTATGCCCTGTGAACTCACTTTAACTTATGTTATGGTTCAATTTATCGATATCAATATAAATGAAGAATTATTAAAACATGTCTGTAAGATCTATAATGCTTCTTAAAAAATTACAAATATGAAGTGGTTTGCTAGAAAGTTAATCAGAACATAGCTTTTACACTGTATACTAAAATGAGAAATTTTAATTCACACGTTGAAATGTCTGTTAATATATATTTAATTCAATTTGTAAATATATAAATTGTCTTTTGCTTGAAAAGACACTTTTAATCTATAATTTAAGAGAAATTTCCAAGAATGATCTATCGACGTGAATGTATTTTAATGTCTTTAATGAAAAGTAATGGAATGTATCTAATATACTAATGATCAGAGGATTTCCTAATTAACCAGTCAAATGAAACTCGTACATTATCCAAATTCATTCCGGTTAACATATAAAGATGTGATTTTAATTAATGCGACATTGCAAAGAGAGGGACCAGAAGAGACTACACTCCTTATTTAAAAGGAAAAGTAATAAATTTCAAAGAAGCGTAATGCCAGCTGAAATAATTTCATGTAAAGCTCCTTTCATGTTATTGCCTGGTATCAGTAATATGTATTTTATTTAAGAGATGCTAATTTAAATATTTATAATTGCACATAGTGTCAATTATCGTATTTATGTTTCCAACAAAGTGACGTAATTGGGCCTATAAAATTCATATTAAGTCTGTAAGTCACACAATTTGACACTAAATGCGTGGATGGTTTTCTAATATCAATCTAATAACGAGAAGAATAGTACAAAATATAAGTTCCAAAAAACTATCTGTTGCTATCACTTGAAGGTATTTTATGGCACACAAACTTATTATAACGCCTCTAATAAATTATTTCTTTTGAGAATTAATTCATGTTATATATGCATAAAAAACTACTCATGCTTGAAAGGCTCTTTTAAACTACATTCTAAAAAAATGTGTTGATTTTATAGAAAAACATAGCACAGCCTATAATTCCCCTTCAGTAATATACACAAACAGAAGGAAATGCACTCGTATACTTTTTACAGATGCTTATATTATCTACAGGATTATATACATGCCCTCGTGTTAAACTAAACTTTAATTCAAGAATTCAAACACTCTATACATCTGAAAGTATACTTTCAGAAAATACTATCCATAGACAACAATGTGTCCGGTTCTCTGCATAATCCTGCATATGATTTATATATAGCTATATCTCAAAAATTTCTTAATATTCTAAGTAGAGTTTAGGTTTAAAATGTTAAACTTAGGTAAAAAACACCCTTATACAATTCACGTTCACACACTGCAATGTTTATGAGTTCTTTTGTGTAGTCCTGTATATAATCAGCTGAATGATCTACTAGAATCTACTGAATCTACACATCATGTAGTGCGCAAAAGATTTATTTAGTTAAACATATAAAATCATAGTAAATTTGAAAACGCACCTCCGCTTTTATCGAAAAGTATTGTAATCAAAACCATTTATGTGTCCCTGTAAATGATTGATAGCAATTATGAACATCATATTCTACAGTAAGCAAGCATCTTGCAGTGTACTTCAAAATCATGTAAAAGTACTTAATGTGTTTAAAAAAGTGAATATTTTTAAAAGACCTTGTAAAAAAGAAATAAATATCTCTCTTAGAACATGATTTAAACGAATTCTTTTAAGTGATATTGTAAATGAATATAGTCTATAAACCGTTTCAGATATGCGAGGTAGAATGCAAAATCAAAGTACAAAAGTTGAAATTCAAAGTCCATTCGGCATTTCTGATTACAGAAATAAATTTAGTTTGGTGTAAGAATTCTTGTGATTGGCTTATTGAGCTTATATCCAGACTTTGCAAATTCATTAGTCCATTTAGAGGTGATTGGTTAAAATAACATTATCTATATTTTTCACACTATCCAAGTGTATATTCTAAAGTGAATCGTATATACATCTTAATTTCCGCACGTAATTTCTACTTTTAGAGGATATTGGGAATTAACAATTTAGCTACGCAAATTCTTTGAAAAATTACTCAATATTCCAATTTTTAAATGCTTTTGCTGTTACTAAAGGAAAATCGTTGTCAATTTTCCTTTTTCAATAATTAAAATTTTAATAATTCAGTATTCAATATAATTTTAATAATAATAATAATAATTTTAATAATAATAATAATAATAATAATTTTAATAATAATAATAATAATAATTTTAATAATTATTATTAATTAATACTCTTAATTTTTTAATAATTAAGAGTTTATGAATTCGGTCTGTCTGTCTGGTTGTCCGTCAGCCCTTCTCACCGTCTGTATGTTTACGTTCTAACTGGCATTAATATACTTGGACTTTCATACAATTCATATTTACAAATTGTTTACAGCAGAATGTTCGATATTCAATATAAAATGGTTTCATTTTTTTAACTTCATTTTCGCCAGAGCCTCTTACATTCAGATCTTGCATCGGGACATGTCAACCTGGCTTTCGATAGAAAGTCGGAATAAGAGAAGAAAAGCTATGGAAAAGGCGGCCACGTTCCACGACTTTTGCAGAGGTCAATGTTGTATTAATCGTTCATTTACACAGGCATTCTAAAAAATTCCATTTCATTAAGGTTAATAGTGAAAAATCGTTTATACCGCTTTTTAGTGACATTACGCAACTTCAAAAGTATCGAAATTTCTATAAATCACTGAATTTAACTACAGAATGATTTCTTTAGAAGAGAACATTCATAGAATTTAACGTTCACACAAAACCATTCGTTTGCAGTACTGTCTTTCAGCATCAATTACTGAAAGTGCGTTTTCAAATTCGCCATGTGCTTTTAAATTTAACTAATCTTTTGCATGTTCCTCATTGTGCTTAAAATCTATACCTTGTATACAAGGCTGCACAAATGAAAACAGGTATAATAGAAGATAATAGAAGACATCGTAAAGAAGGAATTTTCAACTGTGGTATGCAATCTCTAACTAAACTAAATTTTTGCATGCGTGTAATAAGAAAAGAAATTCCATATCCTGTTGGCACGAATGGCGAAAGAATCCAAAAAGCTATTTTAATATCTTATAATTTTTTTACGATGGCGTAAAAACATGGAGTGTTAAATAAATATTTATAAAACAGGATATGAAACTCTTCCCGTGAAATTTGTAGATACAAAGCTATATATAATATGCAAAGCTTCTGGAAAAATTCGAATAATTTTTCGCTTGTGGATGGTAATTGCTAATATTTGATTTTAAAATGCATTATTGATTTCTAAATGATTCAGTTGACATCATATTTCAACTTATAAACCAATCTCATGTTTTGTTATATTCTTCGAAATGTATTCAAAAGAATTTCATAATCTACGCTTCGCGCATGATTATTTCTTTATTGTTTATATTTTAAATTTAAGATCAGTTGACATAAAGGTAACTTAACCAATTAAACATGTGATAAATCAATAACAATTTGTTTATACAAAGCTATACATCATATACAGAGCTTTTGAAAAAAAATCAGATATTTTTTCGCCTGTGAATGGGAATTGCTATAATTTGATTTTTAAATACATTACGGATTTTTAAATGATTCAGCTAACATCACATTTCAACTTATAAAACAATCTCAAGTTTTGTTATATTCTTCGAAATGTGTTAAAAAGAATTTCACAAACTACGCTTTTTATATTTTAAATTTAAGATAATTTGACATAAAGATAACTTAACCAATTAAACATGCAATAAATCAATAACAGTTTGTAGATACAAAGCTATATATCATATACAGAGCTTCTGAAAAAATTCGGATAGTTTTTCGCCTGTGAATGGGAATTGCTAAAATTTGATTTTTAAATGCGTTATGCATTTCTAAATGGTTCAGTTACATATCCTATTCCAACTTAGAAAACAGACTCAAGTTTTCTTACATTCTTCGAAATGTGTTGTAAAGTATTTCACAATCTATGCTTCGCCCATGATTATTTCTTTCTTGTTTATTTTTAAATTTAAAATAATCTAACATAAAGATAACTTAACCAATTAAACATGCGATAAATCAATAACTTTACTTAGTCAAATGTTTATTACGTGACTTTACTTAAAGTTTCTGTTCAACTTGCACTCGTGTTTTATATAATTATAATGTGCAAGTTACCTAAATAGTTACAATCGATTTTCTCCTCTGAAATTTCAATATTACGTGCATGTGAATTTAGCATTTAATTATGCATCTATATCAATAGATAAGCAGTGAAATAGACTAAACACCTCGAAAATACAACACTTGAAATAACCGAAACTTAGTCAACATTACAAGTTGAGTGAATTCTGGACTAGCTTTTACGATATTACATTTCAGCTGAAATTTTCACTCCTCTTTGTGTTTTCTTCTAGATTTCAGATGAGTGTAATATAAGCGAATAGCTTCTGACAGGCTTGAAATCATGATTCTGAATAAGGTAATGTAATCAACTTAAGAATTAACTGAATTAATTACATGAATTCTGTAATTTTGTAAATGAAACCGTCTTTCCTTCAGAAGTCTAGAACAGAATACATAATTATTAAACAGCATCGATTAACCAAATATAAGTAGTTTGACATTACAACGATAAAGTTAATTAAAACGTCAATATTATATTTCAAACCAATTTCAAAATTGAAAGAGATAAAATTTTGAATTAAAAATAATACAGCAAACACAAGAAATTTCATTCTAACAGAACATGGGTTGACAGCAATAATATTGAATAAAGTAAAAACGTTAATATGAAAATTCAATGATATGTATCTAGTTTTATGTAACATGTTATAGCATAACGGAAAATTCTGAGAAAGCAGGGCGATCACGCAATCGATAATGCAATATAGGGGAGAGGGAGGCACGTTTAAACTGGGGGCACCTTTGAACAATTTAAATATTTTCCTTCAAGTAAATTATTTTAAAAAAATGTATATGTCAATACATTACTACTATTTCAAGGAAATAATTATACAAAGCTGTACTATTTTGTATGAACATTACTGTCTAAACAAGATATGTATTTTTATCCCTCTTGAATCTAAACTTAAGAAAATAAAGTTGTAAGATTTTTGTTTACAAACTTCTATCCCTAAAATTTTAATTTATTGTACAATACTTAAACAAAGACGTTAGCTTTAGTTCATAAGCTTTGTTTTATTCAAATTCTTCAGCCGAATTGAGTAAACTGTTGTAATGTTGAATTCCATGTGATGGGGCACCTTTGATCAAAAAAGTTGGGGCACCACTGAGCCGCAAAAAAAAAAAAAACACCGAATAAACTAGTGATAAATAATAATTTAAATAATTTAAAGAGAACACTTAAAGCTATGAAGGAAAGAGTTGTTAATGCATCTGAATATTATTATTTCTGAATTTTTTTTATGTGAACAGAGGTTAATTAAGAATGTCAAAGAACATGGACTTATACTGCTAACAATTCCCATTACTGCACACATAAGTTCAAACCTCTGTACATATCAGTTTGGGAAGTTTCAGATATAAATTGAATCAAATCTAAATTCCTTTATTGGACTGCAAATCCTGGATACAAAATAATGATTCATGATTTAACAGGTTTCCAAACATTATTTCTGGTTTCCGTAACGGATAAAACGGGATTTTATATCAGGTCTCTTTGAAAAAAAATTGCGAGCGAAAAATTTTACTTTTCCAGAAGCATCAGATATCACATTGGTGTATTTCAAGGATATTGTAAAAATGTTTTCACAACCAAACACAACTGGAGGGGCACTTTGTGTTTTATCAACAACGAGTTTTGACATAAACTTTAATGGATTTAAGTTTGATTAAATAACAAAAAAATAAGTAATTTCAACAAAATGTAGTTATTTAATTTTATTCATATTACTCTATATTTCTGTAACATATGCAACTTTTTATAAAAACTCTCAATATTTTCATATTTTATTCATTTGTTCAAAGGTGCCCCTCGCTTGTTCAAACGTACCCCTACATGGGGCAGGTTTGAACAAAAATCTTTCAACTTTTTAAATCCTCAGACCTTATTTAATTTCTTTGGAAAATGTTCAAGTGCATACTGTATATAATAAAAACTTCTACAACTTTTTTTAATTACAAAATTCAGCATGTCTATTAAAAGTTTCATTATAATCTACTTCAATTTTCTGAAAGTTAATATCGTTGACCCCCAATTCAATTGAGGTAGAACAAACACCTTGTATTTTTTTTATTATTATTATTAAATACGTGGTTTGTGATCCCAGGTCTTATGAAAATTTTTCTTCTTCTTGATGCCTAGTATCACTCCTCTAAATTTGCCTATCAAATTTTGAAACACAATGTGTGTGGCGTGGATACGAAATATTAAAAAAATCTAATAAAGTTTATCTTATTAGCATTAAAATAAATTTATGTATGCCAAAATTTATAAATATTTAGAAAATATAATTTATTAGTCATTTCGAAAATTGTTGTTGTTTTAGGTCGAGAATATATCTTGTGGTGTCCGCATTTTATTTTTTTCTCGCCCGTCTAGAAGAATCTGGGTTAGGAGAAATAATAAAAAAATACACTCGGATAAATTTAAACGGTAAAGTGATTGAATCAAAGACACCAAAAAGCAGGAATGCTGGGTTGAGGACTCCGAAGCTACTGAACGACTGCAGCTGCGTCGAGCTTTTTATTATTAAACCATTAGCTCATTCTTTGGATTGAATACATTTGAAGCTGAATCAGATTAAATTGGATACATTTGAAGCTGATTTACGCTGAATACGTGAATCAGATAAACTTTTGGCATCTGAATCTGTATTTAGCATGTCAAATTCATTATATTTCCATTTTCGAAATAATTGTTATAATTTGTTGGATTGTTTTTTTTTAATTTAGTTTTCAAAATATATTCATTTATGTTTTCATATCGATACATTCACAAAAACAAGCAAATAAAATGGATTTGATTTCAATTTAAAATACATTACCTCGGCTGAGTAAGTTTGGTAAGTATATCAATAAAATAATTGGATAATGGTTCAAATAATTATAGAAGATTTAAATAAATGCTGAAAAATTCTTGGAAATAATCAAAAGTTAAAAGTTTATAAAGACAGTTGCAGTTTTTACCAGTATAGCTCGTGTATCTCACACTTCAAAAGTTTTATATAATTAAAAAGTATTAAGTGAAGTGATAGTTTTGTTAAAAAGGTAGCATTTGCAGGTATTTTTATCATTCAAGAAATATAACGAAATTCGTAAAATAAATAAATAAATAATTGAAGAATTACAATCTTAACAACTATAAAATATATCAATCTTAGATCCTCACTTAGTTAGTTTAATCATTTACGAGTTGAAACTTGTCGTATTATAAATGAAATTGTTTAAAAGATCCGATTGACTGAATTTATAGAAAAAACAGCAATAACAAAAATAATTACAATAATGAACCAATAATTAATAAATATATTTCCAGACTTGGTATCAAGTTTGCCAATTACAGTTCTGTATGTAAGCATTCGTGCTCTTTACTTGAAGTTGTAATATAAATGCCGGTGAAATCCATAAATATACTTTTAGATGCACTCACAGTAGAATAATTAGTTTTATCAAAGAAAATACACATTTCATTTTCACTATAATATCATTTTAATCCACAGAAGCTATCTGAGATGAGCATATCAATCTGAGTGTCTCAGTCTCAACCTCAAAAAAATATTGAAAACTAAAAAGTTGGGAGTAAAAATGCAGTGGCGTCATTTTCTGTTCAAAAGTTTTCAAAAAGCAATTTTTAATTGTAATACGAAAACAGCATCTGTAACGATATGGTAGTTCCCAGTGTTTTCCTTTTCTCTTCAACAACACAAATAACTAAATTGCCGCCAATGAGAAGATATTTCATAAAATACTTTTACATTTTAAATTTAAATTTAAAAATTGGATTGTTTAAAAAAAGAGCGAGTGCGGACACATCTATAAATGAAGTACTTTCATTACTGAAAATTTCTATAAATATTGGTTCAGCTGAAAGCTGAGGCTAGATGACTAAGAAAACATTTTTTTTAATTCTAGAGACTTTTATTATTTTATTTACTGAATTATTTTACGCTATCAGAAAATAATATGATTAACCAAAGAAATAAAAGGGATAGAAAGGAAAAACAGCGTACAAAAAATTATAATAATGCACCCAACCACAGTTAAAATTCATTAGTTTTTATTCGATATATTTTTTAATGTTTTGAGATTTTTACAAAGTTAAATCTAAAAATACGAGTAGACAAACCAATTTCTGAATTTTATCACATTCATCTGGATATTACTGAACTTAAACTAATTTCTGTTGGCGAGTCCGCTGGACCCATCAGGTAGGCGGACAGTTAAAATAAAACTTGTTATTTATAATTAGCCTCTAATCTTGTAAATAAAATATTAATAATAATATACCAATGTGGTTGTATTTTGTGTTTATGGCCTGAAATTTTATACTTAATTCATATTAAAAAATTAATTAATTATATATTTCTACGTTATTTTTAACTGTGTCAGATAAAAATACGTACGATTGATTTCTAACAAGCAATTATATGGAAAAAATTACCACATTTAATTTAAAATCCAAGTATAGATTCTCTCAAATCCGTTTGTATTATTTTATGATGAAATCAGAATAATAGTGACCTTGGCAATAGATATAGGTCCTCGAGAAATCATACAAAAACTTTCAAGAGTTATTATTTTTAATACATAATTTTATAAATAAAAATGTAATTTTGGCAATCGATTATTAAAGTTATTATTTAATAACAGAAAATTTATTTTTGAATATGCAATTTATTGCAGTCAAACTATGATGTAAAAGGAATTAAGCCTTTGTATCATTATGTCGCATATGCGCAACATACACATAAAGCAAAATTATTTTACAGTGAGTCTTAATAGTGGTCTTATATATTGCTGCTATCGTCCAACAAAGCGTTTTTGCCACGTATGTTCTTAGAATTCTTAAAATACGACGATACTCAGCTAATTTTTCATATCAAAGTTTTCCTAGTCACTTGAGCAGTTTGAGATGGTTATTGCTAAAATGAATTTTATAAAATTAAAAAGGCTGGAGATAACCCAAAACAGATTTTTTCCAAAGGTAAGCTAGTTTATTTAAGAATTTAGTACTTGAAAATTGACAATAAGGATGAGAAATGTGTAATCTTCTGTTTATGGCAAATGTGGAAAAAATAATTTATTATTTTTTTAAATCATTTTTTACATGTTTAAAATCACATATTCTAACATTTGAGTAAATATTTATAATTTTACTATTAGATAGCATTTAAAATAATTATTTGATTTAAATACTGCCTGTTTCAGCATGTTTATAATATATCTTCCTATAAAAATACGGATTTTCATATTTTTGCATGCTATAGTTTTCTTAATTCGATTTCAACCGATGACAAAAAATGCATTTTAACAGATTTCGATTCATGGTTTTTTGTTTGTGATTCTTAGATTGAAACAATAAAAAATATTTTTTTAATACATTGAAAATTTTTTATAAGCGTATTACATCAAAAAGCTACAATCAAAATCAACAGAAACTTTAAAAAAGTATCATTTGATATCCGTAGAAACAGTGTTAACGTAAGCCTAAAATGTCAAATGTTTACTACAACAAATCCAATTGTAGAAGCCGGAGCAATTGTCACTTTTTTTCAGATTGAGTGTACAATGACGTCAAATGTCCTTTTCAGGCTACAAATCTGTTATAAATAAAGAAGCACCGAGCATACGAATTTGTTCTACATGGGATTTTGTTTTGCGATCATAAAAAAGCTTAATTCCCATTTTACACTCCAAAATATAGGATAGAACTATATGCACAAAAATCTGTGTATTTTAAATATTACATAAAAATATTTGTTTTGCATGTTATGCAGACATATGTGTATTTTCTATATTACACAACATTATGTGTATTTCCTTAATGCACAGAAATATGTGCAAAAACAGAACATTAAACAGATATATATTTTAAAATATTACACAGAAATATTTGTAATTCCCTGCAATTTACACATTGAAGTGTGTATTATAAGTTAACTTTTACACATTTAGACTTAACAACAAATTACATATTAAAAAATATATTTTGAAATTTAAACATTTAGGCGTGTATTTTGGCTATTTACACACTGAATTATACATATAGACAAATCATTTTTGTATTATCGATTTACCTATTTTTGTGTGTAAATTAACACATTTATTTTTTACAGAGTAGCCGCTATTTTGAAACGATGTAATGGATGATGTTTACAAACGAGCTTGGTTGAGAACTTGCAACAGTCACAACTCAAATTAGTTCATAAAAAGTGAGAAATTGCATGTCAAACGTAGCAACGTAACGGTGCGTTCGTAATATAATGAAGTTTTAAAAAATATTCAGATCTTGCTGTAATATTATGTAATACTTCGGACACAGTATACAGTATCCAAAGTCTTTTGTCTGTCTCTTTAAATACTGTCAGTTGCGTAGTTTTTACCTTGTTATATACGAACAGATGAACGCATATACAGAAGGATGGACGGACGGCGATTATAGATACTACGTATTTTATAATTACGAACGCACCTAAAAACTAGTTCTATCGCAAGAATAATATTATATATACACACACACACATATATATATAGAACCATATTATACATTACTACTATTTAACATCTATAATGGACATAGAATAACCCATAAAATAACAAACTAAATCAAGACAAGAGGAGTTGGCAATATTGGAACAATTACGAAGTGTTAGTGTTGGAAATATGATATTTGGCTCGATGTCAAGGGTAATACCAAATAGACACATTAATTACGATTAATTTCTGGTTAGAAATCAGGATAAATTTAAAAACGATTTCTAAATTACCCAATTAATCGTAAATGCAAAACTTAATTCAATGAAATATACTAGACATGTATTAAACAATTAACAATAGAATTAGCAAAGAGAAAAAACTTACATTATACAATCGCCAACATGTGGGAGAAGAAAAAGAAATTCAAATTTGGAATCTCATTTCGCTAACAGTTAAGAGATGACAGTTAACAGAATATTGTAAGGAAATTAATTTCAGAAACCAAATATACATATTTAATTATTAATTTAAATAAAACTAACTATTATTAAATATATTAAATTATTAAAATAATATTAAACAAGATGTTATGAAATTAATGGAAATAATGTAATTATATTGTAATGATAAAAAGTTTAAAAAGAATGACGACTAAAATACTCATATATATACTTATATATAAAAATCAACTTTTGACCGAGGTGAGGTGGTGTGATCAAAAAGAATGTGCCGGAATTTTTTTCCTCTGAATTGCTGTAATAGTGCCTAATCGCTGCGATCTTTTCACTTTTTTTCTAGTGGAAGCTACTCAAAACTCTGTACAATACGAGTAAAAACTTTTTTTCTTTACAATTCATCTTTTTAATTAGGGAACAAATTATGAAACGTCCTTTTAGAAATGGACGCTTCAATACCTAATTATTTAATAAACACACTCAAACACGTTCAGTACAATTATCATCAAAGTTCAATTCGCGCTTAACTTTAAGATTATCTCTTATTCAGCATAAAGGTATATAACACAGCAAGTATGATTTCAAATGCATTGATAGAAATTACTTTCATCGTGAATAATTGCTTTATAGAAATTTCGCAAACTACTTACGCTTTTCACTGGCTTTCTGTCTGTGCTAATTTTCCGACATTAAATCACAGTAAGAACACTTGATAATTTCATCTTTACGATTAATGAATTTCATAAGAAAAGCAGAAATGTATTCGACAGTCTTAACTGTTATTGTATTTAAAAACTCTTGTTTATTTTTAATCTTATTTTTAAATTCATTTCTAAAAACCATTCGAGAAAATTGGTAATTCTATTTTATCCGCGAGAATTCTTGTTTAAATATTTCAAATGCTTGATTGAAAAAAATAAAAATAAAATCCACCCAAGCATTTAATTTTTAATATTCTAATTTTAAAATCCGTGAAAATAATTTCACATAAGTTATTTGCCCATTTTTAGCTGTATTACAGTATGAAAAATACATTTTAAAGGGATTTTTAGGCAGAAAAATGCACAAATTGAGTTGCTTTAAGCGTAAATCTCTACATTGCAATACATAAAAATATCCTTATTGTTTTTTTAATGCAAATCACGTAATTTGGGCATTTCATTTTGGATTAAACTGTATAATTTTGTTCTGTTAATTTTTTGCCCCTTTGCAACGATCGTCAATAATACTTTTTCTAACTTTAAAAACTTCTTAAAACACTTCTTTTATTTATAACGTACTTTTTGGCTATTTTGATAGTTGTAATGTTGTGAAGAAAACAAGCAATGTTCTAAATTACTTTTCCTGAAATTAAGTGATTGTGTGTACATGTGCAACATGTATGCGCTCCCGCTCGTCACAAAAATGTTATAGGCGGTTTTCATTTGAATAAATATAGTTCTTTGGTTCTTTGTTTGGGAAATATTGAAGATTTTCTTGGTGTCAAAACAATTAAAAATGCTAATATGTAATTGAAAATAAAAGAAATACGTGGGTAACATCCTTCGATATCGACAGAATCATTTCTTTTTTTTTTTTTTTTTTTTTTTTTTTTTTTTTTTTTTTTTATTAAGAAACTGTCAGGTAAACTTACAGTAAACCCACGAAAAGAATTTAAAAATATATTTTACTTAATTATCGTGTTCTATAGTGAAACATAATTGTTATACAAATGTAAGAATACCCCGAACAATGAAAAACAGGAACTCTGCTTTTTCAGAATGTAATATCGCCCCCTATGAAAAAGATATATGTAAATAAAAATGGATAATAAAAATATATTTCAATTTTAATATTTAAAATACACGCTTTTATACAATATAAAATGACGTCTTCTGCATCCTCTTAAGAATTCCACATTTAAAATCCAGTCTTAAACATCTTAGAAAAGTATACATAGAACGTCAATATAACGGAATAATACACAAACACAGCAAAAAGCGATGGCGTCATTCAAGAACCTCGACAAAAGAAAAAAAAGGATATTTAATTATTCACAAGCTTTCATTTTTTTGTAACATTAATATGGATACGAAATATTAAATATAGTTTATAATAGCTCTATGTTTTACGAAAATTCATTCCTTTAATTTTCTTTTTCAAAATTCGGAAATTATTGTTACACACAAATTAATAAAGATGGCTTTTCTTTAGTTTTTTGACAGAAATTAAGTAAATGTGAAGGAAAAAAGTAAAACATATATACTTTAAAATGGATTTTTATAGCAGACGATATTCTTGTTATAGCTCATATTTTCAATAAGTTTTTTTTTTTTTTTTTGGGGGGGGGGTGGGGGGTGAGAAAATGACAGCAAAAAGATACTGTAATCTACTATTTTTCCTTTACTTTTTACAGAAATGGAGTACACTCAGTTGTCACTATTAAAAAAGAATATAAAACCAAAAAAATATATTTTTTTAAAAAATAATTTGAGATTCTCTTTTCACGCAATTTGCATTTGAAAGTACTTTTTTTTTCCTGATACGAAGTGTAACAATTAAAATATGCAATGATTAGAAATTTTTAAAATTGCAATAGATATTCTCAATGTGTAACAGTACAATGATTCATCTGCTTATGTTTATGACTGGCTTTAGGAACGGATCCTTACTTTTTAGTGACGACACCTAATATGTTGTCCCATAGAAATAGCATAGGGCTAACAAACGATCACTCATACTCTGATTCTCTAACTCCTCAAATCGTATATTAAACATTTATTTATCTAGTATAATGAATTGTCTATTAATTTTACTTTTTAACATTATTGAAAAATAGAAATTGATACATTTAATCTATAGTTTATTTCAAATTAACTCTTTGTAGACTGAATTATGAATTAATAAAAATTTTATCTTCTAAAGGATTTCCGTTATTTGTTTAAACTACATTAGAAGATTTACATAAGCAGTTAATAAATTTTAGATGGATTTAGAAGGATTAATTGAATTTAAATTTATGAAGATTATGTGCAATAATTATAAACTCACTCAAATCTTTTACTTGATTTTTTTTCTTTAGTATTTTGTAGAATCAAGAAATTCATAAATATGATGTTCTTACTACAACAGAAATATAGAAATACTTCCGAAATGAAAAATCCCCCCTCCCCTACGTAAGCAAAGCTGAAAACATGCAAAGGCAAATAAATCATCTTTTTAAAAATATTTTTGTTTTGTGCAACCAATAATGCTTTTGAAACAAGATAAAGTAGTGTATCTATAACTCATTCTAATCTATATTACAACTAATCGGTGTATTGAAAGAATTTTATAACACGTGATCTTAATAGTTTTTATAGTACCATTCCGTATGATACCGTTAGTAGATAAAGGGCTAAAATAATTTGTGACATTTAATAAAAGTAACAAATCTTGGTGAAGTTAAAATTAAAACTACAATTCTAATCTTTCTTACTATCCAAATCAAAAATCGAAAAATGACATCACTTTCACTTAATTATAATGCTTTTTAAGCATTATTAATAATAAAGAATACTGCCAAGTTAAAATGATGGCATTGAGCTCACAGGCTAAAAATACTAATTGTACATTAAAGCCTTATATTTTCAAGGGTTAATTCCGTTCGAAAAAAAATTAAGAAGGGGAAACAGCTCTCCCCTTTCCTCTTTTTTTATACTTAATCATTGAACCTCCTATACTATCAAAGACATGCTTTATCATATAAAAAATCTATATCCAAAATTCAGAGCAAATGAGATAATTCTTAATAAAAACCCATTTAGCATTTATATAATTTAATAGGAGTTATCCCCCTCTTTTATACTTAACCATTAAACTTCCAAAACTATTCAGAGATTTGAACGAAATCTGAAAATTCTGTTTGAAAAACCCATTTATATATATTAAGGGGGGGGGCATTAGAACCCCTGTTCCCCCTATTTATACTTATTCAATGAACACCTAATAACAGTCACGGAATCGCCTCATCAGAATGATCCTAATCTAAATTTTGAACGAAAACTTAATTCTGCATGAAAATCACATTTACATCAACTAAGGGGAGGGGCATGAGCCCCCGTTCCCCCTCTTATACATATCGAATGAACTCCAAAAACTAATCAGGGAAGCGCCTTGTCAGGATATACCTACATACAAAATTTCAAGTGAATTGGATATTTTTATCATGAGTTATCGAGTTATGCACGAACGAACATACAGAACGGACGGGCACATAAGCTCTCAGGCTATGATAGCCTGTGAGCTAAAAAAAAAATTCAAGATATTCATAACGCCATTTTCACCGGAACAATCTCTTCATACGTGCTTTCATAATTTCTATCCATGAGCGTTCTAGATTAATAATAAATATATTACATACAAAGCTTTGCATACAGACATGTTTTTATACTCCTGGTGCGACTTGATGATAATTTATTATGTGTACCGACTGAGAAAAAGTACAAAACTTTAGGTTATTTAGCCGCATTCGTATAGATTTCAGTTTTATCAATGAAAATGCTCATATAATAATGTTATTCTTGTTAAATAACAAGTCATTTTCGAAGGTTTTAAAAGATTTCGTAAGCATTTTCCATCTTTCTGCGATGAAAAGTCTTGCTTTCACCAGGGTTAGAATATTGTCGTAAACATGAATTTTTATTTATTAAACTGGGAAAAAACACAAATGAATGAAAACGTAACTTTTTCGCTGAATGTCATTTCGCCAATACAAATTTAACGCCCTATGACTTCTTATTCAAAAGAAGTAAAGTGAAAAACTGTTGAAATTATCAGACCAATATAAATTTAACACACTTGCAGCTTCAAATTCAGTAAAGATGCAATAAAAATGGTAAAATTAATTACAGTAGAACCCCGCTAATTCGGACCCCGATAATCCGGATCTCCTGATAATTCGGATCGGTTTGGTAATTTATTTTTTCAAGTTTGAGAAGTGATTAAAGTCAAGTTTGAGAAGTGACTAATTTCCATAACATTAACTTGTTTCATCGTCGTATTCTGAAATTAAAAAAAAACTTTTTCTGAAATCTTTTCGAAAAAATTAAGTAAAGTGAACATTTTGACTGTCTGTAAATATTCAATAAGTTTAACATAAAGGTGATTTTCTGTAAGTATGTACTGTTTTATTTCATATTTTTCTAATTCTCCGGATAATCCAGATTTTCGATAATCCGGATTGGGTCCGGTGCCAATTAATCCGAATTATCGGGGTTTTACTGTACATCAAGACAAATTTGACGCCCAACGACCTCTAACTGAGTAAAAATGTAATAAAAAATAGTTGAAATTAATTTCGATGCACAAGTATAGAAATTTAACAGATTTCTGAAAGAAAATAGCACATGTTTTTCCAGAAACAGGGCATTATTTCCACTAAGACATTTACTGCATCTCTGCCCTTTTGATCAACTTTAACGTTGCACTGGGTGAGGGGGGATAATATCAGTGTCGGAAGAAAAAAAAGTCAATAAAAATTTCGTCATTTGGGTACAATCATATGAAACATTACAGTTTTCAAAATAGAAAACTATTGGAATCAATGGAATGCCTTTCAAATTATATTATTTCATAGAAGAATCATGTTCTTCCATTGAATATTTTGCCATTAATGGAATGATTTTTCTTGTAAGAAGAAAGAGATTTGAAAATGACATCATTTGGAAGACACCACAAAAAAATATATAGTTTCGTTTTTTAAATACGTCATTTTTAAAGCAATTTTAAAAATACGGTTTTTAGTTAAAATAAAAATATAAAAATATAAATGTTTTATGGAATAGCTACTATGGACAAATAGTTTTCATTAAAAAAATAACTTTCAAAATTGGGCTTGTAGAAAGCTAAAAGTAAATATCTAAATAAACAGCCTTGTGTTTTAAATGTACAGATTCTGGATAGTTATTACTATTGATATTAAATGTATTCTAAATTTTTTTCAAAGACCTTTTTTTGCGTATTGACACCGAATATTCCTGTATACTGCAGCAGAAATTAAAATTTATACATTTGAAGCAGCAATTAGAAGATAATCAATAGAATAATTAAGAAAATAGTCGATAAATTTTATTTCAGAGTAATGTATTAAAGTTAGAAAACAAATGACGTAATTTTGCATTAGATTCTAAAAAAAAATTCTAATTACACATAATTAATCATGTATACAATTTCAGTGAACAATTTCTCTTTAAATTTATTACAATATTTTTTATCTAACTTCAATTAACTTTATTTGCTTATCTTTCAAATATAATTTTATGAACATCATTCATATTATTATTAAATATATTGGTTTAAAACGTTGAATAGTTTAAAAACCTTGTAATTTTCTAAAACAAAATTCATGAGAATTAACTATATTTTCCATATTCAAACGAAACTTTCAACCCCTTTCTGAGAAACAGACAATTTCCAGATACTCAGAGCTATAATTATTTGGAAAATGTTAAACAAATTTTATTCCATCAAAATCTTGTAAGTTAATGCTACATCTTCTAGTTTATTCGAAAGTGAATTCTTAATTAAAATGTTATTTTTTTTAACATGCAATCTGTATTCCTAAATTAAAGTTGTTTAGTAAGACATGTTACGTATTAAGTTGTTTACAAAGCTCTGTGGTTTCTGGCGTTTTCTAAATAATAATAAGAACTAAGAAATATTATATACAGAAACATGTTTCAGTTCAGACGAGAGAATCATTACATGTATTTCACTGTAGCTGTAAAAATATGAACCTTATTAATATTAAATTCTTCTATTTGATATGCTTGAAAATTCTTTGATAATCAAATAAATATATTTCGAATCTCAGAATAAATTTAAATTTCGTAGCATTTGTATGACTACTAACTTCTACTTGACAAAACAAATACATAATTTCTCAAATAATTTAAGTTTCAAAACTATCAAAAGTTTATTTAAAAATGCCTTAAGGCCCCTGTCCCTGGCCGAAGTAACGCTCTTGAGCTAATGCTATTCCTATGGGGAAGCATTTTTCTAATAACTCTTTCGCATTTTGACATTTTTGAATATTTTTTTTTTTTTTTTTTTTTTTTTTTTTTTTTTTTTGCATTGGATAGCTGAGGTGCATGCCGACAGCGTACCTGCTTTACTTTTTCGATTTTGAATGCAGACATTTTTTACAAAGTTAGTTTCCCTTTCAAAATCGGTTTCGAAACAGAAAGTGCTTTTTAAAAAATATATCTGCATTCAAAATAGAAAAAGTAAAAAAAGGTGCGCTGTCGGCATGCACCTCAGCTATCCACTGCAAAAAAAATTATTCAAAAATGTCAAAATGCGAAAGAGTTATTAGAAAAGTGCTTCCCCATAGGGATAGCATTAACTCATGAGCGTTTCCTCGAGCGAGGACAGGAGCCTTAAGCATATTTTTTTTAGGTTATACTGTGTTTTGTATTTTTCAAACACATGATATTTTTATAACTAACTCATTATTTGTTTGTTCTATGCGTAATACTTTCACGATTTTAAACTTTTTTCTATAAATGTTTTTTTCAAATTTATTACTCCATTAAATTTTCATAGATTTAAAAAAAAAAATAGTAATAACTAAAAGTTTTTAAAAGTTTTTATTTAATACTATTAAATCGTTAACTAAAGAATTATTACGTTTTCGAAAAAATCTTGCAAAAAAAGATTTTACTTTTTAAAAATTAAGTACTAACAATATTTTATTCCACAGTTAAATATGTTGCCAAAAATATAAATCAAAATAATTTTTTTAAATTAATTTTCGTTTTCTTTTGGTCTTATAAAGAATGAATGCTTGTAAGATTTTTTTTCTTGAAATGAATGTAAGAATTTTCTTTGTTAAATGACAAAATAAAATGTTATATAACCAGCCTTTTGTGAGTTGGTTGTATTGGAAATTGAAAAATATTCTAGCTTCAGAAGTTTTAATACTTTCTTACTTTTCTGTGGAAAAATATAAAAATGCTGTATACTTATGCAATGTATAAAAATGCTGTATATTTGTAATGTTGAAAATTTTAAAATATAACAATTTTTTGAAAGTTTTGGAAGGCTTTTAAAAAGTACTTGTTACAAAAATTTTATTAAAATTTCTCTTATTATTTTTATTATCATCACAATTCTTATTGAAAATTGTTGAAAAAACACTTAATTTACTAAAAAAAGTAATTTTTTGTATTATCTTACATTTTTATAAAGTAAAATTACTTTACTAATTTTAAAATCCTGCACATTTCATTCACATATATTTTTTGTATAAGCAGTATACATTTTTATGCAGAAGTTTTACATTTTATATAATAGATTTAAATTTTGCTGAACAAAATTACTTTTTAGAAAATAACAATATAAAAAGTATGTAATTTTCCAGAATAGAGCTTTTGTCGAATTAGGGAAAATGGCTTTGATGAGAAAAGAAAATTTTTACTTTATTCTATCTTTACAAGAAGAAAATACCGAATTCGTAAACATTTTCGAAATTTATATGTTTTAGGGGTCAGTGAACCCGAAAAACATGTTTTTACAAAATGTCAATCTATCTGTATGTCACAAAAATTTTGTGGGCGCTCTATCTCAAAAAATAATGCACGGGATTTCACAAAAAATTAGATTCTATTTGATTCTATGCACTTGTTATAAACTAACTCTGATTAGATTTTAGTGTATATAGTATTTAATGTATTACTCAACAGGTGGCGTTGCTATGCTGCATTATTCAGAATTTCTACAATAGCCATATCTCAATAACTAATGCATGTATTTTGAAAAAATACTAGATTTAGTTAGTACTTGATATAACATGCTGCTGATTACGTTTTAGTTCAAATCGCTCACCAGGCGGCGCTGCCATGGAGCATTATTCTTGATTATTTCAATAGCACTATCTCGAGAACTAATGCATGAAATTTCTAAAACTTCAAATTCAATTACTTCCTGATATAGACTAGTGTTTAGTTTTTTGTGCAAATCGCCCCACAAATGGCTCTGCTATGCTGCATTTTTCACGATTTCGCAATAAATGTATCTCAAATGCATAGATTTCCATCGAACTTTAGATTCAATTGGTACCTGATAAAAAATTGATCCTGATTAGTTTTTGGTTTACATCATTCAATATGTAGCACTGTTATGTATATATTTTTAAAGATTTTGCGATAGCTCTATCTCAAAAACTAATGCACATTTTTTCATAAGCTTAAGATTCAGTAATTAGTTGATAGAAATTGTTGTTGCCTAGATTTTGGTATAAAACCACCTAACCGTTGGCACTGCTATGCTGCATTTATAAGATAAAATAAAATTTTGGGACTGCCATATCTCACTAGTTCATGCATATTTTTGACCGATGGGATCTAGCTCCGTCTTGCATGAACCACATCTAATCAAAACCAGGAGTACTTTCGGTAATGATAAGAAATCATTTTCCAAATCTTCGCATATCGTTTAGTAGTCACCGTACTGACAACGATTATCGGACAGATTATTCCGTGACTGGATATTGCACTACATAGAGGCATTTTTGAGGTGGAAAGATTTCTCGATTGCAAAATGCGAACTCATAGTAACTCAAATGCGCCAGTTTTATTTATTGATGAGCCAATCCAAATGAAAGTGGGCTGACAAGAACAAGTTGCATGCGCACGTGCATACTAATTTCCATCATGCCCTGCGGCTAACCACGAAGTTTCAACTTCATCGCGGATACCGTTCAGAAATTATGACAGTTTAATTTCATATACAGAGTTGCCAACCTCCGGCTTTTTTTAAAACATGAAAAGGTACTTCGAACCAGAAAATTTATTTAATTAGAAGCGTCTAGCATGAACGCAGAAGATCATTTAAATATTACTTAATTTCGTTGACACAATAAATTTCTGGTTACAAGTATAATTGTTTAATTTTTAAAAAGCCGGAGGTTGGCATGTCTGCATATATTTCAATAATTGTCACCCTTTATTTCTTTACACTATGTTAATTAAAGTAAATGGTATTAATATAAGTCATAGGCTTCAATGTCAAAGAATTAAAATTAATAATAAAATTAATAGTGTAAAACATAAATAACAAAACTAATATTATAGCATAATAAATGATAAATCTAACAGTGCAACTTGGTGTGAAATTACGCATACAGCAAAGTAATGTTCACTATAAAGAGTAATCATAACCGCATAACTTTCTGTGAATTCCGATTTTAGATGAAGCGGTGGTAGTATCAAGAAACGTATCATGGCGGACGCCAATGAGTGGCAGAAGTACCGAGAGAGTTAAGAAACATCTTTAACATTTAAAAATGAAACATTGTTTTAATTAAAGCTGCTCTGAAATCCACTTTTTGATACCGTACTTTTCTCGAGATTAAAATTGCGTAGTAAGATTGAAAAATTCGGGGATTGCAGCCATTCTTGACAACAAAAGCATGTGTCTAAAATAAAACCGCCTGAAATACAATCTCCCAACCCTCCTCCATTTATTCATGTTGGTTTAATTCATGTCATGTGACCAAACCGCACACGCAGCTGTTATCTTCCGAAGTTAGTTATCTTTGTTCGGCGACGTAAGGAAAATGGCTTTTCTTGAGCAACGTTGTAGATTAAATTATAACAACGATTCGTTAAAACATCAATGAGGACTTTCAAAATGCTAAGATATATGCACTATGAATTTACCATGGTAAAACATAAGGTTTATGAACAGCATCAATGTTTTAAAAAGGAGCCAGAATCCATCAAAGACGATAAACGCGTTGGACAACCATCGCTGAGGCCAGATACTGGTACTTTCTGCTTAAGAATGCACCTGCACATTGATACTAACAATTAAAAATAATTCTTCGTCAAAACTCGCACTAATATGCGAGAACATTCTTGCTATCAACTGCAAATAGCCCAGTGTGATTTTTACCTATTCCTATCAATGAAAAAACATTTCCATTGACCCCGTTTTTTACTCATCAGATGCGGTAAAAACAACATCGCAAGAGGCCTTATGGAATGTTGCAAAAAATGGCTTCCAACCATGCTTCCAGAAGACATACGAAAGGTGGCAGGAGTGTATCGTCGCCCAAGGTGACTACTTTGAAGGTGAATATGCTTCGGTGCTGTCTATTATTCAGGAAAAAATTTTTATAACTTTTCCCGATTTTTTGAATCATACTAGGTATATTCTTTTAGCATACAATCATTCAAAGTAATTTTGATCCGCATTTTCTCTATTTTCAGATGCCACACGCTCATTTTTAGAATATTGTTGCAGTCAGGGGCGTAAAAGAGAAGAAATGATCTTAAATTATTGTATGACTATCAAAAATTACGGAATAATAATCACAAAAGTAATAAAAATGAATTTTTAATCTGGTTCAAAATTACCCAGTTATGTAATGTAACTTTGCACCATATGATAAATATCATCTGAAATAATTGATTATAAAAGAAAGTATTATACTTTGGCCAACTTTGAACCTCAAAAAATGTTTTCATATGTGTAAAGAATCCTAATTTACATTTCCCAGTGACATAGGATTTGTGTAATTTATGATATTACAACAAATATTACGCATATGAAAAATGGAAAAGAAAACCATAAATAATTTCCAAAAAAATAGAACAATTTATTTTTTATATAAAACACAGAAATGTACTGAAAAACGATTTTCAGTGTTTTAACTCAATAATATATCCACAGTAGCAGTAATATAGTGCTAGTATTATTCAAACAAGAATAAAAAAATAGCGAATGTATAAAATGTCAAATTTGAGTAGCTTTGCCCCAAACAACGCCTTTAATGATTTTTTGTGTATTTTATACATATTTGTGAAAATATTTACAGGTTAAATCTAATTCAACCGTTCGCAATTTATATAAAATATACGTTCAAATATGGGGAGTTTTTACTTTAGCACCTATAATCCGTTAATTATAAACCTACGCCTAACTTTGAGCCGGCTCAAAGTTACACTGAAAAGGGAGTAAAACGGTATTTCCTTCTAATTTTGCATTTTATTAACTATTAATAAATAAATAATCACAAAATATTAACATATTTACAACATTTAGATAACAATATGTCAGGAAAAAATAAACATTGTCACTTAATAAAAATTAAAATTGGATTACAACTTCAAAACAATATTCAAAATTAACTTGAAATCAGTACTTCACAATTATTAGAATGAATAGTTAGATGTTACAATTAGTTGTGTACAATGGTGCTAATTTATTTTCCAAAATAAAGCATAGAAATCCCAGTTTAAAAACTTGCCAACAGCGCATAGTTCTAGAGTTTATCCAGCCTTTTCATGTTAAAAATGTTGAAAATTAAATCGTGGTGCAAAGTTACGCCCCATGCATCAAAGTTACCCAGAATGACTGTAGCTGAAACTGTAATATTAGAATAATATAATCTCTTATAAGTTTCACCTATTGTAATAGTATACAGTGATTTGAAATTTCAAAGTTATATTACAGCTACTTATTATTGAAGCAATATTTATCACAATACACCAAGTTTCGTATTATATATAAAGCACTGAAAGATCGCCATATGGAAATGACAAAGTTGTATATTGCGAATGATATTAATATATTCAAATTTCAAAACTGTTTTAATATTTTTTTAAAAGTTAGAACATGGTAACCACAGAAATTTGTCAAATTGAATTGAAATCTGCTTCCAATTTGAAATAGATTAAAGTAATATTTTTAGAATACTAAATATCTAGCAAAACTAAAACAAAGTAACAATGTGGTGGATTTAATGAATAATAGATTTATTTTATAACACAAAATGAAGTAAATTTAATATTTATAGTATTAAATAATAATGTACTAATTCCCAAGGTATTGATCTTTAACCACAATGAAGTATTTTAACAATCCCAAGACTTTTCAAAATCTTAAATTGAAGAATTTATTATATTGTTTGAAAATCCCCTTTAAAAGTCAAATACAAGTTCTCCGAAAATTTGAATTCATTATTTTTAAGGTGATAAAAATTTTGAGCATTTTAGGAATTAAAATATAATTTATTAGCTTTAATTTTTCGTAAAAGAAGAGGAATTTTTTAAAACAAAAGTATCAGAAGACCTTAACTTGAATCATTTAATTTTTTAATCTTTTAATATAGACAAATAGAATTATTATAGTATGCATATTAATGTTCATATAGTAAGACCTTATATTTTATGTGGAATGTTATTAACTTATTTTTTCATGGGTTTATTTTTGTAATGATTGGAATTTTAACGTGGAGTTTCAAATTTTTACCATTTTTCTTTGTTTAAATATTTATTATTTAATTGTATGCGTGATAAGTTTTTTTTTTTTTATCATTTTTTTAAATTCGCTCTACACATAAAAGTGGAATTTTTTATTCAACAAGATGTATAAAAAGTGAAAGATAAACGTAAAAAAATACACACACAAAAGTTCGAATTAAGAGATAGGAATATTTTAAACAAGCGACTGAAGACATTAAAATATTAATTTAAAATTATTTCTTAAAAATTTGCGTGAATGATAGAAAAATCTGATTTATTATTATTATTATTTAAATCTTCCAGTGATTAAAAACAATCTGGTAAACTAACCCTCACACCCGCATTTTAAAGTTTATCATTCAAAAGCAAACAGTAAAAGTAATTCAGCGCCTTTTAAATCTCAGATATTTTTAAAAGAATTTATAAAAGTAAACGTTTGTAAAAGATTGAAGTTTTTGTTACAAAGTCTTTCCTGCTGATTTCGACAAATCAATAGATGATGCCTAATTTTAGAAAAAAAATTAAGATTAAAATGTTTTTAAGTATTAAATTTTTTTGTCTCATGAGATAGTAAAGAACTTCCTTAAAAATATGAATAAAACTTGTAATTTTTTTGTATTAATTAATTTTAAGCTTACATATATATATTCAATTTAATGTCCTCCTATATACGTGTGTGTTTTTATTTTATTACAATTTATCTTTATTTTTATTTTATTTTCATGTAGTTTTTTTTTTTCAATTTGCTTTTTTAATCTAATTCTACTTTGTGTTCTTTGTTTTGATTATACTTTTCTGTGGTTGACTGTTGTCTTCTGCTTTCCTATGGCTGGCTATCTTCTGTTTTCTTATTGGCTGTTGTTTTCTGTTTTTCTATTGGCTATTGATTTCCATTTTCCTATTGGCTGTTTTTTCTTTTATGGCATATTTTTGTTTCCGTTGTTCTTTTAAATATTTTTATAAATTTCTTGTAATTTTTTTTACTTTCATTTTCCTTTAAGCAGAGACGGTACCCTTGAACTTCCTTTTAAAAAAATTATTTTAAGGTTCATGTTTGGCATAATGATAAAAAATTCAATGAAGGAAAATTATTCTATCAAGAAATTGTCCAATTTCCTTAACAAAATTCGAAAAATCTATTTTTTAAGGGATTAAATTTTGCAATGTATCTTCTAATGCAATTATGAACATTTTTAGCTATTTTTTTAAACTATTTGTAGAAGTGTGCTGTATAATTTTGAGTATAGAATTTATCATAAGTTAATTAGTTCGGGAGGGAAAAAATAAAATATGCTAATACATGTAAAATTACAGTAAAAACTGAATTTATTGTGCATTTTTAGGTGTGAAAAAAGTTTTACTTTATTGTAAACCGATACTTTAATTTTATCAAATATACTACATTAAACAACCTAATAAAAAAATTCGAGGGAATTGAAAAATATACATGAAAGTTTTATCACTTTAAACTAGCTTATTCGTCCAAAAAAAAATACAGTGAAAAATTAGTTTTAAGTATGTATTCAAAAAAGTATTTTTTTTCACCCTCAACAGCTCGAAATTTTCTGATACATTTTCAGACTAATTTTTAAAAGTAAACACATGTGTTATCCTTTTTTTTGAAGAGATGTATGCGTGGCTGTTTGTTTTCATTTTTCGCTCAATTAAGTAGAATTTGATTTAAACAATTCTTTTTTCAGTATGACTATTACTTTCGTTCCCAGCTCTCTCTCTTTGGGAAGTTCGGTTTAAAACACAAACTTTGACAGTTTTTTTTTTTTTTTTTTTTTTTTTTTTTTTTTTTTTTTTTTTTTTTTACTGTGTATTCTGCCATTCAAATATTTTTAAAAAAACGAGACGTACGGCACATTATATAGTTTTTTAATATGCGAATTTACGTATTTGATGCATTTAAAAAAATGAATTTAAAAATTAATCGAAAAATAAGTTGATTGAATTTTAATACACCCTTAAGTGAAATGGGTTGTAGCATTTAAATGGACAGTGATTTAATAAAATCGCTTTAAACTGTATTTTTAATACTCGGATCTTTACGAAATTTCATCGGATTGTACTTGGGATAATGAAGTATAATTTAAGCAAAAAATTAAAAAATTGATATTTAGGTCATTTTTTGCAGAATGATGGGTACCGAGTCGCCTTAACTTACAAAAACAACATTTTTCTTTTAAATCAAGTATCGTAAGTCATGTTATGCAACAATTAACAAATATGTGAGAAAAGTATAAGTTTTATAAGAAAAAACTGTGCGCGCAATTTAGTTAATATAAAATAAACATTTACCTAATTATAAGGTTACTTCGGAATTATTTTGTTATGGATTTTGCTGTTGGGTTTTCATGCGGATAGATTAACACTTCGCTAACATTGGTTTTCCACTCTATATTTTTTACCTCAAAAAGAATTAAAATAAAGCCAAATAATAATCTTAAACTCATGGTGAAGACACGTTTTTTATAAAAATAATCTTTAGATAAATAAATCAAAAATCTCACTATTTATCAAGAAAATTCATTCAATGTCAGCGGAAACATGATGAAAAAAAAGAAAGTTTCGTCTTTTTTTTTTTTTTTTTTTTTTTTTTTTTAATTTTTGGCAATGCCTCAAAATCAGATAATCCATCATACTAATCAATTTAGAAAACTAAGAATAAAAATAAGACTAGCTTTCAAAAAAATCATTTTATGAGCATTCAATACCTGCTCATTCAATACCTTCTCATTTATGCCTGCTCATGTTTTTCTAAAAAAATCACTCCAATATGTTAATTTGTCTAGGATTCTGATAATGAAACTACTCATTTCTGGGACCACTGCAATACTTACCCATCATGTATATTCATACAATAAAATATGAAAATACAATATATATAAACTACTTATAAAATGCATCGGTATTCCAAAATAAAATTCAAACGTGTATTTAAATATTTTTGTCACATAGTAAAGCTCAATTAATGAATTTCTGATGAACCAATTTCGAAAAATTATATAAATCGCCAAATTACTCAATCCAAAATTACTCAAATTAGTCAAAGTACCGAATTGTGTAAAAAAAACTCCAATAATAATAATCATGTTAATTAACAGTTTACTTATTAAAAGTGTCATTTTCAGTTGAAATATATATGTGAATTGAAATTTCAATGAAATACAGAGTCACGAAAAATTGAAGAGTGTAGAAAACAGGATTACAAATATCTCGGTAACTAATATTTCAATCAACTTTGTTCTTTATGCAAAATTTATGTTATTTTATTGTGTTTTACATTCACTCCTTACAATAAAAAATTTCGAAAAATTTTAAATATCTAATATCAAAACGAATATTTCGAGAGCCCGAAAAAATAGTTCCTTATATTGGAGGTTTCTGCTAGGTATCGAGGTAAATAATCTTCGTCACATTCTAAGTATCTATCTCAATTTGTTCAGGATATAGAGTATTTACAAACACACAGACAGACGTACAGCATTTTTTTTTTCTAAAAATGTGTTTTTCGGAATCTCCCATGTCTGAAACGTGCAAACCGGCCAAAAAAAAAATTCCGATTTCAAAAACGATTGCTAGATTTACCCTATACTACGTATGATTGGTAAGTAAAAATCATTTCTTTAATTTATGCTTGATAAAATGGGCGAATTTCTGAATTGTTTTCTGAAATGTGGCAAAAGGAAAGAACAACTCGGATGTGCCAGATCCAAAATTTTCTTCTATCTCATACATGCTAATACTTCAAATTTTGCTTTCACTGGGCCAAAATTAATTGTCAATCAATGTCCATCTAGTGGATTCGAAATGTATATAGGTTCGTTGATTTGAGTCTATTTAAAAAGGATGCTTAAACTTTGCATTTCTCAAGCAAACCAGTGAATTTCGCACCCATTTTACTAGATGCCTACAACCAAAATTTCCAACCCAAAGAGCGTAAAAGGACACCTGTTTGGTAGTATACACCCAAACTTAATAAAGATCAATTTATGTAAAAGTGTAACATAATGTGAAGTTAAATTAAAAACCATGCATTAGTTTCTGCGATATAACTGTCAGGAAAATAATGAAAATTGTAGTCTAACAGCGCCACCTGTTATAGGATTTCCACAAAAACTTAATCATCATCAATGTATGCCAAGATATAAAAAATATGAAACTTGTAGAAATTCCGTGGATAAGTTTTAGAGATATGACTATTGCTTTAAATGTTTTTTCGTGTAAATCTTGAAAGATGCAATGTGTCAGCATCACCTGTCATACGATTTACATCAAAGCTTAATAAACATCATCACGTCTAACTGAATCTGAAGTTTCATGAAAATCCACGCACTAGTTCTTGAAATAGAGATACTGCGGGAATCATGACAAAGCAGCAAAGTAGCGCCATCTATTGGGCGATTAACACCAAAACCTAACCAGCAACAAAAAAATGGTCTATTAAAGATGGGATTTTCTTATGTAGCGTTTATTATTTTTTAGCAAGCAGTGAATTATTTCTTTTATAATTATCTCGATCGTCTAAAGAAGCCTAAGCTTTTAAGCCTTTTCTTTTTTTACATAAAATTAATTATTATTTCAAACTTTGTTACAAATTTAAAAAAAAAATCCATTCAATTTCTTTTGTATCGATCTTTTATATACCTTTCAAACATATCTAAGAGATTGCATTTATATATTAAGCAATCTAATAGATATACATTTGTTTATACTGTCATTCCTTGTAATTCATAGTCTTATGCTCTTGTTATAATAAACAGACAGTTATATTGGTGTATCAAAAGATATCCATTAGTATGTGTCTAATTTTACGATCCTGTTCAACGATACATTAAAGGAATCAGAACAACATTTTCCGAAGTTTTTTTCAAGAGGAAAAATGTAATGAACCTTTTAATAAGAACGTTCTTTATATTAAAAGAAATTATTCAACTCCACATTTAAATATAACATCATCTTATAAATAATGTATACGCATTACTGAATAGTAATAAAATATTAAGAGAGTAGTTAACCTTAAAATAGGTCACAAAACCGATATTTATTTTTATTACTAAATTAAGACTGTTTAATTGGGAATATCTTGACATTTCTTTTTCGCCCATATTACGAGATATTGTAAATTTCGTTAATGCACTTTTATCCACACAACTTAAAACTTTAAATGTTTTTTTTTTTTTTTTCATGTTCGCATTTTAGTCCCTTGGATGTTTCAAAAATGCTAAGACTTTTTTTTTTTTTAGATGAACTTTAAACTTTTTTGTGCATGTTCTTTATTTATGATAAAGATGCGCATAAATTTAGCCTTGGTCTACTATAGATTGGATTTTCTCATATAGCATTTATTATTGTCTAGCAAATAGTGAATTACAGTGAAACCTGCTAAAGTGACCATCTTAGTAAAGTGACCCTCTGACTAAAATGTCCTCTTTTGGAAAATTTTACTTGTACTCATATAAAATAATATGAAAATTGTCCAGTAATGTGACCACCTGTGTAAAGTGACCAATTAGCCTGTCATCGTCGATGTTATTTGAATCTGTAAAATGTGACCATCTATTTTTTTCCATGCGAAAATTTTCATACTGAAAGGCTAAAGTGATCATATACTGAAATTTTATTTTGATCCACTAAAAAACACTGGAATTTATCTCCTATTGTGACTATTTTCTAAATGTATAAAGTGACCACTTTGTCCTTTATTTTAATGATATTTGCACTTGTCTAAGGTGATTTTGAATGAAAAGTTTTTTACTGCCAGTTACAGAAACGTTATCATTATGCAATTAGAATGAAAATAAAAATACAAATAAATTACAGTGTACTTTACAGTTATGTGCCATTTAAATCAATCACTACGGAATTATAACTGTATTCAAAAGAAATAACGCGAGTTTTAAGTAAATTATCTTCTATGCAGTATATAATTAATAATTCAGTTACTATAATTGTTAATTAATCAGTTCATTACTTAATCTAATGCATTTTTCCGTATTTATATTTTGTTTTATTTTTTGATTTGAGAAAAGTTTTTATGTTCCATTTTGAAAGATACTCCATAAAATGACCACCTCTATATAGTGACCATTTTAGCCAGTCCCAAAGGTGGTCACTTTAGGCAGGTTCCACTGTATTTCATTTATAATTAACTCGATTGTCTAAAAAAAGTATGAGTTTTTGAGATATTCTTTTAAATAAAATTAATTATTTCAAATTTTGTTACAAAATGAAAAAAATATTTAATGAAAAAAGGATCCAATAAATCTCTTTTGTATGAATATTTTATATATCTTTCAAACATATCCGAGAGATCGCACTTACTATAGGGAACAATCTAATAGATAAAAATTTGTTTATACTGTCATTCCTAGTAATTCATAGTCTATTGCTCTAGTTATAATAAACAGACAGTTATATTGGTGTATCAAAAGATATCCATTAGTATGTGTCTAGTTTTACGATCCCGCTCAACGATACATTAAAGAAATTAGAACAACATTTTCTGAAGTTTCTTTCGAGAAGAAAAATGTAATGAACCTTTTAATAAGAACTTTCTTCATATGAAAAGAAATTATTGTACTAGAAATTATTCAACCCCACATTTTGATATAATGTCATCTTATAAATAATGTATACGTATTACTGAATAGTTACAAAAATATTAACCGTTTAAACGCCAATGTTCTCAAATGAAAACATTGCATTATTTATAATACAAAACATATATTTTCCAATATAATAACGATGTTCTTATTTTTCCTATTAAATATAAGGTAGATTTCAACTTTTGAAAAAAAATATTTATGCTTAAGCATTCATCACAGGTATAAGGAATATGTAAATTCATTAATTTGCATAAAAATATATATTATTTGTTTTTATCGTTTTCTCTATTATTTACATTTTACCGCTAGAAAGCTATATGTGTTTGGAATTCGAGAAAACACTCAAAAACAATATGCAATAGCATATAGCGGAAAAAAAATTGGTTACATTTGCATAAGTTTTCAATCAATAATCATTTTTCAAAATGCGAACACTAAAATGAAAACAACCAAAAAGACTGCAGAAATATTATTTTTGTTACCTTCTAAATTTGTATGCATAAATTAAAACATTTGAAGCTGTAATATAGAAAAAACAAAATTATTATTACATTGCGATATTAATTCGGCGTGTAAACGGTTAAGGGGGCAGTTAACCTTAACATTGTTCACAAAATCGATTTTTCTTTTTTAATATTAAATGAAAGCCTATTTAATTGGGAATATTTTGACATATATTTCTACTTTCACATATCATTTATACCCATAACGCGAGACATTGTAAG
Organism: Maratus speculifer; assembly: GCA_964019185.1. Lineage (NCBI taxonomy): Eukaryota > Metazoa > Arthropoda > Arachnida > Araneae > Salticidae > Maratus > Maratus speculifer. The sequence goes on from OZ025290.1 coordinate 186,755,557, forward strand.
TTTCGTTAATCCACTTCAATGGCCACACAAATTAAAAATTTAAATGGGCTTTTTTTCGTCATGTTAATATTTTCTTTACATCAATAAATAAGTAGAATGCTGTATTCATGTTTTAAAAAGGTAAACTTAAATCTACACTATGTGTAAATTACTCAAAAGATGACAAAAAAATATGTTTTAAAAGGTGTTAAATTACTTTCAATAATTAGTACTTTCAACTGTAAACACAGTCATCAACTGAGAATATAAAATAAATTAAAAATACAAATATTAACATCTTAATTTTCAAATGTCACGTAATTGGAGTGAAAGTGAAAGTCAATTTTTAGATCCGGAAAATAAAATATAGATATTGAGGCACGTAGACTATTACTGATATTATATTTCTTTAAGCAATTCTATCCAAATTCTTGGTATGTTGTTGGACAAAACGTCGTTTACAAACAATATTTCTTTTAGTAATAATTTCTACTGATTATCGTGTGATTAATTCACGGTAATTCTTCAAGGGACATATAATTTTTGCATTTTCGAAACTAACTTGAAAATTTTGCTTCTGGTTGAGTCTTGATAGGGTTGTTACTGGACGATTGTACTTTAAATCTCTCAAATATTATTTGATACGATCAATTTACTTAAAGAAACATAATACAAGTAAAGTCCACGTACCTCAATATCTACATTTCTTTTCCGAATCTAAAAATTGACTTTCACTTTCACTCCAATTACGTGACATTTGAAAATTAAGATGTTAATATTTGTATTTTTATTTTATTTTATATTCTCGGTTGATGGCTGTGTTTACAGTTGAAAGTACTAAAGATTAAAAGTAATTTAACATTAAAAAAATATTTTTTGTCATCTTTAAGTAATTTACACATAGTGTAGTTTTAAGTTTATTTTCCTTGCTTACACATTTCAAAAATACTAAAACATTTTTTTTTTTCAGATAGAGAATTTTTTTTTATATACACGTTCTTTATTACATTCTAGCAGACTTCGCCCACTACGCTGGTCGGTTATTCTAAATGAATCTTTAAACAAACGAAATACATAAAGTAAAAATTAAAAATAAATAAATAAATAAATAAACTTAATATTTAATCAATCATCCATAATCGTTGTCTCATTCGTATAACATTATATTATCCTATTCAGAGTCGATGTTGGCGACATAATAAACAAAATAGCTCTAAAATCATTAAAATACCTATGTATAACTATTTATTAGTAGATGTGTTATCTTTAATTTACCCTAAACCTGCTGTAGAGATGTGGAAATATCCTAAAAGTGCGACCACTTCATTCAATCCGCTTATGTGGAAGTTTCTAAAATTGTTAAAATAATGTTTAAGTTTGTTTTAGTAGATTAGGTAACCTCAACTTCATGCCTCCATCTAAAACTTCGGCTGAGTTATGGCGGAATGACATATATTTTCGTACCTGCTGTTTATTCTTTTGTAAAGAAGGGGGAATAATGAAAATCATTGAAATAAATACTTGATCGTTTTTAATAAGCTCGTTATCTTCAATTTCATGTTGGTCATTGTTTCATTCTGGTATAGGATATGGCTAGTGATGGGCAGTTTTCGAAAACATATCAATAGAAAAAAAATCGTCATCGTAAGAGATACAATCCATATAGACATCGATTACTTCCAAGAATCTACAATCAAGAAGTCCTACAATCGATCAATAAAATAATTGTTTTTGCATGATTATAAAGGATTTTATTAAATCGTGATAATTATAAACGGATGGAATTTTTAAAAAACATAGCAAAGAAAGGCGAAAAGGGAGCAGCAATAGTGGAAAAGTCATGTGACAACATTCCTTGGTTGTAAAAAGTTGGAAAGACGCGAGTAAAGATAAGGGAATATAAAAAATTTAGAATTTTTCGGCAATTAGCAGCTGAATGGTCAAAGAAATAAGAATTAAAGGCACCCTGGTGGTGAAAAACGGAACTAAATCGATGGTAAATGGGATAAAAAAAAATATCATTGAATTTTCTACGTCATTGAGATTAGTTTTGTAATTTTCCCATTATTATAATAGGGTTCGTGCGCTTCAAGGATCTTTTAACAGAATGTTTGTAAAGTAATAGTTGCCTTATTTAATGGGGAAATTTTTATTTTTAGATATAGCAATCAGTACTTTACGAATTTTCTGGTGCGAAACCGCCTAAAATCCCAGAAATCCTTTGATGCGTACAAACCCTGTATAAGACCTCTTGATGTAATAAGATAACCGTACCCTCCCCTCGAGAAAGGCAAAGTGGGGGGCGGGGCATGGGAAGTGCATAATATGAATACGTGGTCACAGAGGTTTAAAACGATATATCATATGAGACGTGTCTACTAAATTTAAAAAAGTGTCCATCGCGAAACCAAAGTGACAAGAGAGACGTACGAGGTGTATAATATGAAGTAGTGCTCAAAAAGCTTTCCAATGAAATATTACATGAAGTTAAATTTAGATGTAGATTTTTAATGTAGCCTAAATTTAGAAAATTGGTCCTCAGAGTTTCAACTATCATATTCCCCAGAACCGATCCTTTCCCTCACTTTGAAATTTTTATGTCAAAATATAAATCTCTTTTACTTCGTGATCGAACCAAAAAATCGCTAACTGAAAAAGGATTGGATTGCAACCCTATTATGAAGGATTGCCACTGATAGTAATAACATTTTTCAATTTTCCCTAATATTAATCGATTGCCCTCATTTTTATAAAAAAGCAACTTCATGCCTTTTTAGAACGTCTGATGTCTTAATGAGGTTGGCGAACGTAGATCCTAAGATAAGTAAAGTAGTATTTTAAATACTCAAAAATTATTAATTACTTTAACGACTCAAGACATCTGTCAGCATATCTGTGTGTGTCAGCATCGTAATTATATAAATAATTTAAAGTTTTCTTTCTCGATATTCACACATATAGATATATTTCGCTTCAAAATGTAGTATTTTTTAAATATTAAATTTGGGGTTTTTTTATTTGACATTTGTAGATAAAACCTCTATTTCAAATACAATTTTCAGTAAAATATTCGGATAAACTCAAAAAATTAGTCAAATGAAAATTAGAAAGTGCGCACCCTAAACAAATCAAACATCAGCCTATAAAAGATTATTAAATTGCTATACATTTTTTTTTCTATAAAGTTTTTGCAACTGATCTATCTTGACAAATTTTAACTTTAAATTTCACTTTAAAAAATTTATTCTATAAAAAGTCTTTTTCAGCGTGCCTATCATAAATTCCCAAGGAAATAAACCAAGGAATGACTTAATTAAAGACTTTTTGCATTGTATATCGTAATTGTGATACAGAATATTTTTCTTTTTAAAAGCTATCAATTTTCAATTTTTTCATTAGTTTTCATTATTTCTTTTTCATTATGTGCTTGGAAAATAAATTTATGGCTTTTAGGCGAAAATTTTTATTTATTATTTTTTAATAAAAATTATTTTTTAATAAAAATTGAGTTATTTTTTAAATAAAAAACTATTAATATGTGCCTCATTTACTCGTACAATTTTCTCCCTCGTCTTATCATCATTCTTGCTTTTAAATGTCTCTTTCATGAACGAAATATATTCTACTTGCATAAAGATTCTGATATAGTTTTAAATTTAATATAATATTTGCTTAAATAGATCGAAAATAAGAAATCACACTTTTTAAGAGTTTCTAACTGATGTTAAACAGCTTAAGCAAGTGTTTGGGTTAGAATTTTAACTAAAAAAGGCCTACTAGATACAGTATATTAAAAATGGTTTATAACGAAATTCTTGCCTCTATAGAATTTTTTTATTAATTTTTTACAGTGAAATTACGTTTGAAATTATTGAGTATTTGATACGTGATTTATCACATGCTAATTAAGCGTAAAACTAACAGGGTGAAAAATGTTAAAGCCGGAGATCGAACCCGGAATAGCGCCCGGAATAAGGTAGATGTCACCTTGCCCTTTCTCACTCCCATATGTTGGTGAGGCTGCAACTGTTACACAAAATGGAAAAGCGTTTATCAGTACATAATACTGGATTTATATGTGTCTCATGTTGCACTGCAGTATTGTGTGCTCATGAAGACTTTTCCATCTTTTGCTGCAGTTTCAGCCTTAACAATATATGGAAGTGAGAAATTCCAAGCTGGGCATTGTCCTCGTCGCTTAAATGGTAGAACACTTGGAACGCTAATCCACGGGCTTCCGGTTCAAGCTCTGTCTTGGACGATCATATGATAAATCATGAGTTAAAAACTCTTAACTCTAAATTACTAAAATATGCATCAAATTCTCTAATCATTCGACCGTTTTCATAGGAAATAGCGAAAAAGCCATTATTTCATTCTAATCTGACCACAATATGGTCAATAATATGATTGGAATTATTACTGCAAGAAATGAGTTTCCCACTTCAGAGGGCTCTACCCTAATAGCATGCATGGTCACAATGACGTCACTGTGAGTCACTTTGGTCACATCACATCTGTGACCAAAATGCCACTACTCAGTGACATCACATTGTGACTGAGATGGGACTTTCTTAAAAAATTTTAGAAAATTACAAATATTCTTCAAAACATGTTATTTGCTTTAAAAAACATGTTTCTGGCAATTTAAATACTGTCGCTTTTATCACAGTTTCGTCACAATGTTAATGTCAAAGTAGTCACAAATGACACATTTTTTACAAATTTGTCACACCGTGACTTCACAAAGTGGTCAAAATTTAACGTCACAAACTAGCTCTAAAATGGCCATAACGACATCACATTTTAGTCACTGTGACTTCACATCGACAATCGATGGTCACAAAGTCACAATGTGACTTCACAACGATGTCGCAGTGACGTCACCATGCTTTACGGATAGGAAGCCAGCAATCATTCTAAGGATTGTAGTGTGAGTGAATCATTTGTTTTCCGGGTATTGCATATGCGGAATTCCAGTGTACAAAAAATCTTACAGCGAATTTTTTTATTGACCAGTTGCATTTTTTACTAATTATTTATGAAGCTAATTAAATGCTCATGTGTATTAGAGTGCCCCTTAACAAAAAAAATCGTATTCCTTTTTTTTTCTTTTTTTAAAAATATCAAGCGCACTATTTATTTGTTGTTCAAATTTGATCACATTTAGACAAATGGATCGCATTATACAGCCCTCTCAATTAAGCAACTTACTTATCAGCAACCCTGTACTTCTCATTTTAAAATGCTGAAATGTTTGAATGACAGCAAGATTTATCCTTAAATTAAACTTGTGATCATGTACATAGTTTATGAAAGCAAAAAAAAAAAAAAAAAAAAAAAATTAGGGGAATCTAATGATCTATGTCTGCCGGGAGATAAGTGATGCATAAGCCAAATATTAATACCACCACACATTTACTCGTAGATTTATCATTGTTTTTATCATACATTCAAAGGTATGAAAACATGGGAGACTGGGAGCTGAAAAACACAATGCTAAACCTAAGAGTCAACTACTAGTGGTATTAATTTTTGACTTATGCATCACTTCAATTCCGTCAGACATGGATCATTAGATTCCGCTATTTCTAATCTTCCATGAAATAAAGGGTTTTTTTCTTGTGCCTGATACCTTATGTTTTTGTGCTGTTGATTCTTGGATTATTATGGCAATCATGTCATGGCTTCGCAAATTGCTTTGACTATAGACTACTCCGCCACACTCTCCTATAGCTATGATTTATCACCATTAAACTTTATCTTGTGGGAGTATATTAAAGATCAAATGTACAAAAATCAACTGAAAAAAAGGTGAAAACAACGACAACAAGTATAATAAAATCAATTCCGACAGACTAACTCAAGAAGATCGTGAAAATCGGGCAGAGACTTTGTTGCCTCCTCAGATGGACAACGGGTTGAGAACCCCATCTTATAATTTGCTTTATACTCACCTGCAAATCCTAAAATTTTGAAATAAAAATCTGTTTTCCTTTCGAAAGATATTCAATGATTTCATTTTGTATAACCCGTGAAGCACCATGTATTTATTTTAATTATCAAAGCAAATGCACTGTAAATTAGATTCGTTTATAACACAACTATTCAATCGATAAATGAATTATAACAGATGTAAATTTTCCAAGTGGCTGAAAAAAGTCTAAGCCAGGATTCGAAACAGGGATGTATTGGCTGAAGCCAGCAGTGCTCTTCCAACTGAGCCATCCCAGACAAATACTGGAGAATTAATTCACCCAACTAACTTTAGCAATTACACAATCTGATATGATACTTTTGATCAGCTCAACAGAATAAATCAAAGGTTAATGTATATGGAACGTCAGAAAACGCTTTATACGAATTCATATTAGATTAATTTATAACACGAATATTCAATCGGTAAATGAATTATGATAATGTAAATTTTCCGATGAGGGGAACTAGTCCGGTGAAGGATTCGAACCAGGGATGTAGTGGCTGAGGCCGCCAAAGCTGTTCCAACTGAGACTTCCTGGACGAATACTGGAGGACTAATTTACTCAACTGACCTTAACGATCGCACAATCTGGTCTGATACTTTAGATCAGTTCAAAAGAATAAAAAATTGAAGGTAATATATGGAACTGCAGAAAATGCTACATAAGAAATTAGATTAATTTATAATGGAAAAGCATTGGCGGTTTCAGCCTATACATCCCTGTTTGGAATCCTGGCTCCGACTTTTTTTGCCCTCTTGGAAAATTTGCATCTGCACAGTAAATTGTTAAGGAGCATATCAATATACTTTTAAAAAGTAAAATAATAAACAATATAAACAAATAAAAAACAATTTTTTCTTTGTCAACATGAGGGAAGTAAAGATGAATTTTCTAATTTATGAGATTAATAATAAAATGGTAATGAGTAGGCTATATAATTTAATGCCAGCACTGAAGCAATACTTCAAAGTTTACTTGAAAAAGTTCTTTGAAAGACTCATTTTTATTCGAATAAGTACATTCAGTACTATGTTTGGCTGTAATCCAATGCATGAATTAAGAAATTTGATCGATCAAACTTTGGTTTGGCTCAGTTACAAAATGGAGAATCAGGGATGATCTAATTGATTAGGTAACTTAGTTTAACGAGTAAATATATTTTAGCAACGACTTTTATCAAGTTAAGAATTACACTATTATAGTAATGCATCTAATAATACTTAAATAAACATTTTTGTTTAGCTTTAAATGTAAGTTTAACAATAAAGAGTATATGATAGAAAACATTATCATAGATACCTCGGATTATTTTTTATCTAATGAGCTAAAAAAAGAATTGTGTAATACTGCTATGTATTTTGTTTGCAGAAAATTTTCTTGAATTATTTATCTAATAAGATTACATAAAGTCGATAATTTTCATGCAGTATAACTAATTTTTAACAAGTTGGGGTGTAATAAAAATTGCTTTAAGAAGGGAATGAAAGAAAATTGTTGTCTTAATATGAATAAGTTTGACAGTGCACGTCGAATGTAGAAAATGAAATGCGTTCGTACCATAACGAAGATTTAAAAATATTCAGATCCTCGTGTAATAGTATACAGTACTTTGGATACAGTATAAGTATCCGAAATATTTTGTGTGTTCTATTTCAAAATTATTGTGTTATTATTGTATTGTGTTTCTGATTTGTATTATATAAAAAATTAACTTGTAGTAAACCTCAGCAACATGCACCAATTTTATAAAATGTTAAATAATTTGATGTAATTAAAACTCGTCCCAAACATTGTTTACCTCTATACTATTATGTAACAGGATACTTTTCTCGGGCCCTGTCAATTAATACTAACAAATATTCTTTGCAACAGGCATTTCACAGAATGTGCATTTTAATACATTCTTCATAAATGCATATAAATTTTATTATGTTCGAAAGAGTGTAACACCACTAAAAGGCACTAATAATAAACTATTTATCCCACTGGCCGTAATGTAACGGAATACTTTTGATTGTCCCTGTAATTGAACTATACTTTCGATTTTCATAAAAATTCAGACAAAATTCTGCAACAATTATATATTTTAAATTTCAAACGATTCGATTGGGTATTTTTTTATTTTTACAGACGGACAGACAGACAGACGGATAGACAGACAGACGAACGGACGGACTGAATGACGACTACAGGTGCTACATATTTATAGAATTACGAACACATTTTAAAAAAAACTCTAAAAAAACTCAATTGAAGTGAATAGAATGCTGATGTGCTTTTTTAACGATGAAAAAAATAATTAACTATCTATTACATGATGCAGGGGTCGTACATGTCCTGAAATTTTAAGACCAAGAAAATCTTCAGCACCAGTATTTTCTCATAGAAAATATCTTCTTAAAAATAAAGTGTCATTTCGTACGTTAAATCTAGACGTATGTTTCTATAAATAAATACTGATATTTGTCCTGAAAAATTCCCAGAAATGTACGACTCCTGATTACATGTAACCAAGATGAAACTAGTACATAATGTCCGAAATATACCTTTACATTTTTGAAAAACAATTTAGAATACAGAAACAATGATATACACTTAATTTTTATTCTCCATAAAGAAAATGTCAAAGTTTTTTTTAAATGTATTATTCCAATGTTTCAATGTGTTTACCAACGTATCGAGATTATACGAGATTTTAAACCGCGTTCTATTAAGCATTACAGAATCAGTAGTCTGGGTGGATACAGTAGTTCTACTTTTCAGCTCTTCTGTGCCACCATGGAGATTGGTAAACAATGTTTATTACATAACCCCATAAAATCCAAATATGTTAAGCCTGGAGATCTAGCTAGAATTGGCGGCTAAAATAATGCAAAAAAGGGAACATAAAGAAAGCCTTAAGTGTATATTATAGTTTCTTTATTTTTTATTACTGTTTTTTTAAATGTTAAGTTACATTCCTTGCATCCTGCATTTTTATTTCATTTTGTTGATTTGGAAATTTAAATTTGGTTTCTCAAATTTTTATTTTTATTATTTTTTTAATTAATTGAACTTTCATATGTCTTTTATGTTATTTTATCATAAAGTTTTCTATTATGAATAATTATTTTTTTACGAGTACTTCACTCTTTTTTTTTCTCTTTTGATTGCATTAAAGTTAGAAATAAATTCTTTTATTCAGTGATTTTTATTTTTGTTTTAAAATTCATGGTTCGTGTTTCTTTACTTAATTACATACTAAAAAGAACTATTTTAATTCTTGTCCAAAAAATATCTAGAATTTATTAATAATACTTTGCAATATTTCTTTTTAACAAAGTCGTAAATACGCATTAGCTTGATAGAAAGTTTGTATGTTCCGTTTAAAAATGAAGAAATGAGTACTTAATGTAGAAATTTTACTTCACACTTTGAAATATCCTTTAAGATTTATTTAATTTATTCTCCTAATATATGTTTTCACCAACGTCTGAAAGCCATCCTTAGTACGTGCTTAAAGATAAATCTTCTGAAATAATCTATTGACGTGTATATATTTTAATTTCTATATTGGAAAGTAGCATAATATACTACCTGTGATAATGATCTAAACATTTTCTAATAAGCCATTGAAATGTGTCTCCTTAAAAATCTTACATTATCCCAATTCATTCCGGTTATCATATAAACGTGTGGTTTTAATTAATGCAACATTTCAAAGAGCGAAACCAAAATTGGCGACATTTAATATTTAATAGAACAAGTAAGTCTAAAATACATTTCTGGCATTCTGCATTTTTATTTTAAGTTTGTTGATTTTGAAATTTAAATTTGCCTTTGCAAGTTTATTTTTTAGCATTATTTTTTATAATTAATTAAAATTTATGTGTTTTGTGTTACTTTATCATAAAATTATTACGCATACTCCTTTTTACGAGTACTTCACTCTACAGCAAGTAAAGTTGGTAATAAATTTTGTTTTTTAGGGATTTTATTTTTTGCTTTACATTTTTGTGGTTTTTGTTTCTTTTCTTAATTACATACTGAGAATAAGACTATTTTATTTTATCTTTCAAAAAAATATTTAGAATCTATTAATAATACTTTACAACACTTCTTTTTTTTAAATGTCATAAATATACATTGGATTAATAGAAAGTTTATATGTGCTGTTTGCAAAAATGTGCTAATGAATACTTAATGTAGAAATTGTACTTCACACTTTGAAATATCCTTTAATATTTATTTAATTTATTCCATTAATATATATTTTCACTCACGTTTGAAAACCATCTTTAATACGCACTTAAAGATATGTCTTCTGAAATGATCTATTGACGTGTCTATATTTTAATATCTTTATTAAAAGTAGCATAATGTACTACTTGTAATAATAATTCAAATATTTTCTAATAAGCCATTCAAAGGTGTCCCTTTAAAAATCTTACATTATCCCAATTCATTCCGGTTATCATATAAACGTGTGGTTTTAATAAATGCGACATTTTAAAGAGAGTTTCCCAAAGAGGCGACTTTCAATATGAAATAAGACAAGTAACAAATTCAAATTTGAATAGAGTGTGACGGCAACTGAAAGGCTTTAAAATAAAATTCATGTCGTACTTTTCAATGATTTCAAAAATATTTCTCTTATTTTAGAGATAATATTTCAAGGAAATTTCAATAATCAAAGTCACTCACCTGCATCAATGTCAAAGTGCGATTTATCGTGTTTACATTTTCAGTAATTAGCCATTTTGTTGAGTTTCCAAAATTCATAAAGTACTTATAAGTCCTTAATTTTTAAAAATATCGAGAAAAGCAAAGATCGTATCTGGACATTTCAAACTTCTAAGAAAAATAGTAATCACCGTAAGTTCATTAAAACTGTCTTTTGCTAGTATTTAGAACCGCCAGCAAATACGTGTACCTATAACATCCGAAGCGGTTATTTTGACCGATGTCTATTACCATGTCTAAATATTATTTACGTGTAAGTTTTTGCACTTAGTATGGTTTATTAGTATTATTATCATCACCCATATAATAATATATATTTTTATAATAATATTTTTACATTTTATTATGTTATAATTATATTATTTTGAGATAAATATGTATTGATTATATTTTTTATTTTAAAAATATTTATTATTAGCTTGTGTACCATACTTAACTATAAAAAGAAAGATCATTAAATTTATACAAGTTTCACAATAAAAACATTTTCCTAAACCCATTACAAAACTCACTAAATCTTCCTAAATATGATACTTTTTTTTCACAGAAATTGGCATATTTTTCGCCTTCCATCCCCAAAAGTTTTATTTTCATCACTAAATGTGGAAATGAAATGTACTTATTGATGAATAAACTGAAAAAAAGAAATTTTCAAGAATGGCAGTCAGAAGGTAGGATTGTCAAGCTGTACGTTTTTCTCGTAAGTTGTACGTTTTTAGTGCTTTTTAGGTCTATCAATATTTTTAGGTATTAGGTGTGCATTTAAATGCATCCGTGCGACGATTTCTTTCTTTTTTTTACCAATCTAACTTTTGATAGTTAAAAAATCTTTTGAAATATGCTTTAAGATTTCACCTTTTTCCAAAAAAGAGCTGTATACATGCGCATCAAATGTAAATACAGCAATTTTTAGATCAGTAATACTTACAGTAAATCAGTAATACATTACAATAATTCTTGGAAGAAATGAGTAACACTAATTTCGCATTTTCTGTAGCGCTATATCATGTAAACTTACGTTAATATAAATTATAAATATCTTTATAAGTGAATTTTTAATTTAGAATAACTGTTCTTATCTTCCATATTTTTTTTAATTTAGCATAACTGTTAATATATCCTAAGTTTAGCTATTTTGCTCGATTTTATTAACGCTTCTTTATGTCTAACCTCTAATCGCCGAGCCAGATACATTCACGGGCAGTTCGTCCGTAAGTGTATCGAGCGAAAAGGTTGCAGAATTAAATAAAAATATTTATTTTTCTAAGATATCTATCGCTAAAATTTTCATGATCATCATTGAATCGTAGGATAATCTGATTTATCTTTATCATTGCAATTCAATTAATTTTTCATTCATAATAGGATATTACTGCAAAAATGTTAACAGAATAATGTAACATAGTTGGATAATTATTATTAAATAGAATAATTAATAATAATGACTTTTAAAACAAGTTTGTTAATGAAAACATCACCGACATACTCAATATAGTTCAGTATGGTACGAAAAAGGGACGATAGCGTGAAAAAACATAAACATCAATCAAATGAGTATCAATCAAAGTTTTCCATCACGACAAATTTCTAGAGATGACAGAAAGTAGAAACACTTCATTTCACTACTTAAATTGGAGTTTCAAAATAACAGAATTCAAGCTGATCAAGCAGAAGAAGGCTCTAAAGTCATGATTGTTACCTTTGTCATTTCAAGATTTCATAGTTTTGAACCATGTCATATACAAATACACAATTACAATGATGGTCTTTTCGCACATGCAATCAGTGGATGAAATACAACATCCTTTCTTTTTGAGCTAGAAAATTCAAAGTTTTGCAACGCTTTGGAAAAACAAAATTTTAGTAAATTTTAGTAAGTAAGTTTTCGTTCAGTTGGAAATATTCAAATCGTATGATAAATTTACCAATCAGTTTGATTGTCTTAAAGCAATAGTGTATTTAAGTACTCATCGTTATTCCGTAGTTCCTTTACCTGCGATTTATTCTGTCAAGCTGTTTAAATGACAGACCAAATGTTATGACAAATAAAATTATCTGAGCGAGAAATGCCCACCGGCTATAGCCCAGTTAACTTAAACGGTAAAGCATTGGCATTGTAAGCTAAGGATCTAGGTCCGATTTTCGTGCTGGCCAATTTTTCCATCAGTTGGAAATATTCAAATCGTATGATAAATCTATCAATCAATTTGATTGTGCAAAAATAATAGTAGGAGTCTAACCGTTAAGAATTTATCAAAGCTTTAGAAAAATTCACTATTGTACAATACAGTGGATGTATAGGCATCACACAGACACTAAACTCCTTGAAGTTCCAGTTATTTGCTAAATCTACACCTAAAAGAAAATTTCATCTTGCAAGGCTACCACAAACTCAAGAAGCTGCGCAGCATCATTTCCTCCAATGCTATAAGGTACAAGCTTGGATAGGAAACAACAACCCCTTTGAAGAACGGTGTTGGATTCGCAGGTTTCACGATCTCTTTCAGCCAGTCTAAATGTGCCAAAACATATTTCCTGAATTCTTGCTGTATAATATCTCATATAGCTGTAAAAACATGTGCAGCAAGGCATGATCTTACCAACAAGTTTGAAATTGCACGTGAAGCGTATCAAATGAAGTGCGTTCATACGATAACGAAGTTTTAAAAATATCACTCTCATGTATCAATCTCATAAAATTGTAAATAGTTAATTAAAATTAAAATGCGCACCAAACAATGTTCTTCCTATGTCATTATATAATAGAGTACTTTTGTGTGCCCTTGTAAATCAATAACAAATGTTCTTTGCACCACAGATTATGCAAAATGTTTATTATAATATGTACTTTATAGATGCATATCAATTTTATTATGTTCGAATGAGTGTAACACCATTAAAATGCATTTGAAATATTTTTCTCCATTGACCGTAGTGTAATGGAATACTTTTGATTGTCCCTGTAATTGAACTATGCATCCGATTTTGATAAAATTTGAAATGACTCGACAAAATTATGTAATAATTATGCATTTTAAATTTCAAACGATTAAATTGCATTTAAAACTTTTTTTCCCATTGACCGTAAAGTAATGGAATACTTTTGATTGTCTCTGTAATTGATCTATGCATCCAATTTTCATAAAACTTGAAATAACGCGACAAAATTATGTAATAATTATATATTTTAAATTTCAAATGATTCGGTTGGGTAGTTTTTGCGTTGTTATATACGGACGGACGGACAGAGGGACGGATTGAACGACAACTATAGGTGCTACGTATTTATATAATTACGAACGCACCAAAAAATTAGGACTCAAATGCTTGGCATTTTAATGAAACAGTAACGGCGTCAACTACGAAAATGTTGACGACTTTATTTAACCAGAAAAAAAATTATGAAGCTGATGCCTGGGAAACAATCGACCAAAACAACATCGATGATGATTTTGACAACCAGGTTGATGGAGTCGCAAAAAGTTCAAAGAAGAACAACGCTGTTGAAAAGCAGGCATATTGCTCGTTTGTCCTCAAGCAGAGGTTCGCGAACCAAAGCTATCAACCTGCAAAAGCTCTAGACATATACATTAAAAATGTTACCGTGAGTCTCTTTTAAGTCATTCATTTCTACTATTAATGTTCTCCACTTAAGTTCCAAATTTAAAATAAATTAAAATGTTGTTAAATAATGTACAATGTTAAATTAATCATTATTGCTATCATGCAAAATTCTGTAATATAAACTAGTTACATTAAAGAGGATAAAGTTAATAAAAAGTGGTGTCAAATATGAGTTTTTCCGTTTTTTCACAAAGTTAGAAAAAAAAAGTGTCAATTTCAGAAAGCTGTCGCGCGCTTCGTAATGAGAAGCGTAATGTTTAGAAAAGCGTCATAACATCTGGTCTGTCATTTAGAGAGCTTCACAGAATAAACTGCAGTAATAATGACAAGTATCTGAGTTCAATTCCCAGCCTTAGCAGTTTTTCGCTCAGTTGGAAATATTCAATTTGTATGATAACTTTACCAAACAGTTTGATTGTGTTAAAATAATTGTTTTATTGTGTCTAAATTTGTGAAACGCTGTATAATTACAGATTTGTATGAGTTTTTATTAAGGTTGTAATGACGTATTATTTGACTTGATTTATCTGAATAATTTTAAAGAATCTAATAATCAAAAATTATGTTTTTGCTTAATTTTGAATTGTTAATTAATAAGCAAGATTGTTTTAGCTTTAAATTTTTGAGAATGACTCTATAGAAATAAACTCATGCCTGAAATTACTTTCAGTCTTTATTAAACAAGAATTTCTCAGAAGCATCGAAAGTGCGTGTTTCGATAAAAGAAAATTTAATATAACTTTTAAATGAAATTTAACATAACTTATCTCCTATACTAATGATCGAAATATTTTCTAATTAACTAACCAAATGTAACTGTTTAAAAATCCCACATTATCTTCCATTCATTTCACATTTCGTTATAAAGATACGATTTTAATTAATGTTAAGAGATCTCAAAGAGCGACACCAGAGAAGGATACACTCAGTATTTAATAAGTTATGTAATATAGGGTTGTAATAAGTAATGAGGGTTGAAATATTTTTAAATAAAACTCATTTTACGAGGTTTCAATAGTATGTACTATATTTTAAACAAATTAGTTTAATTAAATGTCAATAATCACAATCACTCGTCTTAGATTTAAGTCAATGTATCATTTCTCACACATACATTTTTAGCACTTTCCAACGAAGTTAAAAAGTGCTTATGCATTCGGTTTGTCTGTCCGTATGGACGTCTGTCCGCGCTCTAACTTCCGTAAATATACTCGGATTTCCCTGAAGTTTTTCGGCGTTATTGACGTTTACTCCAACACGAACCATATTGAAAATGAAGTTTCCACCACGATTAGTTTATTTACTGCGAGAGACAGAAGTTTTCCATTACATTACGGCCTATGGGGGAAAATCGTTTCAAAGGAAATTTAAAGATGTTACACCTTGTCAAACATGCTAAAATTTATGTGTATTGACAAGATGGACTAAAATATGTATTTTATAAAATATACGGTGAAAATATAGCTATTATTCATTTACAGGGATACACAAAAGAATCCCATTAGATAATGGTAAAGAGGGGGAATTGTGTGAGACATATTTTAAATATATTAAACTGTTTCATGTATAATAAAATTGATATGTATCACTGAGACTTAATATAAATTATACGATACTGTCTTGCATAAAATGAAGTGCATCGCATTTACAGGGACCCTAAAAAAATTTCAAATAGTATATTCTTTCCGAAGTACTGTATATGTATCCGATGGCGGCTGATAAATGGATGAAATGCATTTTAATTATGACATGTGCATTTAAATTTCCCTAAATATATGCACATTACATGGTGTGTATAAATGCTATAGTTGATATACAGGGTTACCCAAAAGAGTTCGCCAACGATAGTGAATATGAACATAAATTACTTAAAGGTGGTTCTTAAATAAGTTATGCATTTTTACGCTGAACTGCATAAGATTTACTAAGAAATGTTTGCAGAATATACATAAAATTATATACAGGGCCACGCAAATAATTGGGTGCATGGACACCTATAAATGATAACTTCTGAAAATATGATTTCAGTTGTTTTAAGAGTGTTTTAGTTTAAAATATATTTTAGCTTAATATTGGCGTGTAATGAAGGTACAAGGTTAACTACAGGGCTGAGCAAAAGTATTCAAGTACGTTTCCATCTGTTAGTATAAATTGCTGAAAAATAAATTTCAAGCTACTAGGCACTTTCTTGATAAATTAAATTTTCCCATTATATAGTATGTATATAAACTGACAGATCAAATACACGGCTGTTTAAAAGTATTGGAATACATATTTGGCTATAAACCCTTATTTCCCTAAATAACGAAGTTTTGTTAAAGATTTCATGAATTGTTGGAAAGTGCTTCATAATTTATGCTCAACGCGTGATTTTTCTTACTTGTTAATGTATAGTAATGGCACGAAGTTTTAATGCATTTCAATATATTTATTTTATTAGAAGTTTAAAAGTGGAAATTTAAACTAACGTTAAGAGAACATAGATAAATTTAGATGAATTCGAATAAAGTCTTAAAAAGAACTTATTGCACATTTATATGAAAGTTAATTACGTTTTACCTCAATTAATGGTTATATGTTGAAAATGTTTTTTTTTTACGTGAAGCTTTTTTTTCTTATTTCATAAACTAGTCGGATGTGGTAATCCCAAAATTTTCTTCTATCTCATGCATGTTAATACTTCAAAAGTCGCTATCCTAGTGTCAAATTAAACGACAATCTATGCTCATCATGAATATTCTAAAGGCATGGAATTCCGTGCATTAGTTCTCGGAATAGGACAATCGCGTAAATCGCAAAAAAATTCAACATAAATGCGTCATTTGTTGGGTAATTTATACTAAAACATAAAGTGCAATAATATGTAGCAAGCTATACCTGAATCTGAAGTTTGATGAAAGAATTCGTGCATTAGTTCTTGAGATAGAGCTATTGCAGAAATCAGGGAAACTTCAGCATAGCAGTGCCCCTATCTGGAGATTAATACCAACACATAAACATAATGAGTTCGTGCCACGATTTACTGAATCTGAAGTTTGATGAAAATCCGTGCATTAATTCTTGAGATAGATCTATTATGGAAATTATAAAAAATGTGGAGTAGAACCGTTATCTGTTGAGTGATTCACACTAGAATGTAAGCATCAATTCATGTCAAGGGCAAACTGAATCTGAAGTTTGATGGAAATCCGTGCACTAGTTATTGAAATATAGCTCTTGCAAAAATCGTAAAAAATGCAACATATCAGCGCCACCTGTTGAAATATTTACACCAAAAAATAACCAACATCGATTCATATTAGGAATTATCTGAATGTAAATTTTTATTAAATCCCGTGCATTAGTTATTGAGATAGCACGCCCACAAAATTTATGTCACATTCAGACAGAGTCACAGAGTCACAGAATCACGGATTCACAGACAGACATTTTACAAAAACAAGTTTTTTTGGAAGAGTAGTCAATTTCTACATATATATATATATTTCTTCAAGCAAAGCTTTGCCTAATCTATGAAATGGATTATTATGGATAATCCATTTTACATGAAACTATATGATGTACTAGATTTCCTTTGAAAAACTAAATGTTATAGCAGCAAACTGAAGATTACTCGAGTTATTTACACGTAGGGGAAAGAATTTTGGTATTGATAATTACATTAGTAAATTTAGATTGATCTTAGACTCCAAAAATTCAATATACTTTAAAATGATGCATCTGCAAAAGCTAAATCAATAAGCACTTTCACAATTTTTTCATTTATATGATTTAAAATAAAAATAATATGAAAAAAAGGTAATATTAACCATTTAAAAATCCTATTAATCAGTTGATAAAAATGTTCTGATTTGTTTTTTTACTTAGCTTTTACCCATAGTTCATATGATTTATAATATTTCCGAGTAGTAAATATTATTATTCGGCTTTCATATCCGTAGTTTTAATATTACATGCTATCTTCATCCATTAATCATTTATGTCGATAGAGAAACACAGAAACTGAATAAAGTGATTCTAAAAAACATTTCATACAACTGAAACCTAATTAAGTTAAGAGGTAGGATAAATTCTGGACTAACTCTTAAAATGTTAATTTGTAGCTGAAATTTTCCCTCGGCTCTGCCTTTTCTCACACCTATAAGATGAATATTATGTAAAGGGGTTATCTTCTGACATGCTTGAAAGCATGTCGTGGAATAGAGTAAGGTAATCAACTCAAGAATTAACTGAATTAGTCTATGCATTTAGATATCTTGTAAATAAAACGTGGCTTACATTGCAACAGTGGTACGAAACAGATATTTATAAAGCCAGCTTTAAGTAACTACAGAAAAGTAGTTCTGGTATCATAGTGACAAAGTTAATTAAACCATGAAATGTTTTCAGGGTATATTTATTCAGATAATATTTATAAATATGAAAGGAATTTTATCATTGACACAAACAGCTTTTGAGATCAAAAATACAGATTGAGTTTCACAAAAAGAATAGAATATGAAGTTTGTCTTTAAAATTAGCATTTATGAATGTTTTCATATCATTACATTATCAAAAAGTCCTACCGGCAATGCCGGGAGGAAGAGGTAGCTTTCATATACTTATATATTTATTTATTTATTTTAAGGTAAGTTATATTGTTCAAAAATACTAAGCTCAAATTAGTGGAAATAATCTATAAAATTATTGATTTTATAAGATTGAAACAAGTTTTTGTCAAGACTGAATATTAATAGGAGGTTTTAGAAATTAGTCATCTTTTATTCAACCTGGTTTTATTTTAAGCGATTTAGAGAGTCATCAAATTCCACGATATCATAAAGTGTATGCCATTTTAAAGCAACATTGTGGATCGTTCAGATCAGACCGTTTCAAAATGTCAATCATAAGCAAAATTCAAAGTGCTATAACTCAGTCATTTTTTAAGATATAGACAAAATAAAAAGTGTTCTGGAATTATTGTTTTAAGTTCTAACACGTAAAAGAAAAATATTTTCAATTTTTAATATTTTCGCATTTAATTTTAAATTTTAAATTTTTTAAAAAATTTAAAATGGCCGCCATTTTGAAACAAAATAGCGGATGATACTGGCCAACAAACTCGATCGAGACATTTGTATGTACTATGTACATACCAAGTTTCATCGAAATCGGTTCATAAATACGCGTGTTATCACGTGACAAAAATCAGATCGTTTCAAAATGTCAGCCATAAGAAAAATTCAAAGTGCTATAACTCAATCATTTTTTAAGATATAGACAAAATAAAAAGTGTTCTGGAATCTTTGTTTTAAGTTCTAACACGTAAAAGAAAAATATTTTTCAACTTTTATTTTTTTCGTATTTAATTTTAAATTTTAAATTTTTTTAAAAAATTTAAATGGCCGCCATTTTGAAACAAAATGGCGGATGATACTAGCCAACGAACTCGGTCGAGACATTTGTATGTACTATGTACATACCAAGTTTCATCGAAATCGGTTCATAAATACGCGTGTTATCACGTGACAAAAATCAGATCGTTTCAAAATGTCAGCCATAAGAAAAATTCAAAGTGCTATAACTCAATCATTTTTTAAGATATAGACAAAATAAAAAGTGTTCTGGAATCTTTGTTTTAAGTTCTAACACGTAAAAGGAAAATATTTTTCAACTTTTAATTTTTTCGTATTTAATTTTAAATTTAAAATTTTTGTAAAAATTTAAAATGGCCGCCATTTTGAAACAAAATGGCGGATGATGCTGACCAACGAACTCGATCGAGACATTTGTATGTACTATGTACATACCAAGTTTCATTCAAATCGGTTCATAAATACGTTAGTTATCGCATGACAAAAATCAGATATATATATATATATATATATATATATATATATATATATGTCAACATTTGAACGGAGGGTGGTTTTGGGGTCTGGGGGTCATGATCGGTGAAAATATACCAAAATTTTCCGGAAGTGCTTTCCTCCGGACGGCTGCAATAGGTAGCTTTTTACTTTTTGTAATGAAAGCTATCTAAAATGTGTGCATAAAATTAAAATGAAATACAAATTAAGATATTTATTAGAGGTATTTGATGAATTTAACAATACTTAATTTTTAAATAATTGCTGTATTTTATTAATAAGCGCTGGAATGATTAATCAAATAGTTAAAAAATAAAATCGTTCAAAAGTACAAGTGTTTTTTGTTACATTTTTATCATTTTCAAAGTGTTAACTCTGTTTAAAATTGTGTTCTGGTTTGAATAGACTTTTGGTGTTGCACAGCTACAGCCATAAGATGAGGAGATCTCTTTTCAACATTTGAAACTTTGATTCAGTTTGAAGCTCCAATTGACGTAAAAATATTTAGCTATTGTGTTCGCTGCTAATTTCAAAATATTTAGCTCATCGACTATTAAAGCTTGAGAGCAAACTCCCTGCAGGTTCTATATCTACATACATATGTATGTACACAATGTGATGATTCTTGATAGAAATAATTGATTTGCTTCAGATTCGGCAGGGATGGTAGGATATAACCATCCCGGAACCCAGCTTTCGCTTGAGGCGCTTCCCCGATTCATTTTGAGAGTTTATTGGTTACGTATAAAGGAATGGACGGGAAATACCCCCCCCCCCCCTATTAATTTAGATAAATGGGTTTTCATGCAGAATTATCCATCTTGCTTCAATTTTGGCATACCGGTTTACTCTGATAAGACGCTTCCCTAATAAGGTTTGGATGTTTATTGGTTGAGTATAAAGGGCTTTGACGGGGTCTAAACCCCTCTTAATTTAGAAAAATAGTTTTTGTGATGCAGAATTATCTGATTTGCTTCAAATTCGGTATACCAGTTTATTCTGATAAGGCACTTCCTTGATTATTTAGAGGTTCATTAGTTTAGTATAAAGAGAGAAATGGGGGAGCTAATCCCTCCCCCCCCCCTTAATTTATTTTTTGAGAGGCATTATTATTTGAAATAAGAGTATAATAATCAATTAGTGTAAATAGTCTGTGAGCTCAGTGTCATCAATTTAACTTGGAATTTTTTCCTTTTATTATATTTATAATTATTCTTTATTTATCACATAATTTTAAATGAACATACTTTATGCACGTTCCTATAAAATCAAAAAGTAAAGAATTCAAAAGTTTTACATATTTCAACTATCAGAGGATTTCAAGGACTGTAATTTCTAGGCCCGGGCCCGGATTGTAGTAAACATTGAATATTCGTCCCGGCAGGTCTAGCTCGTTTATATTTTCATAGTTCACAGCAAGGCCCAATCTGGCTCGACTTAATTTGTGCAAAAAAAATTTCGATTTTTCTTCTTTCAAAGAATATTGCATGCGTATTTATGGAATAAACTTACAGTATATTTTAAAAATCACAAGATAGAAAATACACAATAGCAACGTTAATGATTACTTAGAGTCTTAGATATTTCAGCATTCAAATAAGAATTCATTAAAAGTAAGAATAATTTAGAATAAAAGAAAAAAAATGAGGGTTAAATACATCATAATTTATGAAGCCGGATAATAAAATATAGGTTTGTAGAAATATGTCTCGGTCATTTTTTAAGGCTTTTTTTGAATCTAAAATAGCTATTTTGTGACACTTTTCTGAATTTATTTCTTTTCGGAAACACATAAGATTGGTAGAAATTATCATTCAGAAACTATGTAATCGAATGGCATTATCCATTTTTCCATAAAGCCAATATATCTTTTAAAAAAACTGTTTGTATTTTCTCTCCTCCTGTTATTTTACTTGAAGTTCCAGCAAAGTAAAATAAAAGGAGGAGAGAAAATAACGTTCAGTATGCCCATGGTAACGTTCTAGCTGGAACGAAAACGTTCTTAGGTTTTTTTTTTTTTTTAACGTCACATATAATGTATAGATTTTTTTATTATTGTATATTTTTATTATGATAAATGACGATGTATTTAGTGATAAATAAAATTACTTTTTTAATATTTAAACTAATACCTCGAATTGGTATGATAATAAAGAAAAGTATGGATGTAGGTATTATCAATATAAATGTAGTTATCTACAGTTCTTTGATAATAAATATTTTAGTTTATTATTTAAAAATTATATTACAGCAATGCAATGGCATCCTGTTATTTATGGAATGGGATTACTGAAATAAAAAGTGCAGCTCTGAATAATATTTAAGCCTCCCATTCCTTTCCTAACGTCTACTTTAAAATTCACACACTTATAATTTTTGTAACGCATCAATAAGTGTAACTTCAGGTATTATCTACAATTACCTGTTTTTCTGAGTTTATAAACTGATAACTTACAGACTTAATGCCATAAGCCTAACTAGCCAGTATTGTATAGCCAGTATGTACTAGCGAGTATTTCGCTATTTTTATTTACAGCATACCAAGTAATTAATTAAAATCATTCTATTTTACATAATATCAAAAATTAATAAAATCATGTCACTATATTAAGTTATTTGTAAAATAAAAATAAATAGGACGCTTTATGCATATTAACAACAAACACAAAAATTTATTCTTTTCAATAACAAAAATATCGTTTGGCTTTTCGTTGCCAAAACAATAAAATTAATTTTGACAAGTTCAAGTTTTGACAAGTGAAAGGATTATATTTTAAATGAAATTAATGAGATACGAAAAAATGCCATTGGCAGATGGTTTGGCGAATTATTAGCTGTACCCGGTCAGTATAAAAATACCGAGTTTTTTACTTTCCTAGCAGAATTTTCTGATTTGGCACACAATTGAGCAGGTAAAATTAAATTATGAATAAACGTATTATGATGCAATGTTAATTTAAAGGAGACCAAACTGGTCGCCAAGGGCGGCTAGTATACAATAAACGCTTATGTGTTACTAAGATTCCATTCTTTTTCTTTAGCAGCCTTTAGAAAAAAAAATAGACTTTCGAAGTTTAAAAGAAAAAGCATTTAAAGCCAAAAATTTATTTCAGACAAAATAACGATTTTTTTTTTTTTTTTTTTTTTTTTTTTTTTTTTTTTTGTCATTGATTTTCGGAAACGTTTTAAATCGTATGTATAGTTTTTAATCCATTTTTTAAAACCGAAAGATTGATTTTTAGGATGTTATTCATTCCAAACCAAACATTTTTAGCTGCGTAAGTGAATTTATACATGCAAGTATTACAAAATAACATAAATTTTAATATTAATGTTAAAGTTGTTAATTTATCATGTTTTTCTCTATAAAACTCGTTTACTAAACTTTAAAAATGTTTACTTGAGTATATATATACTACTATCAGAAAGACCTAGATTAGAATTTAAGAAAACTCATTAATACATTGGAAAAAAACTACTGAAAACGCTCCCGAAAACCAGTGGAAGCAAAAGGAACTTTGTTTTCATAAATTCTTCTTTAAATTTGAAAAATATAATGTCTTTTCTTGTTTCTAAAGGTTAAAAAAATTTCGGAATCATATATGGCTCTGAAGAAGTTATTGTATATTTTCGCTTGTGATTGTATCTTTTTTTTTTTTTTTTTTTTTTTTTTTTTTTTAGATTAATAAGCATTTACTTTTTTTTCATTTGCAGTATGTGTTAAAACAATTTTAACTACATAAAACTCTGTACAATGTATCTTTTGATTTTCTCAATACGATATAATTAAAAGACTATCGCTAAAAATTTAACGCTCCAATACCTAATTATTTACCAATCTCTCTTAAACACGTCCAGCTATAATAGTCATCAAAGTTTGGCTCGCGCTAAAATTTAACATTATTTAATGCTTTTGTAGAAAGCTAGTTAAAGCAGCATTACCTAATTACATACGCATTTGGGGGAAATTACTTGCTTCGTGTAATGTTTAAGACGATTCTCGAAGACGAGTCACGTATTCGCTTACTATCTTTGGACTTTAATTTGTCGGCATTCATCCTAAGTATTAATAGTGCGATAATTTCTTTATACGTTTAATAAATTTCAGCAATGAAAATGACATCTTGTTACTGAGATGTAAAATCTCTTTATTGACATAAAAATGATTACTTGAGTGTACATACTATCAAAAAACCTATATTAAAGTTAAAGAAAGTGCAATAGTACATCGAAAAAAAACTACCTGGAAGCGCTTCCGAAAATCGGCCAAACATTTGCATTTTTCCCCTCGCAATGTACTTTAAAATATTTTTAAGTGCATAAAAAACTTTGCAATATATCTCTTGATTTTACCAATACCATATAATTAAAAGACTATCGATAAAAATTGATTCTTAGATTAATAAACATCTGCATTTTTCCCCTCGCAATGTACATTAAAATAATTTTATGTGCATAAAAATCTTTGCAATATATGTTTTGATTTTACCAATACCATATAATTAAAAGACTATCGCTAAAAATTGATTCTTAGATTAATAAACATCTGCACTTTTCCCCTCGCAGTGTACATTAATACAATTTCAACTGCAGAAAAATCTTTACGAAATATATTTCGTTTTTGTCAATATCACATAATTAAAAGACTATCGCTAAAAATTGAACGCTCCAAAACCTAATTATTTACCAATATCACTTAAACACGTTCAGCTATAATAGTCATCAAAGTTTGGCTCGCGCTGAAATTTAACATTATTTAATGCTTTTGTAGAAAGGTAGTTAATACGGCATTACCTAATTACAAACGCATTTGGGGGAAATTACCTGCTTCGTGTAATGTTTAAGACGATTCTCGTAGACGAGTCACGTATTCACTTGCTATCTCTGGACGTTAATTTGCCTGCATTCATACTAAGTATTAATACTATGATAATTTCTTTATACGTTTAGTGAATTTCAGCAAATGAAAGGGCATCTCGTTACTGTGATGTGAAATCACATATAGTTTTAAATTATCACATTTTGCTTTTATAAAAGATAAACTTCTATAATTAATTGATTAGCAATGTTACATTTTATTTCAGCTATATCCTCTTCAGACCTGATGTATTCTATAGGGTACACATCTCTGCAATTTTTTTTTTCATGTATATAAATACTGTTTAAAAAAGGGAAAAATTGACGTGAATGGTGCCTAATCGATAGTAAAATTAAACAAAATAGTACTTTGTTTCTTACAACGATTTGTTACCGAGCAGTGTGTTATATAAAATTGACTTGCAGTAAAAATGTACGAAATGTGCAAAAGTGAAAACGTAAATAATTTTACTCTGCTTTTAGATACCATTTGTAGAGTCCATTAGTAATAAAAATTATTAAATATATATTCATTTAATGTTTTTCAAAGTTTTTTCAATGCAGAAGAGTAAAATAAAATAACAAAATCCTAAGAAATTATCAAAAAATGTTCTTTTTGAGTCCCCGTGTATCATAAAAATTTTTGTCCAAAAAAATTGTTAAAAAAATTCTTATTATTTTTTGTCTTTTAATCTTTTTTAGTTATCACTTTGTTAATATGAATCCATAACTAATATTAAAAATACATAAATATACCCTGCGGTCTAAATAAACTAATATTTTCTATTCAAAATTAATAAATTATTTATATTTTCTAGTGTTGAAAATTCTAACACGCAAATTTTAGTTGTTTTGTAAGCACATAAAATCAACCGTATTTTTATATCAATAAAATGTAGACAAAAAGTCTGCAAACGATCTTCATCTTTTAAACTTCATTACAATTTTTGCTTACATTTTATTCCTTTCGGAAATATGACAGAAAAATACGCTCTTCCTCATTATTTTTTTTCTAGCTATGGCTTCCCATTAGGATTATTGCAAGTTTCATGTAACGTAATAATCATTTGGCAGATGTTCAGGAGTACAAAAGTTACCCTGTGTATCTATAAATTCAAAATTATCCCTATGTTACATGTTACTGTTGAAAATTTTGTTCTAGTTTGAACCAAATTTTTGTGCTCAATAGCTGTCACTATAAGATGTTGAAATCTCGTACCAACATTTGGAGATTCCTAATTTCAACCTCGTTCAAACTACTGGAACTATGCTTCGACAGGAGCTCCAAATATTGGTTCAAGATTTCACCATCTTACAGTGGCAGGCTATTGAGCACCAAAACTTGGATCAAACTAGGACAAGATTTTTAACAGTGTATTAAAGGATAGTTCGTAATTCAAATTACCTAGTCAAATTCAGTAAAACAAGAAATGAAAAGGAGAATTTGTGACTATGCTTTTTAATCATTCCTTATCTGGCCTCTCCTTATATCAATACTTATAGTTGATCGACATGTAAAGTACTTCAGTATCACTGTCACCGGCAGTCATAATCATGGAAATTATAACTCTGTAATTCTGTTCTATGAACCGAATCTAGATTGACCGCTTCTTTAATGTGTGCCCCTTTCTGCTTGTTTCGCTTTTTCAGTATATGCTAAAACATTTACTAAAATATTTTTATCAATTTCAAGTGACAAAGATCACGACCGGAAACACCTTGACGGATTTTTATTTTATCAGTAAATTTGTAGCATAAATTGTTTGAAAATATTAATCATTTTGAAAGTTTATTAACTTAGCCATATTTACCCAACAGAGTGCAAGAAAATAATTATATTTTCCATATAAAAACAAAATTTGCAACACAAGTCAAACAGATGGATGTATTCCACATCTGCTTTATTATATTTAGTTGGGAAATGTTAGATAAATTTTATTCAATGAAAAACTCGTTAGTTAATGCTAGTTTATCTTCTAGTTTATTCACGAATGAATTCTTAATTAAAATATACTTTTTCCGTGACATGCAATTTGTCTTCTTAATTAAAGTTATTTTGTAAGGCAAGTTATACATTAAGTTGTTTACAAAGTTTCATAGTTTCTGGATTTTTCAAAATGATTATAAGAACTGAGAAATATTATATCTATAAAGTATTTTGCTGTACACGAATATATCTTAATCCTTAATGTATGCATCTGACTGTCTTCTAAAAAGGTGTATTTTTTTAAATGAAAATATCGACAAAATGAAAATGTAATTTATAAAAAATGACCAGTCGACCTTAGTGACTTAATACAAAATACTTTAATGATTTATTATAATATTTTTAAGCTAATTTCAATAAAAATTTATTTTTTTTATTTATTTATTTTTTTATTTTTTTATTTTTTTTATTTATTTATTTTTTTTTGTTAAAGCTATATTATTATCAATATTATATCAGTTTATTTCTAACATGAATTGTCTAAAAATATTACTCATTTTGAAAGTATATTAAATTATACATATTAATCTAACAAAGTGGAAAAAAATAATTATATTTTCCATATAATAACAAAATTTACAACACCACTCAAATAGATGGATATATTCCACATCTGCTTTGTTATATTTAGTTGGGAAATGTTAGACAAATTTTATTCTATGAAAAACTTGTTAGTTAATGCTACGTCTTCCAGTCTATTCACGAATGAATTCTTAATCAAAATATACGTTCTCCTTGACATGCAATTTGTCTTAAGAAATTAAACTTGTTTTTAAGGCAAGTTATGCATTAAGTTGTTTACAAAGTTTCATTGTTTTTGGCGTTTTCAAAAAAATTATAAGAACTAAGGAATATTATATCCATAAACAATTTACTACACACAAATATATTTTAATCCTTAATGTATACATCTGACTGTCTTTCTAAAATGTGGATTTTATAAAATGAATATATAGACAAAAAAATTGTAAAAAAAATGACCAGTCAAACTTACTGACTTAATACAAAAGTAACTTAATGATTTATTATAATATTTTTCAGCTAATTTCAATAAAATTTATTTTTTTGTGTTAAAGCTATACACTATCTACCAATAAGTATTTCGAAAATTTCAATTTTTGACACTTTGTCAAATATTTAAAAATATACTTGTCGGATTCTTCTGAAACTTCAGGATTATGAAGATTATGTCTGACCTCATATTTATCAACATCCATTTGATAAGCATGGCAATTAGCTGGCCGACAAAAAATTAAAGAATAACAGATATATTTGGGATCACCCTGTACATGAAAATGCACGAAACGATTTATCGCTGCAGAATACAAATATGTGGATACTGCACAACAGGTACACTGATTTTTGTAAGAATAGCATGTATATTCATGGAGAAAGAGTGATTTTTTTTTATTCAAAAATTCTGGTATGTTTTTTGTTTATATCATGCAGGGTTTTTGACCAAATTTAACGCAAATTTCAGAAATATTAGCAAAATCTATAAGAAAAAATATAGTGCAATTGGAATATAAATATATTAAATATTTTATGAAATATGAGTAGTTTTTATGAAATAATTTTTATCTGGGCATGCGCGAACGATAAAAACGATTCTTTTACACCATTTAATAGTCAATTCTATGGAGTAACTTATAAAAAAATCCAATCAAATATCGTGAAAATTCAAAAAGATATCATTATTATAAGTAAGCTGTTTTTATATTACTCTCTGAAAACGGCTGAATGATAAGGGATTCTCCACAAATTGACATTTTTTTATTAACTGACTTTTAGGAAAAAATTAATACTATTTAATGAATACAATATTTAATACAATATTGCTGCTATAAGTATCTTGACACCTACGATAAAAAGGAAAAGAGCTTTTATTCTTTTCTATCACAGATGTGCAAATAAAAATTATTTCATAAAACTACTCATATTTCATAAAATATTTAATATATTTATATTCCAATTGCATTATATTTTTTCTAATAGATTTTGCCAATATTTCTGAAATTTGCGTTAAATTTGGTCAAAAACCCTGCATGATATAAACAAAAAGCATACCAGAATTTTTGAATTTTTTTTAATCATTCTTTCTTCATGAATATACATGATATTCTTACAAAAATCAGTGTACATGTTGTGCAGTATCTATATATTTGTATTATGCAGCGATAAATCATTTCGTGTATTTTCATGTACAGGGAGATCCCAAATATTTCTCTTACTCTTTAATTTTTTGTCAGCCCTCTAATTGCCCTGCTTATCAAATGAATGTTGATAAATATGAGGTCAGACATAATCTTCATAATCCTGAAGTTTCAGAAGTATCCAAGTATATTTTTAAATATTTGACAAAATGTCAAAAATTGAAAGTTTCCAAATACTTATTGGTAGATAGTGTATTATTATCAATATTATATCAATTTATTTGTAAAATGAATTGTCTAAAAATATTACTCATTTTGAAAGTTTATTAAATTATACATATCAATTTGACAAAGTGTAAGAAACTAATTATATTTTCAACATAAAAACAAAATTTACAACACCAGTCAAACGCATGGATGTATTCCACATCTGCTTTGTTATATTTAGTTGGGAAATGGTAGACAAATTTTATTCTATAAATTTGTAACATGAATTATTTGAAAATATTACTCATTTTGAAAGTTTATTTAATTAGACATATTTATCTAATAAAATGCAAGAAAATAATTTTTATTTCCATATAAAAATAAAATTTACAACACCATTCATACAGATGGATATATTCCATATCTGCTTTGTTATATTTAGTTGGGAAATGTTAGACAAATTTTATTCTATGAAAACCTTGTTAGTTAATGCTACATCTTCTAGTTTATTCACGAATGAATTCTTAATCAAAATATACTTCTTCCTTGACATGCAATTTGTCTTCCTAAATTAAAGTTGTTTTGTAAGGCAAGTTATACATTAAGTTGTTTACAAAGTTTCATAGTTTGTGACTTTTTCAAAATGATTATAAGAACTGAGAAATATTATATCTATAAACAATTTTGCTGTACACGAATATCTTAATCCTTAATATACGCATCTAACTTTCTTCCGAAAAACATGGATTTTATAAATATTTACTTATATTTGATATACTTGATAATTCTTAAAATCTAATATTTCAAAACTCTCAATGCATCATTATATTCATAACGCTGGTAAAACAATTCTGTTTTGCTTGGATACGAAATACATCACTCTTCAAAAAAAAAATATATATATATAACTTTATAAATTTATTTACGTGTATTTTTATAAATATAGTGAAACCTCACTGTGCGACCACCTCCATTAAGCAACCATCTCCTCAAACGACCATTTTTTCATGGAACAAAACATATTCCTATAGACTCATTTCTAATTTTACTTCCATTAAGATATCATCCCAGTTGAACTCCCTCTATGAACGGCCAATTTCATTGAAGAAAATGAATCAAATGCGTTTTTAACTGATCGCGTGAAGATTTTATTAGAAAAATAATTCCAGAGTGCGCATTATTCATTGAGCTTGTAAACTAAGTTTAGTTTTCAGTTTTCGTTCAAAATTTAGATATAGGATCATTCTGATCACGCGCCTCCGTAACTAGTAATAGGTGTTCATTGGATAAATATAAAGAGAGGGAACGGGGGGCTGATGCCCCTCCCCTTAATTTATATATATGAGTTTTTCACGAAAAATTATCAGTTTTCGTTCAAAATTTAGATATAGGATCATTCTGATGAGGCGCCTCCGTGATTAGTATTACGTTTTCATTGGACATGTATAAAGATATCCAATGAATAAATACTAGTATAACACAAATTTCTAAAATTTTAGAAACTCCAAACTCTAAGAAGGTTAAAAGAGGGGGGAGGGTAAAATTTTTTAGAACATTTGACCATATCGCAGCAGCTGTTTTAGATACGAACATGAAAGTCCAGAAAATACATATGGTAAAAAAGTAATTGAGCATTTATTTCAGAAATTTTATAAATCCCTCCTGTAACGGGGCTAAAGAGGGCTTGAAAATTTTGATTATATCGCAGCATCTGTTTTAGGTATGAGAGTGGAATTTCCAGAAAATAAACCCATTAAAAGAGCTTATTAATACTTATTATTATTCCGGTAATTTTTTAGTGTTTAAATTGCTTTGTACCTTTTTAGTTGAGCAATTTAATGTATGAGTGATGAGTCAAATCCCAAAAATTTATGTATCATACATCTCTCACATTTTAATGTAAATTTCGAAAAAAAGGGCAAGGGATGCACGAAATTATAGAATTTTTAATGAACAAAAACTGGTATACATAAATTAAAGATTACGTCAAATACTGGAAAGACGGCTACTTTAAAGAGAATCCCAACAATAATTGATTTGTAATTTAGAGTGCGTATTTTAGCATAAAATAGACATTTTTATAGTGTATTTTAGTATAAATACTTTAAAACTTACATATTAGTCAATTTTGAAAGTTTTAATACCAATTATTATTTTAATCGTTTAAGGACAAATATCAGGATCAATAAATAATTAAATATTGCGGAGTGTATAAAAAATCAAAACACCCGCCCCCCCTAGAGAAAAAAATAATACATAAAATAAAATATTAAATAAAATAAAATAAAAATATTATTAACTAGTTAATTAACTTAAAATTTATTTTAGAGACAATCTCTTAACCTATATTGTTTGGACTTTTGTTTTGAAATTATATTTTTGAATGATTTTTAAATAAATATAAAATGTAAATATGTAAAAGATTTTGAAAAAAAAAAGTAAATATATTTTTTAAATTTTACAATATTAAGCTTGCAGTATGTATACTATATCTTTGAGAAATATCTTGAATGTTTTATCAAGAAAGTACAAATTCCGATTTAAAATATTTTATGTAAGTTCTGTATTTAAATCACAGAAATTATGTAATGGTTCTTGTGTTAATGTATCATCAATCATTGGAAGTATTTTAGAATGATAAGAATTGGTCTTACGTGCCATTATGATATGTAATTATGTATGTAATAACTTTTCTGTTACTGTCTCATTAATCATTTAAATATTTGCCTATCACAGTCATTTATCTTAAAAACCACTATAAATCATATTAAAGTATAAACAATTTTTTATGCAAATAAACGAGAAATATAATAATTTCACTTTTTTTTTATTAACAAACGAAAGAAAATATTGAAAAACTTTTATATATATCTGTAACATATAATCTTTAGAGATCCATAAAAAATTGCATTGTCTGCACTAATATTTATAAAATTAATTTTGCCAACATGACTCAAAATTATAAATTAATCATTTTATTTTATTTCAATAAATATTTTATGCTAAAGTTTAATTAAACACGCCATGTAAATCTTCTTTCTAAGCCTCTATGTTGTGTCATTTGCGATTAAAGCTAATGAAAATAAACACGCAAGTTACGGAGCGAATGCTCTTGATGGTCTGAGTTTTCCTTTAACATGAGAATCATATCTATGCAGGTGGGTAAGGAAATACCTTTTTATCAATATTTAGTCAATAAAAATTTTTAACTTGTAAACTGTTAAAAAATTAATTCAATGACTGTAATTCAAATTTTTAAAATATTGATAAACCTTATTAATATTCCTACAGTTCAAAGTGTAACTTTTATCGCATAAAACATCTACCAACTTACACAAGAAATGCCACAAATTCGCAATTAATTGAACTAAGGAAATTGCAAATTTATTTTTTTTAACTTTTTTTATACTAAAGTGTATTTTTCTATAGAAACAAAAAATAGTTCTAAGATTAGTTAATAATTATATTTATAACTCATTTAAATCATTCATTTTCGTCGGAAATGAGCTTTATTTTCATTCAAGAAAATTATTCAAGACTTTTGTTTACTTGCGATAATTAGTAAATTAAGTACAATAAAAGATATGACTCACAAAAATGATTGATTCTTCTGAACTTTTTGTTTAGAATCCCATCAAAAAATTGTTAACAGTTACATTTTTACCAACAAGTTTCACTATTGTATAATGCGTAATACTATGTGTTATATAAGCAGATAATACACTGCACAGCAAAGATGTTCACAGATATTGAAGGTTATGGGTATTGGATGTTATTGCTAAATCCCTCACATTTATAAGGGTTTATGTTCAACAGGTTTTGCGAAATTTAGAAAAAATGAATGCAAGAAAACTGTGCTACAAATCAATCTGCAGATTTTACAGCTTTTGGCACTAGATTATGGGCTACTTGAAGTCACACATGTTCAGCGATCATCTTGTTTCATTGTCCTTGTTGAAATATGATACCTTAAAATCATAGCAATGAGGGAATGCATCCAAATATACGTGCAATATTGTGTATTCTATATTGACACTAATCAATGGATATATGAATACAACCCCACATCTTTTTGTTTCATTTTGGGAATAATGGATTTTGAGCTTATTCTATCGACAATTCCTTTCAGAATTTTCAAGCTATGTTTTTGATACTTTCACAAAAGTTGCTTTCTATACATAGATAACACAATAGGCAAATGAAATTTTGATAGCGTTCACGCATCTGCAGCAAAGTTTAGTAAACCTGCTCATTCTTCATATAATTTTTACTATTTTATAATTCTGATTGCAGAATATTATGTACAATGTTGCTTGTCATATTTTCGGAAAAAGAACATTATTTTATATTAAGAACTCTGCAAATTATAAGCAAAAAAACTTGGAAAAATTTGGGGCTGTTTTTATAAAAACCTTAATTTCTCTACCTGTATTCATGCTCTCCACAAAAAAAATTAATATATTTAATTACAATGAGACACTTGATCATAATGTACAGTTTGATCGTTTTTGCTACACACGTTTTGACGTGGTTATCCAAAAGATATCGTTCTTTTTTAATTTATTGACGGTCCCTTATGGAGTTTCGGGAAAAAGTCCTGACGGAAATGTATAACTTCTGCTATTGTGTTTACACACTTAGAGTTTCAGGATATCGTTTTTCTAGATATTTAACAAAATGTCTAAAATTGTAAGTGGTCGGTCACCTTTGCCTATATAGTGTGTATATATATGTATAAACTGGTGAAATAAATTAAGAGAATTTGCATACTTTATCAAACTGCATAAAAAAAACTGATCTGAAGGAAAAACCTCAGCTTCTAGATAAAAATGCAAATCTTCTACGGCAAGTACATAAGAGTACATAAGTACATAAGTACATAAGAGCAAGTACAACACATGTGTGTTGGAGGAGCCAGCAGAAAAACAGGCTTTATAAGCGCGTGGAGAATAAGACGAACTGCGTTCGTTAGGATACCTCGGCGAATTTCTTGGTGTTATCTTGATCTATGAGTATTTATCTATGAGTATTTATCTATGAGTATTTATCTTATCTATGAGTAATCAGAAATGTTTAGATGATGGAATGAGATGAAGAATTGTGGGGAGGCTAGAGGCAGGCCAATCGCAAGTCCGGGTATGCAGAGAGTTTAATTTAACGTCCAGTAGTATCGTGTGTAATTTATGGAAACAGTTCCAGGATACTGGATCCATTGAGAGATAGTCTGAGCAAGATCGTCCAAGAGCCACGGCGGCCAGAGAAGATCACCATTTGTCTATTTTAGAGAGGCGTAATAGAGAAACTACAGCTTCTCAGCTCGCTCGGGACCTGTATGCAGCCACAAAAACCCTTGTAACAAGAATGACTGTTTCCAAACGACTGAATGAGAGAGGGTTGTTTTCCATAAGATCGGCTATTTGCGTCCCACTCTCGTCTACGAAAAGGAGAATCCTATTAGCATGGTGCAAGCAGATAGTGATTGGAGTATAGAGCAATGGGCGACCGTTCGGTTCACCGACGTGTCCCATTTTAGCCTAAACACCGATTTTTCGCCGTTCTTTCATATGGAGAGAGCCAGTGACCAGCTACCTACCCTCTAGTGTCCGAGTGTCCGTGAAATCAACAATTATTGTGCTGACTGTGTAATAGTCTGGACAGGCATCATGTTGGACGGCCGCACACCTCACCACGTCTTTGACAGAGGATCTGTAATTGATGTGATGTAAAGGGACAAAGTCTTGGAGCTCCATGCTCGCCTTTTCCGTGTTGCACTGGGCCCCGAGCTCAACTTACAGAACGATATACAAAGCTCTTCTGGTCCGAATTTCTCGAGAGTGAGGATATTCGCCGGATGGAATGGCTATCTAGGTCTCCACACTTCGAGCCTATAGAGCATGCCTGGGACACTCTGGGGAGGGCAATTGCAACTTGCAGTCCCTCTCCGAGAACCATTCAGGAACTGAAAACAGCGTTGCTGAATGAGTGGGACAAATTGCCACAAGCACTGATAAACTGCCTTATTTTCAGTATGACATTACGCTGCGAGGCATGTATAGCTGTAATAGGGGACCATGTTCCCAGTTAGGTTATTTCTTTTTTGTATTCTGCAACCGCTGTTTCAGACCTTCAGACTCCCATGAGTGTTGCGCACGAACATGTGTGTCTATTATAACTGTTGAATGTTTATTTTCTTTGTATTATATCAACCTATGTTTACGTCAAATTTTCTTAAAATCTGTCCAGTAGTTCTAGAGATCGTATGTCAAAATGAAAATTCTCTTAATTTCTTACACCATTGTATATGTAGTAAAAGGAATGTTCTTGCATGACGATGTAGATAAAATTTTGTTACGTGGATTTTACTATTAGCACCCCCCAAAATTCGACCTCCTTTATAAAAATTTAAAGAAGGTATATAATTCATTTTTTTCAGACTACATTAATCCAAGAAACTCTAATATGGTGTCAAAAGAAGATGCTATTAATTAGAAATTCAAAAATTGTGCAAGTTTTAATTTATAGACCACCTCCAATTTCAAAATTTGTATCCATATTCTGAAAGAGGACACAATTTACAATCGAGTGATATATCCCGCATATGTCTGAGACAATGTCAAATTGATATAATGTAAAGGGTGTAGTTTTTTGCAAAACTGCACTTTACAATACATTATTATTATCGACTCTCTAAGTCAATAATGTTGATTTATTTTAAAATGGAATTCTTAAAGCACTTATATTAAGTACTCAATTTAGTAAAATAAAATCTTTCTCTCTTATTTTGCATAGCGCAGATTTAATAAAATGTTTTTAGACAGCAACCAGTACTTTGCAGTTAAAAATCGTATGTAATCTGATTATTTTAACTTGTCATAAGTCAATAATAATTGAAATTTTTGTGATCTCATTATTATCAATTCATCATAAACCAATTACGTCGGCTTACATTAAAGTAAAGATTTTACAGCTTTTATAAGAAGTATTAAATAAAGGAAACTAAAATAAATCATATTTTTTCCCGTAAAATGTTTTTAAAAGGACATATTGCCATGAAATCCTAAATGTAGACATTATAACGAGCTTATTAACGATTTTAAATACATAACATTTTATCCTGCATCAAAATTATGTTTTTAAGGACTTATAAGAAGCTACGGACATTTCTGCATTTCAGCTCTTAATTTAAAAAACAAAAAATACAGTTTTTATATACATAAATAATATAAAATTTCAGTTTTATGTAAGTTTAAAGTCAAATATCACATTATTAGCGTGAACCTACTACGTATTTAACATTATGCAATGTTTCACTATTTGCTAATTAAAAAACATATAAAAAGTTCTATCTTGAAAGTTTTCAGAATTTATCATTTTTTACGTGAAAGTACATTAAAAGATTATAATCTATTCTCATATAATGAAAATCTACACGCATGTAAAATACAATTTATTTTAATCCATTAAAACTAACATTGCGTTTTCGCAACATTATGTTTTTAAGTTTTTTTTTACATATAGCAGAGTTGCCAACCTCCAGCTTTTGTTAATTCATGAAAACGTACTTTGAACTAGAAAATTTATTTAATTAGAAGTGTCTAACATTAACTCATAGGATCATTTGAAATTTACTTAATTTCGTTGACTCAATAAATTTCTGGTTAGAAATGTAATTGTTTAATTTTTAAAAAGCTGGATGTTGGCATGGCTGCATATAGGGAATGCTTTTTTCACCGTATATATTATCCCATATAGTATATATGACTTATTTTCACGAAAAAAAATTGTTATTTATTCAAATTATAAAAAATTAAAAATAGAAATGAAATAGAAATGGACGTTTTGAAATTTTTTTCGATAAATTTCAAATTGCATTCACATGTGTTCTTAAAGAATGGAATAAAATTTAGCAATTCACGATACATGTATTGCATCTAATCATGTGTAGTAAATGTAATGTGCCACTACTTAATAAATACTTTAAAGCTTTTCATATAGCAAATATATAGTTTATTTGTACTGAATTTACATTTTTACAACATTACCATACTTCACGTTAAAGAATTATGTATTATTGCTTTTTTCACCTCTTAATTAGACATTAATATATACAGAATATGGCCAAAAGTGACAGACCACTTGCGATTTTAGACATTTTGTTAAATATCTGGGAAAATACATATGGAATTATCCTGGTTCTTAATCCTAATCCTAATACAGGTCGTACATTTCCGTGAAGATTTTTTCCGGCATCGTCAACAAATTCAAAAAGAATATCTTTTGGATAACCTAGCAAAACTAATGTAGCAAAAGCGTTCAAACTATAGATTATAATTAATTATTGTAATAAACTTTTTAATTGTACACTGTTATAAACTGTGTTCATTTTTATTCGGATAGCATCTACATTCGTAGTGAAATTAATGTTTTTATAAAAACAGTCCTAAATTTTTCCAAGTTTTTTGCTTATAGTTTGGAGAGTTCTAATATAAAGTAATGTTCTTTTCCGAAAATATAACAAACAACAGCGTACATAAAATCCTGTAACCATAATCAAAAAATAATAAAAACTATATGAAAAATGAGCAGGTTTGCTAAATAATTTTTCATTGCGCATGAGTGAAAGCTATCAAAATTTCATTTGCATATTGTGTTAGCTCTATGCATAGAGTAAGTTTTGTGAAAGTCTCTAAAACATAGCTTGAAAATTCTGAAAGTGATCGTCGATAGAATAAGTTCAAAATCCGTTGTTCCCAAAATAAAGCAAAGAAAATGAGAGGTTGTATCCAAATATAGTAGTACGTTCCGTATTCTGCATTATGTATTGACACTAATCAAAGGATAAATGAATACAGCTTCTCATCTTTTTGCTTCATTTTGGTAATAACGGGTTTTGAGCTTATTCTGTCGACGAGCATTTTTATAATTTTCAAGCTATGTTTTTGAGACATTCACAAGAGTTGATCTATACATTTAGCTAACACAATATGCAAATGAAATTTTGATAGAGTTCTCGCGTGCGCAATAAAAAATTATTTAGTAAACCTGCTCATTTTTCATAGAATTTTATTTTATTTTATTTCTAATTACAGGGTATTGTGTACAATGTTGTATGTCATATTTTCGAAAAAGAAGATTTTTTTTATATAAAAACTTGGAAAAATTTGGGACTGGTTTTACAAAAACCTTAATTTCCCTACGAGTGTGCATGCTATTTGCATCAAAACTAACACAGTTTTTATTACAATAAGCCACTTAATCATAATCTCCAGTTTGGATGCTTTTGCAACATTAGTTTTGACAGGGTTATCCAAATCACATTCGTTCTTTTTCTATTTATTGATGGCCCCCTATGGAATTTCCTGGAAATTTTGTTAACTGAAATGTGCTATCTTTACACCCTTAGAGCTTCAGGAAAATTCCTAGTGTATTTTTCTAGAAACCTACTAAAATGTCTAAGATTGCAAATGGACGGTCACCTTTGGTCAAATAGTGTATAAAATATAATTTTAATTCATTTATGTCATGTATAAGAAGGTGTGATTCTTAATGGGTTAAATTTGAAACTTTAAAAATAAATTTAACAAAATAGTGCAAAGTGTAAGGGAAAAAACAGAAATTGACAAATTGAAATTTAATATTTTATTTATAATTTGAAATGACATTAAATTCTCTGAAATTTAGGTCGGAATAGTTTTAAGAATGGTTATTTTTGTAAAGAAATATTTTTACGATGTATTATTTTTAAATAATAGGCTATTAAACTGCGTATAATATGCAATGTGCTTTTTGAACTAAAACTAAGAACGATGTATGTTGGGCTCGTTTTTTTTTTCTTCTTCAGATTGTTCAAAAATATAAATATTCATAAAATGATAAAGAAAATATGTTTATCCAAATACTTAGAATAATTTCTTTCATGTTCTATTAAATATTTCTCTCCAATATTGTTAGCATGCACGATATGTCCATTGAATGCAGCACACCGGCGATAAACACTAATTTCTTCTACGCGTGACTAACTTTCTATTGATAGTAGCGTAGCACGCATCGTACAAGCTTATTTAGTAAAGCTGGGTACTATATTTATCTATAAAGGTTTTAAGCTAAACAAATTAAAACAAAAATCAAAATTTCTGAAATTTAAAACTAACGTATTGTTCCTGATCTTTGACACACTGCGTCGTATGCTAGTTTTGTAGTGTTCTTAAAATTTGTTCAAGCATTATTTTAAAACAAAAATCTTCTTGATAAATTTCTAATGTAAATGCTGAAGAAATGTACCGCAAATATTTTTGTTTTAAAATAATGGTGGAAAAGAAAAAAATTAGGAACTTTTTCTAGCCCTGAGTACATTACACTGAAACAATTTTTTTTATAATTTGACTTATTATATAAATATTTATAATTTGACTTATTGTTATACATATTACACATGTGTATAATAATTTAATTATATGTATAATTGAATTACTTGCCTCATGTGCGGAAACTTTCAGTGTCTACAAGCAAGAAAAAAAAACAATAAAGAATGTAGAATAAAAAAAATATATATAAGAAAATTATACCGTAATTACAGATTGCAGTAATAAAAACATTAAATATTTATATAAATATCTTAAATGTAAGCACAATATCAAACTTTATAATACATAATGCAAATGAAATTATTTAAATAACTGAATACCATAAATCATACCAAAACAAATTTAATTAATTAAATTAAGCTTAAAACATCTCAAAGAACTGAAAAAATGGGTTTTGACTGAAATAAAAATTATCTCTGCCAAAAAAGAGCAGTTAGCTATTCTTTATCTTTCTCTTTAGAATACACATAATAGCAAATTAGATTAAAATATTGCTTTTTTATTTAGTATCAAAATGTTAAAGGCATAAACAGACTTTTGATCTTTTAATTAATATCTATTAAACGCTCAATTTCAAAATGATTTTGGTTTTTCTATTTACATGTTTGTTTAAAATATTAAATAATTACCGAAATATTTAAATTTTAAAATGAAAATTTGATCATATTAACTATTTTTGTAATTTTATATTTTCAAGAAAAAGTATGCAATATTTTATTTTATACTACATAGTTGTTTACTTTTAATTCACTGTGGTTATTATTTAGCGTAAACAGCAGAAACAGACTTTATTAATGTATGTTTAAAACATGGCGCAGTGATAATTTGAATTTACAAAACAAATGTTGTTGAAATAATTAAAAGAAATAAAAAATGATACTCGTATATGATTCAGAAAAATCATATTACTATTCACAATATGACATCTAAATTTTAAAATAAGCCTCTTATCTCAAATGAGTGTCGTAAGTGATAAATAAAACAAAAAGCTAATTGAGCAACTAATGTTGATTCCCTAAAGAGTTAATCTACGAAAAAAAGATTAATTAGAAAGCAATCCAATGTTTTTTAAAGGATGCTAAATAAAAGCAAATTTCTCTTCTAAATCTAACTATTAAAAAAATACTGAAGATTAATATGAAATAAATCCGTATAATTAACATGAAACATTTAAAAGATACATAATACAAACTTTTTAAATAGTTTTAAAAGTCTAGTAATTAATCCAATTATTAATGCAATAAATTAATGAAAACACACTTTCGTATCTTGCGCATTAAATTCCATTCAAACTATAAACTCTTAGCATAATTTACAAATATACGCCATCATAACACTAGAATCTCTTTTGACTTATATACACTTATATATAAATAAGTATACATACTTATATATAATTAAGTATATATACTTATAGATAAATGAGTATATATAATTATTTATAAATACGTTTATATACTTATATATACTTATTTTTACTGAGACTAATAATAATAATTCAGGTTATAATAATCATGCCGATAATATAACCATTTATCGTTTATATAACAACTAATCATAGCAAAGCCATCAGTTTAGAATGATACATTTTAAATTTAATCATATAAATGTATACAAATTTATGATATTTTTATAACTGATAAACTTATATTTCTTTCAAAAGTTAGAATACAGCATTCAAACAACAAATTGATCTTCACTGGATTCTAATAAAAAAATTTATATAGTGCCAGAAAAAAAAACATATTTTCAAACAAAATATTTTAACAAAACAAGTGCATTGTGCCTAAATTTAATGAAAAGTATTTATACGTGTACACAATATGCATATAAATTAAACTGGAAGCTTTCTGAATTTTTATAATTAATAAAAATCACATTTCGAATAATTAAATACATGTTAAAAAGAAGTTAAAGTGCGATAAATTAGATTACCAACACATTTGAATCATAAGATATAATTAAATAAGCCTTTTTCTAAAAATTTAATGAGAATAATTTTTATGTGTAAAGTACAACTAGTATGGATTAATCTTTAACTATAATAAAATATTGCAACTACTTTAAGCTGTTTTGTAGTTCTGAAGAAAAGAATTCATTAGACTGTTTATACATTTTCTATAGACATTTTTTGGGAAAATTACATTGGTTATTTTTAAACTTCTGAAAATTTTTAATGTTTCACTAATTAAATCTAACGAGTTTGTTTTAACATTTACTGTAAAACGTTTAGGAGGAGAAAAGAGTTTTAACAAGATAAAAATTTCGAGAGAAATTAATTTAAAACATCATTTTTATTTGTTGACTGTTAATAGGTGATTCGAACTATTGCAGTATTCGAGCACATAATTTGCAATCCTGTTTGTAAGGCGAACATATTTTCTTCAATATTTTATTTTGTAATACTTGCCGTTACTATATTTTCATTAACTTGAAAGAACTGTAAATTATAACTTTACACTGTTATTATAATTACCCCTTTTACAGGTTATAATTATTTTTCTTGTTCAACAGCAGTGTAAATTTATTATGCTTGTTCAAACCGATTCCATAATGTTTGTAAAACTTTCTGTTACTGTTGAGTTTAGATTTATGTTTCACGCTGATAATTGTTCTTTAATCACAAACACTCGATATTTACTTCATTTACCCATATCTGTAATAAAATTTATCGAACAAATTTCTTTGGTTTTGTCCATTAGTCTTTTCCCGTAAAGTCTGCTTATTCAACATCCACAAAAAAATTTCTGTTTATTCACACAAAGTTTTAAAGTTTTATCAATTAATTGTTTCTTCTTCATGAAAAAATTTTAATTTATTCCGTTTATTCATATTTGTATTTTAATATTCTGTAAGTCAATTTCTTTTGATATTCATTCACATTTTCTGGTGCATTTATCTTTTTTTGTTCATCAGTTTCCAAATTTACTTTGTTTATGAATACCCAATCGACAACAAATTGATTTGGTTTATTCATTGAAAATGTTCAAACATGTTATGTACTCTTTAGTCTAAATTTATCTCCACTATTCATATACATGGCATTATATGCATTCTACAAATTGCTTTTATTTATTCATTCATGTCTTTCAGACGCACTCTTCCTAAACAGTCTACAAAATGTAATTTGTTTATGAATATCCCTACCACAATATTCATAAATCAATTTGCTTTATTTATTCATATTTTTCAGACACGTTCTTTATGCGTTCATCTCCAAATTAGCTTTGTTTATCCATGGCCATTCATTTTATCTATTCATCTTAAAAATGATTGTTATTTCTTCATTAATATTTTTCGAGCATGTTGTTAATTCTTTAGTTTTTTATTATTATTATTAACTGTATCCCATATTTTCAACAAATTGCTTTTGTTTATTTACTCATGTTTTTTATATACGTTTTTACTAATCAGTCTGCAAATGTAATTTGTATATTAATATCCATGACATAATATTTATCAATGAATTTGCTTTTGTTTATTCCTTCAAATTTTTCGAACACATTCTTTACTCATCCATCTCTAAAATTATTTTGTTTATTTATATTCATAAAATAATATTCTTATAACAAATTGCTCTGTTTTATTCGTTAGTAATCTCGCAACTACTTTATTTTCTTTAAATTAGTGCTTAATTGCAAAATTCCTCACTAAAGACAGCTTAAATTTTCCGTTGCACATGATCTTCATTATTCACTTTTCAGTTGAAGAATCAGTAGACCATACGTAAGAAGCGTCCCAAATACAGCGAGAATACCATTTCTTTGAAAATAAAACACCTCCCATCCGGACATCTGAACAACAGGTCTCTTCTTTATTGCTTTAGCAAGAACTTCGAATTCATAGCTTATCACTTGTCCATTGCATTTCCAGTGATCAAGTAACAGATGAAAGAGGATTGAGTTTTTCCTAATATCAATAGTAACCTGAGATGCAATGCTTATATTGATTATCAAATACAGTCCCGCTGTGGTAAATGTGAAAAAACTTTCGGCACGTGTTGGTGCTGAAACTTCTGTATAATAGAACGTTGTTGCCAAGATAGTAAATACAGACAAAGAGTTAGCAACTACCAGAAAGAATGAAACAATCGAAAACACATTTTCTATTTTACTTATAGAATCAATAAATTGCAAATAACTCCTTAAAATAAAGCATGAAACTGAAAGTTCCGTCTCATGTTTGAATCTCAAAAAAGATTTTCTGAAGAGACGGAGTTTCTGACACACTCGAAAACACACCATTGAATATAATAGCGTAACTATTCCAGGAAATATTTGAAATATTATACACTGAGCTAAATATTTACAAAACAAGTATACAAATTCTTCCATTTCGAAATGGTCAAATTTTCTTGCGTAGAAAAAGAATGTGTAATATCTGTTGTGTTTGGCGGCCATTAAATAAACCATAAGAATTGTACTAAATATCGGCTGGAGAATGATAATCACAGTCAAGACATTCATGACGGAAATATTGCGATATTTGAAATTTAAATTCCAAGTAAGACGAAAAAGCTGCTTCAGAACATCTCTAACTCGTTTTTTATTGGCTCT
The DNA here is from genome assembly GCA_964019185.1 of Maratus speculifer. Classification (NCBI taxonomy): domain Eukaryota; kingdom Metazoa; phylum Arthropoda; class Arachnida; order Araneae; family Salticidae; genus Maratus; species Maratus speculifer. The sequence goes on from OZ025290.1 coordinate 186,799,836, forward strand.
TAGTATATGCCATAGAATAAATGTGAAAGTTGCGCTTAGGCCATATGCACATAACGGTTTCACAGTTTGGGGATAAGCTCGACCAAAATAAAAACACATCACTAAGTAATCAATATAAATCGAATGAAATATTATAATCTGTACAAATTTCAAAAGCTTAGCACAGTATTTAAACAAACAATTGTGGTTCTCCCAAGGTGATACATCCATACCAAAAATAGTGAGAGCCATGATAAGGTATTTGCAATCTTTAAATACATCAAAACTGATATCTAATTCGTTTCTCCTTTTCGAGTGAAAAAGAGATTCCGTTTTTATCTTGCTAGGCTGAATTTCTGTATTCATCGTTGACAAAACAAATAAATGAATGATGTGCAGTTTGAAATACTTAATTCTGTCAAATATATTTCAGATGAGTAAAAATACACTCAAAGAACAGCACTGTAAAACACTATTTCCAGCTGTTTAAATGATATTAAGCAATTATTTTCCTTATAAAATGGAAGTTCGGATTTTCAATGCATCTCACATAATCAAATTTAAAATTAATGGAAATTCCCGATACTAGTATGGATAACTTCAAGACCTTTTAGAAATATGCAATTCGAAATGTGCCAAACTCTCAAATACATTTGAAATGAACGAACGTTCAGCAAAAACACAGAATCGTTAAACAAAGTTTTAGCTATTTCAATATTATATTCAGCAATATTTTTTCTGAATAAAAAAAAGTTTTTTGCGTTTGAATATATTTCGAATAAGAAAATTTAAAATGAACGGTTTTTGTTAAAATTAGTATTCACAATTTCAACAATTAATTAGAAACATACAATTAGAAATATACTATTTTGTCAAATATCCTTCAAAGGGACGAAGATTCAGTGAAAGTATATCATTGCTAAATACAATTTTTAGCTATTTAAAAGTTGTATTCAGCAGTACTTTTCTCTGTAAAATGTAATTTCTACGTTTAAGTGTGAAATGAGATTAAAAATTCCAATGAAAAAGATTAAAAACAACAATGAAAACTTCTGAAATCAATGCTGAAAATTTCAACAATTACTTAGAACAATGTAATTTAAAATATATCATTCTGCCAAATATCTTTCAGTTGGAAAATAACTCAATTAAAGCAAAGCACTGTCACGGTTATAGTTATTTAGAGATTATATTTAGCAGTATTTTTCTCTATAAAGCATAATAAACACATTTCAAACGGGCGAATTTTAAAAAAAGCAGAAACTTCCTAAATAAATATTTTTAACTTCAACAATTGATTAGAACAATGTAACTTGTAATCCACTATTTTGACAAATTTCTTTCACAAGAAAACAATTTCACTTAAAACACATCACTGTTAATCAAAGTTTTAACTATTTAAAGATTATATTTCGCAATACTTTTCTCGATAAAGCATTATGTCTATATTTAAATACATCTCAAATGAGAAAATTTAAAAAGGAGCAGAAACTTTTGAAATGAATATTGGTACATTCAATATTTGATTAGAACAATGTAATTTGTAATCCATTATTTTAACAAATTTCTTTCCCATGGAAGTAATTTCACTTAAAGCACATCATTGTTAATTCGAGTTTCAACAATTTACAGATTATATTTAGCAATAATTTTCTCGATAAAGCATAATTTCTATTTTTAAATACATATCCAATGAGCGGATTTAAAAAGGAGCTGAAACTTCTGAAATCAGTATTGGCAATTTTAACAGATGATTAGAACAATGTAATTTGCAATCCACTATTTTGAGAAATTTCTTTCACTTTGGAAGTAATTTCACTTAAAATACATCACTGTTAACCAGTATTTTAACTATTTAAAGATTATATTTATCAATATTTTCCTCGATAAAGCACAATTTCTACTTTTAAACACATCTCAAATGCGCGAATTTTAAAAAGATCAGGAACTTCTGAAATTAATATTGGCAACGTAAACAATTGATAAGAGTAATGTAATTTCTAATCCACTATTTTGACAAATTTCTTTCACATGGAAGTAATTTCACATAAAGCACATCACTGTTAAGCAAAGTTTTGACTATTTAAGGATTACATTCATATATTTTTTTAACATATAATTTCTATGTTTAAATATACCTGAAATGAACAAAATTAAATCTGAGAACTCGATTTGATGCTTAGTCCTGTTTTTATTCTCTGGTAAATAATTCTCCTGTAACCTTAGAAAAATAAACATAAAAATAAGATCTAGCAGTTGTAAGTCGAAGCCTGACCCAATTTTGCAAATACATGGTATCATAACTTCACATTAATATCTAATTACGTCTGTAATACCAGTATTATATACATGTAATACAGGTATTCGTGTTAATGCTTATACAATAGACACGCAATACGGGAACCTCAAAATTTAATCAAATTCGCATTGATTAACGCATTATATTGAGAAAGTTGCAGGTGTTTGGTAGGAGGGTTCCCGAGAATTGCTAAACAACACTATAAAAACATATGTTTTTATAAGATAAGTGTCAGCCAAACCCAATCAAAATATTAATTATGGAAACAACATTACAAATATTAGAAAATGAATAGCATATGAAATTCTTATGTCTTTTCATTGGTTTGTGTTTATGTTTATGTTGATAGAATCACTGGTTTTAATTAAATAAGTTGAATAAAAAGTATATATAGATATATACAGGGTGTCTAGTAAATGACTGACCCATTTTTAATGTAAATAAAAATGGTTTGAGATAAAAATGCGCGGTTCGCTGCATTGTTATTAAAAAATCAATACGTTTTTAGATGTATACTTTCTTAAAATAGTTCGAAATTTGGCCAACAGATGGCACTGAGGGCCTTAACAGGCTGTCGAAATTTCAAACATTACTCTAGTTTTCATACCCGTGAGCTTTTCGACTGATTTCCCAAAGTCGGATCTCAGTCGACATGTTAAATTGACACTGCAATCACCATCAGAAATAGCGTTTGTTGGATGGAAAGAAATTTAAAATAATTTTTATGACTGAATAATGTCTATTTACTTAATAAAAACCAAAAAAATATTCATTGACTTTTCACACAATTACCATAAGTAAATTTTATTCAAAAAATGTTTTTGTAACCGGTTAACTGATTCTCTTTTTATGTACAATAAATTGAAAATATGGGATAAACACCGCTTTTTTAAGTTAAAAAAATCTTAATATTTAATCTAAACACTTACTCCATTAAATAGTATGAAATTGTATTTAAAAAAACAGTAGAGTCAAAAAACTTTAAAAGATGGATCAAGTAAACTCTTCTTGCCTATACGACATGAAGTGAAATCAGAAGTTAAAACAGTAGTACGCAAAAAAAGATGGCAAGTTCCCTGTCTAAAATAAAAGCGGGGCAGTGACTTATAAATCGGCACATAAAAATATATTAAACCTTAGAATAAACCTTCGTCTATATTTCGTCTATAACAAATCCTGTCTTAAACAAAAAAAAAATTATTGATCACGAAGTGAAAGTAACATACAAAACTACCTGCTAAGACAAAATCCTGTTTCAAACGAAAAAATTTTCATTTTTCCGAAAACCGAATTCATCCTTACCTTATATTCATATTTTGACATTTAACATATCTTAAAATATTATTACGGAAGCCACGGCAGATTTTAAGATACTTTTTACACACAACCCTTCCCTCTTCTTCCCCTCATTGGAAACGCATCTAGGCTGAAATGGTAGGATGCTTTAAAAGAAAAAACAGCGACTTACCTGTTTTTATATCCTGCTAGTCACCCCTTTTCAAAATTTCATCGGAAAAGGCATAATAGATCCTGAATCATCATAGAATTACCATAGGTCTACTTATTTTAGTTCAATTTTATAAATATAAATAATAGAAAATTACTGGAACATTAGTATTTTTCATATAAAAATTTAAAAAGTTTTTATAATATATATTTTTTTTTAAATAATGTTCTTTATTTCAAATCAGATGAAATTTTGAAAAGGGGTAACTCGCAAGATATAAAACAGTTACAATGTTTTTTTTTTTTTTAAACATCTTTCTATTTCAGCATAGGTATGTTTTCAGTTGGGGGGAGGGGGAAGGAAGACGTGTGTGTAAAAGTGATCTTAAAATCTCTCGTGGCTTTCGTAATAGAATTTTCAGATGTGTTAAATTTCAAAATAGGAATAAAATCTAGGGATAAATTCGGTTTTCGGAAAAATGAACAATATTTTGTTTTAGGCAGGTTTTCGTCCTAGCAGCTGGTTTTTTATGATAATTTCTCCGTCGAAATCAACATTTTTTTTAACGTTTATAACAGGATTTGTTATAACATAACTTGCCCCAACATTATTTGCGTACCACTGTTTTAACCACTTAACTGATTTCAATACGCGACGTAGGCAAAAAGAGTTTGCTTGATCCATAACTTAAAGCTTTTTGACATCACTAATTTTCTTAAATACATTTTCAAAGTATTTAATGGAAGAAATGTTTAGATTAAATATTAAGATTTTTTAACTTAAAAAAGCGGTATTTATTCCATATTTTCAATTTATTGTACGTAAATAGAGAATCAGTTAACCGGTTACAAAAAAAAATTTATTACAGTTTACTTATGGTAAATGTGTGAAAAGTCAATGAATATTTTGATATAAAGATTATTCAATCATCAGATCATCATGATTATTCAATAAATAAGATTATTCAATCATAAATATTATTTTAGATCTCTTTCCATCCAACAAACTATTTCTGCAGGTGAGTGGAGTGTCGATTTAACATGTCGACTGAGATTCGACTCTGCGAAATGAGCCGAAAAGATCATGCGTATGAAAACTAGAGTAAAGGCTGAATTTCAACAGCCTGTTGCCGCCGTCAGCGCCATCTGTAGGCCAAAATTCGAACTATTTTAAGAAAGTGCATATCTAAAAATTTATTGATTTTCTGAAAACAATGCAGAAAACCGTACATTTTTATCTAAACCCTTTTTTTTTTTTTTTTTTCGTTATTTACATTCAAAATGGGTCAGTCATTTACTGGACACCCTGTATATAAACATGCATTTGCCAAAAATATACACAATAACTATTCTTTGTTAAGAAGTAATTACATTTAAAGTTCTTTTTTCTGTGTCTTTAGTTTCATCTTGAAGGAATAAAACTAAATAAAACATTAGTTTCTTAATTAAGTTCAATTTTTAACTTTTGTTCTGCATATAAGTATCTTGATGTACCATTCAAATAGTTTAGATTGTATTTTTTTTAAAAATAAAGTAACTGTTTCAATCATGAATTTTAAATTTCAGTGTATAATGTATTATTTGTTAATTATCCTTGTAAAAAAGTTAATAATTACTTAGTTTAAAAAAATAATTACTTGGTTAAAAAGTTAAAAGCTTGGTTTTCATTAAGGGGGTAGTAAGGTTAATTCGAGGGAAAAAAAGCATATTTTCTATCATTTTTTGTAAGGATACAATTAATATTTATTTATTTGTATAATTATAGTATAATTATATGTCATTTAAAGAGTATTCTGTGAAATTTTCATTAAGAAATATTAAAAAATGAGCCGATGACAGCGAATCTTCGAGGACGTCCCCAAAAAAAAGTTGATTCGCGGTGAACTCTGTAGCTCAAAATCTACTGAACCGATCTTTTTAAAATTTTACACACTCTTTCTTTATATAAATTACGAGATAACGCTGTCGAGTTTTTTTTTATTTTTTTTATTTTAACTTACTTTTAAAAAACAAAATATCAGATTTTTTTGATGAAAAATCAGCATTTTGACTTCCGAGCCTTGTAAAAAATTGAAAAATCAATAATAAAAAAAAACTCGACTGCGTTCCCTGAGAAAACTTATCACCTAATTAAATTATTTTGGTTTTTTAATTTCAGTTGATCCAGTCATGAGTTATGCGGTTCACCACGAATCAACTTTTTTTTGGGACGTCTTCGAAGATTCGCTGTCATCGGCTCATTTTTTAATATTTCTTAATGAAAATTTCACAGAATACTCTTTAAATGACATATAATTATACTATAATTATACAAATAAATAAATATTAATTGTATCCTTACAAAAAGTTATAGAAAATATGCTTTTTCCCCTCAAATTAACCTTACTACCCCCTTAAACATGTTAAATTTTAGGAATAAATAAACATGTATTTTTCGTTAATAAAAACATTAACTATTCTTTAAGAAAAAGTAATTCTATTTAAAATAAAAGTTCATGTTTATTATTTTTAGTTCTACATTAAATAATACACAGACCTCAACAACATTTTTGTTCTGTAAATAATTATTTTAATATGTCGTTTTTACAATTCAAGTAATATATTTTTTAAAAGATTTTTTACCACGCGTTTTAAATTTCAACGAATTAGGAACTATTTGTTCACTGATCTTATAAAACTCTCTTATTTTGTTGTCTAATCTTTGAACTCACTGTATCGTGAAAACATATTTGTTTATTTAAAGATGTATTTGATTGGTCTTTTTATTAATATGAGGACATCAAAAGCCAAGGGGTACAAGAGGCAAAAAATCGATTTGCAGTAAATGAGTTTAAAGGTAATTGACGTTAAATTTCAACATCAATAGTAATTGACTGAATTGAAACAGGGAACTGCCGCTTGTTATATTGTGGTCTTTGAACTCTTATTTCAATAAATGTGAAAAAAAAATAAGAGTACAGTTTCAGTTAAATTTGTAATTAATTAATATTGATTAATGTTCGGCAAAAGTAGCTGATCTCTAGACGCAGCACATAATTAGAAAATCCCTTTTATATCATTACCTCAAAAGATAAAAACATATTTCCGAGTCGTCTGTGCACTTAGTTCATTTTTTTTTTTTCAATTTTGTCACTTATACCCCTTGGCTTCTGGGATCCTCATATTAATTTATCTGTAGCTCTCATTAAAAAACTAATCGTTGGGAGCCACCGTAATACTTACCCACCATGGATATGCATAATGTAAAATATGAAAATAAAACATCTGAAAACTATTTATAAAATGCATCGCAATTCCCAAACAAAATTTAAACGAATATTTAAATGTTTTTAATATGCATAGTAATGCTCTATTAATGAACAGCTGATGAATTTTGACAAATTATGTAAAACGTCAAACTACTCAAATAGTACCGAATTGCGTAAATGAAACATCCTTATAACTCCAAAAATAATAATCATGTTACCTAACAGTTTACTGCGTCGAATTAAGCGTCTCATTTCCAATTAAAATATATCTCTGAATTGAAATTTGAACGATATATAGGGTCATGAGAAATCAAAGAGTGTGGAAAACAGGATTACAAATATCTTGGCAACTAATATTCCAATTGACTTTGTTCTTTATGCAATGTTATTTTATTGTCTTTTACATCTACTCACTAAAAGAAAAATAGAAAAAATCGAAAATTTTGTATACCTTTCATCAGAATGAATATTTCGAAAGTCTGAAAAAAAAAGTTCCGGATAATGCAGGTTACTGATATTAAATAGGCTTCGTCTTACTTTTACATTCTAAATACATAAAAAATTTCATGACTCTATCTCAATTTTTTTGGGAGCTGGGGGTGTTTGCAGACAGACACACAGACAGACGGACGGCAAAATTTTTTTCTAAAAATATGATTTCGGAATCTCCAGTGTATGAAACGTGTAAATCCGCCAAAAAAAATTTATCGATTTTCAAAACAATTGCAAGATTTACCTATACTACGTATGATGATTAAGTAAAATGAATATAGTTTCGCATGCGAAATTAAGAGTAATTTCATATAACTGCTAATATTTTCTTAAGTATTTAATATGTTTACGTTACATTGATTCTGTGCTCTTTCTGCTATATTTTGTCAAATTTTGTGAAGCTGGCGTTAAATTTTGATTAAAATTCTTATTCTATAAACAAAAAACATGCAAAATTTCTTAATTTTTTATTATTATTTTTCTATGAATATAAGTAGTATTCTTATACAAATATCGTATAATATCTACACGGTGTGCTGCAGCAATAGATAATTTTCTGAATTTTATTTTACGATCCTATTTTTTTTATTTGTTGTAGGCGGGGTTCTCGCTGCCGCTCATCATTGCACCAAATCGCGATAAAATACTTTATTTGGCGAGTAAATGAACTATTAGACTCTCCAAATTAAGAATGCTCTTTTTCTGCCCTTTTCTTATGTGTGGTTACAATTGAGATTCTTATCTACATTACTGTACGGTTGATGTCGCTTTTTATCTTCAATCGCACCATGCCATTTGCATTATCATTTACAGAAATACTGGATACATACCAATTCAGTTTAGCAACAACCAAAGACACAGAAAGGATTATACGATAAGTATTTCTCTGTTGACAGTTTAACACTATCTAGGCGCTAAAATCACTAACAAAATTACTCGCATCAATCGCTAAATAGAGTTTTGCTGAAATGTGGCGTTGAATTTGCCGTTTACGCACTGCTTATTAGTTGTATGCAAAGTATCATTTTCCAATCATCAATTTTTTCTATCAGTTAATTTCGAATTCTCATAGCAATTTACCGCTAAAAGAATTTTTGAAACATTTACACATTTAGGAGACATGATTTTTAATCGTTTCTGTAGCGTATTGTAAAATTTCTATTTTCTAAGCAATGACATAAAATAGCGCTGTTTTAGAACGCGTTGAAAAAAAATGGATGCAATAAGGATTTAAAGATAAAATTTTCAGTGTTTCACACCGAATCTTTTTTGCTAAAATTTTGTTTATTTGCTACTTTTTTTTCTTATTTTCCAAATATCTAATGTTGGTTAAAAGCCAGCAAAAACCCTGGTTGTAGGTATCCTAATTGTCTTTCGTGGCCAAATCTTCGTTGGAAAGTATGATGTAAAACGTGTTTATTTTCCACGAAAATCTAGAGGAAATCGTCAAATATTTCTTTAGATATTTGACAAAATGCGTAAAATCAAAAGTGTCCGGTAAAATTTTGCTATTTAGGGATGATAAATAAAAAACGTAACTTCTAGAAATATATTCATACATACATTTTATTAATACTCTATTTTTAAAAAAAATCACGTGTAATAAAACAAACGATGGTAAAACAAATATTTTTTCTTCAATATTAAAAATTAAGATTGTTCGTTTTTTTTTTAATTCATTTAAACAGTTTAACATTTTTTTAACAGAATTACGCCATTCTTAAATGTGTATAAGTTTTTTTTTTTTTTTTTCATCTAGTTAATCCTCTCATTCCCATGATAGAGATGTTCTAGAAATGCCATAGTTTAGAGAATCTCAACGCACCAGAAAACTTCGATAATAAAGTTTGCTTTATATAAATGCGCAATATTAGATATTATACAGAGCAAATATTGCTATTTTAAATTTATGTTATGAAATTAGAGTATCAAAAAAATTCAATAAATTCGAAACACTGTTACTAGCAGATATGGGTCAATATCTGAAAACCGGACAATTTATTTCAATTTTTTTTAATTAATGTGCCAACTAAAACCTACAATTATATACTACGATGTCTGTTTTTTCATTTAAATAATGCGTGTTTTGAGATCAAGGATTTTTATTTTATGCGTAGAATAAACAATTATGGGAGAAAGTTTCGGTTAACACCATAATCCATCATAATCAGGATCTAGTAATTGGGACGGAGGTGATGTTTTCATCTGCACAGCCTTTTGTTGAATCATTTTGCATACATGTAAATTATTAAATATGCCATGTGACATTTGTATGTTACATAAATAAAAATGGAATAAACTTTTTTTATAAATAAAAAATTAAATACGAGGACATGAATGATGCTATGAAAAATACTCATTCTTATTGAGAACAAAAACTAAATAATTCTAAATATGAAAGAAAGAGATGAATAACTTAACTTCATCCATGATAGCTAGTTGAACTTTAGTTGCTGTAGAAATGAAAATAATTCGACCAGCGCCACCTAGTATCTGCCTTCCCACTGCCGCGACCTGATATATCCTTTCTGTAGCCTGCAGATTTCACTGCAATTGAAAATTTAATTGAATTAATATAATTCTACAAATATAATCTGGTTTTAAGAAATTAAGTTATGATTAATATTTTCTAGGCATATACATAACAACAAAAAAAAAAAAAATCGCGTTAGAAAATACCTCTTTGATTAACATTTAAAATAAATTGCAGGGAAAACAGCATTTCAATTTTGCCCTTTTGCTCGGCGGTCAGGAGGCCTATCATATGTTTAGAGGAACTAAGATGTTGATCAACCTCAGGGACATTGATATTTATACTACAATGTTTTATTAAACAATCTATACTAACAAAGGATAAATACAGGGTGTATATAAATTCTTGGCCAAAACTTTAAGGGGTGATAATACACATCAAGACAAACAATATTAAATAGGAAACTATGGGTCCCAAACGTTTTCCGGAGCAGATAGGCGCCATTAAAGTTTAGGGTCCAAAATTTCAAATAAACATTAAAAAAAACGGAAAAATTAGTCTATTAATTAGAGGTTTTCACTAAAACTATTCTTTATGTCGGTATTTTCTTGAAAATAACTTATAAAGATAAATTTCAAAAAATGCCGATAGAGGGCGCTTTAGAATTTAGAGTAACGAACAGCTATTTTTGCCGTTATTTTTTGCATCTCATTAAAAGTTTTTGGAAGCTTAGACTTAAATTTTGAGCTCAAAATCTAAATAGTTGAGAGTGGTTAAGTAGCGAAACTGAACTGTGTTCAAAGGTTCAAATTTCAAATGATTATAAAAAACGGAAAAATTGGTCGATTTATTTGCTTTTTTTCGCTAAAACTATTCTTTAAATCAGTATTTTCTTGAAAATAAATTTTAAAGTTAAATTTCAAAAAAATGCCGATGGAGGGCGCCTAAAATTTTGAGTAATGTACAACTATTTTTAACAGTTACTTTTTTAACCCCATTAAATGCTTGCAAGAAGCTTATACTTAAATTTTGTGCGCAAAATCTGAATACTTTAAAGTGGTTAAGTAGCGCAACATGATCTGTATCCAAAGGAAGTGAGGAACTTAAAATTTGAAATGATTATAAAAAACGGGAAAATTGGCCGATTCGTTTGCGGTTTTCGCTAAAACTACTCTTTAAATCAGAATTTTTTTAAAAATAAGTTGTAAAGATAAATTTCAAAAAATGACAATAGAGGGCGCCTTAGACATTGGAGTAACGTACAACTATTTTTAATCGTTATTTTTTTAATCTCATTAAATGTTTGCAATGTTTGAGCTTAAAATCTAAATCGTTGGGAGTAATTAAGTAGCGCAAAAATGAACTGTGTTCGAGGTGGGGGGGGTTAAATTTCAACTCTTGAACACAGTTCACTTTGTGCTTCTTAACCTATCTCAACGATTCAGAATTTGAGCTCAAAACTTAAGTCTAAGCTTTTGCAAGCATTTAATTAGATACAAAAAATAAGAGTTAAAATAGTTGTTGGTTACTCTTGAGTTTAAAGCGCCCTCAAAAGAAAATTATTTAATTTATTTTTAAAATTTAATTTCAAGAAAATGCTGACAGAAAGAATTGTTTTAGCGAAAACGGCAAACGAATCGACTAATTTTTCCGTTATTTTTATAATTATTTGAAATTTGAACCCCCCCCCTCCCCCCCTCTCTTGAACACAGTTCAATTTGCGCTACTTAACCAATCCCGACGATTCAGATTTTTTGCTCAAAATTTCAGTTCATGTCTAAGCTTTTAAAAAAAATTAATGAGGTGCAAAACATAACGGTAAAAAATAGTTGTTCGTTACTCCAAAGTCTAAAGCGCCCTCTATCGGCATTTTTTGAAATTTATCTTTAAAATTCATTTTTATACAAATACTGATTTAAAGGGTAGTTTTAGTGAAAACCACAAACGAATCGACCAATTTTTTCGTTATTTATAATCATTTGAAATTTGAACCTCTGAACACAGTTCTGTTTGCGCTACTTAACCACTCCCAACTATTCAAATTTTGAGCTCAAATTTTAAGTTTGGGTCTAAGCTTCCGAAAATATTTAATGAGATGCAAAAAATAGCGGCAAAAAATAGTTGTTCGTTACTCCAAAGTCTAAAGCGCCTTCTATCGACATTTTTTTTTAATTTATCTTTATAATTTATTTTCATGAAAATACTGGCATAAAGAAAAGTTTTAGTGAAAACCGCAAATCAATCGAAAAATGTTTCCGCTTTTTATGTTTATTTGAAATTTTGGACCCTGAACTTTAATGGCGCATATCTCCTTCGGAACACGTTTGGGACCCTTGGTTTCCCATTTAATATTGTTTGTCTTGACGTGTACCATCACCCCCCCCCCTTAAAGTGTTGCCCAAGAGTTTAGATACACCCTGTATATTCTTCCTATATCTATCTTCCTTTTTGGGACGTAGGTAGGGGTCGCGGACGAAGATAGACAATGAAACAGAAACAGAAACAAAAATGGCTGCAAAACAGCCATTTCTTCTTATACAAAAATTTTAATACTAAAAATGGTAGAGGGAAAAATGGGACTTGTCAGCAAGGGGAGGAATAAGATAAGTCTTAGTCCTTCTGTTAGAGTTATTTGAAATTTATCTTTGGAATCTGGCATTATACTTGTTCGCTAATGTATGTAACTATAGAAACGGAAATTGTCTTTTTTCCTAGTTGTTTTGTTTTGCCAGAAGGGCACGCAACGCTTCGCAATATCTTAAAATAAAGTATGTATAGACCATTAAAGCATGTGAGTTTATTAATTACGTTAATACGCACGGCTGCTACATATTTTTCTGGTCGCGTCAGCCGGAAAGTATATATTTTTTTCTTCACTTCGAAAAGAAAAGTTCGATAATAATAAACTGTTTTCATCAATGAAGTTTCTAACATTATTCCATGAACTTGCTTCATGCTTTTATTAAAGAAAAGATATCGTCTGCCAGGAAAAAGGTATAAAAAATTTTATTATTCCCTTTGCTGTTATCATAAGTTTTTAAATATGAAAAACCTTGAAAAATTAAAAAAAAGCGTGCAAAATTATGCACTTCTACTACAAAATTAATTAGTAAATTAGTAACTTTAATAAATGATAAAAATATTGATATTGATAGTTATTTATAAATTTTAGAACAATTGAATGACAGAGAGCAAACTCTAAAAAACCTTAATAAAGAAATAAAAGCTGGTATTTGTTTAGAAAAAAATATGAAATTGACAGTAACGCTAGCGAAGAATACCAGGAAAAAATTATAAAGGCCAAATTTCGAATTAAAAAGCAACTTTAACATTTAGAACAAGGTAAAGTTTCTAATGAAATTCAATCAAATTCTACTCAAGTAAACAACGCGATAAATATTAAATTACCCGAAATTTCTCTTCCGAAATTCTCCGGAAAACCCGATGAATTGGGTCTATTTAAATTACAATTTAACAACTTAATAACTTCAAATGAGCAACTGTCAGATGCGCAAAAGTTGCATTATTTATCAGCAGCATTAATAAGTGATGCAAGAGCTTTGATTAGCACAGAAGACACTTTTTCATCTTTATTTCAAGCATTAAAAGACAGATACGAAAATGATAGAGTAGTAACAGAAATACACATCAATTCACTCTTAAACGCAGATAAACTTACACAACTTTCCGCTAAAGATCTTCGAAATCTAGTCGATAATGTAAAAAAAAAGCATTCGTGCCTTAAAGATTTTGAACTATAACAGAAAACATCTTTCTGATGTTTTATATATTGAACATCATTCTCCAAAAGTTAGATAGAGATACTCGAAAAAATTATGAAATGACGATAAGTTCAAAAGAAGTTCCGAAGTTAGATAAATTACTTTTATTTTTAAAAAAACGATCTCAATTTTTGGAAAATATCTTTAAAGTCATGTCTGTAAAACCTTTCAGTAAGGATCAGAATTCTAAGTCATTGACTTTGTTAGCAGAAGTTCCACACATTTGTTCAATGTGCAAAGGCGTTCACATTTTAATGAGATGTTCCCAATTCTTAAATTTACCTGCAAAGAAAGGTTTAATATTGTTAAAATGAAAAACTTATGCTTCAACTGTTCATCAACAGTTCATAACATTAGTCAGTGCAAAAGTTCAAATTGTTCAGAAAATAAACGTCACCACACATTGATCCACCTGGAACGAGGTGAGGAAAATATTGGTCTTATCAAACAATACAAATTCAAGATGAAAATACCATTAGTAGTAATTTATGAGCAACCGCAAACGCATTTACTCCTTATAGTTACACAAATAATCAGATGTCTGTTACCACTTTGGGTGAAAATACACATTCATTTGATAACACGCATTCAATTATTAACAATACTCTAATGAGTATGACGTCTTCTTCTAGTAAACAAGTACTGCTTTCAACTGTGATAATATATATACAAAATGCTAGACGAGAATTTGTTCCTCTTAGAGCATTGTTAGATTCAGGATAGCAAAATAACTTTATATCGAAGGAATGTTCCGAGTTATTGTTCTTGAAAGGAAGGAAAATAAACGCATCAGTTTCAAGGCTAAATGGTTCAGTTATGAATATAAAGGAAAGTTTTATAACAATTATAGCAAATAAAAATAGGAGTTTTAATGAAACATTGCAATTTTTTTGTTGTTCCTAAAATTACACCAGCTACATATCTAAACATTATGCCTATTACGCATTTACAAACTTTTCAGTTAGCTGATCCACAATTTGATAAACCAGGTCCAATACATGTTTTATTATCGAACAAAGTATTTTTTAAATTAATTGGACAAAATAAAATAAATATGCAAAATTTGGTTTTTCAAGAAACTGTTTTTGGCAATGTTGCCAGTGGTTCTACGTCTATGCCACAACAAAATTTTAATAACTATTGTGGTCTTATTGGATCTGTGGATGATTTATCCGACATTATGCAAAAATTTTGGCAAATTGAAGCGGTTCATGATGCAAATCCAATAAAAAGTAAAGAAGAGCAGTATTGTGAGGAACATTTCCTGCGTACACATACTAGAAGAGAAGATGGCAGGTATATTTTGGAAATGTCAATTAAAACTGGCGGGCTTGCATGTTTAGGAGAATCAAAGGAAAACGCACTTAAACGATTAAATCCCTTAAGCGATTTAAGCACAATGCAGTCATGAAATTGTTATACGAAGAATTTATTAACGAATATAATAATTTGGGACACTTAGAAGAAATCTTGTTGGAAAATAAGCCCGAATTTTCATATTATTGCCCGCATCATGGGGTATACAAACCCGAGAAACCCAGCACGAAATTAAGGGTCATCTTTGATGCTAGTGCAGCTACTAACAGTAGTGTTTCTTTAAATGATATTTTATTAAACGAAGGATTAATTCAAGATGGGCTCTCCGATATCATTTGTCGATTTCGAACTCACAAGTACGTCTTTACTTCTGACATCATAAAGATGTATCGCCAAATATTAATTTCGAAAAATCAGAGATTTGCTTCGCATTTTGTGGAAGGCTGGTGAAGAAGAACCAGTCAAAATATTTAAGTTAAAGACGATTACATACGGTACATCGAACGCGCCTTTTCTTGCCACGCGGATTTTGAATCAGCTTGTAATTGATGAAAAGGACAACTTTCTGCTAACATCACGTGTAGTTCTCCAAGACTTCTTTGTGGATGATGTATTAACAGGAGCTAACACACCTCCGAACTCTTAAAAATCGTAACTAGCTATCAAGAGTGTACATTCAATGATCGTGATGGGGATCATAGCACTAAAACTCTAGGATTCTTATGGAATCCAGTTCGTGACTCCTTTTCGTTTAATTCATCAGTTAAGGAACTAGTTGTATACTCAAAAGAACTGTTTTATCCGACATAGCGCGAATTTATGATCCACTGCGATTACTCGGTCCTGGAATAGCTAAGGCTAAGATTTTCATACAAAGACTATGGCTGTTAAAGTTAGATTGGAACGATCCATACCCAGATGACATTAAGGATGAGTGGCAACGCTTTATCAGAACGCTTCAAAATATAAACAATTTTAAAATAAATCGTTTTGTTTTAAACGAAGGATATTCGGAAGTTGAACTACGCGGCTTCTCCGACGCATCCGAGCTCGCATATGGAGCTGCAATTTATCTACGCTGTTTCACAAAATTTAATACGTCTTTCATTTTAATGTGCAGCAAGTCTAGGGTTGCACCTTATTATATTTATATTTTTATTCTAACACCATTTGTGTTATTTATTGTATAAAAATAAATAATTTTAATTATTTTGCTATAGGGAATGAAGTGAAGAGAAGAGAAAAGTGAATCTTTAATGAATTGAAAAAAAGTGCATATATATTTTTTTTTATTCTAACATCAATTGCATTATTCATCTTCAACAATAAATATTTTAATATGTTTTTGCTAGAGGCAGTGAAGTGAAGAGAAGAAGTAAAAGGAATTTATGTTTCATAAAATAAATTTTTTTTATAAAAAATATTAACCGACTTCAAAAAAAACTCTTAAAAGAATTAAATAATTCTTTAAAATTCTCTAATGACGAAACGATATCCAATAACCGCACATCGGATATCAGGTACCGGCATAAAAACGGTTGTATTTAATATACATAATTTAATATCCACCAAACATTGATTTTAGAGGGAATAAATTTTACAAGAGATGAATTTACATATTTATGATGTAATTTATGAATATATATATACAAGAAGTAATGAATTACTTTTGAAGTCGGTGCCAGACAATCTCAATCGATAATGATCGTCATTATTTTATTTATGGTACTAGGAACAATATATTCACAATTCTTATTACATTTAGGATAGTTTGGCATCAACTTCAAAAAGTAATTCATTACTTTTTATATGTATAAAATTCATAAATTATATCATAAATATGTAAATTCATCTCTTATAAAATTTATTCCTTCTAAAATCCATGTTTGGTGGATATTAAACTATGTATATTAAATACAACCGTTTTTATGCCGGTACTTGATATCCGATATGCGGTTGTTGGATAACGTTTCGTCATTAGAGAATTTTAAAGAATTATTTAATTCTTTTAAGAGTTTTTTTTAAGTCGGTTGATATTTTTTTTTAAAAAAAAGCTTATTTTATTTTCTACTTTTCAATTATTTATACTGTAACCCTCAATTATGTGTACTGACATATGATATCTCTTTGTAATGCATTAATTGATGTACTTTCGTGGACTTTGATGTATTCAATTTGCTGATCAATTTCATATTTGATTTTCAGTGTTTCGAAAGCAATTTACAATGTCGGTTAGTATCGTTGTGGATCTTTAATTTTTTCGGATGTTTAGGTAAGACCTCGCTCTTCGAAAAGTTAGCGCACTCATCAAACTTTAAGGTCCAGATCGATTCTTACGGACCGTGGAAATGGATATCGAAAAGCTGACGATCCACCAAGTAAAGTGTCCCTACGCATCAGACAGCAAAGTGCTTGTTTATATATATAAGTGCAGAGCAAAATGACTCGATATATCAGTGCTTCGTAAAATGCTTTTCTAGCATTGTTAAAAGTACTCCCCATTCAGTCAGAAAAAGCAAAAAAAAAAGATTTTATCAAAAAATCGCGCTATACTTCATCAGACAAACAGTACAATCTAATACTCATAAAAGCTGTAATGTAATCTTAAAGAAACGGTGATGATTGGATGAGTAATCAGGTACTGATAACCTAAACATAGCTGCCTCTATGTGAGAGTGACAACATTCGATGTCCAGACAATTTTTCGGCAGACGTTTTTGTCTAAACTATAGCAGTGCTAGTCATTTTCTATTACATATCTTGATGGCAGTTGCCTGAAAGAATTCGATTGTACGTGTACGATATATTATCAAGACTGATGATAATGGCCGGTTCAACAAAATGATTGGTGACACCCTTTGTCCAAAATCGTTTCAATCCCCTGTGTCGTCATTTGATTATCGAGGAATCCTACCTGAACAAAATCTAAAATCACTCTGATATCAAATTCGGTAACCAAATATCTGAATCTAAAGACAATATCGCTACACATAGTAATGTTCATTATTGTGCATTGACATATGGAGATACTTTTTTACTACTGGAACGAGATGTATAGTAATGGATTTTTATCTTTTCGTCACTTATTTCCGATGTAAGTTGATATCGATGTGGGTTTCCGTTTTAGTGGATGTGAGACTTTTCCAGTTAAGATTTAGGACTTTGGAATGATCTCGCGCTTCGGAAATTACCGAATCCTGGAACTCTTAAGGTCAACATCGAAATCTACGAGTATCGAAAGAGATCGTCGAAAAGCTGAAAATCCATCAGTAAAGTGTCCTTACACAATCAGAGCGCGTCAAAGTGTTTGCATGAATTAATGCAGAGCAAAGTATTTCCATATGTTGGTACATATTAAAATACTCTCCTTTAAGTCATGAAAAACAAAAAAAGGAAGGGGGATGTTATCAAAACGCACAATGATTTAATAAATAATCTGCAGTCATCTAATTTATTAATATTGACATCGGAAATGAGCACTTGGTGCTTGTATGTTGAGTTCGAATCTGACAACCTGAACTTCACTGCCTCTATTTAAGAGTGGCAATATTCTATGTTCAGAAAGTGCTTTGACAGACACGGTTTTCCAAATTACGAAATATGTACGCTGTTAAAAATCTACTGCATTTTGTTGCATATGCACTCCGCCGCTTATATAAAAATGGCTTTGTGACTGTATTATAGAGCATTATTATTGGTCAGAATTGAGGTATTATATACAAACAGTGGAGTAAGTATGCAGCAGATTTTTAACAGTGTAGGAATATTCTATTCCAGAACTTGGCGATAGTCGCCTGAATGAGTACAATTAGTTACAAGAAGTTAATTAGATTCTTTTTAATGGCAAGATCATATATGTTTTGTCATTTTCTTTTGTCTACACCCGTCCCCGTATATTGCCATTTTGATATCGAGGAATTCTGTCTGAAAAATCAGAAAATCTGAAAGCATTCCGATATTTAACTCGATAATGGAATCTGAATCTAAAGACAGTGTCGATATTCATAGCAATGCACTCGTGCACTGACGTAAAAGGGTACATTAAAAGTGGATTTTCTGCTTTTAGACACCTATTTCTCATGTCGGTAAGCATCGATGCGGACTTTCCATTTTGTTGTATACGAGAATTGATCCAGTTGAGATTTCGCCCTTTAGAAAGAACTCGCATCTCTACACTGTTAAAAATCTACTGAATTTTGTTGCAACGCACTCCGCTGCTTGTATAGAAAACGGTTACTTGGCCATGAAATGGAGCTTTCTCATTGTTTGGAATAGAGATATTACACTGTTAAAAATCTGCTGCATTTTGCTGCAACGCACTCCCCTGCTTGTATAGAAAACGGTTACTTGGCCGTGAAATGGCGCTTTCTCATTGGTTGGAATAGAGATATTATATACAAGTGGTGGAGGGCGTTGCAGCAAAATGCAGCAGATTTTTAACAGTGTATATACAAGCGGTAGAGTGCATTGCAACAAACTGCAGCAGATTTTTCACAGTGTACGACAGTGGCTACTACCATATTTTTTTCACTATTTAGCAGAACGAGATTGACCAATCAGAAGCTTTCATTTTTGAAAACTTTTCACTATTTGAAGTAAACAACAAAAAGTTCGCAAAAATGCAGGCTTCTAATCGCCAAAATTGAGAAAAAAATCCAATGTCATTGCGATAACAGCGAAAGAGAACTTAGCCGGGATCTGATAGATTTTGGGCTACACTGTTAAAAAATTGAAATATTTGCTCCATCGTCACTCCACTACTTTTATAGAATATCTCTATTTTAACCAATAAGAATGCTTCTTAAAGTGAAGTAATCGTTTTCTATAAAAGCGGAGGAGTGACGATGCAGCAACAGTTTCAAATTTTTAACAGTGTATTAACGAGACCAGATTGGCCAATTAGAAGCCTGCATTTTTTGCAAAATTGTCGCTGCTTAAAGTAAGTAAATTTTCTTATTGGTCAATCTTATTTCGCAATAGCGCAAAATCTATGTGAATCCAGTCCAGTCAAAATTTCGCAAGATCAAGTATCTGCTTAAAATTAACAACATGAAAAATGAACGACTACTTGGAAAAGAATCTTAATTTAAAGTTTTTATTTTTAAAATATTCTAATCAACAGATGGATGGAGCATTTTCATTGATCAAAACAGAAATCTTTGCAAACGGTGGCGTGATTATGCAGCTCTATAGCTGCAGACTTCTGACAGTGTAAATTTTCACATTGATCAATCTACTTCCGCTTTCAGCGCAAAATCTATGTAGTTCCCGGCAATTGTCAGTCAAGATTTCGCACTTTCTAGAAAAAAGATCTCGACGGTTTAAGAGTGATAGCCTGAAATTTTATTTATTTATTGTACACACATCTGACTTGTGTGTTCGACATGAAAGCCTGAGATTACCTGAATAAATGAACGCTTCTAATCGGATGACTGCTTCAAAAAGGATTGGAATTTTAATGTTTTTATTTTTAAAAAGTTCTAATCGTAAGAATTTGATAAAATTGAAATGGAACCACGTGGACACCTTGCACTTTCAAACAAAAAAAATTATCAAAATCGGATCATATTTACGGAAGTTATGAATGAACAAGAAATATATACAGGTCGAAATCATAACCTTCTCCTTGAAGTCTGTTAGTAAAATGAAAAGAAGTATCTAAATTAGATAATCATTAGCTACTTCAATTGTTGTATACTGACTGTTTGAAAGTAAAATTTTGTATAAAAGTTATTTTAAACATGGATAAATATTCCTTATGCAAGTTATCAAAAAACTGTGCTTGTGGTCGATATGCTGCTACAAAATCAAGTGGATTATTTCCAGTTTCTGAACTGAGTAGGCCCAACGATTTAGAATGGTACTGGAAGTAAATAAAAACAAACGTACCTATAAAAAATATATCTGAAATAGATCGCATAGAAAATTGAAGTGGAACTACCCTAGAGCTTGGGGATATGATTTCAGTAAACCATTCCATAGTCTATTTCAGAACATTCCGTTCTGCGAATCCTGCATAATACTCTTCCAATAATAATCTAGCCAAATTCTTAACATAGTGCTTTATATTTCAGAAAGGTACAAGGTCTCAAATCTCCATGTCTTTTCTTATCCTTGATTTTTTTTATTAGGATGTTGGCAAAAGTTAGGTGATGTCCAAAATTTTCCAAATTTATACTGTGTTTTGCACAAATCATCTTCCCAAACTCTAGGGTAGTTCCCCTTCGATTTTCTATCTTTTTCAGAAATATTATCTGAAGGTATGTTTATTTTCTTCCAGTACCATTCCACATCGTTGGGCCTAATCAGTTCAAAAACTAGAAACAATCCACTTGACCTTGTAGCAGCATATGGCCCACAAGTACAGTTATATGATTACTTGCAAAAGGAATATTCATCCATGTTTAAAATAACTTTTATAAACAGTTTTACTTTCAAACAGACAGTATACAACAAAAGTGAAGTAGCTTATGATTATACGATTTAGATACTTCTTTTCACTTTATTAAACATCAATTCACTTCTCTCTTCCTTCCACTTCACTGACTCTAGCAAAAACATATTAAAACCATTTATTGTTAAAGATGAATAATACAATTGAATTTAGAATATAAAAATATACAGTGACGGTCAAAAGTTTCCGGCCAACCAAATTTTTTTAGTTAATTTGCAAGTATACCCATATGAAGTGGGTCAAGACGCTCAAAGTGATATTTATACATTTTATTGACATAACAATTAGAAACTTATTTATGGAATAACATATAAATATCAATAAATTTAATTGACAAAATTGAGTGCAAAGGAAAACGCATGTGCTCAAAAGTGTCCGGCCACCTTCGCAAGTTTAGAAAAAATGGTATTGTAATCGAAAATAACAATGATCAACAACATTTACCGTTAGTATTTTATAACCATACCTTTAGTATAATAATTACTGCGGCGCAGCAACCTGACATTGATACAATCAACAGTTGAAGATCGTCTATGGTATTTCTTCCACACTTTTTGCAATTTTTTGGAAGGTTTTTTTTTTATATACCTTTGAAAATTTTTTAACACCGACTCTTCCATAAAGTTTTGCATCACATCAGCATCTTGATACGGTAGCCTGACTTATTTTATCAATATTTTTATTCCATAAACCGTGAAATATTGCAACGGCATTTTTATGCGGGTCCTCAACTGTTTTCCCCTGGTAATCCCACCACAAAAGTAGTTATTTTTCGGGGTCTCCCGGGCCCTCAGAATATCCTGAAGGTCAGGGTCATCTTTATATAATTTTTAAATATCGTTTACAGTCGGTTTGCCGATAGATAGCTTTGCCACAAAATCTCAAGAAGATTGGCCCTTTAACGACAAACTAATCACTCACTTAAGAGCAATAATTGTTGAACTTTTCATTTATTTTTGTACTTAAAGTATGCTATTCACTTTGATTCATTCACAAACACGACCATAAAACACTTTACCGATAGAAAAAACTAAGGAATGATGAGTGGCCGGAAACTTTTACACACACGAATTTCAAATTATACCCCTTTCCATGAAGTGTTTTCAGTATCCAATCAAAATGATCACGTGGTCATCGGACATTCACATATTTCTAACTTTTGAAGCAATTGTGCTCCTTCTTCGCTAAAATCTTCTGGTAAATAAATGAAAGAAACTAACTGGCCGGAAACTTTTGAACGCCACTATATGCACTTCTTTTACTTCACTAAAGATCAATTCACTTTTCTTTTCTCTTCACTTCACACCTTATAGCAAAATAATTTTTAAATATTTATTATTATGCAATAAATAATGCAACTAGTGTTGCAATAGTAAAATATATGCATTTCAAAAATAATTGTGAAGTGCTTTATTCTTGGCAGTGACTTAAAGCTATGGCCGCGAGGAGCATATTTCCTAAATGCGATTTCCATTACACTATAAAAACTGCTTTAGAGCCCATGATAATGTTTGGTGATTTTGAAAGAGAAATAATTATCGCACATTTCTATTATTATTTTACAGGTTTCTGACTCTACTGCATATCTAGTGTATCTCACTTAAAATAGACAAAAATACGTTTTTTTTTTCGAAATTTAGCACAGAGTTTTGGAATACATTGAAGTCTACCGATGGAAGGGCGTACTTTTCTGTGCTTCATTTTATCATAAGAAAGCAAACAGCAGTTAAAAATAATGGGATGATTTTAATGCAAAGAGCTATACAGGGTGAGTCACAAATATCGAAACAATAGGCTATCTCCTTAAATATTGACCCTAGACCCATACTTCCAATTGCAAAGTTTCATAAAAAAAAGGTGAATTTTTTTTATAAGATAAATTGCAACTCCATGGGGGGTCTATTTTAAAAATTACGAAAATTAAATTTTTATACGGCCCCCAGAGGATAAAACTTCTAATTAGAAAATTTTTCCTTATCCGTTCCTGAATTGAACAAAAAAAATTCATCCCGATATCTGAAAATCCCCAAAAGATATTAAAATCCAAAATTTTCCAAAATTCGTGACTTACACCACTTTAGCATACCTCTGAGCGCAGCGATATCAGCTCATTTGAAATGCAATTTAGGGATCGACCATAAATTTACGCATCATTAAATGTCGATCAGAGAAAATACTTTAACTTTTAGATGTAAAATAAAAGCGTATAGGTTTTTGCTTTAAACTTTCTTCAAATATGCTAGATGGCTGCAATATCTCGAGCTTGGCGCCAGCCTCGTAACTAGCACGACCCATTGGCCGGACCGTCTTATTGAACAGTTATTAAAAGTGTTATTAAATTAAGTGGTATTAATTAAACTCTCATTAAAAGTGTATTAAAAACTTATTTCCGCAGGCAATAAGTTTAGTAAAAATAGTAATAGCGATAATGATATTTTTATTAATGGAATCATTGGTAATATATTTTAATAAATTACACAGAAATATTTTCAAAAATCTACTTTTTACTATTGAGCTTCAAAATTTATGATGGTTTTAAACCTATTTTTACTTTATTCTATCTTTACAAGAATAAAGTATTAGATTCATGAAAATTTTGAATTCCGGTTTTCGACAAACTCACACGTTTAAAGGCTCAGAGATACCGAAAAATATGTTTTTACAAAATGTCTGTCTGTAAGTCACTGCTCCTGTATCTCTGTATATGACATAAATTTTATGAGCGCTATATTTTAAGAACTAATCCACAGAATTTAATAAAAAATTATATTTA
Organism: Maratus speculifer; assembly: GCA_964019185.1. Lineage (NCBI taxonomy): Eukaryota > Metazoa > Arthropoda > Arachnida > Araneae > Salticidae > Maratus > Maratus speculifer. Next base: position 186,824,099 of record OZ025290.1, read on the forward strand.
CTTAGTCCTTGATATCAATTGATGCTGATTAGCTTTTGGTGTAAATCGCTAAACAGGTGGCCCTACTGTACAGGCTTTTGTGCGATTCCCCGCAAGAGCTGTATATCTAGAATTATACGCCTAGAGTCGCCCGTAATTAGAGGCACCTTTTACGCATCGTGAAATAGCGATTTTAACAAGAAAAATATGACGTTGACAGATCCAAAACAATGAAAAAAATTGAAATCGACGTGATAAAAGAATGTGGTTTAAATCAACTGACGCATTTAAACAGTAATTAAAGAAGGTGCGAATGGCAAAACTTAAACAAAATCTGAAATCGGAACTACACAGGACGGAGTTAATCACCTAGAAACTTTTAAAAAGCATTTAAAAACATTGGGAGTCAATCTTTGTTTAAAACTAAATGTACTTTTCTGCATCAAATGTTTTTATTTCGGTATTTCTCCTTTTTAAACTGACATAAGTAAATAACTGTTGGTTACAGTAAGAGTCCAGCGAGTTCAATAATTTTTCAACATTAAAAAAAAAAAAAAAAAAAAAAAAAAAAAAGGCCCAACGCGACGAAAGAAGATTTCTCCTCAGAAAATTTACTTTAAAAATATGATTTGTTTACTAAAAATTGCATCTTTTTTATATTGCTATTTTAAATACTTTTATTTGGAAAAATAAATAAATATTATTTAAAAGCTGAATCAAAATTTAAAATTGAACATTTTTATTTAATCAAAAGAAAAAAGTCAACGCGACAAATAATATTTTGAGTTATAACAATTTCAATTTACTCTAAATTTTTTGAAAAAAAAATATTAAGAAGGTTTATGATGTTATAATGCTCACAAATTATATGGTTAACCATCACAAAACATTCAAAATTCTTACTTTATAAATAAATAAATAAAATAATGTGTAAAAAATGTTTCCCAGACGCATTACAGCAACACTTATTACACGCATTTCAATTTGTGTCTGATCCCTTGAAATCTCGCGATTTATTAAAATTGTCATAACTCCCTGATTTTTGAAGATATCGAGATGAATTTTTTTTTTTTTTTTTTTTTTTTTTTTTTTTGTTCAATTCAGGAATTGATAAGGAAAATTTTTCTAATTGGAAGTTTTATCCTCTGGAAGCCGTATAAAAATTTAATTTTCGTAATTTTTAAAATGGACCCCCCATGGAGTTGCAATTTATCTTATAAAAAATTTACCTTTTTTTATGAAACTTTGCAATTGGAAGTATGAGTCTAGGGGCAATATTTAAGGAGATAGCTTATTGTTTCGATATTTATGACTCACCCTGTATATGCCGAAATTTCAGTGAAATTTAAAAAAAAAATTGCAACTTTTGCAACCCATATTTTTTATTCTTGAATAACAAAACCTTATATAGTACAACCAGGTAATTTATTTTGTGATATAATTTCAGTGTATACTATGAGAAATACTATGCGAAACATGAAATTTCAATTTTTCACGCGGAGTATTGACCATCGATTCCCCACCAAACAGAAACCAATGGTCCCACAGCATTAATATTTTGGATTTCTTTCTTACTAATGGTCATTTCACTGAAAAAAAGAATCACAAAAATCTGTTCACCATTTAATCACAGGTTCCTTGATTCTGGATGTTTCTTTTATGTGCTTATTTAAACGAAGACATTCTTTTCAAAACTGCCATACCTCTAATTCTTCTTATGTACGTTTGTTGATTAGTATCATCGTTCTTCTGCAGTTCGAGCCATTTCAAAGCTATTTCCAAACATTCAAAAACCTCGTTATGTGGTAGACCTGGATTGATTTCGGAGCATTCGTTTTCCTTTTTTTCAATTTCTTTTTCATCAAAATGACAAAGAACCTATTAGAATAAAAAAAAAATCTATTCTGGAGGGAATTTTTCAAATTTCCATGCCAGCTTTCAGCCAGAAACCTTTCAAATAGTAAGCAAATGTGCTATTACTAAACCATCTAATCGAAAAAAAAAAAAAAAAAAAACAGAAATTAAGGTTCTGGTTTAAAATCTGAAGTGCAAAAATGGTCAGATAAAATTAAAGTAAGTTTTTTTTAATTAAGATTATGTGTGAGATTTTCAAAATTTTATGATTTTGCATGTGATTGGAGGTATTCCGCTATAAATATACAAAATGTCAAGTCTCTGATTTACACAGTTTCTGAGAAAGAACTCTACGAGACAAACAGAGGAGTGAAACTAATATAGTTTACTCAAATGAACAAAATCCTAAAAATTAATGTCAACCTGGTCCGATTCGATAAAGAAATGAATAATTGGGGAGGGAGGAGTTCAAGAAAATAAAAGGGTAGGGGCTCATATTTTCTTTCTCTCTCTCTCTTTCTCTGACAAATGCACACACGAACACATTTTAGGCATAACTTCATTTTATGCTAAAAAAACAACAGGATACAGAATGAAAAATTAAAGTGTATAGTCAGTGCAAAATTATGCATCCTATTAGCTTCATATGTGCAAATAGAATGGGCGAGTTTTGAAACAGTTATTTGCACTTTTTGTACAGATGTTACAATTTAGTACTTCTGCAAAACGTGGACCTCAAAACTAAATTCGATTTGTTAACAGAATTTTATATTTGTATTTTCGGAACAGAAATTTCTTTAATGACCGTGGAATCTTTCCCAGGAGAGGCTCAAAATGTGTTAGGGGGGAGGAGGTGAGCCATACCCCTCAACCCCTGGAGCCCCGCCCCATCTAGTTTCAATACCCCCCTCTGATTCAATATGAGACTCTAGAAGGAAAAGGCCTCGCAAATGTTCTCGCACCCGGCCTCGCCTTTGCTAATGACGTCTCTGTATTTTATTTATCTTTAATATCCTAACTGTTAAATTGTTTTGAAAATAATTATTTTGTTTCATTAGAATGTGTTCATTAAAATTCTGGTTTCAAATAGTCATAAAAAAAATTATCTGTACTGCTTTTTATGGGGTATCCATTACTGTAATTTATTTGTGTTTTGACATATTTCTGTTATTTACAAGAATATTTTATTTAATATTGGGAAGAGAGACTATGAGAATACTTAAATATTATTTACAGATTCATATAATGTTAAAAAAAATGGAATCTAATAATTATAACTATTAATAAGGAATTAGTTTTAAAAAAAATTTCATAAGGATGCCCTTTACCAGAACATCTACTCTACATGATATATGAAACATATATAAGATTTGTACATTAGATCTATAAATATAAATATATGAGTTTAATTACGAACTGAAACTTTGGTTTAATCATACATGCACAGGCCATTATAATAAGGAATACTTAAAACGTAATACCAGAAATATTTCAATCGCCTTTATTTGTACTCAAGATTGTCAAATTAAATCTGTTTGTTACAATTATTTCGTATAAACTTCACGTAGTTTATCAAATGATAATTCTATATTAATTTTAAGAGAAAGATTTTAATAGGTAAATTAATGAAAAGAGTTTTAATTTTCCGAAATGAGTGAATAAGTGTTTAGATTAGGATTCGAACCACAGACTGTTCATGTATGCTACCAATGCTCTCCTAAATAAGCTATCTTGGACAAATTTTTCACACACAAGTCACCAGGGGAAATATTATTATATATTTATATAAATAGAATGCGTTAATCATACGGGTAGTATGAAAAGTAATTTAAGCATTATTACATCGGTTTATACATAATAATGCTAAGTATAGATTCATATTCACTGGGGGAATTGTGACCGTTAGATTTATCCAGGATAGTTCAGTCGACATAGCATTAGCAGCTTGCTCGAAAGATTCCTAGTTCGAATCCTGACCTGGACGCTTTCACTCAAATATTCAAAACATCCTCTAACTGCGCTTGCCTTGTTACACGAACCTATCTTGAATTAAATAACACCGTTTGGGAAAATGAATTAGCATTAGAAATAGATTGAGTCGAAGATATAATATTACCGATTAATTAAATCCTATTTTGTTCTGTTTGAAATTGCTATATAAATGTAAATGCTCTTGTGTCTTGGTATTGTTGCAGAAAAATACTGATAATCAGTGTGTAATTCAAGGGGTGGCCCGGGGAGGGGCATTCCTTCCCAGAATAATAAAATGTCCCCCCCCTGAAATTTTTGAAATTTTGCGTTTTTAATGTTCAAAAAGTATAATTCCCCCCCCCCCCAATGAACTCTATAATCCCCCCTCCCGGAGCCACTGAAGTCCCTCCAGAAGAAATTCCTATATAAATGTAAATGCTCTTGTGTCTTGGTATTGTTGCTGAAACATACTGATAACCAGTGTGTAATTCAGGAAGTGGCCCGGGGAGGGGCATTCCTTCCCAGAGCAATAAAATATCCCCCCTGGAAAATTTGAAATTTTGCGTTTCTAATGGTCAAAAAGTACAATGCCCCCAGCAGCCACTGAAGTCTCTCCCGAAGAAAATGTCTGAATTCAACACTGCTAATAATCAGGGCCGTAGCTAGAAGTGAACAATAGCGGGCGCCCAACAGAATTTAGGGGGGGGGAGGGCTCATAATTTTTTTTCTCTGTCTCTCTATCTGACGCAGAAAGATATATTAGTGCATATTCACATTGTAGGTACAATGTTTCTTATTAAACTTTGTATAAACTTCATTTTATGCTAAGAAAATTATATAAAGATGAAAATGTTGAGTGTATAACTAGTGCAATATTAAACATCATTTTAGCTTCATATGTACAAATAGGATGAGGGAAGTGTTGAAACACTTATTTTAGATACAATTTGTAAAACGTAAAACTGTGAAAGGGTCTCAAAACTAAATTAGATTTTTGAACAGAATTTCATTTGAATTTTCGGAACAGAAATTCATTGAGTGACCTTGGAATCTTATGGGGAAGTGCTGATTAGCCCATAGCGCCCCCTTAGCTACGGCCCTGATAATAATGGGAATAAAAACATCGAAAATAGCATGCTAGAAATCAATTACTATAAATAAATGATTGTTACATTTTTGACCACTAGATGTCAGCACTAAAACGTTGTGTAGGGCCTTTCGAACAGACGCAAATTTGTTCATGAAAATCAAAACTATTAAAAGTCGATTAAAAGGAGCTTTTCATATGTTTAATCTTCGTCCATATCCAGAAGTCTTGAATGAGACTCTACACTCAAAGTTAGTTGTAGCCACTGACGTAAATATTTCTTATTACGAAAGTTTCTCGTTTTCCTTTACATTTAGTTTATTTTCAAGTTAGTAGATAGCAGCACTATGCAGCTGCAATTTATCTTTAGAATTTTGATAACTATATAAAAATTTGTTATTCGATCGTAATAATAAATGATTTTATAGAATATAAAATGTAGAAAATTATTCATAGAACATACATTAGAAAAACATGCATAACAAGAAAAAATACTTCTTAAAATTAATAATAACAAGCAGGAATTTTGCTTTTCAAAATTTGTATCGCTCGATGAAGAAAAAATTGTCATGATAATTAAGAGATGATTTTGATTTGGTTAATTTTATGTCGGCCGATTATCTACACGTGAGATATGTTCCCTGAAGGGTGATTTCCCCTCCGTGGGGGGGGGGGCGTTCTAAGGGAACCTAACCCGTATCAGGGACGTAGCTTTAGGGGGGGGGAGGGGGGGGAGCCTCCCCTCCCAATATGTTCAGGTAGCAGGGCGCCAAAGAAGGTTTAAGGGCGCCGTTAGGCGCCCGGAAAAAAGGCTTTGTTGGTAGTAATAAATAATTATAAAATAACTTAATTTGAAATGTAAAATTACAAAATAAATTACTATTCACTTACAAAACATGAAAAAGGCACTTAATTTTAGACTTGTTACTACCTCTATTCCCCCACTCCTATCCCGAAGAAAATTTATGCATCCAAATTAAAAAAAATTCAAAAACAAGCTTGTAATGAATTCCAGGATAAATGTACAGTTATTTCCTTCTTATAGTAGTTGTTGGTCACCCTTAGAAATAGATAGAAAGGGAAAAGAAGTGTAGAAACGACTGTAGTGCGTTTGAATGGTTCTATAATATGTTTTAGTAGAAGGGCGCCACAAAAGGTTTAGAGGTGCAGTCAGGCATCTAAAAAAGAGGGTTTCAAAAAGGGCGCCATGGAAAGTTTAAAGGCGCCGTTAGGCACCTAAAATTTTTATTATTAATATGGCATTCTTAGATTATTTTTTACACACACACACACACACACACAAAAAAGGAAAAAGAAAAAATAATGTAATAGCAGTAACATGATTTGGAATTCATATTATTGTAAATTTATAAGAAAATAAATTATGGTTTCAAAAAAATATAGGCAATCCATTATATTTGAGACATTTTAAGATTACTACTAGGCGCTATCCTCAGTGCGAAAACAAGAACACATTCCGGAAATGGACATTGTTCGATCACTACATGTAATGTGATTTTTCGGAGAAAAGCTCTCCCTTTATTCCAATTCAAGGTTGGTGGTCCTCGACAGGGTCATCTGACCTTAATTATTTTAACTCTCATCTTATGTGCTTCCTTGTGTGAGGTTAGATAATTTCCGGGCTTCACCTACATACATCTTTGTTGTCCAGTGTCTAGTGTTGTCAGATTGTACTGAAGCTAATAACGCGACTTTTCAAAACTAGCGATTTTTTTCGTTCAATTTTTAAAATAAAAATAAAAAGCTGTCTTTCGTAGTCGTCCAGAGAGAAGAAATTCAGTCATGAATGATGATTGAAATAAAACATAAAAATAAAAAACCAGGAACAAAAGAGAAAAGTAGTTATGAAGCGGAGAAATGACGCAAATTTATGAAAAAGTGGATGAAAAACGATGATGCAGTCGAAGGTAAAAAATGTACATATATTCCTTTAAGTAAGCATGTTCTTAAAGTATAATGTTTATATTTCTGACGCAATTGTGAGTTCATTTATTATCAATCATTGCTATTATTATAGGGAAAAAATCGAATAGCATTCTCAGTTTTCCGGTAAATTTAAGTTTTAATGATTTTTATTATTTATTTCCTAAACAGATAGCTATTTTTTGATTAATGGGGATTTCTGAAACTTTTACATTATTAATAATCGACCTAGTTTTAACCCAGGACTGGGCAAGAATGAAGCTTTCCCCCAAACTTAAAGAAATATATGTTTAAGGGTGTACTCGAAAACATGCTTTTCTACTTTCAACACCTCGAAATTTTCTGATAGAATTTCAGACTCATTTTTAAAAATAGAAAAATGAAACTTGCTGGAGTAATTTTTGAAGAGATGTACAAGGTGCCGTGTGATCTTATTTTTCGCTCTATTTATTAGAATTTGATTGATAAACAATCATTGCTTCAGCATGGTTCTTTTTTTCGTCTGCAGGTCTTCCGCTTCGGAAATTTCGGTTCACCACGCTCACTTTGACAGCATTTTTCACACTATTTTCTGCCTTTATCAAAATATCGAGATTTACGGCACCTTGTATAGTTTCTGAATAAGAGAATCTGTCAGTCTGATGAATTTGAGAGCAAAAATGAATTCAAAATTAAATGCTAAAATAAGCAGTTTGGATCAGAATACACCATTACTTACAAATGTTTTTCGAAAAAGCAATCGAACATAGTAAGATGTAATCGAATGGAACCAAACAAATATTCAGTTTTACATGATTTTTTATTATTATTATTATTTAGGTTTTTGGTATCCACATATTGCATTTTCATAGATTTTATTTTATAAAACACTGTATTTAAAATTGTAACATTATAGTTAAAAATGCATTGTTTATGATCAAGTGATATTGATTTCATTCTTGCAAGGGTTACTGATCATGTGGTAAAAAAAAATGTTTTTCAAAAACATTTTCAACTGAGCAATATATATATATATATATATATATATATATATATATATATATATATATATTTGGCTCTATTTTAGTTTTATAATATGATTCCTAAATATAATTTTGTTATGTTTTATCAATTGTACATATACATTTCAAGTTATTGTCACTCTTCTGATGGGTCTTTTTTCTGCCTTGCGGTGGACATTACAGCTTAAGGGTATATTTCGATTCAAACTGCTTATTTTCCGATTTATTTTTTAATTCATTTTTGCTGTCAAATACACCAAACTTTCAAAATCTCTTATTTGGAAAGTACACAAGGTGCCGTGATTGCCGATTCTTTGATAAATGTAGAAAATATTCCCCCCCCCCCCCCCCCCCAAAAAAAAAAAAAAAAAAAAACAATCGAAAACGGCATTTCGAACCAATTTTTCTGAAGCGGGAGATCTAGGAACGAAAAAAAGGGTCATACTTATAAGGTTTGTTTATAACTCAAATTCTAATGAATTGAGTGTAAAAAGACATCACACGTCACCTTATACGTCTCTTCCAGAATCCCCTCAGCAACTTTCATGTTTCTACTTTTAAAAATGTGTCTGAAATTGTATCGGAAAATTTCGAGCTGTTGAAGGTGGAAAAGCATTTTTCCGAATACGCCCTTAAATTTGATTTATCTGAAAAATAACAGATTCAATTAACTCTATAAACATCACGATGTACCGACGTGCAAAGTGAACTCTTCTATCTGAAATTCCAAAATATGTGTGTATATGTCTTTATTTTAAATCGAGATTGAAATGTTCTATGCATCTGAGTTTTTTGCGTCGCTAATTGCAATTGTGATAAATTACTTTTGACGAAATTTAATGATATCCGGTATTCAGCATACTATTGCTAAATTGAACATGTTGCTTAAGGGGTTAAAAATGTTTTTTGTTCAAGTGATTGGATAAAGGGATTTGGAAATAATTGATTTTTGCTTTTAAAGAGTAGCCATTATGAAAATAAAGAATTAAATTTATTTTGAACGACTGTCTTTTAATGCTAAAAAGTGACAGGAAAAAAAGTATTCGTTAATGTACTGTATAATTAATAGAATAATCGTGCAACCGATTTAAAAAATGCACATAAAAAAAAAAAATAACTACTTTAAAGTTTTGTGTTACAATTGCAGTACAATACAGGTTATTTTTTACTTATCTGTATTTACTGGGGAACTAAGATTATAAAAGGGAAAACATGTTATTTCATTTTACAGAAACTGGAATATTCAGTATATTTGGTATATAGACCACCGTTACTTCCTTGAAAAAGGATCGAATGTTCATCCAGAGATTTAACATTCCTTTTTTACATAGTTCCTTTTTTACTACTATCACTACTGCTATCACTATTACTACTATCACTACTTTCACTCCCACCACATTGGTGGGAGTGATAGTAGTTGGCCCGATCTCGGAGGATGTCACCAGAAAAAATTGAAGGCTGAATTATATTCACCAGTAAGTTTCGGGTGGAAGCTGCGGCTTTGAAACCACTATAACTCTATTGTAATTAACTTTGTGTTCTGTATTTTTATTTTTCTTTCAAATACAATTGTTCTTATCATATCAGGAAAATGAATTTAAAGATCCAAGATTCGGATTCTCTTCAAACATTCTACATTGCCTTTTTAGACCTTGAAAAAACAAGAGCTGGGAGAGATATTTTATCAGCACATGTGCATGCACGCTGTAAATGGAAGTTTAATCATGGCTTCATCACTTATATCACCTAAATAATAGATGCCATTGCCATGAATAATTAACTAAACATAAAAAGTAGCATAATTACCCCCCCCCCTCTCCTAAAAAATGTGCAAATAATTCAAGGGCGCCAAAACATTAAAAGGCGCCAAATTTTGGTTCTCCCCCCCCCCAATAAAAATTTCACGCTACGCCCCTGACCCGTATTTACGCAAAGAAATCTAAGATGCGAAGAAATCCACGGAAAACTCCGAACGGCTAGGCCTGTTCGGGCAATTAAGAGATGAAACCTGTTGAATTTCGACGAAATAAAATTTTTAACAAGGAACTGTTTCATTAATTTCTAATAAACCTACAAATTAATTACAGTAAAAATATCAAATAAATATTACTTTAACTCTTTAGGTTGAAAACTCTTTAGGTTATGGACTGATCTTCCATGATAAAAACACTCGAAACCTTTGTAAAGTTTTGTATTTTATCAATGCGTGATTTCAATTACATTGTTTTCGAAAGCGAAGCAATGAAGAATTTCAAAGCCTCCGGGGTGAAAATAATTCACTTCTACAAAACTTATTTCAGTTTTAAGACATAAAATACACTCTTTTTTTACATATAAAATGACATTTTAAAGAATCCTACATTTACAATCAAGTCTTAAACAATATCTGTAAAAAGTATGCATATTATCTACCCCGAAATAATACTTAAATGCAACAAAAAGCGTGTCGAAAAAAAAAATCTAAACAATATCTATAGAAACAATATCTATAGAAAAGCATGAAAAAAAATTCTTTTTTTTCTTTTTGGCGGGAAATAGTTAATTTATAGTTTAGTTATATAATTATATAGTTCAGTTAATAGTTTAGTTATAGGAACTAGTTTATCCTAAAGCGCGTAGGACGAACTAGTTTTTCCTAGGCCAAACTAGTTTGGTCTAACGCTCATATGATAAACTAGTTTAGCCTGCTATTCATTGGTCCTAACTAGTTTATCCTAGGCCGATCTTTTTTATCCTAGGCTAATTCAATTTGGCGTGATTTTATTGATACCGAAGACCGCCTCGTCGGCAACCAAGCTTACCCTAGGCCGATCCAGTATCCTAGGCCATTGCAATTTGACGTCTTTTATTGCACCCAACTACCGCTCCGGGGCCAGCTTTATGCAGAGTAGTATAGACCCCTTGCATGTGACGTCACATACTTCATCTGGTGCCCAAACATAAGGCAAATGTGGTGTTTTCAAATTTATAAAAACAAGGTAGAACCCGTCTAATTTCGACGAAAGAAAATATTTAAAAAGGAACAGTTTCAGTGATTTATGGGTGATTCTACGATAAGAGGTTCAAAAACGTAGAGAATTCGGCCAAAAAGAAAAGTTTGAGTTTGATCAAAAACCTTTAAATTATGATTTTTGTCCCGTTTATTTACTTTTTTTTATAAGGGCAAGTCACTTTATACATATTTTATAACTTTTTCTAATCAGTGACTCGCTCCTCTGGCAGTTATCTTGCCAGGGGAAATACGGCAGGGTAGAGACATTTTCATGTAAATTCAAACTTTTTAACTGACTGAATTAATTTTTGGGTTAATTGTGTATTTCATTTTAATTATTACCGTATAGTTTAATTAGGACAGTAAATGCAATTGAATTAAATGAATATTATAAGTTTTATGACTTACCAGGGGAGATACACGATCACCGTTCAAAACCACTACACCGCACGGTCGCGTCGCAACAACTAAAAATGGCGGCGCTGAAATGGCTTGCGCGTTTAGTATTGCTAACTTTAAGCCAATAGATGTCCTTAAGCACTACTTCCGATATAGCAATCCTTGAATTTATATTTGTTTCAGCGGAACGAAATTTGACAGGGTAGGAACACAAAAAACGCGGGACAAAGTTAATTTTAAAAATTATTTGAAATTAACAAAATTATTTTATTTTTTATTTTATAATACGGAAGCATAATTACTTAAATTCCAATTAAACATACTTTAGCTAAGCATCTGACGAAAAAAATATATGTATTGTTTGAAAGTTAAATTGAAACGGGCAAGGGGAAATGCCAGGGGAGTGACTTTTTTAGACTTTGAAAGAAATTTCAGAAAAATGTGATTTAATTAGGCATTCAATCGTGTTGTTATTTAATAAAGTATATTAAGATGATGCGATTCTTTGCAAAAAATAGCAACATATCGAATAAAAAACCTGTTTTAAACGGATTGCCGTACAAATTACCTCTTATCGTAGAATTACCCTTATAATAAAACTACAAAATTAGTTATAGTAAAAAATGCATTTCAAATTCGCAAGTCTAATTCTTAAACAAATGATATTTAACGTCAAATTAACAAAATACTATTTCTATAAAACTCAGTTGTAGAAATTGTTAAAATTAAACTTTAATAATCGTACACATAAGCAGTAAAAAATAATAAAGATCTGTTATTATGATAAAGTTATCAATTTAGGTTTTTATGCTAGTATTCCAAAATGAAAAAAAAAGTAAAATTTATTTAACTTTGACTCAACCGTAGAATTTTTTTCCCGTGAAATCTAAACCCGACATCATTTTCATCATATAAAAATATTTGCAAATGCACACTTCGTATCTCTAGTCACCTTTACAGAAAAAATTAGCGTTTTAATTTAATCATTTTGATTCAAAACTTGAAGTCTCAATGCTATTAGCTAAAAGAGATATTAAACTATTGATATTTTTTTACGTGTAAATCAAATTTTGTAAATGAAATCAAAATTCATCGGTTTTGTAACAGAAGATATTTAAATTTCAATTTTTTCCCTTTTAATGAGAAAATGGCAACATAAAGATATAGTAATTAATTTCTTCCCTTTTTCTCTTTCCTTTTAATAGAAATGGAGTACTCCTGTTGCCACGATTAGAAAGCGGTATTAAAAACTACAAAAAAATTAATATTTCAGAAACGAATTGAGATACAGCTTTCAAACAAATTTCATTTAAAAGTACATTTTTTCTCCTATACGATGGTGTAAGAATTGAAAATGTACGATACTTAGAAGTTTAAAAATTTGAAATAGCAAAAATTGCAATACCGGAATTTCATTTAAAATTTGAAAGTGTTGCCATTCGTAAAATGACGTATGCGTTACGCATAGACACGTTTGGCCTTTATAATATAGAGAGTAATTTGCGTTTCATTTTTTAAGTACTTAGAAAAATAATGCAAGAATAAAAAAAATCAAAATTAAACAGAAAGACTAAAGGTTCTTTAAACGGCAAACGGGGAGTTATGATGTTTTGTTTGGGCTTCAGATGTGCACCAGATTAAAGAAACAGCCTTTGCTGTGACGTCATTGCAAGGGGTATATTGCCGTCACCACTGCATTATATAGTTTGTCAAATGGGGTGTAAGATACTGTCCCCCTATTTTTCTCATTTCATCGCGACCGATAGTTACGAAATATGGGACATAAATCATATTGTATACTGGAGGACCAAAGAATTGGATGGGAGATCATCATAAAATTTAGGAAAAGAGAAATTTAGAGAATTCATTAATAATGTACAGTATAATCTCGAAAATCCGGCAACGTCGAGTCTGGGATTTCACTGGTCCTATCCGAATATAGTAGTACGTGCAATATTGTATATTCTATTTTGACACTAATCAATGGACATATGGTACAGTCCCTTATCTTTTTGCTTCATTTTGGGAACAACAGATTTTGAGCTTATTCTAAGAACGATAATTTTTCTACTTTTCAAGCAATTTTTTCGAGACTTTCACAAAAATGTCTCTATACATTTAGTTAACACGTTATGTACATTTTATTTTGATTTCATTCACGCATCCACAGTATGCGTGAATACACAATGCATCAGCATTGTTTAGTAAACCTGCTCATTTTTCATACAATTTTTTATCACTTTCAATTCTGATTGCAGGATATTATGTACAATGTTGTTTTTCATATTTTCTAAAAAGAACATTTTTTATACATATTGAGAATTCTACAAATTATAAGCAAAAAAAAGGGCAAATTTTCGGACTGTTTTTATGAAAAACTTAATTTTTCTACTAGTATGCATGCTATCCTCATAAAAATAGACACAGTTTATGACAATAAGCCACAGTCATAACCCACAATCATAATCTGCAGTTTGAACGCTTTTGCGACATTAGTTTTGACAGGGTTATCTGAAAGATATTCGTTCTTTTTGTTGGCAGTTCTTTATGGGGTTTCCAGAAAAAAATCTTCACGGAACGGGGATATATGACCAGTACTATTCTGTTTACACACCATGTTGGGATTTGTTAACGAATTAAACAGCTGAGATTTTATTAATTATAGTCAGAAGATATGTATTACCTGAATAACAATTCGTCGTTGACGGCATTCACCAAGATCCTTTTCGTTACTCCAATGAGTCTTCGAATTTATGAAGTATTGATGTCTTGAAATAACTATTTTGTGTTTTTGCTCGATGATATTATACCTTTTTACTTATGGTTATTCATACACAAAAAAGCATGATTTAATGGGATTTGAAAGAGATTTAATAGAATATAAATAGACTTCAAAATTTGTAAACATACTTTGAAATCTTAACATTGTTCTAAACTAGTCCGCAGTCCAATCTGCAGTATAGCAAATACAATATATCTAAAAAGATGAATTTAAACAAATGATTAAATGCTAAATATATATATGAAAATATATTAGAACTTTACAAATACAAATGAGTTAGAATTAATGAGAAATAATAATTAATTAAAGTCATTAACAGTCTCGTTTTATCAGGAATAAAGTTTTGGTGCTGTCATCTAGTGTCTTCTTTCAGAAATAATGACTAGTGTGATGTTTCTTAAGATTCAATACACCATTTCAAGATAATTCCTCATGTACTTCTCTAGATATCAAACAAAACGTGCAATATTGTGTTTGTTATATTGACACTAACCAATAGGTATATGAATATAGCGCCTGATCTTTTTGATTCATTTTGAGAACAACGGATTTTAAGTTCAATCGACAATAATTTTCAGAATTTTCAAGCAGTCTTCCTGAGACACTCACAAAAAGGTTTCTATATATTTAGTAAACACATTATGCACGTTTCATTTTGATTGCATTCGTGCATGCGCAGTTAAGCATTATTCAGTAAACCTGCTCATTTTTCACTCAATTTTTATTACCTTCCAATTCTGCTTGCAAGGTATTATGTACAATGTTGTTTGTAATATTTTCTATAAATAAAAAAAAATAGGAACTCTGCAAATTTTAAGCTAAAAACTTGTCAAAATTTGAGACTGTTTTTACGAAAATCTTAATTTTTCTACGAGTATTATATGCTATCCTCATAAAATTAAACACATTTTATTACAATTAGTCAATTATGATCTACAGTTTGAATGCCTTTACTACATTAATTTTGATAGGATTATCCAAAAGATGCTAGTCGTATTTCAATTTATTGACGGTTCCCTATGGGTTTCGGGAAAAAATATTCGCGAAAATATATGATCATTGCTATTCTGTTTACACACTCGAGATTTCAGGATAATTCCTCATGTATTTTTCTAGATGTTCAGCAAACCGTTTGAAATCGCAAGTGACCGGTCACCTTTGGCCATATAGTATATATAAATTAATTTTGCATTTTTATATATTTTTCCTACTTGTTTGTATACTCTATATCGTTGATGCAGCTTCACAAACAGTTGATCGAGTGCTGTTTGGTGTACCATTAAATCCATTGTTGCTATAACTGGTATAGACCCTATTCTTTCTTTCGGTTGCAAGTTATAAAAACAGGGTGCGATTAAGGTTGTGCGGAGCCCAAAGCCCTGCACCTTAAGGGGTCGCTTCACTCAAATGAAAAGACCAGTTCGCTAGTGCTAATCCTATGGAAGAAATTTATAAAGATATCTCAGTTGTATTTTAATATTTTTAAATGATTCTTTTTGCATTGGATAGCTGAGATGAATCTGAATGCAGGCCGTTTTTTACTTTTTTGATTTTGTTTACAGATATTTTTTACGAGAACGCTTTCATTTTTAGAACCGGTGTAAAAAATGAAATCACCCTCCTAAAAAATATCTGTAAACAAAATGGAAAAAGTAAAAAATGGCTTGCATTCAGATCAATCTCAATTATCCAATGTAAAAAGAATCATTTAAAATATTAAAATGCAACCGAGATATCTTTATAAATTTCTTCCATAGGATTAGCATTAGTGAACGGGTCTTTTCATTTGAGTGAAGCGGCCCCTTACTGGGACAACGAAATAGTTTCTACATTTGGAGGACAAGGGGTAGTATAGGGGAGATATTATTACATATTATGACACAGTTGCAAAGTTAACCAAAATATATTTTGGTTTTTGAGAAAATAAATGTGGAAACTGCAATTTTAAGACTTCTTTTTTTAAATCATTTTATCCAGTTTAGGACCCCCGGCAGCAGTGGGCCCAAGGTCACGGCTAATATGTACGTTCTGTGCCTCACCAGTGGCCGAGAGGTTCTGACCTCTCAACTGGTAGACGGCAAGTGCTGGGTTCGAATCCAATCGCGGTCGTCGGTCTAACCGTTCGTGGTTTTCATAAAATCTTGCGTAAATACGGGTTAGGATCCCTTAGAAAGACTCCCACGAAGGGCACTCCTCCCCTGGGCCTATATCCCTCGAGTTGATAATCGGCCGACACAAAATAAAATAATGTACGTTCTGCTTCTCCCGCTCTTGCGTCTTCCATCCGTATCTAACTTGCATTTTCTCCGGATCCTCTACAGATAAAAAACGTTTTAACTGCTCCAAGATGCAGCAAGGATAAGTGTGATTGACATATCATATTACTTATCAGAACACGTGTTTTTATAAATTCTCTTTTAATTGTGCTAGGAAAAGGTGCTTCCGAGTTTTTTAAGGCGTGATTTATTCGAATTTCTATTCAAGAAACCTGTGGATCGGAAAGAAGGCGCTAAAGTTGTAGTTACTCTTTTCCTTTGCCCATGGAGTTTGAAAAAAGGAAAGAGAATCCAAATCCATGGAACAAAGCGAATTTCGTTTCGCGGTTATTTTTCTGGTAAGTTTAAAAAATACATTTATAGCAGTAATTATTTTTTTAATTTCCAAGATAAAGTTTTACGCAAATTGCTTAATTCCTTAAAATAATATATTTTAGAAATACTATTTTATTTTTGAGTGTTGAAATACGCGTATTATTTTACATTTTGCTTAGCAAATCTTAAATTATTTAGTAAATTAGAATAAAATCTTCTATTTGTCAATTTTCAAAATGTAAATTTTAAGCAGCGTGTTACTATTTTTTTTATTATTATTTAAATAATTTATAATAAGTGCTAAATTTCTTAAACTAATATTTTTTATAAACAGTTTCTTTATTTTCAAAGGTGAATGTATATTATTTTTAATTGCAATTAATTTACGATTTTATGAGTCGATATTTAATGATTTATTTGCATCCGAATAATTTTCAAATCGATATAGTTATTATTTTTTTTAAAAATAACGTAAATTCGTTAAGTTAATTGCTCTGTTATATTTTGTAGAAATAGTATTTTGTAAAAATACTATCTATCTATTTATATTATAAAGGACACACATATCCGTGAGTAACGCTGGCGTGATTTTTCCAATGGCAACACTTTGAAATGAAATTTCGGTTTTATAATCATCACTATTGCAAATTTTTAAATTTCGTACTTTCTAAACATCGCACATTCTTAATTTTTACGCTGTCGGATAGGGAGAAAAATGTACTTTTAAATGCAATTAGTTTGAAAGCTATATCTCAATTTATTTTTACTTTACACACGATACAACACTATCTCTTTATAAAAATGTATTTTAAAAATATTTGTGCTCTTATTTTCTATGCATTTAATTAATTCGTATCGAAAAGTAGAAATAAAATAAATAAATAAGTATTGAAAAAATATAAATAAATAAATCACAAAGCTAGTATAAACAAACAAATGAATGAAAAATGAATAATTAGATACACGATTTGTCTTGCTGAGCTTTTTGAATGACGACATCGCTTTTTTCTGGTTTCTGTATAATTCCCCGATGTCGACTTTACATGCATACTTTTCTATAGATCTTGTTTGAGACTGGGTCTTAAAACTGGAATGCTTTAAAGAATGCAAATTACGTCATTTTTTAAGCGAGCTTTTTCATTCTTAAAACTGAAATACGTTTTCTAGAATTGTGTCATTCTCCTTCCCACCCCCCATCTTCTTTGAAATTTTACACAGGTGAAAATGCTTCACTTTGAAAATAATGTACTTGAAATCACAACTGATAAAACGCAATGTTTTAAAAAACTTTAGACTATTTTTATATAAGAACAGTGACTTATAGTGTGCATACTCATATCGGAAGTCTTTAGCCAAAAAATAGCGATTTATATTACATAATTTGATGATTGTCACCTGGATTAATTCGTTTCGCTGAGTTAGACATAGTATATTTTTATTTTAAAGCATTATATGAAATTTCTTCCGAATGGTGGTAATTAGATATCTTTCATTATTGCAGAAAAGAAAGAAATAATGATTTTATTTATCTTAAATCAGGCCATTTCCTGATAGAAAAAAATAATAAATTATACCGTTTAAATTTTGTTGTATAAGTTTTAGTGGCGCAAAATCCCAGCAGAAGCAAGCTGCGCCAAAATATTTTGAGCAAAAAATGATATACTACTTTTGAAATCTTCTTTCTTTCTCTTGTGTGCTGATACTAAGTTTGAGACATTAGGCGAAATGCTTAGTAAGTGAAAATGACGTTATAGTTAAAAGAAAACGATAATTTTCTCAGACAAAACTAAACATTTTAATATAAATGCATTTAAAAATCATAAATTACGGTTATTTTTTCTTTCCAGTACTCAGATTCGAATTTCATATAAAGAGCGCAACCGTTCACATTCAAAGATGTAGATGATAATCGTGACTTCAAGTTTTAAATTAAAATGATATAAAAAGGATTAAATTTAAAAAATACTAAAATAGAGAAAATGTATATAGGAGGTGCGTATGTAAGTTTTGAGAAGGTGATGATGTCGAGTTTAAATTTCATGGGGAAAAATTCTAGATGGTGTCATAATGGAATACATTGTGCTGTTTTTCAAACAGGAAAGCCAAGCATAAGAACCTCAGTTGATAACTTCATCATAACTTAACTTTATTATGTTTTATTGATACCATATACGATTAAAGTTAAATTTAATTATTTGAACAACTATGTATTACAGAAACAGTATTTTGTTAACTTCAGGTTAAAATAAATTTTGCTTAAATGTTAGACAAACCAATATAAGATTTATTTTTTATTGTGACTAGTTTTGTAGGTTTATAAAACAATCAACGAAACAGTTCCTTCTTACATTTTTATTTTTGTCGAAATTCGACGGGTTCCACTCGTTGTAATAATATAATTTTACTTTTATGAATGGAAATATACACTGGTGTCCAAAAGTTAAGCATAATTGGTAATTAAGTAATTATTTTTAAGTAATGAAAGAAATATGAATCGGAATGTGCTGAAACTCCAGGTGTGTAAACAAAATAGTACGCGTCACATATTTTCGCGAAGAGTTTTCCCCGAAATCGAACAGGGGACCGTCAACAAATTGAAAAAGAACGAAAATCTTTTTGATAACCCTGTCAAAACTAATGTAGCAAAAGCGTTCAAACTGCACATTATGATTAATTGGCTTATTGTAATGTACTGTGTTAATTTTTACAAGGATAGCATGTATACTCGTAGAGAAATTAAGGTTTTTATAAAAACAGTCCTAAGTCCTTAGTTTTTTGCTTATAATTTGCAGAGTTCTTTATTTAAAATAGTGTTCTTTTTTGAAAAAATGACAAACATCATTGTACACAATACCCTGTCATCAGAATTAAAAAATAATAAAAATTGTATGACAAATGAGCAGGTTTACTAAATAATTTTTTACTGCGCATGCGTGAACGCTGTTAAAATTTCATTTGAATATTATGTTAGTTAAATGTATAGAGCAACTTTTGTGAAAGTCTCAAAAACATAGCTTAAAAATTCTGAAAATTATCGTTGATAGAATGAGATCAAAATCCTTTATTCCCTAAATGAAGCAAAAAGATGAGGGGCTGTATCCATATTCCATTGTTTAGTGCCTACACAATATTGCACGTACAACTATATTTAGGTAAAACCCCTGATTTTTTTGCTTCCTTTAGAAATAACGGATTTTGAGTTTATTCTATAGGCGACCATTTTCAGAATTTTCAAGCTATGTTTTTGAAACTTTTACAGAAGTTGCTCTATACATTTAGCTAACAAAGTATGCAAATGACATTTTGATATCGTTGACGCATGCGCAATGAAAAATTATTTACTAAACATACTCATTTTTCATATAATTTTTATTATTTTTAAATTCTGATGACAGGGTATTATATACAATGATGTTTGTCATATTTTCAGAAAAGAACATTATTTTATAATAAGAACTCTGCAAATTATAAGCAAAAAACTTGGAAAAATTTAGGACTGTTTTTATAAAAACCTTAATTTCTCTTCGAGTGTACATGCTATCCTTATAAAAATAAACACAGTACATTACAATAAGCCAATTAATCATAATGTGCAGTTTCAACACTTTTGCTATATTAGTTTTGACAGGGTTATCCAAAAGATCTTCGTTTTTTTCAATTTGTTGACGGTCCCCTGTTTGATTTCGGGGAAAACTCTTCGTGAAAATATATGACGCGTATTATTTTGTTTACACACCTGGAGTTTCACCACATTTCAATTTATATTTCTTTCATTACTTAAAAATAATTACTTAACTACCAATTATGCTTAACTTTTGGACACCAGTGTACTACTTATTTAAATTGCTTAGAAAATTTTTAATTAGTAAGCACTTTTATGTGACGATTATTCAAAATTTATGTGTATCCGAATAATTTAAAACTAGACGTTGCTATTAATTTTAATTTAACATCAAAAACTATCGTTAATTTCAAGAAAATACATATTTTAGAAACCATTAAATATTTTATTATTATGAACATTGAACAGAAACATCAATCCTATTTTAAAATTTTATTAAAAATTTTATAGTCATAAATATTTTAATAATGTGTCGGTTTTTCAAAAAAAAATGTATTAACATCCAAATTAATTTTCAATTAATTGCATTGTATGCACTAATTGCAATAAGTTATGTAAACATAATTTGGTACTTTTAAATTGCATATTTGAGAGGTTGGGGTGTAGTATTATTAAATGTTTAAAGTTTCTATACCTGACAATTATAAATTAATAGTAATATAGAAAGTTTTCTGTTCATTTCAATTGTTTAAATTCTTAACCTTTTAGAAGCCAGTCTTAGAAATCATTTACAACTTAAAAATAACCCGAAGCAAAATTTCAAGTTTTTAAGCCCAGCAGTTACATAAAAACAGGACATTTTCAAATGTTTTTTGTTCCTGCAACGTTTTAACCAGCAAAATGTTTAAAAATTGCTCTATTGCGGGTACTTCAACATTTTTTTTTTAAATCTTATCCTAGCCTATTTATGATTAACTTAATTCGGTTCTGACAGTAAAAGTAGTGCAAATTTA
The DNA here is from genome assembly GCA_964019185.1 of Maratus speculifer. Classification (NCBI taxonomy): domain Eukaryota; kingdom Metazoa; phylum Arthropoda; class Arachnida; order Araneae; family Salticidae; genus Maratus; species Maratus speculifer. Next base: position 186,845,274 of record OZ025290.1, read on the forward strand.
AGCTTCATTTGTCACTTTATAATCCAAAATTCAGCATAATAAAAATCTTTTCTTTTTACAGCATGTCTAAAACAAAACCCTTCTTCAAAGTTTAAATTTGGCATTGTGCGAAGAAGGATTCGTAAGAAGGTCACAAAGTTTCAATAACGCCATAGTCCCTGGCCTTTTTTTTTCAATAGATTTTAAACGACATGGCTGTCGTGTTGATGAGATTCACTCAATGCAAACTAGTCGTGTATCCCATAGTATTTATGCAATTAATTCTAATTGCATTAGTCTGTTTTTAAAAAATTGATGTCATAGGTTTTATACTGCTACTGGGCATTGCATTACACATATACAAATAGATCATTAAAAGTTGTTATCTAGGCCTTAAACGCCGATTGCACATAAAGTACGCAGTCTGTGTCTTTATGTATATCCAAATCATCCGTGAATTTAAAAGCTAATAACTTGTCTAATTACGGACTTTTTTTTTTCTTTAAATTCCTATCAACAAACTTTTGATATTTCTGCTACGATGTATCTGCAGCGCTGTTCAATTTTTTTACCAACGCTCGTAAATCGAAATTTGTGTGTAACAGGAAAATGTGATTTTCTCAAAATGTGGTATTAGGGAAATAGTTATAACTTTTCCTGTAAGGTTTAAAGTAACTTCTATTATCCTTGTTTTTTTTTTTAGTAAATTCCTAAGAGGCAGGTGTGTGTGTGTGTATGGGGGGAGGGGGAGTGTTTTTGCTTACATTTCCAAGGATCTCTCAGAAAATATAAAATCTAAAATTAAAAGAAATGTATTTTGGAGGTCAGCGTTGGCGTTACAAAGTTTCCCCGCGATATACAAAGAAAAGATTTTTTTATTCCCTCTACATTTTTCTTAAATATACTTGTGAACGGCGAGTAATCTATAAATATGTAGTCAATAACCTTTATTACTTTAGCCAATTTGAACTTTCCACGTTCATTAGTTTACGAGTAAAATGACTGCGACAGACAGACACAGTGATTTTATAATGGTTCCATTTTTACTTTTATTTTATTATTTACAATTTATACTCAGTACGGAACCCTAAAAATCTAATGAATTTTAATGATTATTTCAAAACTTTTTGTACCTGCAATTCTCCAATCTCTTATATAAATTTGAAACTGCAGTTAAGAAGGCAAATTTATTATGCAATAAAATCTGCATAGAACTAATACTCGTTTAAGACGGATAAACTTTGTGATTTTTATCTAAAAACTTCCGCTTTATAATGTGCAATTGTGGTTGAAACAGAATTTTTTATTTCAAGTGATTTTGTTTTCATAAATTTCAGTATTCTAATGTTAAAAATATGTATTAGTGATAATGCAGAAAGTGACTTGACTTTGGAACAGCAGCATAGAAAAACTAGTCGTTGGAGTACACCGTAATACTTGCACATCATGTATATGAATAATATAAAATATGAAAATAAGACATGAGCAAACTATTTATAAAGTGCATTGCAATTCCAAAATAAAAGTAAAACGTATATTTAAATATTTTTAACACAAAATAATGGTCTATAACGGAATTGCGGTACTATTTGGTTATGTCCTAAATCCTTTTCGACAAATAATATAAATCGGAAAATTATTCAAAAAATTATACAAATTGGCAAAATTTTTATTTTTAATAACGAAAGAACAAATAAATTAGTAAAAGGTTAATAAAAATACTAAAAAAATGACGAATTAAAAATCACTTGTTGACGTAACAAGCATGTTAGCATGTTTAATGCCAAGTGGATGCGTGACACTTACAATAAGCACATATTGGCTTATAATATTATATATATATTGGCTTGTATATAATCTTGTAGTTTGGCGATAGTTGTTTGGTGGACAGATAATCAAATATTACCGAATTGCGTAAAAAAATCCTTATAACTCCAAAACTGATAATCATAATAATTAATAGTTTACTGCGTCGGGTTAAGCTTCTTATATCCAATTAAAATATAGCTTTGGATTGAAATTTGAATGAAATACAGGTAATAAAAAAAATCAAAGAATGTGGAAAATATGATTACAAATATCTCGCTAACTGAATACTCAATCGACTTTGTTCTTTATGTAAAATGTATGTCTTTTTATTGTCGTTTATATTCATTAAATAGAATTAAAAAATTCGAAAATTTTTATATACCTTTCTTCAGAACAAATATATCGAAATTCCGAAAAAAAATAGTTCCGGATAATCGAGATTTCTAATATTCAATAGGCTTCTTCCCATTATTAAATAATAAGTAGATACCAAATTTCAAGTCTCTGTTGCAATCTTTCGGTACATAGAACCCTTAGAGATACACAGACACACAGACATATAGACAAGCAATTTTTTTTTTCTAAAAATATATTTTTTTGGATTCTCCTGTGTCTGAAATGTGCAAATCCTGAAAAAAAAGATGTCGATTTTTTAAAACGATTGCAAGACTTATCCTATACTATGTATGCTGCGTAAGTAATATAAATAATTTTGTTTTTGTTGAAATATTTTATTTAAAAATATTAGAAAGACTAAAAATGTTAATTTAAACTGTAAAACAAAATTAGAATCATTTAAAAATTTGTCGAATTTTATATCTATATGTTTTTGTAACATTGCCTTATTATCTGTAAGACAATGAAAAGAAGAAAAAAATGAAATATGTAGATTAAGTAAAATTAGCTGAAACGCCCAAGATGAGTGAATAGTTCTAAGAAGGCATAAATACAGTTCTCTTGCACTTAAAATTTTCAAAACATTTAGATATATGGATGTAGGTTATTGTATCATTTGGAGGCAAAATAAAGCATATTATGATAAACAATCTGATAAAAACATACAAGGTCATTTTTATGTTGTCTGCAAATTATACTAGCTATCTGAGACTCTGGACGGAAGTTTACGGCAATTACATATTTATGGAAGTCCCCAATTCTTTCAAAAAGAGCTGTAAAAGACTGTAAATTTTCTATGTTATGGCAGATGTTTTCCTTTTGGCCTTGCAGGACTGTTTAGAAAAAGATAATAGGATAATAGGTAGCAAAACTTTTAGTTGACTATAAAACTTTATCAATGTAACTAGCAAAAGCTGTAGCTTTCCACGCGTAGCAGATGAAATATTCCATGTGATATATGGCTGATTTTGAAATGGATGTAGAATTAATTAATTAATAAATCATTACGCAAAATTCCACAGAAATCATAATTTAAAACGTTTCTAAAATTATTCCAAGGTTGGCAAATAAAATAATGGTTGTCTACTTATCCTAAATCAAGAAATCTCGATCATTATATAACAAATTCTGTTACCGCACACCGTAGCAGCTAAACGTAAAAAAATTATTATTATTATTTTAAATCTAGGTTATTTTGGACAACAGACTGGAGAATAATTTAATCTTAGATATAAAAGAAACAGCAAGCCTATTTCTCTGTCTGTTTTATTATGTTCATTAATGAAATGCAAAGATAATCTTGGTTCAAACATTCGCCATGCAAATTGCTAAACATTTGCAAAACTAACTTTATTGTCTGAGCGAAGCGAAGTCTTATACTCAGAATACGTAACGATATTAAAAGTCAAAAACATTCTTTCGTCAAGCAAATCTCAAAAAGTACTTCTCGGATTTTGATTCTGTTTGTACCAGTAGGTACCTATGAAGGTAATCTGGGGAATGCACCATCTACGAAAAATTTGTTCCAAATAGTTTAAAAGTTATATTTAAAAAACTGATAAAAAAAAAGCACAATTTATTTGCATACGTCACAGAAACTTGGTGTGCGTCATTTTCCACCGGCTAGATATTTTCATAAACAGCCGAACCAGAACACATGGAGCAAATAGTAATTGTCTGAACGAAGCGAAGTCTTATACACATAGTACGTAACGATATTAAAAATAAAAAAAATTCTTCCGTCAAGGAAATCTCAAAAAATACTTGACGGGTTTTGATTCCGGTTGTACCAGAAGGTACCTATGAAGGTAACCTACTGAATGCACTTACTACGAAAAATAAGTTCAAAATGGTTTTTAAATTATATTTAAAAAAACTGATAAAAACACTCAATTTGGCTACATACGTCACGAAAGTTTAATGTGCGTAATTTTCACGAGCTGGATGTTTTAATTAGATTTCCAAATTGAAGCACATGGAGCAAAGAAAATATGCAAACAATTTTCATTTAAGGGGTCTCAGGAGTCTTACTTTTTACCTGGTAGTGCGATTTAGCAACATATACATTTGATTTTTTTTCTCAGTCCTTATTAAACTTAAATGCATAAAATTTTTAACATAGACAACTTAATATCTCTTCTATTTAAAATAATTTTTTTAACATTCTACATTGAATTTTTATTATATATTTTTCATGTTTAATTTTGATTTAAAATTTAAATTGTTCTTTGACTGCGCGCAACATTTCTCAAAAAATAATAAAGCAATTTGTATGAAACTTGGTAAATATATTCATTTTAAGTTTAAGAACAACTTATACCTCAAATTTAGAATTTTAATTACACTAACTATTGATGATTGGATATTTTTTTAATAAAAAATGATTTTTTTTCAATTTTTTCAATTTAAATTCAAATTTTAAATAAACAAATGCGTAAATTGCTTTAAAATGAGGTATAAGTTCAAGATACATTAATTTTACACCATTATCAACTTTTTTAGCGATTCTTAAACTAACAGTTTTTCTAGAATCCTGCGCGCAATGGATACAAGTCTAATTTTTTTTAATCAAAATTAGACATTAAAAAAATAAAATAGAATTTCAATGTAGAATATTTAAAAAATTATTTTTAATAGAAGAGATATTAAGTTGTCTATATTAAAAATTTTATGCACTTATGTTTTATAGGGACTGAGAAAAAAAATCAAATGTGACATGTTGCTAAGTTGCACTACCAGGTAAATGTAAGACTCCTGAGACCCCTTAAGTGCAACAAAACATATTAAAACTTAAAAAACAAACTGAAAAAAAAAATCTTTTTTTTTTTTTTTGTTAATTGAAAATAAAGAGACCATAATTCATAGATGCGATACTTTTTATAATTGCGTTTTAGAATCGGCATTAGCATCTTTTATATTTCGCGCGTGCAAATTGGAAACAATTCTTTCGTGTTTAAATAAAATACGAGTTTAAGTTGGATTAAAAGCGTTTTAACCTCTTAAGGGGCGCAATTTGCAGACTGCAAACGGTTAATTTTAATACTTAAATTGCCAACTGGTACCAGTAATTTTTTAGTACAATTTTAATCTCATAATATACGTGACGAAATGGTTTAGATTATTTTCAATTCAATTTGTTCGTAAATATCGGTGGGAATTAATTATTTGATCATTTTTGAAGCAGAAATGCGTTGCCCCTAAAAGGTTTAAACAATGTATCGATCGCATTGTTTAATGCGATTGAATGAGACATTCTCGATCATCCATTAATGGCATTTAATCTTATAGTTTGGCGATACTTTTTTGGTCGTCAGTATAATCAAGTAGTACCAAGAAAAAGAAACAATAGTTGAAGCAATAAATAAAAGTTATAAATAATAAACATAATAAAAAATATACATAAAACAATAAATCGAAAATATTAACACTTACAGCAATATTCAAAATCAAAGTTTTCACCAATTTGGTGACAGAAAAAATCGCGCCAATTTGGTACGTATATGACATCTACGCCATATTTATGTGTAAAAATAAGTATAAACGTTCATCAGATGTGAAATCTGACTTTCTGAAGCCCAAATTGGACCAAGATTTATAAAAATGCCAAAGTGAAGATATTAAAGGAAAAATACCATGAAAACGGGACGGAAATATCATATACGTATTTGGGCTACTATTTGGTTATGCAGTCGACCAAAAAAAATATCGCCAAATTATAAGATTAAATTCCAACAATAGATGACCTTGAATGTCCCATGCAATGAAATTAAACAAGATACATAGGTTTAAAACATCATAAAGTGATTTTTATTTCAAATTTTTATGAATGTTTTACTAATTTAATTGTTCTTCTGTTGTTTAAACTAAAAATTTAGTCAACAAGTATAAGTTGGCTATTAGTTTGGCGATTTGCATCATTTGGCAAAATTGGTCGACAGGATAACTAAGTAGTACCGTATTTAGTTTGGCGAAAATTTGGCGAATCATTTTTTAATTATTTTCTATTTTATTAAAAAGAAGTAACAATAAATAAAAACTAGATTAAATACAGATTAATTTAATACAGGAAAAAAACAATTGCCGTGTTACCATGTCATGCAAAATAACGATAGTTCGATGCCAATTATGTGGAAGAGTTCCAAATCCTGTTCTGGCATTTTTGATGAAATTTTATTTTTTATTTTTTCATTTTATTTTATATATATATATATATATTTGCATTAAATGAATCGGTTCCTTTTTTTATTTTCCAACAAAGTTGAAAATTGTTTATCCATTCGGTTTGTCTGTCCGTCTGTCCACACTCTAACATCCGTAAATATACTCCAATTTTTTATGCAATTGGTAAACCTTATTTAGGGTCCCCTAGGCATGTTTGGTATTATATATGAAGTATGTGAGATAAATAGTTTATTTACATCGACACCCAGAAATTTTCCATTACATTATGGTCTATAAGAAAAATCGATAACAGAGTATTTTTATTAAACTACACTATTGCAAAGTATTGAAACTTATATAAATCGATGAATTTTATTACGATTACGTTTCAACAAGACATTCATATAATTTTTAATCCGTTTACAGGGACACTCAAAAGAAATCGGTTACATTACTGTCTTTGAGCTGGTCATGTGTTTTCAATTTCGACATGTGCTTTGAAATTTAACTGTTTTTTAGGTGCATTCGTAATTATATAAATACGTAGTACCTATAGTTAAGTCGTCTGAACAGCACAAAAACTATCCAACCGAGTCGTTTTAAATTAAAATATATATTTGTTTCTGAATTTTGTTGAGTTATTTTAAATTTTAGTAAAATTGGATAAATAGTTCGAATACAGTCAAAAATATTCTATTACATTATGGCCGATGGGATGAAACAATTCCAAGAACATTTTAATGATGTTACGCGCCCATCGAAACCTAATGAAATTGATATGCATTTATGAGGAGCACTAGAATATATATTTTGTAGAGCATGCCGCGCAAAGAATATTTATTATTCATTTGCAGGGCAAGACAAAAGAATTAAATAACAAAAAGGTACGCGGGAAGGGACATTAATTTTTCAACTTTACTAATCTGGGGATTTTATCATTTTCTCAATTGTCACTAGCAAGCTTTTTAAATAATTACTTTTTGGGATAAAACACGAGTTCATGTTAGCGTATTTGAGCGAGCATGTCTAGGCTAAAAGTATGCGCAGATTTATAAGTCATTTGTGGTGACATTATTACAGCTCAAAGCTTATGGAGATGAGATATTCAGATCTCGTTCGTACCTTACACGATAGGCATTGCATATACCTTTTATTTAATGTATGCTACAGTGAAATACTGCTTAACTTCATGAGAACAAGTTTGAAAAGAAAGAAAAACAGCGTATGTGGTGACTGGCAGCACAATCCATTTAAATCCGATTGAGCATATATGGGACACACTCGAACGACGTAATGCATTTCTTTGTTGGCGTCTTCGGGATTTTTATATGCCATTTTTTTAAATAGAGAATTCCCAAAATTCCCATCGAAAACCTCATCGTATCCATATAAAACAGATGTAGATATTATATTATCAACTATTCTGTATTAACTATCTACACACCATGTAAACAAATTCTCTCATTCTACTCAATCATCATGATTTATGCAATTTTTTGTGCTGTTTATATTTTTTACGTCATTTCAAAGATTTCAAATTCCGATTCAAGATATTTTAGTGTATTATCATTTGCATTACTTTTAATGCATTAGTTACTTTCAATTTTATACCCATGCATGGCTGATTTGCATAGTTTGCTTTCCCATTTTTAACCGTGTATAGGAATTTTTACATAATATTTTGCATTTCTACCATTTACTTTTCTCATTTTTGACATTTAAATTTGTGGCACTATATAATCAATTAAAAATAACGGTACTTCTAGGTTATTCGCCAAATTCGCCAATTTCGCCAAATTATACAAATCGCCAAACTAATAGCCAAATTATACATGTTGACATAATTTTTATTTTAAATAACGAAAAAACAAATAATTAGAAGAATATTAATACAAATTTTAATAAAAAGTCGAAATAAAAATCACTTAATGACATTTTAAACACGTGAATCGCATTTAATGTCGTTGAATTCGACATTCACGATCATCCATTATTGGCATTTAATCTTATAGTTTGGCGATAATTTTTTGGTGGACGGGATAACCTAGAAGTACCAAAATAACATATCATTTTTATTAACTTTTTGGAATATAGACTTTCTATTTGGAAAATATTTGGTAGAGAATTGGGAAATCTGAAGTATATCTGAATGTTTTTGCCACGATGACCAAAAAAAAAATATTAAAAACTAACAAAAAATTAATAACTCAATAACAAATTGTGGTACAGGTTTCAAACAAGTTGCATTTAAAGGTATTTTTTTTTCTTTATACGACGGTGTGCAATGTTTAGAAATTAAAAAATTTACAGTACCAAAAATTGTTAAACTGAAATTTCATTTAATATTTGTTTATGATTGGCTCAGAAATATTAACGTGTATCTAAATGTCCAGGCATATTAATATAACTCTGTTATTACGTAAACTACGTTTTGATAATTTTAAAAATGTTATTATTGGTTTTTTTAAATATATAAATCATTTATAAGCCTAAAGTTATAGCCTTTGAAAATATTATTTTCCAAATAGTTGTTGTAATTTCTAAAATTACATTTTTTTTTTTAATGTGGTATTTTTTCGTTCTTTCTTTTTTTATACTTTTTGCAAATTATTATTAAATATATGTTCTCAGCAATATCGCTCACATTAATCCCTCTGAGGGAAATCCTAGTATATTATTTCCAGTTCTACTTACGATATGAAGCTTTGGGGGTAAAAGAACTGTGAATGATTAAACAATAATTTTATAGTATTTAATTAAAATCATAAAAATACATGTAAATTTATATATACTACTTAATAGGTTCATAAAACCATATAAAAACACTTAAAAATGCATTCAAGTCGTTTAAAAAAAATCCAGAACGTTTCCGACCGTCACTTACGCGATCCACATCAATGAAAAAGATCGTTTAAAAGTTAAATTTAAAAACTTTTTTTTTCTCCTATTGATATTATTTAATATAACGTAACTTAGCAGATTACTAACTTCGTGTCATAAATAAGTCTGGTACAATTGTAACAATATTTTTGCAAGCACTTCTAATCTTTGATGTTAACCTTCATAATGGAGCCGTTTAGGCAATATTAGAAATACTTTGTTGGATACAAATGATGGGTTCATTTTTCGTCAAGTCTTCGAGTTTATCGTCGGGTTAATAGTTATATCATTGCAACTGGTTTATAATATGAAAAAACTGTGAAAATAACATCATATTAATTTTCTTCAAATAATTCAGCTGTAAAAACTCACTTTTTATGCTTAATTTTTTTTAATATGAAAGTTAAATACTCTTTTTTTCTGCACATTATTTATTAGATTTTTGATTGATTTTATTCTGCTGCAATCCAAAGATGGAAAAGAATATTAGTAGACCTATCAAAAAAGAAAGTTTATTACTAAATTTAACGTAACATTCAGTGAAATTGTATTTAAGGTACGAGAATACGTATTGCGCAAACTGAGAAGCTGGGAGTTCTAGAATCAACAAATGAAAATTAACTACCCGATCATTACTAAACTTCAATTGTCAGTCTTAGCAATAACTGCAATGCTGCCTAATTTAGTAGTACGGTGACTGTATAATATTTTAATTTCTATTGCCATAATAGTCTTATTTCTCAATAGAATTCCACTTAACGAATAGTTAACTAAAATCTCTGCTTCTCAATAATCCAAATTTTTCCCAACGCATAAAATAATATAATACCAATAGCGTTCCCATCGTTTCACCAGTGTGAAAGAGATTTCATCCCAAGTGAAGGTCCATATCATAGAAGTCTGCACGGGCCGGAATTTCCAGGTCCGGGCCCGGCCCGTAGAAAAAAAATTTCGGCCCGACCCGGCCCGTTGTAAAATTCAAAAGTTCGACCCGGGCCCGGCCCGTTTAAATTTTTATATTTTAGGCCCGGCCCGTTTTGGCCCGTTACAATTTCTACGATTTCTAAAAAATTCAGATTTTTTTCATATAATTAAGATTTCTTTAAAGAATACTGCATACATATCTATGGAATGATTTTACAGTATATTTTACATGAAATACACATTAGCAACATTAGTGATTACTAAGATTCTTAGGCTTTCAACAATCAAATAAAGGTTCATCAAAAAATTAATATGGCTTAGAATAAAAGAAAAAAGAAAGAAAGTTAAAAACATCGTAACTTTTGAGGCTGTTTAATAAAAGAAGATTTATAAAAATATTTCTATATCATTTTGTTAAAGATTGATTTTAAATCCAAATTCATTCGTTAATTCAAATATGCGCCTTTTTGATACATTTCTAAATTCATTTTTTCTCAGAAACGCATAGCAGGTATCTTTATTCAAAAACTATATAATCAAATGGCATTATCCATTTTTTGATACAAGCAATTTAAGAATACTGAAAGGATATAAATTATTGTTATAGTTAGCGTTTTCAATAGAATTTCCGGAAGCGATAGCATACGAAGGGAGAAAAACCTGCAACCATTTGAGAAACTAGTGTATCTGAACAAGGTTATGCAAGTATTTTATTCATCAAAAATGAAAAATGCTATTCGATTCCAAATGCCTTCAATAGTCAGGCTTATCACTTTTATATTTTTACAATTAAAAATTAATCTGAAAATGTGTCAAACTTTCGCGTTATTGAAAAATTAATTTAAAAACCATCAAGAAGTATATAAATCCAAAGATTAATCTACCATAAGTTCTTTATAGCTGTTAATAATTTTACAAATCATGTTGTCTGCCCTACAGATCTTGAGAACAATTAAGTCTTGTTTCGGTCCGGTAAGTCTATGTGTAGAAAAATAATGCAAGGTTGATCTCGGCCCGGTATGAGTCAGCTAAAAAAATATTAAAACGGATTACACAAAATTTAACTGTCCGATGCCGATCTCATACTGTACAAGTTACATTTTTATATTGATGCTGTCAAACTAGTATGGCTCGTGACGCATATTTATATTTATTCTCGTTAAAACCATTTGCATTGAAAATAGATCATATATAATCGTTTCTGCTTAAATCTTCAGAACGGACCGGCAGGCCCTAAACATTTTTTATTGGCCAGGCCCGTATGGCCCGTTCAATTTTTTTGCCGACCCGGCCCGGCCCGTTGAGAAAACTATTCTGATTCTGCCGGCCCGGCCCGTTAGAAAATTTGAAAAGATTCCGCAGGCGAGCCGGGTACGGGCCACGGGCCAAGCCCAGGCCCGTGCAGACCTCTGCCATATCGGTTTAAAATACAAGGTCACATTCACTATTTCATTTAATTCGAACCCCAAACACTAAAAATGATTCATTTATAGTATGTACCGCTTGAATTTTATGAGGTTCGGGTGAAACTTGAAAGTCCTCCGAAGTTTACCATAAAATCACATAAAACATAAATTGCAATAAAATAAATTAGGCGAGATTTTCAAAATAAACATTGAATGCTTATAAAATAGCGTTTGTTTAAAAATTATCGTTATATTTATACTTATTTCATCATATTTTTTTCTTTCTTTTTTGTGACTATAGGTGGCTGACACCTTTATTTCTGAAAGGAAGAAAAGGAAATTTGAAACTTTTCGACATTTATGATTGTCCTTATATAGAATCATCTGAGAAAATTGGATCTGTAATGCAAAAGTGAGTATAAATATCTTTAATAAAATCTACTATTGAAACTTCTATTGAAACTACTATTGAAACTACTATTGAATTACTACTGATGAATCTCTGTATTGAAACATGTGAACTGAAAATGGTCTTTAGTTAATTATTGTTCATAAGCTTCAGTAGTTCAATTTCTTCTTTATCCAAATACTTTTGTGTGTCCCTGTAAATAGATGATATATTCTATGCATAGCCTATTCGACACTACGTACCATGTAGTACACTTCAGTGACATATATAAATTTCAATATGTTTAAAATACTGTAAAATTAATAATACACAGCAAAAATTTTAAATACACAACAAACGATTTTTTTCCAACGGAATTCATTTGTAACAGAATTCATTTGAGTATTTCTGTAAATGAACCGTAAGTGCTATGCACTTCATATACAATACCGAACATGTCACAGTGATACCCAAAAAAATCTATCAATTTCATGGCAATTGGACTATATTTACGCGTGTTAAATCATGGGCGGGAAAACAGACAAATCTAATTCATAAACATACTTCAACTTGGTTGGAAAATGTTAAAAATGGTTGAATTTACGTCTTTCTAGTTTGTATCCATGTTACAACGACAAAAATGTAATTGGTGTTTACTTGTGTCTAGTCTTCAGACGTGGAATAGGTTTCATTTTTGCAAAAATAAAATTTGAGTAACATTTAATTGTTCAAAAAAAAGGGGATCCCGTATAACGTTAAACTATAATTCTGTCTTCACTTCATTTGCATTTTTATTGCATTTGATACCACCTTAACAATTTGCCGTTCTCGAAGTTTTGAAAGTTTCAGAGAAAATCCTGTTTGCTTTTTAAGTCCACAATTTTATTGTTTCGCCACAAAATTTTAGATTATACTGACAGAAAGTTTTAAGTATTTTACAGAGATGAAATTTACAAATCCATGTTGATAAGCTTTATTGAAAACTTGCGGTCTCGGCTCTATGACACCATCTTACATCACGAAGTTCTTGTAATTCTGCAAAAACTAATAGACCGAGAGAGGTTGCACATATAATCTCTTCATCGATATGACGGTTGAGATTCCAGAATTAGTTAAATCTCGATTCACATATTAAAACACAATCGATCTGTCAAGTTATACCTTGGTAGAAAACACCTGAAAACTCGATATTAACAGTTGACTAGGAGGTTTGCCATTGTATATTCCTACACCCAACGGTATGAAAGCATAAATGGCTGAGATCAGGAAAACACAATAGCAAACCTTCGAGTCAACTGCTAAAATCGGTTTTTCAGGTGTTTCCACCAAGGTTTGACTTGGAAGACTGATGTCGTTTTAATATGTGAAATCAAGTTTTAAGTAATTCTGGAATTTCAGGCCATGAACTCGATGAGATGATTGTCTATGCTGTCGCTTCCCGGTCTATCTATATTAATTAAATCAGCAAGGATTTTATACTAATAACTTTTGAAAAAAGGATGTCTTGACAAAGGATGTTTTGAAATTCATATCCGCCTCCCTGTCTAAAACATTAATGTCTTTTTATATACTGGATATGTATACTGTTGCATAGGCAAGAAACCAAATTGCCTGGGTTTTCTCACTTTCTTCTATTTTACAAGAAAAAAGTATTGGATTCCTGAAGACTTTCGAAATCCGGTTTTGGACGAATTTAGACGTTTTGGGGGGCAGAGAGCCCGGAAAACATGTATTTGAAATATGTCTGTCTGTGAGTCTGTCTGTATGTGACAAATATTTTGTGTGAGCTCTATTTCAAGAACTAATGCACGGGATTTCACAAACTTTAGATTATGTTAAACCTTAATATAAACTAGATCTGTTTAATTTTTAGTGATATCACTCAAGAAATGCTGCTGCTATGCTGCATTATTTATTATTTTCACAACGGCCATATCTCAAGAACTAATGTATGGATTTTCATAAAACTTTAGATTGAGTTAGTACTTAATATAAAATGGTGCTGATAAGGTTTTGGCGCAAATCACTCTACATGTGGCGCTGCTATGGTGCATTATTCGTGAATATCTCAACAACTTTATCTCAAGAACTAATGCACGAAATTTTCAAAAACATCAGATTCAATTAGTCCCTGATATAGATTGGTGTTGTTTAGTTCTTGAAGTAAATCGTCCAACAGATAGCGCTGCTATGCTTCGTTTTTCACGAGTTCGCGATAAATTTATCTCGGGGGGAGTGATGGAATTTTATTTTAATTCAGATTCAGTTAGATAAAAAATTGATCCTGATTAGTTTTTGGTGTGCATCACCAAACATGTGGTACTGTTATGTAGATTTTAAGGTTTTACAATAGCTTTATTTTAAAAACTAATGCACGGATTTTCGTCAAACATTCAGATTCAGTAATAAGTTGACATAATTTGTTGCTGTGTAGATTTTGTTTAAAAACACCTAGCCGGCTGCGCTGCTATGCTGCATTTTTCAGGAAGTATTAACATGTATCAGATAGTAGAAAGTTTTTGGATTGTCACATCTGAGTATATTTCTTATGGTATAAGTTAAATATGCTTTTGTACCTCTTTTATATTATTTCAATTACCACTTACATTCATCTAGTGTATTTCTCTTTTCACAAAAGTCAACATATTTTTCTGAAGTGTCAAATTATAAGGGATGTTTGCATTTTTGCATTGCATTTGTATACAAAAGAACGTGAAAAATATTATTCAATAATGAGAATCATAATGCGTTCCCATAAATTGCGTTGCATTACTGATAAAACTTTTTATTTGAATTTCGATGGTTTATCTTTATGAAGCCTTTGAAGATAATTTCAAAGAAAGTGTTTACCTTTTTTAATTTTATCGAGTCAAAGTAAACAGTAGCATTGTTGAAGAAAAGGTAAATACCAATTCTGGAGTAGAATTATTACAGAAACTTGAAAATTATCATATTTTATTAAAAGATAGCCCATCAAAAATGACGGAAAATGAGACATAAAGATATATACAACCACCTAGAATAATATGAGTTTTTTTCTTTTATTCTTCAGTGATAGATGAAAATAATACATTTTAAAAGCAAAGCACACTTGTGAAAACTATCTATAGTAGTACACTACTACTTTGCATAGCTTAGTTCCAAGTGCTGTATAGATTTGAGGCTTTTTGCGAATTATTGGTCAAGTCTATTGAATCTTTATTTACTTTTTTTTAAATTCATAATATGGTCAAATTAGATTTTTAATTCTCAAAAATAAATAATTTACACATTTAAACATGCACAACGAATTATTTATATTTTGTGGGGTTTTTTATGGATACAATTTTACCAAATGAATTGTATTAACAAGTTGGGGATGCGAGCGTTTCGACCCAAATGATTGCTTTCTACCAATAAATTGTGATGGTATTTCTCGCCTTATTTATTGATATTATTTCTAAGATTTAATAAATCAAAGAATACTTTAAAAATTTAGTGGTAAAAATCAATCATTTTTGGCTCGGAGAGCTCTCATGCCTGAAGAGTAAATAAATAAAATATTCCTTTTAAATCGTGTTACGCCTTATTATCTATATTACAGTATTTATTTTTTAACTATTTGGAAAATAATTGTTGTCCTCGGTAGAGAACTGGGAAATCTGAAGTATATCTGAGTCTTTTTACTGGTTGAATTCCGTAACTTATTTTTTTTTTTCGTTTTTTAATTGGTTTATGTTTAATGTCCAAAAATGGAATACTTCTGTTGCCACGATAACTAAAAAAAATATTAAAAACTTTTTAAAAAAATAATAATTTGTAACAAATTGTGATAAATATTTCAAACAAATTTCATTTAAAAGTTCTACTTTTACTCCGCAACGGTGTAAAAATTTAAAATGGACAACGTTTAGAAGTTTAGAAATTTTCAAATTTGTAGTTCCGAATATAGAAAAACAGAAATCTGTATCTATATTACGTTAACGTATGCGGCACAAATCACGATTACTTGTTAAATGTTCAATGGCAACATCTAAATAAAACGCAAATCATGGGTTATTGTGTAAAAGTAATTTAGAAGGATTTAGACAAAGTAAAGCTGATTTATTTACATATTTCTATTTCGCTGCAATTATGGAGTTTTAAAATATCATTACATTTATTTTTATTTTATTTTTAAAAAATACAAGTCATGAATTTTAAACGTTTCAGTTTAAAATTAAATTTATGCATTACACTTGAAATGAGTGTGTACTAGCCGATACTGCGCTATTTCTATTTACAGCGTAACAAGTAATTAATTAAAATCATTCTATTTTACATAATATCAAAAATTAATTCAAATCATTTCACTACATTAAGTTATTTGTAAAATAAAAATAAATAGAACGCTTTCTTCATATTAACAACAAACACAATAGTGTATTCTTTTCAATAACAAAAATGTTTGGCTTTTCGTTGCCAAAACAATAAAACTAATTTTGACAAGTTCATGGAGGCGACAAGAGAAAAAATTATATTTTAAATGAAATTAATGAAATACGAAAAAAAAGCCACGGGTAGATTGTTTGGCGAATATTACCACTTGTGCCCGGTCAGTATAAAAATACCGAGTTTTTGAATTTTCTAACAGAATTTTCTGATTTGGCAAACAATTGAGCACTTAAAATTAAATTATAAAAAATGTATTATAATACAATGTCTAGTATAAATTTAAAGGAGACCAAATTGGTCGCCAAGGGGGGCTTGTTTTATTTAAAATTTGTTTATGATGGGTCCAGGAATATTTATGTTTAATCCATGTTGTATATAATATTGGGCATTCAGTCTGATAAACTCCATCAAATAAAAATGCAGATTTTAAACAGTTAAAGTTGTATATCTATAAACTACTGTTTTTTGTTTGGGGGGGGGGGGGTTCCATTGGTCTAGGAATATTAATGTTTAATGCATGGCCGTAATATATGACTCGTTATGATCATCCTAAAAATGATGTTTATTATTATTATTAATTTAATTTATTTAGAATTTATTTATAAATCTTTAAAATTTTAGTCTTTGAAAATATCATTTTCCAAATGGTCGCTGTAATTTGTTAAATTTGTTATTTATTCTTATTTTTTATTGTTTTGTTTTTTTAGAGAATGGGATAAAGAACTTAAAAAACTGAAAGAGGGAAAACAACCCAGTTTGTTCAAAGCCACGATACGTGCATTTGGTTTGAGATTTTGTCTTAATGGATTATTTACCATGGTAGAAGTAAGTTTTGAACGTTATTTGTTTTTGTTTCATTCGTTCCCTGAAACTTACTTTTTTCAATTTTAAACATGCATAAACTTCTTTTAAATTATGAACAATATTTTTAATACTATATTTTACCAATTTATCAGCAATATTTAGTATTGTTTAGACGCAGTTTAAAGTTTTTAAAGGAAAATTAATGATTAAAATATTTGCATAAATTAAGTTAGAATATGATTTCAATCATTCCATGAAAATAGCAGCCAAAACTGAACAAGGATAGAGAAAAGTAAATGGAAAAAATAATAACCATAAATACAATATTAATTTATTCTCCAAGTACAGTAAAACCCCGATAATTCGGATTAATTGGGACCAGACCCAATCCGGATTATCGAAAATCCGGATTATCCGGAGAATAAGAAAAAAATGAAATAAAACAAAACATACGTACAGAAAATCACCTTTATGTTTAACTTATTGATTATTTAGAGACAGTAAAAATGTTTACTTTGTAATAAAAAAGTTTGTAATTTTTTGCTGTGCCAGTTTTCTATACCTTTTGTGAGCCGTACAGTCACGCATTCGCTTGAGCATAAGTAGTTCGTTGGGTGTAGTTTAAATAAGAGTTTAAATAAGAAAGCATAAGGTATTCTTCCGAAAAGATTTCAGAACAAGTTTTTTTTATTCAGAATACGACGATGAAACAAGTTTATGCTATGGAAATTAACCAAATCGTTTCTCAATCGCTTGACCAAACCGATCCGGAATTACGGGGTCCGGATTTGCGGGGTTCCACTGTACTTAAGGGCCCCACCAATGGCTGAGAGGTTCTGCCCTCGAAACTGGTAGACGGCAGGTGCTGTGATCAAACCCAGTCGCGGCCGTCGACCTACTCTTCGGAGTTTTCTGTGATTTTCTTCGAATCTTGGATTTCCTTGTGTAAATACAGGATATGTTCCCTTAGAAAGATCTCCACGGAGGGGAAACCGCTACCCCCCCTTTACCCATACCCCGCATGTTGATAATTGACCGTCATAAACACAACAACAAGAACTTAAGGCCCCTGTCCGTGGACACTTACCTAACCGGTTTGGAAAGTGAAAGTAACTTTATAAAAAAACATCTGCTACCAAAATCGAAAAAGTAATCAAGAAGCGATCTTGAGAGGGACATCAGCTATCCAATGCAAAAAGAATTATTTAAAAATGTCAAAATGCGAAAGAGTTATTAAAGAAATGCCTCCCCATAGTATTAGCATTAGCTCACGAGTATCTTCGCGGGCAGGGACGGGAGCCTCAATAGTACTTGAAGGGTTCCGGGTTCGATTCCCGGCTTGGACATTTTTCGTCCTGTTAGTTTTACGTTTAGTTAGCAAGTGATAAATCACGTTTTAAGTATTCAATAATCGTATTTTAACAGCATTAGAACATGGCGTCATCAGCTTCGAGTGTTCTATAGCGTAGCGAAAATACATGGAAATATCTTTAAATTGCAATATAATTATAACGAGGCATACTTTTTAGATTATACGCATTTTATATAACTTCCACTAGAAAAAGTAAGATTGTATCTACTGCAGGCGTTCGAAGGAAAGAATTTCTGGAAAATATCGGTATATTTACAACGATCATGATCTCGAAACCACCCTCCGTCCATATATTGATACACACACACATATATATATATTTACTTATTTATATTTATACATAAAAGAATACAGCCTAACCATTTTTTTAATTAATTAAAATTAAAATTCAGAATTTTTTAATTTTAAGCTCCGACTAATATTTTTTAACTTTGATTCTGAAGCTTAAAGCTATTTCGCCTAGCTATTAAATTTCTTTCCCAACCTAACATGTGTTACTTTGAGACTTCATTTTCGGATTTTTTTAATATTTAAATTGTTTGTCTAAGTGCTTCTTGTAGGCATTTGTAGTAAGGCCTGGTAAGTCACAAATCCCGGGAATTGTGCGAGTCTTGACCGCATATCAATCAAAATCTAATCAACCAATTAAAGAAATGTGCCTTCCAAGATTACAACTGTGCCCTCTGCGGGAAAATATGACAAGCACCAACATATTAGCTAGAACGTGCGCGAAAAACTGGAGATTTTCCATTTTGAGAAGGCTGCATAAACTATGGCGGTGTAGCTCTTAAAATCAAAGTTTATGGGTCTCGGAAAATCCAATCGGATTCGAGAAAATCGAGTTCGATACGCAATGAGGTTCCCGAGTCGAATTATCATTTCCCATTTATGTCACCCCAATTTTGTCATTGCATATATATATCCTATTAATCACCTTTGGCAACCAGTTTGGTCTCCCTTAAATGTATGCTGCGCATTGTATCATATTAGTTTTATTCATAATTTATTTTACTTGCTCAGTTCTTTGCCAAATCTGAAGATTTTGTTAGCGAAATCAAGAACTCGGAATTTTTATGCTAATCGGGTGCAGGGGATAAATCGTCAAACAATATTCCCGTGATTTTTTCTCATATTTCATTAATTTCATTTGAAATATAATAATAACTAGTATTAAAACATGCTCTGACGAGCACCAAAAAAGGTTAATATGTTTTTAAGTATGAAAAAGGGTTTGACAAGTGCTACTGTTAATTATTGAGCATGAGAAGGACAAGGGATTCCTTCTTGGCTACAACTCACTTCAATGCCAACTTTTAAAAAATCCTATTTGCGCTTTTTCCGTGAAAACAAATCAGTCGCAGTTACTATAAAAATGTATAGTGTAAAGACATAACCAGTAAAGATGCAGCTTAATTAGACATAAATGTAAGGGAATACGACATAGTGCCAAAAACCTAGTTCCTGCAGGTATCACATTCATGCATTGCCACCAATCGTGCCCTAAGTGTATAATTGCACAGAAAATTTATTTGTAGTATAGTGCAGAGTGAACAGTGCAGTTAACATCAGGGATGTAAGTGCATGTTATACGCCGTATACCTTCTGGACTTTTTAATAGAACACCATATACACTGTTTCTCAAGAAAGCTTATAGTATACACATTGTAGGGTATCCCTCTGCTTAGAGCATATATCCTATCTTATTTTTACGACTACACCCCTGGTTAACATCTAAAGCACGGTGGAAAGTTCTACTAAAGAACCGCAAATTTCTTTTATATGGAAAAAGCGCAAATATGATTTTTTAAAAGTTGGCATTGAAGTGAGTTGTAGCCAAGAAGGGATCCCTTGTCCTTCTCATGCTCAATAATTAACAGAAGCACTTGTCAAACCCTTTTTCATATTTAAAAACATATTAACCTTTTTTGGTGCTCGTCAGAGCATTTTTTAATACTAGTCGTTTAATTTTTTGATAAAAAACTGAAGATTTTCTAATATCGTAAAAAGAAATATAATTGCTGCTGTCAAATTTTATAAAATGATAACAACAGCATAAAATTTTGATGTATCAGAATAATGAAAAAATTATTGCATTGCCATATAAAATGCATGATATGAAAAATAAACTATGGATTCGAACTAAAAAAGTACAGAACTTTATTAAAAGAATTAAGAGCCATACCAATTAAATACATTCAAGGTAATTTCTCGAATGAAACATTCACAACTAGAAAAATTCTAGAAATTGAATAACAATTAACATAAAAATATTCCCGAATGAATAATAATTTAACACAAAAGCATTTCTAAACAAAACGAACTTACATCCAACGGGATTTGAACTCTCTACCCTCTGCTGAGCAGCTAAATGCCTTACCTCGAGAGTTTTAGTTTAACACCAGAGATGCTGCAAATTTTGCTATAGAACCTATATAAATACCAGTATAAGTCTTGTGCTGTCATCAACAGCTCCGATGGTGAATTCCATGAAAATGCGACATGGACATCATTTTTTAAATTTGAACTAAATTAGTATTTTTTTGTTCCAATCGATAGAAAATAAGTCAAATTTTATGAAAATAACAAGATATAATAAGATAATTGTAAAAATAAATTTTTATAGTTAATTATTATCAAGACTAACTTTGAAATCAAAAATCTGCTATTTTTATCTCTAGTTTAATGTCCCTTGAAGCATTTAAATATTACATAGATTTTTGAAACAAATATATCTTTTAAAAAATTGGCTAACAGTTTGTTTAAAAACACCAAAATTTTCACCTGAAACATTTTAATTATTTTGCTATAGCAACCAAACTTTATATTAGTCTTCGTGTCATGTCTGTCACAGAAAATGTCGGTTTTTTTATTTTCAAAAAAATCTACTTGATAAAAATTATTAACACTTTATTTTCTCTTTTTATATGTCAAAAGGAACAGTTCATAAAAAATTGAAAGATAAATTTAAAATTTGAGTGAAATATAAAGCATTACATTTTGTCATGTCTGTCACATTTGTCATGTCTGTCACGCTGGTCATGTCTGTCACAATTAGATTTTCAACCAACTTTGCCTTAATCTCTTTCCTAGAAAGTTATTTTTGTAATTTTTAGGTGCGCTCGTAATTATATAATACGTAGCACCTATAGTGGTCGTTCAGTCCGTCCGTCTGTCCGTCCGTCTGTCCGTCCGCATATAACAACGCAAAAACTACCCAACCGAATCGTTTGAAATTTAAAATACATAATTATTACATAATTTTGTCGAGTCATTTCAAATTTTATGAAAATCGGATGGATAGATCAATTACAGGGACAATCAAAAGTATTCCATTACATTACGGTCAATGGGGAAAAAAGTTTCAAATGCATTTTAATCGTTTGAAATTTAAAATACGCAATTATTACATAATTCTGTCGAGTTATTTAAAATTTTTTGATAATCGTGTGCATAGATCAATTACAGGGGCAATCAAAAGTATTCAATTACATTATGGTCAATGGGGAAAAAATTTCAAATATATTCTATACGTTTGAAATTTAAAATACATAATTATTACATAATTTTTTCGAGTTATTTCAAATTTTATGAAACTCGGATGCATAGATCAATTACAGGGGCAATCAAAAGTATTCCATTACATTACGGTCAATGGGGAAAAAAGTTTCAAATGCATTTTAATCGGTTGAAATTTAAAATACGCAATTATTACATAATTCTGTCGAGTTATTTCAAATTTTTTTATAATCGTGTCATAGATCAATTACAGGGGCAATCAAAAGTATTCAATTACATTATGGTCAATGGGGAAAAAGTTTCAAGTATATTCTATACGTTTGAAATTTAAAATACATAATTATTACATAATTTTTTCGAGTTCTTTCAAATTTTATGAAAATCGGATGCATAGATCAATTACAGGGACAATCAAAAGTATTCCATTACATTACGGTCAATGGAAAAAAATATTTCAAATGCATTTTAATCGTGTTACACTCATGCGAACTTAATAAAATTTATATGCAACTATAAAGTACATATTATAATATACATACATTATATACTTACATAATTTGTGGCGCAAAGAACATTTGTTATTGATTTACAAGGCCACACAAAAGTATTCCATTACATAATGGTATAGGGAGAACATTGTTTGATGAGCGTTTTAAT
Source organism: Maratus speculifer (assembly GCA_964019185.1). Lineage (NCBI taxonomy): Eukaryota > Metazoa > Arthropoda > Arachnida > Araneae > Salticidae > Maratus > Maratus speculifer. The sequence goes on from OZ025290.1 coordinate 186,867,979, forward strand.
TGTAATTCACTATTTACAATGTTAAGAGATTGATATATGAAAGTAATATTTTTAAAACTTCGTCATCGTTCGAACGCACCTAATTTGCTACGCTTCACGTGCAATTTCCAACTTGTTTAACTTAGTGTTGATGCCAATAATATTTCTTTACAACTCAACTCAACAAAATGTTTAAATTTAGAATGCATGTAATAGTTACCAGATCATTATGTTGATACCAATTTCTTTGTTTCAGATATATTATCTGTCACAATTATTTTTTCAAGCAGTTTTGCTTTAATCTTGTGATTTGAAAGTTATTATTTAACTTGGAAATGATGGCTATGTTAAAACTGTTGTTAGCTTTCGTTTTTTCAAAACTAAAGCTATGGCTATACTGATGGCTATGGTATTTCTTGATGTGAAACGTACACAATCTAAATTTTTCTACTATTTAAAAGAAAATCTGCCAAATAGAAAATTTCTGGTACAAACTCATTTCAGTGAAAACTATTTGCATATTTATTAGAACGAGATTAAATCTGCTCATTGGCAGAATATTTCCTCTGCTAGATATATATTACAACTGTATATTATTGTTATAGTGACTCAGTCACTGTTTCTTCAGAGCCATATATAGTGATATCTGCTTATGGTAATTATGGCCATTACGCTGTTATAATTTACGCTGTTACGTTATTAATATTACGCTGTTATATTCTTTTGAATTTCAATACCGGCGCATGCACTGAAAATTACCTCTTGGAAAATGCAACAAAGAAATATAGCCAATGGGTGAATGTGTAATAAGACAATAAGGTTTATCATGGAATAATAACACAAATCACACAGACACAGCAACAACATAAAATAAAATGCTTAGTACCAACTGAAATTAAAAGCATGTTTAAATTTGAACCTGAAGATCATGTTGTCTGGTATGAGAAGAACCAAATATTAGCAAATTTTTCAACTCCAACACTAGTCACTTCCAAGGGATTTTATAAATTTTAAATATTTTTTATAATTTATTTTGATATTCTTTTAACATAATATACCAATGTTACATCATATTGTAATCTCCAAGTTGTGATAAAAGTAAAGAAAGTAATATTTAAGAAAAAAATACTTAAATTCATAGAAAATTGTACACGTGTCATGTCTGTCACAAAACTTTGTCATGTCTGTCACGCTGATAAATACTTTCTAATATTTTTCTATTTACAAATTTTTCAATATTTTTCTTTCTGCTTCACATATCCAAGTCTTATTTTGTTTCCTAAAAAATTCTGGACTTGGTATGCATGCCAATTAAGAGCAAATGATAATAATATGTGTCTAGTCAAAATCTATGTCTAAATTCTGTCATGTCTGTCACGGCAGGTTTTAACCCTCAATTAAATTAAGTTTTTCCTTGAATTAAAATTTTAGTGTTTTTTATAGCATAAGGCCTATATTTACATCACCCCATGCAATTTTTTAACTATCAATTAATATTTAGTACTTAAAGATGAAAAAAAAATTTCTCTCAGTCATGTCTGTCACAAAATGGAATTCACCCGATCTGATTGTTTTATTTTTTATATGCCTGGCGGCTATTTTCCTACTTTTATTTTAGCTACCCGAAACAATCGCCAAATAGGTTTACTTCGCCATAATTTCATTTTAAATATAAAGCTGTGACTAGCTTTATTTAAAATACATGACTTTCATTAAGGGTGTTCTTAACTGCTTCGCTCAACAAGCGCAAAACATTTTGACACATTTACAAATTCATTTTTTAACAAAAAGTTATAAAACTGGAATGACTGACTATGGAAGCGATTTTGAATGGAACTTATTTTTCTATTTTATGATAATTAAATTACCTATCCAGTTCTAAGCTATTTCGATGACGTAATCACCCATTTTCCTCCTGCTTTTCGACCGGTTTTTCTGCTTTCGTCGGGAAATGTGCTCAAAAGTGTCAAATTTGAAGGCTTGTTAAGAAAAATCTATTGTGTTTTTTAAAAAACAGAAAATTGAGTGCAATTAGACAGTTTCTGATTAATAACAACTGCTATTTTTATGCATTTCCGAACAAAAATAAAGCATATGTCACAAAGTTGTCCTTTTTGATTTAAGAACACCCTTAAAAAACACATAACGAAAAGTTCTTGGCGGGAAAAGAAGTTTGGCAACGTATATTCTGGCAGCCTATTTACTATTTCATATACACAAGCATTTTTTTCTCATGCGATAACAATGTATTTAAGGTACTACTTAATTATCCCGTCGACCAAAGAACGATAGACAAACTGTAAGATTATACTATGCCAATAATGGATGAACATAAATGTTACACTTTCTTGACATTAAATACCTGCTACACTTGTTTGTTAAGTGATCAAATGATTTTAATTCGATGATTTATTTATATTTTTATGAATGTTTTAGTAATTTATTTGTTCTTTTGTTATTTAGTATAAATTTTATGTCAATTAGCGAGTAGCTCTTGATATTAATTGAGAAAAATATAATATGTATTTTATTAAAGTTACTTTACGGTTATATCCGCCGACATTATTTGACTAAATAAAAAGCATTTAAATCCTTACAAATTTCCGCTAACATTGATATTTTTGGTACTTACGTATTAATGCCACCACAGTAGAAGTTGTGCTAATGCGCCAATAAAGAGCGATCTTGTTGTTCGTGCCTTTTTAGTGGTTTTTTTTTTCCTCATTTTGACGTCATTTTTAGTACTTTAGTACTTTTTAAGCCTATTTTTGACGCCAATTTTTGTGCGCGTGCGAACAAGATTGCTCTTTATTGGCGCATTAGCGCAACTTAGCTGCGGTGGCATCAATACGTAAGTACCATATTTTTTATACTCTTAAATAAATTCTAATGTTACATTTAAAATACTTCAATGTTATTAACATATGCGATATCTTACAAATATCTCTTTATGGTTTGATTTAATAAATTCTGCATTAAAATATGAAAACTTTTATTAGTATTCTTTTGTCCGAAATCACCTGAATAAACAAATTTTATATTTGGTACATCTCGACGTCATAACTAAACGTCATCATTAAAGTAATCCTTTTCGTTAATGACTTTTATTTTTTTAAATCTAAATTCATTAATTTTCTAAACTTAATTTTTTTTAATGGTAACATTTTTCCTTTTGAGTAATTTGGCGAATAGTTTGTCGATTTCTATAAATGGGTGAAATTGGTCGACCTGATAATCAAGTAGCACCGTACGTAATGTAAATAAAATAGGTACGCATTTTTGGCACAGATTTCATATACGCACCACGTTGGCGAATTTTTTTTCTGACGCCAAAGTCATATGCGCATCGGAGTATTTAACTGAATCCAGAGTGTCGTTATTTTGCTTGATATGGCAACCCGGATGTTGTTCTTTACTTATTAATAAATAATTTATTTTTTTTTAAAAATATATAAATTGTTTTGTTCTATAGTTATTAAACAAACCTTTTTTTATTTATTGTTATTACCTTTCAAAAAATATACATGTAACTGGTATTCCAAAACGAGATTTTCGCCAAATTGGCTTTAGAAAAAAATTAACGCCAATGTGATTCGTATATGACATTTGTGCCGCATTTTAATATAGAAACAGAAATAATTCGTACGACAATAAAAATTAAAGTTCATCAGGTTTGTTTTCAGATCTATTTATATATTTTGACATCATACCCTCCCTTTTTGAAGCCAAAATAGCACCAAGCTTTGGCAAACAGATGTATATTAATCAGACATTCATAAAATAAGTAATAATTTAACTGACCTAAAATCATTCAAAGTACCTTAAAAAAAACTGACACATTCTCACGTCCGAATCATCATGGAGCGCCCGACTCACCGTTCTTGTGTTGCGCCAAACCGGATTTCTTACCGGTACGCCCTTACCTTACGTCTCAAGGGCTCAAATAAATGTTTATAAAAATTTAAAGTCATATTTTTACGCTTATCTTTTAAATGTCCTGTAGATTTTTCCATTCATGTCTAATTATTCATAAAATAATATCTGTGAAAAGTATTGGTATGAACGTTTGTACTTAATAACTTTACATATCTTGTCTTGTACAATTAAAAAAAAATAATATTAATGTCAATCTTGTGTTAAATCAGTCTTTGAAATAAAATATTACGTGATGGAAAACCACGGTTACGCCGCTTTAGCGGTTAAAAAAATTTGCTATTCGGTCTTCCGGCGCCATTTTTGATTTATTCGCCAAACACACCAACCAGAACAGGATAATGAACTTTTCCGCAAAATCTTGCCCTGATCGCCTAAATTTGTTGATTTCATCATATGCACCTTCAGATAAGCAAGTAAATAAAATTATGAATAAAAGTATCATATTACAATGGCTAGCATAAATTTAAGAGAGACTAAACTTTTTGCCAGAGGCGGCTTTTAACTTAAATAAATGAGAATTTAATAAATAAAAAAAATATTTCACTTCGCTCGTCAAAATAGATAGTGAATATGATACATGAAAATAACAACAAATAAGTATTTTTTCCACGTGATTTATCTAATCTATTTATTTATGTTACATACATAGCAATTTTTATGTCCATTTAAACTTACGTGCAACAATTACAAGAAGTAACAAATGTAAGAAAAAGACTATGTTCAGCTGGAAATTTCAGACGAAAATTCGATTTTCTCAGCGACCGTCAAGCGTACAAAGATGAAAAAAAAACTGTTTTAAGTTTAACCATGAGGATTAAAATAAACCAAAAACGAAGTTAATCCATCCACGGAAACGTTAGCTAGACTTAGTTGGATTTTTTGCCTTAATTTTTTCTTTTAAAATTAAATAAAAAACTATTCTAAGCTGCGGTAATTTTTTGAATGCTATCATTTTATTCGTCTCGTCGAGTTCTATCTTAAAAAAAAAATTTACTGCCGTTTCTCAACTGGTTCGTCAGAAATTTTAGAAAGTTGTTTGCACTTTCTATTTCTTAAACATATTATACCAAACGCTACCGCGTTTGCTATGATAATCCTTTCATTCATATCATTTATAATACATACTCTAATTTTAAACTGAAACGTTTAAAAGGTACTTAGGTATTAACGCCACGGCAGCTACAGATATGGCGGTTTTTATGTACCGTCAATCTACACCTAAAATTTTTGCGACGAAACTGCGATACAATACAACACTTTATTTAAAATTAAAACACTTTCAAAATTCAAAACACTTTATTTAAAAATAAAATAGTCAATCGGATTTCGGTGACAATATAGAGTTTAACATAGATTCAAAACAGTCTCTTTTTTGGCAAATCCCAAATAATACGTATTTTCGTAGCACTAACAAATGGCGTCAAAAATCAGCAAACAACAAGGCAAAAAGGAATCCAAAAAATTTGGCAAATCCCAAATAATACGTATTTTCGTAGCACTAACAAATGGCGTCAAAAATCAGCAAACAACAAGGCAAAAAGGAATCCAAAAGATAACTGCGTGCGCTTGCGAACAACAAAATTGCTGTTTATAGGCACATTAGCACAACTTCTCCTGCGGTGGTGTTAATACGTAAGTACCATTTAAAATTCGTGAATTTTATTTTTGTAAAAACAAAACAAAATATTGATATTTTGAAGCTCTATAATTGCAGCGAAAGAGCAAAATGTAAATAAACCCGATTTACCTTGGATTAAATCCTGCCAAAATACTTTTACACAATAACCAATGACACGCATTACATTCGGGTGTTGCCATTAAACAATTAACAAATAATCGCGATTTTTGTAACAATTGCTACATATTGCTGATCAATTTTTTTTTTTTTTTTTTTTTGGCAACCACAGTTTAAATTGTAACCCTTTGTGCAGTTACAAAAATTGGTACGGGTGGTGCAGGCGAGAGTAGAATTTTAATTGCACTCCAAGTCGTTATCATTCAACACCTGACACCAGTTTTCAGGGTCAAGTAAAAGTTTATTATCTAGCCATATTTAGACTTGATAGTAAACTCGGTACAAATTTTGGAGAGCAGGTCTAGATGTTGGTGAAACACATGATAACTGAACGACTTTATTGTGTTGTAAATCCTCGTTGTGTCCTCGTACTCTTCGCAAAACTTGGTCTGTCTGTAGCTATCTTTAGAATCAATGTTTTTAGGAGATCTGTACATCGCATGTAGAAAACAAGTTCCATTAAAAACTAGTCGTTGGGGGCCACCGTAATACTTACCCATCATGGATATGTATATGAAAATAAAACATATGAAACTATTTATACAATGCATTGCAATTCATAAACAAAATTTAAATACACTGTAAAAAATTTTGGTCTCGAATCACGGTGGTTATACCGTCAACTTTGTGAGACTTCCTTTTACCGTAATTTTACTGGACGGTATATATACCGTAAAATACTTAAAGTACATGTACCGTAATTTAACTGAACATAAATTTAAATATTTTGCGGTATATGTACCGTAAAATATTTAAAGTATATGTACCGTAATTTAACTGGACGGTATATGTACCGTAAAGTATTTAAAGTACATGTACCTTAAAAAAATATCGTTACAGCATATATACCGTAAATTAAATGTAAGGTATATGTACCGTAAAAAATATTTTTACAGCACAGATACCGTAAATTAAATGTACGACATATGTACCGTAAAAAATATTTATACAACATATATACCGTAAATTAAATGTGCGGTATATGTACCGTAAAAACATTTGTAATCAGTATGTGTACCGTAAATGAAATATACGGTATATATACCGTAAAAATACAGGATGATCCAAAAAAAACCCTCCCATATTTGACAGGTTTAAAAAAACAAAAACGACTCTAATGAGAAACTTATTTGTTAAAAATATAGAATAGATATAACGAGAGTTTAAAATGACTATTTTTCAGGAATGACTTCTGGAAAGTGTCTTCCATTGCGAGCAATATAGATTTCAAGACGATGTCTGGAATCTATAATCACGAACGCATCGTCTTGTGGGAGAATTGCTACTTCTACTCTCTTGAGGTGAGAATGATTGTCTCAAGATTGTCTCAAGCAGAGGTAGCCGCTTCCACAAGACAGTTAGGGGATGATATATTTCAGATATTGTCTAGAAATTTATATTGCTTATAATGGATAACACTTACCAAGCATCATTTCTAAAACATAGTCATTTTAAACTCTTGTCATACCCATTGCATATTTTAAAACAAACAAGTTTCTATTTACAGTCCTTTTTTGTTTTATATTATCCTGTCAAACATGGGATATTCTTGTGTGTTATTCTGTAATCAGAATCGACGAATATACATGGTAAGCACAAGTCTCACTCTTATTATAAAAACTTATTTTGGCGAGAAATATTAGATATGTGAGGATACATTTAAATATTTTGATAAAAATTTTAATAAAACCATTTGTAGATCATCAAGTTGTGGAATGATATGCATGCTGGTAAAAAACAATGCATATATATATATTATTTTTCATAAATATTAAATTTTCTGTATTTCTTAAGAAATATTTTTTTTCTTTTTGTTTTTTGTCATTACGTACAATTGTTCAAAAAAAATTATGGTAAAATGTAACTAAAAACAATGAATTTGAATTATACTTACATAGCTGCCAATTACTACACCTTTTCTACATTCATTTTTTATACCACTATTCTAAAATAGTTACTGCTGTCACATTTCAGATTTAAATATACAGCGAAAATTATTATTTTAAAATAGAGGTATAAAGATGCTGTAAAAGTAGTATGCACTTAGAGAATTAAAAATAAAAATCACAAAAAAGTGTTTACATTTGTGACCGCTATGATAATGTGAGATGATCTCTGATAAAATCAAATGCTAATATTAAATTACTTTCTTACATTTCTATAAATTATTAAAACTGAAAATAATTAATTGATCTTATATTATTTTTATTAAATAGTAACAATTTATTAAATTTTATTAAATATTAACAAATAATTCAAGAGTACTGACTGCCGAAAAATTATTTCACACTTCTTTTGTTGTTTCACAGACATAATTATAAAAACTAAAGGATCAGAAGGGCGTGAAGAGAATACAAATCACATACACTTTCAAAAAATAAAGTAAAATTAATAAAAGTGGTCAAAATTATACATATACATTAATATTCTTGTTACTTACTTGGAAATTGGGATTTTTATTTTTATTTTCTCAACATACAAATCTAAAATTTCTTACATTCATTTAAAAGTTTAAGAATGTCACTGTCTAGCAAATCACCACTTTTTAATTTTTTTTTATGGAAATGTGCTATTATATTATTCTATATTGATATGTAATTTATAGCTTATAATCTTAATAACAAACTTTAATTCTCCCTACAGATCAAGAAAAGTAAAAACTAGTTGTCGTGGGCAAAATTGCCTATAACGCGAAAAAAGTTAATAAAAAATGAAAAATGTATTTTCCTTCCAAATATTTAAATAGTCAAGACTAAATTTATACATTCATGCTTAAAAATAAGTTTAAAATTGTATTAAAACATTGCATTGTTAAGGAGAGGCTTTGAGAATCATAGTAAAATTACAAATATAAATATTTTAGAACATTTACAAAATAAATGAATATCATTATGATTCAGACATATTTAAAACAAGCAATTAAAATATAAAAAGATATTTATTATAACGATTAAATTACATTAATACACTGTATCATGATGCATTGTTATAATATTTATGTATACAATTTATTTTCTTCTACACATTGTGCCATTTACATTTATATAAAAATTCCAATAGTTTTGCCCACTTGCTGCATTTTGATTATCCGCCAATTGATTATTTGTAGTTTGTACCACACACAGGGTTGACCAACATCAAGTACCTTAAAGAAAAAGATTCATTCAACATGGGTATAAGCATTAAAATATATTATCGAAAAAAATACAAAAGTAATTTGTAGAAATGGTTTCACAAAATCACCTTAAGAGGTTATTTCAATATTCACAAGAAGGAACAAGAATGCTAATATTAATCCTATGGGAGCGTTATTTTCAATTTTCTCGCTTTGATTTTAATATATAAATATACATACATATATACATACAATAGATGATCTACTGGGCTACTTTTCATTTTCCTATTTTAGTTATAGACGTTTTATATATATTTGGGTAGTTTCAATTTCCAAACCAGTTCTGTAAATGAAGGAAAACTAAAAAAAAGTCTAAAACTAAGATCTAAAAATTAAAAAACTACCGCAGGTACATCGCCCTCAGTTATCCTACACAGAAATTACTAAACAATATTTATATCCATGTTAAATATTATAAAATAACGCTCCCATAGAATTTACATTAGTGTGTTCGTTTCTTCCCATGACTAGTGTGGTACTTCCCATGACTCTTAAAAACCTACACCAGTCCCGTGGCTAAATGCCAATATTTAATGTTAAATTCACGGGAAAATTTCTTAGAATTTTCTAACTTGTATTTTAGTATTTTTATTTTTACTTTTTTTTTTTTTTTTTTTTTTGGATGTGAAATTTTAAATTGATATATATTGTTGTGTGTTTGTACTTTTTCAACTTTTGTAACCATTTCTTAAGGCGAAAATAGTTTTATTTTCAGAACTGCTTTCAAAGTAGAAGCATCTGCACATAAAAAAGTCCTTCCGGCAGTGCCGGGAGGAAAATGTAGCTTTGATATAACTTATTTATTTATTTATTTATTTTAAATTAAGTTAAGTTATTCAAACATACGAAGCTCAAATTAGTGGAGTCCGATTATATAAGATTGAATACTCGTTTTTGGCAATACTGAATATTAATGGGAATTTTTATAAATTAGTCATCTTTTATTGAAGCTGGTTTTATTTTAAGCGATTTATAGGGTCTTCAAATTCCACGATATCATGAAGTATATGCCATTTTAAAACAATATAATGGATAAAACAATCCAATGAGCTTGGTCGAAATCTTAATTCATGTACAAGCGCACACTCACATCGAAATCGATTAATATATACGAGTGCTGTAGTGAGCAACTTGATAAAAAAAAATGTCATCCACATTAAAAATCCAAACTGCTATATCTCACGCGCTTTTTAAGGTAAAGACAAAGCATAAAATACTCCGGGATTCATTATTAATATCAAACACCTTAGAAAGAATATTTCCTCAATTTCTAAATTTTTCTTTGTACATCATTATACATTTAAAAGATTTTTGATAAACTTAAATGGACACCATTTTGAAACAAGATGGCATCTGATGCTGCCCAACGAAATCGGTCGAGCCATTTCTATGTACTATGTACATACCAAGTTTCATTCAAATCGGTTCATAAAAACGATAGTTACAGCGTGACAAAAATCATATATATATATATATATATATATATATATATATATATATATATATATATATACAGGGTGTATCGAAACTATTGGGCAAAACTTTAAGGGGTGATAGTACACATCAAGACAAACAATAATGAACGGGAAACTAAGGGTCCCAAATGTCTTCCGAAGGAGATAGGCGCCATTAAAGTTTAGGGTCCAAAATTTCAAATAAACATAAAAAACGGAAAAATTTGTCGATTTATTTGCGGTTTTCACTAAAACTATTCTTTTTGTTAGTATTTTCATCAAAATAAATTGTAAAGATAAATTTCAAAAAAGGCCGATAGGGGGCGCTTTAGACTTTGGAGTAACGAACAATTATTTTTTGCCGTTATTTTTCGCATCTCATTAAATGTTTTCGGAAGCTTAGACTTAAACTTAAATTTTGAGCTCAAAATATGAATAGTTGGGAGTGGTTAAGTAGCGCAAACTGAACTGTGTTTAGAGGTCGAATATCAAATGATTATAAAAAACGGAAAAATTGGTCGATTCGTTTGCGGTTTTCGCTAAAACTACTCTTAAAATCAGTATTTCCTCGAAAATAAATTAGAAAGATAAATTTTAAAAAATGTCGATAGAGGGCGCTTTAGACTTTGGAGCAACGAACAACTATTTTTTGCGGTTATTTTTTGCATCTCATTAATTTTTTTAGAAGCTTAGACATAAACTTGAATTTTGAGCCCAAAATGTGAATCACTGGGAGTGGTTAAGTAGCGCAAACTGAGCTGAGTTCAAGGGGAGGGGCAGGTTCAAATTTCAAATAATTATAAAAAAAGGAAAAATTGGTCGATCCGTTTGCGGTTTTCGCTAAAACTATTCTTTATGTCAATGTGTATGTAATATGTAAATGTTTATTTGAAAATAAATTTTTAAAATAACTTTCAAAAAATTTTGTTCGAAGTCGTTTTAAACTTAAGAGTAACCAACAGCTATTTTGAACCGTTAATTTTTGTATCTAATTAAATGCAAAATCTTAGACTTAAATTTTGAGCTCAAATTCTGAATCGTTGGGAGTAATTAGGTAGTGCAAAAATGAACTGTGTTTGAGGTGGGGGGGGGTAAATTTCAACTCCTGAACACAGTTCAATTTGCGCTTCTTAACCCCTCCCAATGATTCAGAATTCGAGCTCAAAATTTAAGTCTAAGCTTTTGCATTTAATTAGATACAAAAAATAACGGTCAAACATAGCTGTTGGTTACTCTTAAGTTCAAAGCGCCCTCTAACGAAATTTTTTTTAATTTATTTTTAAGAAAATACTCACGGAAATACTGAAGAAAATTGCTTGCGGTTTTCTCTAAAGGAAAACCGCTAACGAATCAACCAATTTTTTCTTTTTTTTATAATCATTTGAAATTTGAACTTGCCCTCCACTTCAACTCAGTTCAGTTTGCGCTACTTAACCACTCCCGGGGATTCAGATTTTGTGCTCAAAATTCAAGTTTATGTCTAAGCTTTTAAAAAAATTTAATGAGATGCAAAAAATAACCGCAAAAATTACTTGTTCGTTGCTCAAAAGTCTAAAGCACCCTCTATCGGCATTTTTTGAAATTTATCTTTATAATTTTTTTTAAAGAAAAGACTGATTTAAAGAGTAGTTTTAGCAAAAACCACAAACGAAACGACATATTTTACCGTTTTTTATAATCATTTGAAATTTGAACCTCTAAACACAGTTCAGTTTGCGCTACTTAAGCACTCAAAACTATTCAGATTTTGAGCTCAAAATTTAAGTTTAAGTCTAAGCTTCCGAAAACATTCAATGAGATGCAAAAATAACGGCAAAAAATAATTGTTTGTTACTCCAAAGTCTAAAGCGCGCTCTATTGGCATTTTTTGAAATTTATCTTTACAACTTATTCTAAAGAAAATACTGACACAAAGAGTAGTTTTAGTGAAAACCGCAAATCAATCGACAATTTTTTCCGTTTTTTATGCTTATTTGAAATTTTAGTTCCTAAACTTTAATGGCACCTATCTCCTTCGGAAGACGTTTGGGTCCCTTAGTTTCCTATTCAAAATTGTTTGTCTTGATGTGTACTATCACCTCTTAAAGTTTTGCCCAATAGTTTAGATACACCCTATATATATATATATATATATATATATATATATATATATATATATATATGTGTGTGTGTGTGTGTGTGTGTCAACATTTGAACGGAGGGTGGTTTTGGGGTCTGGGGGTCATGATCGATGAAAATATACCAAAATTTTCCGGAAGTGCTTTTCTCCGGACGGTTGCAATATAGATAGCTTTTAACTTTTTCTAATGAAAGCTACCTAAAACTGTAACAAGCAATTAAAAAAGTGGAAATGCACAATAAAATTTACGTACTGCACCCTGTGTGAAAAAAAATCATTTAAAAATGTTAAAAGGGGGGGGGGGGGGGGCAAGAGGTCTCTAAATAACAATACCATAGAATTAATATTTAGATTGAAAATTTCTTACCGAGCCTAGTGTAGGCTATGTGTTTAAACAAAAATGGAATTGTCGGAAATGAAATCCTTAATTTAATACATTCTCTCAACAATGCACACATTATCAAGTAATTGTTATTTATTCAGTTAAAATTTTGAAATTTTTTCTGATTGTTTACCATATCATTTTGAAACAAAAGCACGTGACATAATTTCTCATAATTTTTTTTTTAATTTAATAGTAATTAAAAAGTGGGGTAATTTAAAATCGTTATAACTCGAAATATTATTTGTAGAATTTCTTTTCATTTATATAAACAGAAATATATAAGCTTTAATTCTGATTTAGGAATTTTAAAAGTATTAATTTGAATAAAATTAAAAAATATTTAAAGTAAAAAATTTAAAAAAAATGTAATTTTTTAAAATCATATTTTTAAAATTAAATATATTTTTTTTAATTTGCTGAAGCAAAATTAATATAAAACAATTGAAAAAGATTTGTTCCAAATTTAAACAAGATTTTTTAAAACCGCTATTGGGTTAAAGTAATTTAAATACAAGAAATAGTAAAAAAACTTATGAAGAAAAAAAGCATTTTCACAGAAAGTCATTTTTATGAGAACGATTGCTTTGAAAACTAGATTTTAAAAAGAAACCAAAAAGAAAAAAATAATATTTCTTGTTACAGTTAAAATAGAAACAAGGTTTTAAACGTAATTTTAAGCAGAATTTTTAATGTAATAAAACTGTTTAATAGAATTTGAATATTTTTGTTTCCCGCACCCCCTTAAGCACCGAAAGTTACAGGTCGCAGCATAAAATTAGCCGCGTGTGGCATCTCGCGACAGTGAATCTGTAATTATAATGAAGGGCAGGGTATGAAAAACAAGTCAATTAAAAAACTCTGTTTATTTGGAGAATGGAAGAGAGGTTAAAAAGTTTTAAAAAAAATTCTAACTAGAAATAAGTAAAAAGCATGCGTTTAACAATGATAACACTGAGACGCTATTTTAGCTAGATTATGTGTGAGTTAAATGTACCTACAAATAAAATTATGCTATTAGTAATAACTAATAGTCATTATATTATTATTACCATTATGGGTTTGAAATATTACAAGAAATGTATCAAGCCTTTGATTTAAAAAAAAATCAAATATCGACTTTGTGTTTGATTTTATTTGTTTTTCAAAAATTAAAATAAGAAACTATGATCAAGACTGTGCAATAAAAAATGCTGATATTCAGTCATATCCCCTATTTTTTGCAATCACTATTCATATTGCAAGTCTTATAGCAGAAAGGTAAAGAATGGAGACGGGTGTTACAGATTTTCTTTTCTTCTTTGTAGATTATTTTTTCATCAAACATTTCTTTTGTTTTAAGTTATATTTAACACTTTATTACTGAATGCAAAAATGTGAGTTAGTTATTAACAGAACTGAATAAAACGCGTAAAATCGTTAAAAGTAAATGTTTAATTAACGCTGCAATTGCAAAACATTTTACCTATGGATTATTTTCTGCCTCTGTAGTATCTGCCGCAGACAATCGAGAATTTTTTTTGGTACTGGGTATCCAAGTTCCAAGGGTTAGTTCCAAGTCTACTCCTCCATTATACTTCAAAATTGAAATTGGGTAGCCATATTCCTTCTCCATTCCAAAATTTCTGTTATTGAAAATAAACATATATTATTTCTTAACGATTTAAATATACTAAATGAAAAAAGTCTTTATACCAGCCATTTTATTAATATATATCAATATTTTTTCTGGATTGCTTGTCAAAAACTGTGAAAACTTGTTTTAATTCCAAAAATTTTTGACGAGTTTGGACGATAATGACTACGAAAATAAATAAATAAATAAAATACCAGAGGAAGACCCCTAGCTTTTCCGTCATATTAAAATTACTCAATATCAAAAAAGTAAATGTTTAAAAAAAACCCCGAAAATATAATAACTATATTCTTATAATTCTCTAAGTAATCAATTTGAAAAACAAAGAAATCACACAAGGTTTTGACGTGTAAGAAACTAAATAGTTATACTGTAAATCAATGATTTTTACTGTTATTAATATTTTATCACAAAAATTACGCAGGCTGATTTCGAAGATCTCAAATAGATGATAATTATAATTTACACTTCCCGTAAAACTTCTAATATTGAGAACATGTGATAAAATATGGATTGGTAGGTACACCTCTTTGTTTTAAGACAGGGGTGCAAAAGTCATTGCGCCAGTTGCTCCTATGCTCTCACTACTAATTTTTTTTCGACTTGTATCATCTAATAATTTGTATAAATTTCTTGCTAGAATGCTATTAAATTTTACTCCGTGGTGAGTGATTGCCCCCCGCTGGTGCCTAGATTTTTACACCAATGGTCTAAAATCTAAATATGTAAAACTGTAAATTTTGAATGTAAACTTACGTAATCAGGCACAATCAAAGCGAAATTTGGGGCCTATTTTAAAAAAAAATTCATTGAATAATAGGCTCTTTCACAAAATCAGACATTTCATCATTATTTTTACCATCCAAATTAAAAAAAAAAAAAAATACACCAGAAAGTAAATTTTTAACACAAAGACTTAAATCCGATTCAATAAACTCTGTGTGCAAAAAAGACAAATTAAAATAAAGAATACTGCCCAGTTAAACTGATGGCATTGAGCTCACAGGCTACAAATACTAATTGTACATTAAAGCCTTACATTTTCAAGGGTTAATTCCGTTCGAAAAAAAAATTAAGAAGGGGAAACAGCTCTCCCCTTTGCTCTTTTTTTATACTTAATCATTGAACCTCCTATACTATCAAAGACATGCTTTATCATATAAAAAATCTATATCCAAAATTCAGAGCAAACGAGATAATTCTTAATAAAAACCCATTTAGCATTTATATAATTTAAAAAGGAGTTATCCCCCTCTTTTATACTTAACCATTAAACTTCCAAAACTATTCAGAGATTTGAACGAAATCTGAAAATTCTGGTTGAAAAACTCATTTATATAAATTAAGGGATGGGGGCATTAGAACCCCTGTTCCCCCTATTTATACTTATTCAATGAACACCTAATAACAGTCACGGAATCGCCTCATCAGAATGATCCTAATCTAAATTTTGAACGAACACTTAATTCTGCATGAAAATCCCATTTATATCAACTAAGGGGAGGGTCATGAGCCCCCCGTTCCCCCTCTTATACATATCGAATGAACTCCAAAAACTAATCAGGGAAGCGCCTTGTCAGGATATACCTACATACAAAATTTCAAGTGAATCGGATATTTTTATCACGAGTTATCGCGTTACGCACGAACGAACATACAGAACGGACGGGCACATAAGCTCTCAGGCTATGATAGCCTGTGAGCTAAAAAGTATCACTCCAGAAATTTGACTTTAACTGGGTGCTTTTCTTTTTCTAGAGAGGAGGGGGGGGATGAAGAAACGCCGTAATTCGCATTTATTCAGCGAAGTATTTGAATTATAGGCTACACATTTTTAATTATTTTTTAATTAGTTTAATGACACTTATAATCGTATAACATGCGGAATCACAAAATACCGAATCGACTATTTAATCAAACACTAGTTTTAATGACATTTAATTAACTTAAAATTTAATAAATAACCCAGTATCTCACTAGTGAAAACATAAATACTGTAATAACACATAGATATGAGTTGCCAGTGAATTTTTTTAATCAGACTTGCAAATATGCCAGCTGAATTTTAAAAGAGCCATATCAACTGGTTTATTGATTTACATTGACTTAATTTCCTCACCCCCCTCTTTTTACTGTGTTCTATAAAATTAAACAGGACGATGACTCTAATTTTAACTCGGAAGGACGCGCGCAGGGCCTAAAAGACCCTGAGTGCGTATGGTTTTTACAATTGTAGCCACTAATTTTTTTAAAGTAACCTTCAACTTATTTTATCACAAAATTTGTATGAATTGTTTCCGTCTAAAAAAAGTAGTTGTTATATTTTGATTTTATTGGTGACAAAGTTAAAACCATTCAAACACTGGGTAAGGGCGTGTTCTCCCGGGTTAAGAGCAATCAATGCACAAGTCTTTTTTAGCTCACAGGCTATCATAGCCTGAGAGCTTATGTGCCCGCCCGTTCTGTATGTATGTTCGTACGTAACGCGATAACTCATGATAAAAATATCCAATCCACTTGAAATTTTGTATGTAGGTATATCCTGACAAGGCGCTTCCCTGATTAGTTTTTGGAGTTCATTCGATATGTATAAGAGGGGGAACGGGGGCTCATGCCCCTCCCCTTAATAGAAATAAGTGGTTTTTTCTTGCAGAATTAAGTTTTTGTTCAAAATTTAGATATGGGATCATTCTGATGAGGCGATTCCGTGACAGTTATTAGGTGTTCATTGAATAAGTATAAACAGGAGGAACGGGGGTTCTAATGCCCCTCCCTTTAATTTATATAAATGGGTTTTTCAAGCAGAATTGTCAGATTTCGTTCAAATCTCTTAATAGTTTTGGAAGTTTAATGGTTAAGTATAAAAGAGGGGGATAACTCCTCTTAAATTATACAAATGCTAAATGGGTTTTTATTAAGAATTATCCGATTTGCTCTGAATTTTGGATATAGATTTTTTATATGATGAAGCATGTCCTTGATAGTTTAGGAGGTTCAATGATTAAGTATAAAAACGGGGAAAGAGGAGAGCTGTTTCCCCTTCTTAATTTCTTTTTCGAACGGAATTAACCCTTGAAAATATAAGGCTGTAATCTACAATTAGTATGCGTAGCCTGGGAGCTCAATGCCATCAGTTTAACTGGGCAGTATTCTTTTTATTTTATAAACATTTAAAACCAAAAAAAGTCTTAATATAAACACCATTTTCTCACTATTTTTAAAATTAGTATTATGAATGGAATATGCATGAACATGCATGCTTTTAAATAGCAACTAAGGAGCAAAACAATCATAGTTTAAAAAATATATATGTATATCTTTGTTTAAATCAGATTCTTTTTATTTAAATCAGGTTTTTATGATTTTTTTCGTGTGTTAATATACTATGTTTTCAAACTTTAATTAATTAATGTTATTCAAGTACGGGATATATTAGTTAGTACTAGTTCTAATATTAGTAATAAATAGTACTAATATTTATTACAATATTAGTTAGTAATGGAGAATGGGATAGAATGGGACAGAAATTTTTCCTCATTACGTATTATTCTAAACATCAATCACAATACTAGATGGAGGCAGTGGCGTAGTTAGTGGGGGGCAGGGGGGGCGGTCCAACCCGGGTGTCACCCAATATTTATTTGAAAATAAATATGTATAATCTTACACCATTGGGAAAAAAAATTCTGAAATAAAATTAAATTTCTAGCGTACGACGAAATAGAGTTAATTTTCTTTTCTAAAAGAAGTTGAAATTTTATGCAGACTGGTGTGTTTAAATAAGATATTTGCACCAGAGAACAAAAATCTAATGTATCCAACGAGTGGATAACAAAAGCAAACTTTAAAAGAAAGAATTTTCTTCGACATACAGACACCACATTGATTTAAGCGGATTATGGGTTAAGTAAAAATTCGCCCTTCTGTTTTTTTTTTTTTTTTCTCAATGCAGGGCAAAAGGTAAATGAGAAATGATATGGCCATTTGTTATAATAGCGTACAATTGTGAATGAAAAAATATAACGGATCGGTGTGGGGGGGTGACACCATGGTGGCTGGCGGTAACACAATTTACATCCGCTCTGGGTATCACCTATCCTAGCTAAGCCACTGAGATGGAGCAATGACAACCAAATCTTCAGTTGAAAAAAGTTGCTTTTCAGCATAAACTTAGATTTGTATAAAAAAATTGTTTATTAAAAAATAAATTTGCTTACTATAATTTTAATATTTGCTGTATATTAATGACTTGTTTACCTGTAGCTGTAATAGTTCCCATCTTTAGAAAACCTAATATTATACATTATCCATAATTTTAACTAAACTTAAAAGCAGCACTGTTGTTTATATAAATAGTTTAACATAAAAACAATAGCGGAGGGGCGTGGGACAGTCTAGCAAAAGGAGGAATGAAATAAGTCGAATTCCTTCTTTTGAATAAGATAAATGTAAATTACTAATATTATGCAAATATTCTAGTAAAAATGATTAAATTTAAAAGGAAATAGTTGAAATATTGAACAGAAAATATTCAAAATTTTATAGATGTCAGTTTGCTATTTTTAACGCAATTTAATCCAACACGCACATTTCAAAAACAAAGTAATTTATTTTCCAATTTTTATATACAGTTGGCAAAAAAAGTATTTGTACACTTCATTTTTTTAAATTATAATGAAATTAAACAAAAGATTTAAGCAAAAAATACTGTAATACATTAATTTAATGCATTATAATATTATAGAAGCAAAAACAAAATTAAACGAATCGATTTTTTACATTATAATAAACAAATATACAAAAATATAATGCAAAAAAAGTATTTGTACACCATATTAATGTAATATAATTAATGAAAATTTAGTAAAATGATACAAATTAATATTTTGTGCGAATTCATTTAGCGTTTATGACTACTTTTAGATGGTGTGACATTGATTCCACCAACTTTTTTCTATCGGTCTGGTTAATGTTATTCCATGACACAATAAGAGCTTCTTTAAAACTGTTTTTTACAAATACATATTTTTTTTTCGGATTTTTGCATCCAATAGCATCTGCAAATTTTCTATTGGATTCAAGTCTAGAGATTTTAGAAGAGTTACCAGTCGTCTTGGAGTATTGTCGTAAGCATGTGCTGGTGATCACAGCAGTGTGCTTTGGTCGTTATCCTACAGAAAGTGAAAAGCTTCCTCTATGCATAATTTCTTGGCACAGTTTAATAAATTATGGCGCGACACATAAATGTATGTTAAACCTGTCCTTCTATTGTCAATAAATTTTAAATGTCCTGCTCCATAAGAAGCTATGCACCCCAAAAGTATAATATTCCCCCTAAAATGCTTCATAGTTTGAAGTATACGTTTTGGATCTAGAACAGTTTTATTTTTACGCCAATTTTTTCGAATGCTTGATGGTAAGAAAATTCCGAATTTTCCCTCATCAGAAAAAATTACTGTTTTCCAAAAATCCAATGATTTATTTCTGTATGCGAAAGCGAATACTATGCTTTTTCGTCTATTTGTTTCGCTGATGAATGGATTTTTCCTTGAGGTTCATCCTTTTAAATCTGCATTGAGAAGAATATTTTTTATTGTTTGAGGTATTACTCTGATGCGAGAAGATGTCGCAAGGTCTCCAGCAAGTTTTTGAACCGAACGCATAGGATTTTTTAAAGCTTTTTTAACAACACTCCTTTTTTCCCTCATTGTTAGTTTGCTAAGAAGTCCTGGTTTTCATTGAATTTCGATGCTTTTAATTTATTCATAGTTTCTCACTATACATCCAATAGTTGTAAATGGTAATTTAATAGCTTTTACAAATTCTTGTTGCGAATTTAAATTTTTATTATGCTCAATCATAGGATTTCATATATCTAGAGGTGCCTCTCTAGTATTAGGTTCTATACTCAATTATTTCAAGAGCAAATTAGATTAAATGTCAGACAAATATAATATGAACTCAAAAATTATTAACAGCTTCTGTAAAAGTAGTCCTTTGAACCATAAACACTATAAAACACAGTACATATCAGGATGGAGAAATGTACAAATACTTTTTTTGCAAGAAATTTTTAAACTTTTCCTATTAGAAAATTATTTTACATCTTTATCGAAATTTTCTGTTGTGTAATTTAAAACGCACGCTAAACAGACTGTATTAAAACTATTTTTGACAAAATATCTGTTTTTATTTAGTTAAAAATTAAAAATTTTAGAGTGTACAAATACTTTTTTTGCCAACTGTAACTTAGCCAAAGAAATGAATAACATGGTTTTAAGAAAAAAACAATTTAAAACATGTATAGTTCAAATTAGTTATCTAATTATGTAAGTTAAAGGAAAACAAGAAATACAGCCGATTAACTTACTTAAATATGAATGACTGGATCTCAAGTTCTTCATTGCCCGAAATCAACAAACTGACGCCATTGGATTTGTTGGTTGGTTGGTAAATACGAAACTTATCCTGCTACCCGTAAAGAAGGCTTTTGCCTCGAAAATTTGACACCATTACTTCGGCCGAAAGCAAACTTTCACGCTCTGTATTATCTTGCCTATAATCAGACATTTTCAAAGAAAATGTTTTGCTCAGTCAATATTTACGATGGTTTTACTAGAAACAAGAATGATATATTAACTTTTTTTATTAGGTGCTGTGCATATATAACATTATTCTTTTAGGGGGGAGGGAGGGTCTGACACATGATATCGTAAGATATTTCTAAGGGAAGGGGGGGGGGGATTTGCCTTTTGATATCGATATCATTTTTGACCCAATTATAATTATCTCTTTTTCTCTGTAACATGGTATTTTGTTCAAAATAGTACATTATCTTTTTTTAATTTTGTTAACTATTTTTATTTGAATAATACGATATTTTATTAAATTATCTTCAATTGAATCAATAAAGTTTGCGAAAAATAAATTTAACCCGTTTTGTATGTTAATCAAAACAAAAGAACTAAATTCTAAAAAAAATTTTTACACTTTGATAATGATATCATTACCGGGCCAGGGAGTTTGATGGAAGTAACGTATGATATTTAAAGGGAGGGAAAGGGTCCAAAATTACCAAAAAGTAAATAACGTTATACCGCGTTTAACATTAACCGCGTTTCTATAATTTACTTGAAATATGGTAAAGTGAGTGCAAAATCAGGGAATAGGGAATCATTATTTTACAGACATCTTTAACTGAGCAAGGTCGATCCATCCGATGGATCATACTGAATCGGGTAGGAGGCATCGACTATTTCTTTTAAAAACATCAGTGGTAGTGTTTGCATCAAAATTCCACTGATGACCACTGAAGTAACCTGAAAATATCATTCAACATCTAGTCTGAATAATTTATCCAAGCCGGACTGAAGAGAGATCGGGGGAGGGGGGATTGTCCAAGGTTTGAAGACATATGGATGAGACTGTGAATTAACTTAAACTGTCTAAATGGTTTTTAGTGTTTAATTTTCCAAAATTTGGAGGGGAGAGATTGAGTTACCGAATGAGAGACCTTTCTTTTAACAAAAATAACAGTCTTGCCATATCAGTGTTGAATTAATGGGGTGCCCCAGAGGGAACCCCCCCAGTGCAATGAAATGTCCCCTCCCCCCGGAAAAATAGAGTTCTTGTGTTTTCACTGGGGAAAAAGGTTTCATTGTCCCGCCCCCGGAGCCACAGAAGTCCCTCCCGGAGTAAAATGTCTGAATTCAATACTGAGCCGTATGGCGAAAGAGCGTCGAGTGAGATAGGTTCTAAAATTTTGATTTGCGGTTTTTAGAGTTTTTGAACTTCACCACCTTTTTAAGGATTAGATCAACAGAATTGTTAATTACGAAATTCCTGAGCTCATCGAGATTGGGGTCTGAGTTCGATAAAATTCTAACAACGTAAGCGAAAAAAATTTTTGAATTTTAGTTATTTATGAGGTTGGTAGAGGAAAGAGGACCGGTGTTTGCAGTTTTACCGGTGGTTTAAGCGTAAATCTAAGCCAACTGACTGTTTGGTATTTTATTATTTTTTTCTGATAAGGATGTATTTTTTTCTAGTTTTATGATAATTTTGTCTAAATTTTGAACGTGGGGATTCGCGGGGGATGGGTCTTTATAGGCCCCAAAATTTCACCATCTGAGCACACACGATACGTTATACATATCATTTTTTTTTTTAACAGACAACTTACTAGCCGCCGATCTTCATTATTTGAGAGAGGCGACGTTCGATACATTAGAATTGTAGAGAACGTGAACATGCGTGTTACTAGTGTGTCGCTGAATAAGGAAAAAGAAAAAGGTAAAACGCTTCGTGTTGCCCAGCTTGGAGTTTTCAAAAAATAAGCAGTACCATATGTCGGTGCTTCTCTTTATTTTACTTCATGAATAGACTTCACTTTGAAATTCCACCACGGAAATTTTTCACATTGTATTAATAGATTCTTTTTTAAAGAACTTTTAATTTCAAATAATTTTTAGCTGAAAAATTTGTTATTTGTCATACCTAAAAAAATATTAATTATTAATGTCATAATTTTTAAACCCAAAATAAATTAATAAGACAAATATATAACAGTAAAGAAGAAGTTTATTAAGAACTAATGCAAGTTAAAAATGTAATAAAAATACATGCATAATAGTTACTTTCAATTAAAAATAGTTAAAATGTTACATACTTCTTTGTCCTGCACGTCCGGTATGAGGATCCAACTGAATGAAACACAAAGAGCATACACAAAGTTGAACAAACTCTTTTAACATATAAGAATATCACTGGTATATATATTCAATCGTACATAATATTACAATTCCAATTGCATGACTATGAATAAGTGATTAATTAAACTAGTTTAAAATCTTAGAATTTCACTTCTATGAATTGTATAATTCTCCAATAAAAATTAAGGATGGATTTGACATCATTCAGTATGATAGATTAAAAGTTCCCTCTAGAAAGACAACATCTATTCAGGCCGTCGAGAACCGTGACGGGCCCAGAATCAGCCCCCCCCCCCCCTTACACAGACACGCAAGACACATAAAATGCGTGTGAATCTTTAATAAAGCCTCGTCTACTTTGTAGACTACTTTAGTCATCTTTCGTAAATTACATTATTTATTTTCTTGTAGTTAAAGATAATAATTATAAATTCTAATAATTATCTATTCTTCTTTAATACTATTTAACAAAAGTAAATACAGTCCTTTCTCTTTTTTTATTGTTACATTATGGTATCTATAAAAATTATAACAAACAGTGTGTATTGCAGGAGTTGGGACCCTTTGAGGTTTTTGGACTCCAAAACAAGTTAATGGCTGCACTCCCCCCCCCCCCATCTCCTCAGATCTGCGCGCATTTACCTAGCAACAACAAGAACATCGCTTGAGAAAATGCCGTACACCGAGGCGAGGATACCATATTTTCCCTTACTGAAATATAATTTTTTTCAGTATAAATATCGCTTTTTTACTGAAAAACAATCATTTTATGGTATAAATACCGTTTATAATTGAAATAGCACAGAAATTGGTCATTTTATGGTATAAATACTGTTTATAATCGAAATAGCACAGAAAATGGTTTTTTTAATGCCTAATATATCTTAGAAATACGGTACTCATACAGTAAAGAATGATAACAGTAGACGTACCGTAAAATTTAGGTACATTTATTGAAATGCTACGAAAATTTTTACAATGTCGTTTTTTTATTGAAAAATAATTATTTTACGGTATAAATACCGAGTTTTTACGGAAAAATAATAATTTTACTGTGTAAATACCGTTTTTAATCGAAACAGTACAAAAAACTGTTTTTTACACTTAATATACCTTAGAAATACGGTATTCATACCGTAAAGAGTGAAAATGGTAGAAGTACCGTGAAATTTACGGTACATCTACTGGAATTTTACAAAAATTTTTTACAGTGTATTGTTAATATACATAGTAATGCTATATTAAATAACTGCTGATGTACCAATTTCGACAAATTATATAAAACGCCAAACTACTCAAGTAGTACCGAACTGCGTAAAAGAAACATCCTTATAACTCCAAAAATAATAATTCTAATAACTAACAATTAACTGCGTCGGATTAAGCGTCTCATTTCCAATTAAAATATACTTCTGAATTGAAATTTGAATGAAATACAGGGTCATGAAAAATCGAAGAATGTGTAAAACAATATTACAAATATCTCGGCAACTAATAATCCGATTGACTTTGTTCTATATGCAAAATGTGTGTTCTTTTATTGCCTTTTACATCCATTCCTTAGAACAAAAAAATTCGAAAATTTTTATATACCTTTCATCAGAACGAATTTTTCGAGAGTCCGAAAAAAATAGTTCCGGATAATCGAGGTTGCTGATATTAAATATGGTTCGTCCCATTCTTACATACTAACTACATACAAAATTTCAAGTCTCTATCTCAATTTGTTCGGGAGATAGAGCGTTTACAGACAGACAGACTGACAGACAGACAGACAGACCAACGGACGGCAAAATTTTTTTTCTAAAAATATGTTTTTCGGAATCTCCACTATCTAAAACGTGTAAATCCGTCAAAAAAAAATTTCGATTTTCAAAACGATTGCAAGACTTACCCTATACTACGTATGATGGGTAAGTAATAACGAAATCTGGAGAAGAGTCTAGTTTCTTAAATGCTTCAGCAAAGCAAATTAAGTGATTATATTTTTCAAATAACTTGAATATTTGAATTTTATTGAATTTTCTGAAGAGAGCTGATTTTATGTTGCAATTGGTTATGGCATTTAAAATAATATATGAGCTCTACACTTTGGATACAACTCCAAACTTTGCGACGAATACATTTTTGTCGCTATCTGAGTTTTTCCCGGTTTCAAAAGCCAGTGGCCGAGAGGTTGGGACCTCTCAACTGGTAGACGGCAGGTGCTGGGTTCGAACCCAATCGCGGCTGTCGGCCTAACAGTTCGGAGTTTTCGTGGTTTTCTTCGAACCTTGCGTAAATACGGGTTAGGTTCCCTTAGAAAGACCCCCACGAAGGGCACTCCCCCCCTGGTCCTATATCCCTAGCGCAGATAATCGGACGTCAAAAATCAACCAACCAACTAACCCGGTTTCAAAAAATAAGTTGTTTCATCAGAAGGCGTTCGTGCAGTTTATGATTAACAAATAACATCCTCACCAATAACATTGACTGATCTATAGCTGTTTTAACTATAAGAACTTCAACATCATTATCAGCTTGTTTAACAGAAATACCAGCAGCATTTAATTTTTCGCATAACATTGAAATAAACTGAGTCTTGTTATGAGTATTAGCAAGGTATTGTTTTTGAATTGTCAGAACAGTTATAAATTGATCAAAAAGTACAAGAACAGGAGAAGCTATTTTAGTAGCTTGGCGACGTTTTTCTGCCGCTTCTATATATTTTTTTAAATCAGTATAACCTTCAAATACTATAACATTGTGATCATAATATTTATATACATAATGAATGTTTTTATTGAAAATAACATTAAATGTTTGTTCTTGATCCCACACAACACGATGTAAAAGATAACCTCCATCGATGATAAAAGCTACATCTGTGTCTTGAAATGCAACATTTACACATTGAAAGCACTTGCAAATGTCCGATTTTGATGCTTTTCGCATTCAATCTCATCAAAAAGTGCTAATGGATAAAGAACTAATTGATATTCGAAGAATTGCTCTAATTGATTTTTAATGACATTAAAAACATTCATGCAATGGAATATTAATAAAAGATCTATAGGTACTTTCTCATCATGAATTTTTGCAGCACTACTGACAGTTAAAAGAGGGAGTACATAAACAACATGTTTCAATTTGATATTATTAAACGTTTTGCCAATGATTTTAGTAATAGGATTAATTCCAACTTCACGAGCATTATGACAGTTGATTTTGTCATCACCAGTGATTCCACTTGCAATCGACATTATTTTGTGAACCCGAAGAAAAGGATTATGCAAGAGAATCGGGTGTCCACTTTTACCTCCATCTGCAACGAAAGCAATCAAGATGATACTTAGCATCAGCAGCAGCTAAATCTTATTCACATTCTATACAGGAACATAAGAATATACAGGAATATAGTACAATAACAGATTTTGCTGAATTATTCGAACGTTTTTGAGCTACCACAACGAAAGTATATTTAAATGAAATTGTTGCAATTCGATATATTACACGCCGACGATCCTTCGGTACTTTCTTTTCATTTTCTTTATTTGCTTAATTTCCACAAAATAAACAAAAATTTTTTAAAGCAAAGAATTGACTCACCTAATCGCGCCCTAGTCCGAGCTATGTGCTGGACGTAGAAATACATGCTTCTGTTATATATCGCCAGGGATGTAGAGGAGGGTATACGCGGGTATACGCCGTATACCCTCTGGATTTTTTTAAGGAACACCGTATACCCACTGTTTCTCAAGAAAACTAATAGTATGTATATATAATCTAGAGTATACTGTCTGTCTTGAGCGTGTACCCTCTGCTTCGAGAGAATACCTTCTGCTTTTTTTACGACTACACCACTGTATATCGCTTTCTGTTTAAACTAGTGCAATATTACTCTTCAAAGTGTACACTTTACGACACTGAACATGAACTATAATAGACTACTTATTTTCCAAATACTGAACATTCCCGTCATTTCTCTCAATAATACTATCAATTAATGTCTTCATACCACGTTTAATGACAACAGTTGGATTTTCTGCTAGACGTTTTTTACAAATGAGTAAATTTCCGACACGTTAAAGAGCGCACATAAACTAATGTTTCGATGCTTTTACATTACATAAACAAAACAGAATAATCTCCGCATTAACAAACCGGAAGGTAAAAATACGCGTCCATTCGAAAGGGAATAGCATTTTCAAAAAAGAACCATTTGACCACATAAATGCATTCGCTTCTATTGTTCAATAGGGAGGGACGCTGATCAAAGCTTACCTTGCATTATTATATTTAATTTTATTATACATACTTATATCTATTCTATTCAACAGATAATAACACGAATTGCATTCACAAAAATGTAACTATGAAAAATATAAATTTTTTTTTAATTTTTGATTTTTGCAATTTTTGAAATTGGAATATCTTATGAAGGCTTTTTGCTGAAAATCTTAAGATATTCAATTTTTATGACAACTATTTTTATGATAAAACTTACCGTTTACCAGATAACTGCAAAAAAAAAAAAAAAAAAAAAAAAACTAATTATTTTATCTTTGACCTTTGACCTTGAATAAAATTATTTGCTCCAGTCAGATCGACTAAGGTTTTTGGCATTTCATTTGAAATGATGATCTAAAGATCTACACAAATTTTGAGCTCTCCGCCAATTTTGACTATGTTTCCATTTTACTTACCCATCATACGTAGTATAGGGTAAGTCTTGCAATCGTTTTGAAAATCGAAAAAATTTTTTGACGGATTTACACGTTTTAGATAGTGGAGATTCCGAAAAACATATTTTTAGAAAAAAAATTTTGCCGTCTGTCTGTCTGTCTGTAAACGCTCTATCTCCCGAACAAATTGAGATAGAGACTTGAAATTCTGTATGTAGTTAGTATGTAAGAATGGAACGAACCCTATTTAATATCAGCAACCTCGATTATCCGGAACTATTTTTTTCGGACTCTCGAAAAATTCGTTCTGATGAAAGGTATATAAAATTTTTCGAATTTTTTTGTTCTAAGGAATGCACGTAAAACGCAATAAAATAACACGCATTTTGCATATAGAACGAAGTTGATCGGATTATTAGTTGCCGAGATATTTGTAATCTTGTTTTCCACATTCTTCGATTTTTCATGACCCTGTATTTCATTCAAATTTCATTTCAGAGGTATATTTTAATTGGAAATGAGACGCTTAATCCGACGCAGTTAATTGTTAGTTAATAGAATTATTATTTTTGGAGTTATAAGGATGTTTCTTTTACGCAGTTCAGTACTACTTGAGTAGTTTGGCGTTTTATATAATTTGTCGGAATTGGTACATCAGCAGTTCTTTAATATAGCATTACTATGTATATTAACGATATTTAAATTTTGTTTATGAATTACAATGCATTGTATAAATAGTTTCACATGTTTTATTTTCATATACATATCCATGATGGGTAAGTATTACGGTGGCTCCCAACGACTAGTTTTTTCATCTATTACTTACCCATCATACGTAGTATAGGGTAAGTCTTACAATCGTTTTAAAAATCGAAAATTTTTTTTGGCGAATTTACACGTTTTAGATAGTAAGGATTCCGAAAAACTTATTTTTAGAAAAAAAAATTTGCCGTCCGTCTGTCTGTCTGTCTGTCAGTCTGTCTGTCTGTAAACGCTCTATCTCCCGAACAAATTGAGATAGAGACTTGAAATTTTCTATGTATTTAGCATGTAAGAATGGAACGAAGCCTATTTAATATCAGCAACCTCGATTATCCGGAACTATTTTTTTCGGACTCTCGAAAAATTCGTTCTGATGAAAGGTATATAAAAATTTTCGAATTTTTTTGTTCTAAGGAATGGACGTAAAAGGCAATAGAATAACACACATTTTGCATATAAAAAAAAGTCGATCGGATTATTAGTTTCCGAGATATTTGTAATTCTGTTTTCCACATTCTTCGATTTTTCATGACCCTGTATTTCATTCAAATTTCAATTCAGAGGTATATTTTAATTGAAAATGAGAAGTTTAATCCGACGCAGTTAATTGTTGGTTAATAGAATTATTATTTTCGGAGTTATAAGGATGTTTCTTTTACGCAGTTTGGTACTACTTGAGTAGTTTGGCGTTTTATATAATTTGTCGAAATTGGTAATCAGCAGTTCTTTAATAGAGCATTACTATGTATATTAACAATATTTAAATTTTGTTTATGAATTGCAATGCATTGTATAAATAGTTTTCACATGCTTTATTTTCATATACATATCCATGATGGGTAAGTATTACGGTGGCCCCCAACGACTAGTTTTGATTGGGCTAATACATTTGTCAACAACTGAAAAGAAACAAAAGGAAACAAAATACATCTGAGCGAATTCAAATCACTTCAATGATTGAGCCTGCCGATTTAGTGTCTGTGAATGCGTTGAAGTTGGAGAGTGCGCTATTAAATATCTACAGCATATTGTCCCCAAGTCATTCGACCCTTTTTAATAGTTATTTGACCACATTATTAGGTGGGTATGATCATATTATTGACCAATTTCTGATTAGAACAGAGTTACGTAACCGTTTTCTATTTGAAAAAAAAATCGAATAACTGGACAGTTTGCTGAAATATAGGAGGTTTATATATAGAAGGCTTGAAAAAGGGTATGTTTTGACTTTTTTTTCTGGAATGAGAATGAAGAATTTAGCTCCGAACTTTTAGCATGTTATTTTTTATCATTTCAAAGAACATTTTAAAAGTTTCTTTAATATAAAATTTATGTTACTCGAGTTGCGTGGGTGGATGCCCTATAATGAATGCCGTACACTTCCAATCGGACGGGATCCAACAGATTGACAGAGTCGTCTGCAATCAATTGTTAAAGATTATGAAAGTAGATAACATTATAGCTTCATGCATTTTAAGTCAAAAAATTGCAAATCAAACCAGAAAGAAAAAGACGAGAAACGGGTAGAAAATAACCGAATTCGGCAGAAAAATTCTTAGGTAGGAGATTGCCAAGTTTGGGATCATATGTCTGTTTTGGTCACCACTATGTATCTGTTTTGAATATGCTTAGATATTTATTCAAAATGGACATTTACAGTGCCCAAAATGGCTTCACAGTAACAACCAAAACAGGCATATTATTCCAAACTGGGTAATCTCATACCTAAGAATCTTTCTGCCCAATTCGGGTATTTTCTAAAGGTTTCAGGTCTTATTTTTTTTTCTGTGAACTAATTTTTTCTGTAAACTGTGGCTATTTCTAAAAAGATCTATTTCTGATGCATTTTTCGAACTTTGGCGGGTTTCTAAAAATGGTAGTTTTTTTAAGCAAAAAGGAATCCATCCCCAACCTCACCCTTATTAATATTACCTTAATTAAAAAAGCTTAGCAAGATCAGTTTAATAGTTTTTGCGTTCTGACACCGCTCAGTTTGATAAAAGTCATTTTGCGTAAAATGCAATTTTAGTTCTTCCAATCGTTTTAAGCCAACGAAGACGTTGCGTTAAAACACTAAATTACCACGAAAATACTTCGAATCCTATCAAATAGTTTTACTAGGATAATCTGCAGACTATTGGGGAGGAAAGTATACATATATAAAAAAGCGATTTTTTCAACTGAAAAAGGGCAAATTCCTCCAAGTAGTGGGAAACTTTTTTGTGTGTGTGTGAAATATTTTAACCCAATTATTTTATCGAGTATTAAGATGTATTTAATTTATTACAGGAATGTTTCGTCCATGTCGTACAGCCTATTTTGCTTGGCTACTTAATCCAGCATTTCTCGAGGATGAAGCCTCTTACCCCGGATCTTCTCATTGCGTGCACCGCTGGAGTATGTCTTCTTCCTTGCATGTTCGTGTTCACCCACCACACCTATTGTTTTGGAGCTCAGCGCTTAGGCATGAGACTCCGGATAGCCTGCTGTACCCTGGTATACAGAAAGGTAATTTTTACTTTGATACACAATGATACTTTCACACTTCTGGCTCGGTGTTTTGCTTGACGCTAACGTTCTCGACTCCTGATCATGAAATCCTTGGCTCAAATCCCATCGGCACCAATTCATTTCTCGCCTCATTGGTGACCTAGACAAAACGCGCAACTTCAACAACATTCAACAGTAATCATTTCATATCAAAGATTGAATTACAGAAAATATCATCTCTTGCACCCAAAGCATGTAAAAAGCTTATAGCACAAAGTTTTCATCCACGCATCATACCTGCATGGTCATGATAGCATCATTCACCAGAGCATATCGCTCGTCAGGCGTCAGCAATATGTTTTTTTCACTGGGGATGGAGAGTGTACGATCTCATCTCATTTAATCAGTATAAAGCGAGTTACTAGCTTAGAGGAACTGGCTTGGCGTTTTGCTTCACGCTAAGTTCTCACCTCCTAATCATGAGATTTTTTATTCAGATCACACCGGCACCAATTTATCTCTCTCCTCATTATCATCTGGTTCAATAAAATAATCAGAATTTTAATAAGTGTTGCTTCAAAACTTTTTTACGTACAAATATGAAATTTTGACTATTGATTAAAGTGATTAGACTTTTTAATATAGTACCTTTAAAAACTGACTAGTGTTTTAGAAAATTTGAGCACTATTGGAATTAAAATAACTTTTTTTTACTCTCCAATTTATTGTATTCATGATATTTTGAGAACATATGTGTGGATTGTTATGGAATTTGATATAAGGTGTCTTGGGGTAATAACGCCAGGTGCTAATATTACGCGCAATTATGCAGGAATCCTGGAGATGGCTCGTTCGGTTTCTGATCAGAAGGGA
Source organism: Maratus speculifer (assembly GCA_964019185.1). Classification (NCBI taxonomy): domain Eukaryota; kingdom Metazoa; phylum Arthropoda; class Arachnida; order Araneae; family Salticidae; genus Maratus; species Maratus speculifer. The sequence goes on from OZ025290.1 coordinate 186,899,955, forward strand.
TCTGAGTCATCTAAATCACAAACAACAACTAAAAGTCAATTTTAACCATTTGTAGGCCTTACAGCTGAAAGAAGCATGTAAGAGTCAACGCCCGATATCAAATTTGCAAGGTAAATTCTGTTATCTGAATGCTGTGTATTTATCAGCATATTCTTTGTTTATTTAAAGTACTTTCAAAATGTTGTGGAAGGTTTTGAATGTGTTCACAAGGTGATTTGTAGTTTAAAATTTACTGCGCAATAAGTATGTCGAAGTAATAACGCTACACACTGGTGTTATTACGCTAGTTGATTATTGCGAGTGGCGGGGTACATTTTACATTTTATTTTTATTTACTTATTTATCATGCACGAGAGACCATTATTGTCATTGTTGAAAACGTAAGTCGTAAGTGTTGCAAATTTTTTCATGTCAGAAAAATGAAACAGTATGAAATGAATATTATAGCATCTTGATATCGCAACTAATGATAAGTAAGAGACATTTGTCGATTTGCAAGACTGCAGACTTTGTATCTTGAGAATTGGACAATTTACAAGACACTATTCAATCTTAATTTATAGTTCTCTGTTTGCATGGCGTTATTACAAACCTAGGTGGACAACATAGGAAACTCTTTTAACTACATATGACTAGATTTAATGTTTTTTTTAAGTAGTTGTAATTTTGTTTTTTATTTATAGGCTTTAAAGCTCAGTCAAGCAGCTCTGGGCACAACTACGGTGGGACAAATGGTAAACCTACTTTCAAACGACGTCAATAGATTCGATCAGGTTTGTATACCCATAATCGATACTTGAATTTCTAGTATCTTTCAAATAAAAATCCAAACATAAGAAAAAAGAAATCTTAATGATCGGAATTTTGACACAAACAGTCGGTCAGTTAGATTGAAAATGATAAAGATTTAATATTTAGGTCAACTATGTTTAAATGAATTTTTTGCAATTGATGCCAAACAGATTCCATTGCGTGAAATTTCAAAATCATAACTGAAAAACTACTTTACGGAATGAACTGTAATTTTAGATTTGCGTTTTTAAATTTTTCGGAAATCGATATTTATGAACCGTTTTGTACTATAATTCATTTCTATATATATTTTTAGATCAATTTTGAATACTTATGTACATTAAAAAAAGAAAATATCGTCAAGTATTTTTTGAGTTACATCTTTAAAATTTCACGCATTGCGATGTATTTTGTAACGATTAAATATTTTTACCTTCTTCTTTCTTTACAAAACGAAAATATTGGATGGAAAATTTTCGAAATTCAGTTTCCGGCGGATTTAGACGTTTTTGGGGTCAGATAACCCGAAAAAAGATGTTTTTACAAAATGTCTGTCTGTGAATCTGTCTATCTCTCAGACAGAACTTCACAAACCTTTAGATTCTGTTAGACCTTGATATAATTTAGATCTGATTAGTTTTTGGTGTATATCGCTCAACAGTTGATGCTTCTATGCTGCATTATTTACAATCTTCACAACAGCCATATCTCAAGAAATAATTTATGGATTTCCATAAAACTTTAGATTTAGTTAGGACATAATATAAAATGTTGCTGATTACGTTTTGGTGCAAATCGCTCTACAGTTTTGTGCTGACATGGTGCATTATTCGTGATTATCACTTTAGCTCTATCTCAAGAATTAATGCGCGAATTTTTCTAAAACTTCAGAATCGTTTATTCCATGATATAGATTGGTGTTGTTTAATTTTTTGTGCAATTTTTGGCACTGCTATGCTGCGCTTTTCACGATTTAGCAATATCTGTATCTCAAGAACTAATGCATGGATTTTCATCAAACTTCAGATTCAGTTAGTACCTGATAAAATAGGGAATATGATGGAAATAGGAAAATAAAATAAACAAATTTCTAAACTACCTCTCTTTAGAATTTGTATATTGATTTATCAACGTACAATCGTAATTTAATTTATATTAAACTATTAACTAATAAAAACATATTTAAAAAAATATATAGAATCCTATTTAAAATTTATTTACTACTTTTTAGTTTTTAAAACATTTTACTGCAGCTTCTGAGCTATTCGACGAATTTTCGGCAGCTTTTATTGGCGGCGAATTAAATTTCCCCATACAATTGTACGAGTTACAGAGGAAATTTATAACCAGTGGACTAACAGAAAAATGACTTGAAATTAATGTATCCATTAATAAATAAGCTGTAAAAATACAAAATGTTTCGTTGTCATTGAAACACACCTTTGTTTATAATTTGTGTAATTCAAACTTATTAGGAAATGGATTAACAATCGAATGCAAAATTCAATCTTTATGTACAAAACCAGGATGAGTTAAATAAAAGCATGTAATTAATACCAGGTTCAAATTATTTGCTTTTAGCAAAATACAAGCTGAACAAATAACCTAACAAATGCCTTAATTTTTGAGAGTTTTTTTCTTTTAATAAAGATATACAGGCTCAAATAGATGAAAAATATTTTTAAAAGGAAAAAATGCGAGCTTTAGTCCGGAATTAAATTCCAAAGTGATGAACTTTTATCCTCGACATGCATATTTACATCGTTTAATACTTTTTTTCATCCCATGCTTTCAAAATCTTATCTTTGTTGGTTAAAATGTTCAGCCCACGTTTAACTAGATTGGAATTTAATAAGATGCAGTAATAAGTTATTTAGTTTTCAATCAATTGAATTTAAACTAGTCGTTGGTTGGCCACGGTAATACTTACCCACTATGTATAAGCATAATATAAAATATGAAAATAAAACATGTGCGAACTATTTATAAAATGCACCGCAGTTCCAAAATAAAATTTAAATGCATGTTTAAATATTTTTAACACATAGTAATACTCTATGAACCAATTTCGACAAATTATACTTAGAAAATGCCAAACTATTCAAGTAGTACCGAATTGCGTAAAAGAAACATCTTTATAACTCCAAAAATAATAATCATATTAACTAAAATTTTACTGCGCCGGATTAAGCGTCTCATTCCGAATATCTCTGAATTGAAATTTGAGTAAAATACAGGGGCATAAAAAATCGAAGAGTGTGGAAAATAGGATTAAAAATATCTCGGCTACTAAATATCGATTAACATATTTCTTTATGTAAAATTTGTGTTATTTATTATTTGTGTCTTTTACATCCACTCCTTGAAATAAAAATTTTCGAAAGTTTGTATGTACCTTTCACCAGAACGAATATTTCAAGAGTCCGAAAAATATAGTTCCGGATAATCGAGATAACTGATATAAAATAGGTTTCTTTCCATTATTACATTCTATGTATAAACAAAATTTCACGTGTCTATCTCAATTTGTCCGGGAGATAGAGCGTTTACAGTAGTGTTGAATCCAGACACTTTTCTCCGGGAGGGACATTTGTTGCTCCGGAGGGGGGGGGACATTGTGGAGTTCCAGGGGGAAAATTGCATTTTTTTACCATTGAAAACACAAAATTTCAAAATATCCGGAGTAGGACATTTCAATGTTCTGGGGGGAAATGCCCCCCCCCCCCGGGCCATCCCCTGAATTCAACACTGATTTACAGACACACAGACAGACGGACGGCTATTTTTTTTCTACAAATGTGTTTTTCGTAATCTCCAGTATCTGAAACATGTAAATCCGTCAAATTTTTTTTTCGGTTTTCAAAACGATTCCAAGACTTTCCTATTCTACGTATGATGGGTAAGTAAAAAACTCAACTTATTTAAATCTGTAATGTTTAGACTTTTTATATAACGCGACTGCCTTTTTTGTATGGAATTTTGCGATGAGTTTTTAACCTACCTATTGATAGCCTAGAACTATGAAAAATATATACAGAGATAGGTTTTCAAGAACAATGCAACATTTTAATATTTTCGGGTTAAAATTCGATTACAAAATTCCATCTTTACAAGCACAGATTGATTTAAATACAAGAGTGAGTAGGGATTACAATCCCGGGATCCCGCATCCCGGGATTCCGGGATCCCGGTGTATTTTTAATCCCGAAAATCCCGGGATTTATCAGAAAAAAACCCGGGATTTTCGGGATTGTCCGTTTTTATTAGTGGAATAATATTCAGCTGAAATTAAAAAAGATATTTATAAACTTTCGCTTTTAGGGAAGAAAAAATCAATTTTCATGAAGTTTATGTATGATTTGAAAAAGAATATATACCTCAAATAATTTTTACATATATTTCTAAGCGATGAAATGTTTTACAGCTCAAATATATTGGCTTGCAAACAGATGTAACCCACATAGCTATTAGTAAGGAAAAATGAAATCGTTTGTTTATTTCGATTTTGTTGCGTGTGTGGAAATTATCTTCAGTTAGAATCGGGGTTTATTTTAATTTCCGAAGATGAACAGGGATTTTTATACTCTTATGAATATATCAATGAACTTATTAAAAAAGTTGGAAAATTAGTAATTTATTTTAACCGATCTGCAACAAGGAATGAAGTTCTTTAAAAGTATGTTAAATCTGAAAAAGAGAAAGAACTTTCCATTTTTTTTGGTTGCATGACTAGATGGAATAGCCCAGTAATTATGCTTGAACGATTTTATTTCTTGAAAAATAGCATACAACTAGCATTAATCGATTTAGAGCATGAGATATGCGTTGACGATTCCGATTTTCTACTTATAAACGAAATTGTTGAAGTCCTCAAACCGATACAAATTACAGTAGAAGCAATCTGTTGTAGGGGTTCTTACTTGTTAACCGCAGACGCAACCTTAAAAATTCTTTTAAACTGTGGGAAATTAGATGATGTTGCGAGAGAAAACCCTCGGACAGTACAAAATTTAAGAAAAATCCCATACAAGGTCGGAAATGTAGAAAGAAGAAATGTATCACAATTCATCTTAGCGATAGACAGTTTTTCAGACAAGCAGAAAATAGGCGAGCCAGAAGGTTGCCTTTTTGAAGTCGCCGCTTCGGTGAGAATCCGATAGTATCCCACGGTTCGAAAAAAATATTGCACGGCAAAAATGAAACTGGGATCGACGAATAAGAAAACAGTTTGTTAGTGACATAAGGTAGATAAGATTTAAGTAGACAAAAAAAAGTAACGGAGAGTTTTTGACGGGGGGTCGAAAAAAGATGATGAGGAGAAGAGAGTCTGGTTCTGAGAGGAGAGAGAAAAGGTGAGGACACCTGCTTGGAGCAGAGAAATTTTCTCTCTAGTAAAGAGACTTGAGTTCAGCGGATCTGGCTGAGCGTCAAGGGAGATCATTCCGGATATGGGAGTAAGAAAAGTGTTTACTGAGTTGACACTCGTCGTGAAGTTGTGAAAAACGGATTACTTTAGTCAAAGGAACTATTTGATTGCATTTCTCCATCTGACCAACTTAATGCACGTAGTGAAATAACAATAGACTGATTGACTATAATCAGAGACTGTTAGACTATACTATTCATCTCAATGACTTTTATTGAAATCAGAACTCTTTCATAAGCTAATTAGTTAGTGTTTGTGATTTGTGTAACCAAGAATCTACAATAACATTTAATAAAATGTCTTTATTAATTCGAACATGAGTCACCGCCTCACCGAAGTAACAGCACCACGCTACCCGGTCTTCTTTTGAAGGCTTCACAAAACGAATTGTTGAAGACAAAATTAAAATTTGCTTACAAAATGACAGACGCGCTAAAACTACACATTAGAGAAGGACGACGTACGGAATTATCAGGTGCTTTAAATTAGTTGCATATTATTTGCTAAACGAGATGACCTGAGTGCAGAAACTAGCAGTATGTTTTCTATTCCTAACAAAACTGTTATTAAGAAGCAAGTGAAAGCAATAATTGGAAGGGTAAAGAGTGTTAACAATGGCAATTTCGGAATAGGGAATTCAATAAAGAAAAATTACAAGAAATAGAAAAAAGCATGCGAACTGTCGAACCTGAAACACAACAACAAAAGGATTTATCAACACAAATTAGAAATGAGATGTCTCTTTTTGAAAATGGAGGGGTATGCAGTCATCATTTAGAATTAGCTTACCAATATTTGCTGAGAGTTGCTCCCGCGAGTGTAGAATAGAATGAGCATTTTCAGCAGCAGAATTTACTGCAAACAAACTTAGATGTCAACTTGGAGAGGATACTTTAGATGCTTGATATTTTTAGATCGTATTTTCAAAGGAAAACCGATTAATTTTAAAAAACACTGAGCTATTGAAACTAATCTTCTTTTTTATCTTGGTATGCAATAATTTTTTATATTATGCAACGTTTTCAAATTTTAACAACGATCACATATAATTAGAAATTTAAATAATACATCTATTTAATTTTTTATTGTTATGTGTGTGCATGTGTTAAGTACTTTTATTTTTTTTATTTTTGCAAGCAAAATAAAAAGAATTATGTAGGTGAAAATCTTGTGTTTCCGATATCCTAAATTTGTAATCTTTAATTATTTGGTTATGAGAATAATTCAAAATTTAATTACTGATATTAATTATCTTTTCATATTGTAAATATTTACCAATTCAAAGACTTTTTTAACATCAAATAAAAAAAAAATATTTGGAAAATAAAACAAACATTTTTTTCTTACGTTGTCAAACATTAACAGCATATTTGTTTTAATTTCCGATTGTTGTAATTTATCCTATACTTTTTTATTATTAAAGTAATACATTTTGAACTTGGTATATTTTCATAAGTTAGGCTGTATCTTTGCTTTAATTATTTTTTTTTTTTTTTTTTTTTTTTTACAATTTTGTGAAATTTAGCTATTGTAAAAATTGGTTATATTAGAGAAATTCTAATTTTCGTAACCCCGGGATTATCCCGGGATCCCGGGATTAAATCTAAACAATCCCGAAATCCCGGGATCGGGAATTAGTCTCGGGATTGTAATCCCTAAGAGTGAGTAACTACACTCTCTTTCGACCCGAGGGTTTATTTATGTACTTTTTTTAATTTCAGCTATGGATTTATATTAACTACCTGATAACTAAGAAATATTAAACAAAAAATAAATTTTGTTTTCTGTTCAAAAATACATGATGGCTAAAAAAGCCCATTTTTGACAATTTCTTATGATTTTTTTCACATTTTTGCATTGCAAAAACATTGAAAAGCATAAAATAAATATATATTTAATATTTTTTTATTACTAATGGACTCTCTTAACGCACTATAAAATTATTTACGTTTTCATTTTTGTAAATTTTGTACATTTTTGCTGCAAGCCATTTTTATATACGTAACTTCCTAAAAAAGCTCTGTAAGAAACAAATTGCTATTTTGTTTAGGTCTGCTATATGTTAGGCTCCATTCACTCTAATTTCTCTTTTTTTTAACATTATTTATATACGTGAAAAAAGTGTAAAGATGTGTATCCTATATGATACATTAGGTCTGAAGAGGATAATTTTTTTCTGTTTATTATTAGGCTAATACTGTTTCTAATATCATTTTTATTTTTATTTCATTTTTTTGCAGTCTGTGGTTTACCTACCATACCTAATCGCGGGACCAATGCAGACCATTATCATTATAAGCGTGCTTTGGATGTACATCGGCTACGCAAGTCTTGCCGGCGTATCCGTTTTGCTACTGTACATACCTTTCCAAGGAATTATGGGAAAGCTCTTCTCCAAACTTCGGTAAGGTTTTTCTGTGTTTTAATGTAAATACGCAGGTGTTCAAAGTCAAAGTCACAAACACAAAATATGTGGCAATGAAAGATCTATATAATTTATTTATTGCACATTTATTTATTAAGATACTATAGTGTGTACTGTACTATCTCATTACAATATGAAAAACGAAATCGTTGCTTACGATACAGATTATATCAAAAATACTATAAAATGCATTATATTCTTGGGAACGATCCTTCCAATATGGAGTGAGGTCACCGTACACTACTACACAAGCCGCACTACGAACCATTATGCTGTTAATGAGGGCTTCAAATTTTTACGGCATAAACCTTTTCTCCTGAAATCCCGCATTTTTCTGTCTTGGAGGGCTCTGGGGGGGAAATGTTGATGTCATGCAATAGATCTTTCAACATTATTCTAAGCATGGTATATTTCACTTAGCTCCGAAGGCATCGCAGGTCTGTCCGTGTCCATGCGTCGAATATTCTCTTCTTCCAGAAAATCGTTAACAGCATGAAGCCATTCGAATAAAAAGAAAGTCCAGACCTGCAGCACTCAGATAAACCTCACATGGGCTTTAAGGCTCCGGCCAAACGTGTATTTTGCCCAACTTTAACTAAATTCTAGGAAATCTTTCTTCTCCTCCTTTCTGTGGTTTATTAAAAACAGAAAAAGGCGGATTATAATGATTCTGGATATAAGGGGCTCAACCCTACTTGAGGAAAAGGTTCCCTGTTCTGCAGTCGAATTGAAGTTGTTCTTCCTTGGCATGGAAAAGTCATTATACATAAAACACTCCGCCTGCGAACAAAAAACACGTCGAAGAGTGGCCGCAAGTAGTGGTTATATCTGTCTAGACCTTAAGGATCTCATTCCATTAGCAACATACGCTGATACTACCAATTACATTGACGTGAAATGTTATACCGCTGCCCTCACGATGTCGCTTCACACAAGGATTCTTCTGCTGGCATACGGATCGATATCCCTCACGTTGGCGGGTGTGATAATGGGTTCCTGGTTTTCTCCACATAAAGACTCTTCAAAAATCTCTCAATGTGTTGAATTTCATGAATCAGTGAAAAAATTATGTCTCTACCCCTCGTATGTCCAAAAATGGTATATTCGGCTCCATGAAAAACGGGCTGTCTTGTGCCGCGTCTACAGATAGAGACGTACCACTGGACAATGGCGTCTATATAAAGTTTGGCTGAAAACTCTTGTTTCAGACGAAACAGAAAGCGACGGGAAAGATTTGTAGTGACTGTCAGTTTATGCTGTCGTGCTCTTAATGTCAAATGAAAATCATGTACAGAAATCATTACTATAGGATGGATTTCGTCGGGCTTTTTGATGATAGTAACACTTACTTGGAATTGATTTCCGAAAATGGATACCACATTTGGTGCCATTTCTAGCCATCAAGACACCTCGGCTTTAAGCCCGACTGATCTTTATTTCAGTGAGTCATGTAAAAAAAGACCATTTTCAAAACTCATTTGCATTGACATCATTCAATCTTAGATGTTTTAATATAAAAATCATGTAACTAAAAATAACAATCCCAGATGCTTAAACAATCAAATTTCGAGTTCTATTAAAAAATTTATGCTAAGCACCATTTTTTATATGAATGCTAGTATTATGTAACCCGTTATCTAAATCTATTATTGAAGTAAATTCATCTAATTGCTTTCTCATCTATTGCATAAATATATGGTATAAATTTATCAATTTTAGTGGCATCTTTTTTGAATTACAGTCAACAACGTATCATGACTTTAATTTTGTATAGAGTATTTTTTTAGAGTATGGAAATTTAAAATGAAAACATTGTTAATTTTCATGATATTGTTTTTATTGAAGAAATAATTTTATGTCATTCGTGGTTAAACAATAATTTAGGAATACTGACGCTGATTTCCGGATAATCCAACTTCTATAGTTTATCGGCATAGACTTCACATATCCAAACAGAAAATAATCCATTTGTATGAGATCACATAATCATGAAGACTGGTTCACAGGTCCATTAAGCGAAATTATGCGCTCATCCAATATCTCCAAAATAACTTGATGTTAGATTAATTTATGACACGATTTTTCAATTGGTAAATTAATTATAACAGATGTAAATTTTCCATGTGGGTGAAAAAATCGATTCATTCTGTTGAGCTGATCCATAGTATCAGACCTGATTATATGATCGTTGAGGTTATTTGGGTGAAATAGTCCTCCAGTGTTCGTGTGCGGGATGGCTCAGTTGGGAGAGCATTGGCGGCTTCAGCCAATACATCCCTGGTTCGAATAATGGCCCGGACTTTTTTTCATCCACATGGAAAATTTACATCTTTTATAACTTGATGTTGTTTTACACAATTAGTAAGCATTGCTCTAATATAAGTCTATTTATGGTGAAATGGCAAAATATATTGAGTACAAATCATCTGTTAGCCGTCAGATTGACTGTGACAAGAAAGAGTATTGTCAATTTTAAAATCGCACCTCCAAAAAAGCACTTTACAATTTATCAATAATAATATTGTGTAAGTGTAAAATGGTTGTTTTATTTACCAGCGTTCATAAACTTTAGAGATATTATATAGAACGATTTTTTTTATGTGTATTTATCAAATTAATCCCGATGTAATTATTTGTATATTTTGATGTGATTTATTTAAATTATTTCTCAAACTATAATAAATAAATGTTATTCATTATTTAATTTTTATTTTACATTTTATTGTTGTTTAATGAAGGAAATTTTTTATTCTTGTGAATTCTTTGAATTTCTCCTTAAAAATGGCCTTAAATGGAAGTTTATTTTATCAGATATTTCTAATGACCTATACAAACATTTAATTTTTCAGAATAAAGACTGCAGCTTTGACCGATGAAAGAATTCGTTTGATGAACGAAATCATTGGAGGAATGAGAGTGATCAAGATGTATGGCTGGGAAATACCTTTTGCAAATTTGATAGACCTTAGTAGAAGGTTTGTAATAATGACTTGTTTTGATCTTTGTAGATTTCTAAACTAACAATAAATGAAATTTATTCAAGTATACACTAAGAAAAAATTAAAAATAAATAACACACACAAAAAAAGCCATCGGTCTGAGCTGAAACTTTATCTATATTATAAAGGCCAAACGTATCTGTGCGTAACATTTTGCGCATGGCAACACTTTCAAATTTTAAATGAATTTCGGTATAGCAATTATTGCTACTAAAAGTTTTTAAACTTCTTAATATCGCATATTTTCAATTTTTACAACATCGTGTAGCAAAAAAATTTACTTTTAAATTAAATTCATTTGAAAGCTGTATCTTAATTTGTTTTTGAAATATTGTGACGCCTTCATATGAAGACCAGGTAGCGTGGTGCGTGTACTTCGGTGAGGCGTTGACTCATGTATGAATTATTAAAACATTTTATTAAATGTATAGATGATTCTTGAATACACAAATCTTATCACAAACAAATAAATTAATAGTTCATGAAAGGGTTCTGATTTCCATAAAAGTCATTGAGATAAAGTTATTGAGTCTCTGATTATATTCAATTAGTTCATTGAAATTTTACTACAAACATTTAGATTGCTCAGATGGAGGAATGTTATCAAACAGTTCCTTTGATTAATATAATCCGTTTCACAAATCCACGACGAATGTCCACTCAGCCGTACTATTCATGCTCCTATATCCGGAGTCATCTTCCTTCTAAGATCAGCCAGATCCGCTGATTTTAAGTCACTCCCTCGAGAGAAAAAAGCTCTCTGCTCCAAGCAGGTGTTCTCTCTTCTCTCTCTCTCCTCTCAGAACTCGACTCCCTTTCAAAAAACCTCCGTTACTTTTTTCGTCCATTTAAATCTTATCTACCTTATGTCATTAACAAGCTATTTTCTTATTCGTCGATACCAGTTTCATTTTTGCCTTGCAATGTTTTCCGAAACCGTGGGATACTTACCGAAGCGGCAATTTCAAACGGGCGACATACTGTCGCGTCTATTTTCTGCTTCTCTGAAAAACTGTCTCTTGCTAAGATGAATTGATATACATTACTTCTTTCTACCTTTCCGACCTTTGTGTGGGATTTTTCTTAACTTTTGTACTGTCCGGGGCTTTTTCTTTCGGAAAATCATCTAATTTCCTACAATACCCCCCTCCTTAAAATGATATTCTGGCTGCAAGACGGAATATCTGGACATCAAAGGTTAGCTCACATATTCTGAGTGGCTGAATACATACACACACACAAAAGAAATTCATCTCTGAAATTAACTATTTCTATCCATAAAAAAATTTTGAACTTTCCTACTATATCTTTTACACTTATAGTCAAATATTTTTTTATGAGAATTTTACACTATATACATTTAGAAAAACTTACTCACTCCTACTTAAATAGTCGACATGAGGTATGTCTTTGCCTGGCCTATATTTAATGGCATAATGATAAGGTTGCAAAGTTAATGTCTATCTTCGCAATCTACCTCAACCACCTTTTATTTTTACCTTTTTTTATTATTATTATCATCGCCTTTTGTACCTACCGTTCTAGGCATATTAAGAATTTACACTTTATAAAAATAAACCACATACTAAATCAAGCACTTTAATATTTACACAAAAAACAAAATAGGAATTAATATATTCCACCTAGCTTATTCTAGAGTTTAACTTGTTCAATTTTTACAACAGTTTAACTTTGACAAGTGTTTTTATACCTGGATTACCACATTTGTGATTCACTCTGTCATGCTGTTTTTCTTTGATTTCTTCAGGGGATTTGAAATTATTTTTAATGTGATTATGGGAACTTTCGGTTCTCCCCGCTAGTTTTTTCGAGTCATTTGTCACAGTACTTATGGCATTAACTCTTTTCCGCATCGTATTATTCGCCTCTTGGTCGTATGACTTACCCTCATTTAAACCTAACCCTTTGTCCCCCGTCGATGCATCCCTTTTGTTAACGTATCTGTTAAATCCCATGTTTCTGTCGCTTTTAGCCTGATCACTTTTTGCTGGCATCTTTCCAAATTTCCCCCGTCTACTGGCTTTGAATTCGGTGTTTTCCGATTCCTTCTGTTTATTTTGCGGCTTTTGCCTGACTTTACCGTTTGAGTAGCCCGAATTATGATTTTTAAAACGTTCTTTAAACCATTGTCTGGTCTGGTCTGCTTTTTTTTCTTTTATTTCCTTCCGGAACAAAGATTTTTCTAATCCGAAATTCACGTATTTATTTTCTTACGTCCTTTTTACACCCCTTCCCTTCGAATTCACATCTGAAATCTTTCCTGTCATATTTGACTGGGAGCTATTCTCTTTTTCTCCTCTTCTCTCAGCAAAAGAGCATTTTAGTTCTGGTTTTGTTCTGAATCTATTATGGGAGGTGTTTCTTTTAATTTTATCTATTTCTTTTTGAGTGTCGTTACCCAAAATATAATATGACAAGTCTGTGCTTTTATCCGCCACTATAGCTTTCGTCTTTAAGCTTCCTAGCCCTTCGATATTTAATGTAATGTCCGCCGTAGGTAACCTTCTTACATCGTTTATTAGCGGTTGTTTTACGTAAATTTCCCTACCATCTAATTGATTGGGTTTAATTAATCTTTCGGGAATCACGTCATACTGGCTTCCCGTGTCTCTTAGCGTCGTGCATTTTTTTTCCATTTATATGCGCCTGACCTAGATAAGGTTTAAAATTCTCTTTGAAATTTGTCCCCTCCTGAATGTGATGAACATTCGCAATGTTTGTTATATTTCTCTTATTTTCTGGGCAATTTCGCTTCCAGTGGCTCGGATCTCCAGAAACGAAACAAGTGTTTTTCGTCGTTTTTTCGAAAGTTCTCTGCCTGTCCTCTTTATCATTTTTTTCTCGCCAATTTGGTTTTATTTCCTGATTTTTTTCCGGTTCTTTTTCCTCATCTCTCGACCATTCGAACTTTTTTTCCGCCGAATACCTATCTTTCCATGTCCGTTTTTGCACGCTTTTTATTTCTTCGTAGCCGTCCAGATCTTTCACTAGAGTTTCCGGATTTTTATACGACGCCCACGAATCAATGAAGTGTTCCCTTATCTCCGCCGGCACACGCCTTTTAATCTGTTCCGTTATTAATAAGTCCTTTAGCTCTTCAAATTTTGTGATACCTATACCATTTAACCACCCGTTTTGAAAGCTATTTAATTCGAAAATTAGATCTTTCCAAGGGCCGTTTGGATTTTTCGCATGTTTGTTTAGTTTTTGACGACACGCTTCTGGGCTAAGTCTGTATCTTGCCAATAAAACTGATTTTACATGCTCAAAGTTGTCCACTAGTTCTTTTTGTTCGCGTAATATTAATTCTGCGATCTCTATGGGCAGTAATGCCAACAAGTGTGTCACAAGATCGTCGCTTTCTATCCCGGATCTCTCGGCTTGTCTTTCAAATAAGTTAAGAAATAAAGTGATATCGGACTTTTCTGGATCAAATTTTTGCATAATTCCCTTTAATGAAATTTTGGGTGCTCTTTCTGATCTATTACTCGAAATGAAGCTTCTTCTGTCCGCGTTTTGCGTTAACCTAATTTGTTCTAACTGAAACTCTCTTTCTTTCTGTTTTTCTTCTCTTTCCATTTCTAATCTTTCCCTCTCTTTTTCCTGCGCCAGCTGATCTTCCCTGTCCTTTATTATAAACCCGACTTGCGTAAGCGCAAATTGCTCATCATAACTATCCGAACTTTGTATTTTCTCGATAATTATCGCTATTTTGTCATGTTCTGCAATTTTTACGTCTAGCACGTCTGCTAAATGTACCAGATCAATTCTTCTGCAGTACTTCAGTGAAGTAACCTTTGCCATATTTACTTATTTTAACTCCTCCCCAAATTTTTGAAGTAATACTCAAAAACTAATACTTTCGTCAACTGATATTTAATTTTAGATTGTACTTCATTTCCTAAAATATTTTAATTTTAAAGCACTTTCATATACAAATTTATTGAACATTATCCAATTAAATAAGGTTACATATAAAATAAATATATCTTAGGTAAATACATAAATTAGCAATAACATATAGACACTTTCTTATATTTTTTTTTTCACTCTTTATGAAGATTATCACTCTTATGTAAAAATTTCACTCAGATTTTAATGCCCTATACACATATATGCACAGTGAAAAAAATTAATTTCATACGTAGTACCTCATCACTACCTATACTTATGTTTTTATTTTTAAACCTCCTTCAAACATTGAGCTCTCTTTGCATCCTTATCAAATGCCCATATTATTTTGGTCCAGACTATATTTTTCAGGGAAAAAAATTTCTTTTATACTAATTCTAAGTATTTTTCAATACAAAATATCTTGCAAGTATTACACTTCTTGCCCAGCATCAACTGCTGACTGTATTTTTTTTTCTCTTACTTGTTATCTAGACTTACTAATTTTTAGGTAACTTGTTCCTTTTGGAAACAAAGAGAAAAAAAAATATAAATGATTTCCTTACCCTAGACTATCTACTAGAATTTTCTCAATTATTTATTTGCCTAAATTACTTAATCTTACTAAATCCACATTTTTATTTACTTTGAAAGATTACTTTTAATCAACAAAACAAACTCTCTATACCTCGAAATGTTAACTTTTGAATTAATGCACTCATACAGTAATACTAAGCCACTCAAAACATGCAGCTTACCTTGTTTTGTTGTTGGACTTCGCTCGTTGCTATCACAGATAGAATGGTCTGCCC
Source organism: Maratus speculifer (assembly GCA_964019185.1). Taxonomy (NCBI): domain Eukaryota; kingdom Metazoa; phylum Arthropoda; class Arachnida; order Araneae; family Salticidae; genus Maratus; species Maratus speculifer. The sequence goes on from OZ025290.1 coordinate 186,915,321, forward strand.
TTTTTCCGCCGTCGCTGGTTGTCGCGCTCAGCCTGGCTCGCCGCTGGACCGTTCGATGTGTCTGGCTTGTCCCTTCTGTGTCGCAGCTCTCGTCCGGTATCAAGCCCTCCGAACACTATCTCCCAGAATTCGTCCCGCTCGCACTTGCGGGTCTTAAGTCTCGGTGCTGTGCCTTCCGTAACTCCGATGTTGCTCGGGGTGAACTGTTGTCGCTCGGGATGAACTCCTGTTGTCGCTCGGGATGAACTCCTGTTGTCGTTCGGGATGAACTCCTGTTGTCGTTCGGGATGAACTCCTTTTTCGTTCTTGATGAACTCCTGTTTCAGACTCCTCTGCTCTATCAAACAATAGTCTTTATTTGAAATCGAAGTGCTGCCACCAGTTTGTGACGCCTTCATATGAAGACCAGGTAGCGTGGTGCATGTACTTCGGTGAGGCGTTGACTCATGTATGAATTATTAAAACATTTTATTAAATGTATAGATGATTCTTGAATACACAAATCTTATCACAAACAAATAAATTAATAGTTCATGAAAGGGTTCTGATTTCCATAAAAGTCATTGAGATAAAGCTATTGAGTCTCTGATTATATTCAATTAGTTCATTGAAATTTTACTACAAACATTTAGATTGCTCAGATGGAGGAATGTTATCAAACAGTTCCTTTGATTAATATAATCCGTTTCACAAATCCACGACGAATGTCCACTCAGCCGTACTATTCATGCTCCTATATCCGGAGTCATCTTCCTTCTAAGATCAGCCAGATCCGCTGATTTTAAGTCACTCCCTCGAGAGAAAAAAGCTCTCTGCTCCAAGCAGGTGTTCTCTCTTCTCTCTCTCTCCTCTCAGAACTCGACTCCCTTTCAAAAAACCTCCGTTACTTTTTTCGTCCATTTAAATCTTATCTACCTTATGTCATTAACAAGCTATTTTCTTATTCGTCGATACCAGTTTCATTTTTGCCTTGCAATGTTTTCCGAAACCGTGGGATACTTACCGAAGCGGCAATTTCAAACGGGCGACATACTGTCGCGTCTATTTTCTGCTTCTCTGAAAAACTGTCTCTTGCTAAGATGAATTGATATACATTACTTCTTTCTACCTTTCCGACCTTTGTGTGGGATTTTTCTTAACTTTTGTACTGTCCGGGGCTTTTTCTTTCGGAAAATCATCTAATTTCCTACAATATTAATTTTTTTTGTAGCTTTAAATACCTCTTTTCTAATCGTGGCAACAGGAGTACTCCATTTCTATTTAAAGCAAAGGAAAAAAATTAGTGCTGTATTTTTATGTTGCTATTTTCTCATTAAAAGGGAAAAAATAGAAATTTAAATATCTTCTGTTATAAAACCCGGTGACTTTGGACTTTATTTACAAAATTTGATTTACATGTAAAAGAATATCAACAGTTTAATATCTATTTCAGCTAATAGCCTCCATTGAAACTTCAAGTTTTGAATCAAAGTTATCAAATTAAAATTCCAACTTTTTTTAAACGTGAATACAGATGTGAAATGTACATATATAAATTTTGATATAGTGAAAATAATGCCGGGTTTAGATTTCACGGGGAAAAAAATTCTATGATTGAGTCAAAGTTGAATAAATTTTGCTGTTTATCATTTTGGAATACTAGCATAAGAACCTTAATTGATAACTTTATCATAATAACATATCTTTATTAAGGTACCCTGGGGTAATAACGCCAGGCGGGGTAATAACGCCAAGTGCTTATATTTTGCATAATTATGAAATAATCAGGTAAATGACACCCATGTGCTCTGCGCAGAAGGGTTTTGAGTCATATAAATCGCAAAAGACAGCTTCAAGTTAATTTGTTTCATTTTTAGGTCTTATTGTTTTTACAAGCAACTAAAATTAACGCTTGATCTGAAATTTGCGAGATAAAGTTTTTGATCTGAAGACTATATTTTTTATCCAGAAATACTTTGTTTATTACATAAATTTGTAATGTATTTCATGTACTTTCAAATTGTTGTAGAAGATTTTGGATATCTTCTCGAGATAATTTGTAGTTTAGGATTTACTGCGCAATAAGCATCCCGGGGTAATAACGCCAGGGATTGGCGTTATTACCCCGGTTGATTCCCAACAGTGGCCGAACTATATCCGGGTTTATATATTAATATGGGACAGCATTATCATCATTGTTGAAATGGTAAGATTAAGGGGGTGGGGTGCCCAATACTTAAAAATAATCTATTTTATTTTTTATTATATTATTATAACTTTTTTTTACTAATGTAAAAAATAATTTTTAACTCTTGTAAATAAAACTATATCAAAATGTTTTCGAGATTCAAATTCGAACATCTTCAAAATCAGGTTTCTATTAAATTTCCACTGGATTGTTCAATTGAGTTCGAAATTTTAACTGTCCGCTTTCTCAGCGTTCGGTTTTTCAAAACTTTATAAATTTAACCTTTAACTGATGTGACAGTAATTGTAACATATGAATGTGATGCGGTTTGTGAGACCACAAAATTGAAAGATGAATAAAAGGCGGGAATAACTCATAGGATTGTGTTTTTGTACTAAACTTTTTATACAAGAGTATTATACTTAATATTCACCTATTTAGTCTCTGGTGATAGTACTAAAATTCCAAATGAAACAAAATTTCGGTAGTGTTTGCAGTTAAACTGAAAATTACAAGTTAAACTAAAAAATTAAAAGAAAAATAGTGGTCTACGAGACCGGTAACATTAGTTAAAGGTTAAAATGCGATCCATGATTAAAAGTCATAGAATACTGTTCCTGCGCTAAACTTTTTGTACAGAGTTAATTCTAATTAAATTTAATCTATTCAAATATTTCTAATAATATTACGAGAACTCCAAACGAAAGAGAATTTCAGTTGTAACTATAGTTAAACTGGAAAATACAAGTTAAACGCTATTTTTTTTTTTTTGGGGGGGGGGGGGGTGTACAGTGTTCAGTCAGATTGCTAACAGCAGTTAAAGGTTAATTTTGTTGCTAATATAGAGATAATGATATATAACCATATGCATTATGTATAAAATTGAATAAGAGATCTCTTTGGGATAATAATTTTTAATCAAAAATTTTATTGAATTTATTAAAAATTTATTAAAGCATGCTCTTTAAAACGTCGGCAATTTAACTGTAGGTTTGGAGAATCCGCATTAGTGTGGAGTTATGGATTAAAAACTATTTACTAGATTACTATAATAGTATTAACCCTTAAATGCTGTGACAAAAATTGTCGTATAACTTACTGTGAGCGGCCTGTCAGACCGCTTAATCTAACGATGAATAAAATGTTAAATTAACGTTTAGAATATTATTTTTGTATTGAACCTTATATACAGGACTATTATAAATAAAATTCAGCTATTCAAAAGTTTCTAGAGATAGTAACAGGACTCCAAATGAAACAAAATTTTCCCGGTATCTTTAGTTAAACTAAAAATTGCAAGTTAAACTCTGAAACTTGAAAAACTCAGCGGTATGTGAGACGCTAACAGCAGTTAAGATTTAACAAAAATATTTATTACATATAACTCTAGTTATTATAAAACTTCACATGACTAAAATATTACATTATGAATGGTTAAAACCATGCAATGTTTCTTTTAATCATATTTAAGCGGGATTTTTTAAGCAAAGAGAGACACAGGGTGTTATATTCTGTTGAAGCTCCTCCTCCTCACTCCTTTTTCTTTCACTTTCACAAAAAAATCAATATTTCCTATCGCATAGAATGCATACATGGGAATATAAATACTGATTCAAATAATCCGTGCAATGTTTCTAATAATTCTATAAATGGTCATTTTTAAGCAAAACGTAGCTTAGAATCTGATATTCTTTTGCCTCTTCCCCCCGCCACCACCACAGCTTTCTTTTTCTTTCAGAGTCACAAAAAATTTGTACATTTTCAATAGCTTAGATTGCAATTTGTCAATTTCTAGAGCTGTAGAGTTTGTATTTTTAGAATTGGGCAATCTACAGGCCATTATTCCATCTTATTTTATAGTTTTGTTTGCATGGCGTTATTACCCATATAGGTGGGTATTAACGCCAAATAGCATTGGTCAAGAAAAAACGCCATTACATTTTATGAATACATATCTGTTAAATTATTTTATTTTATATAGGTAGTCAATGAGTTGCTGTATCAGATCCTATATTTGTTTGAAAAATACAATCTAAAACTAAGCCGTGAAAATTGGTAGAACCTTAACGTGGCGTTATTACCCCAGGGTACCTTATTTTTTACTGCTTACATATACGATTAAAGCTTAATTTTAACAATTTCTCCAACTTAATTTTATAGAAATAGTATTTTGTTAATTTGAAGATAAATATAGTTTGTTTTAGAGTTAGACGTACCAATATAAAATGCATTTTTTTACTATAACGAATTTTGTAGGTTTATTATTAGTTAATGAAACAGTTCCTTCTTAAACATTTTCTTTCGTCATAATTTGACGGGTTCTACTTTGTTTTTATAATGGTACACATGATCGAATCAGTGTAAAAAGATTAGATATGCGTGTAGACATATTTGTGGTACATATAGCATTATTCAGTGGAGAATCACAGAATTTCATTCTCCGATACTTCTAATAGTTATGTCTATCATGAAATCAAAGGAACATCAGATGTTGCGTTTCGGCTGTCCCAGTTTTGCTTTTAAAAATAATAATCGCTCAAGTAATAATGTTACTATCACAAAGAGCTCCGTGTAACAAAGACTTTGCACAAAGTTTAAACTTCGTATTGTGCCAAACGAGCTTCAAAAGTAGGTTGCTAAGTTGTACAATCGCCTTGGTGCTTCCGCTGTTATCTACATAAGTTTTTAATTACTATCTCAGCTAATTATGGATTTTTTTCTAAAGTTATCAACAATCTATAGATGATCAGAACATCTATGCATTCCGCGTAGATAGGTGGCACCCAAAGAACTTACTCCCTCCCAATTTCCCTCAAAACACTCGCAAATTTGCCTGCAATAGAAAAATGCATTTATATATATATAAATTGGTATGTGGCCTAGAATAATTGCCATAGTTTTCCTGCAAGGTTTAAATAAATTCCTACTATCCTTGATTTTTTCCCAATTTTAGTTTTGGTACATTCGGAAATGTAGAATGGAAGTACATTTCTGCACTACATTTTCGAAAACATCTCTGAAAATATAATATCCAAAATTGAATAAATGTAATTTTAAGTTAGGTATTGCGAGATCTTTCAAATGATATCCAACACGACTAGAAAAAAAAATCATCAATCGTGAAACAGTCCGTATAACAACCCAAATTTTTAATACATTAGAATACACAATGGTGCAATGTCGCTCATATCTTTTTCAGCAATGCGGAATGAAATTCCAGGTAAAGGTTCATATTTGTTTAAAACACAAAGTCAAATTTAACGATATATGTATTTTGTTTGACCAGCATAGTAGACAAAACCTGCTGATTATCTGTATTGTAATGTACAAAAATTTCATTGCGTAACACTGACATCATGACGAGTATGAGGCAGCAGCAGACGACTAAATTTAACTTTTATTGCAATTTTTTTAACTTTTGAATACCGCATATTTTCAATTTTTATACCGTCCAGTAGGGGAAAAAATGTACTTTAAAATGCAATTTGTTTGAAAACTGTATTGCAATTTACGCAATTTTTGTTGTTTTAAAATAATTTTCAAGCAAGTGTTCTTTTTTTTTAACCATTTGAGAAACGGTTGTCGAGAATAGATATATTGCAGACATATCTGAATAATTATGGTATTTTACAGATCCAGGATTATTAATGTTTAATCCATGGCGTACGTAATATATGACTCTGTTATTATGTACGCCACGTTTTGATCAACATAAAAATGGTGTTTTTACTGATTTTTATTAACTCAAGAGAAAACATTCAAACATTTTGCTTTGGGCAATAAATGTCCGCATTTTATTTTTTTCCAAATTCTTTACATTTAAAAGAATTTTTAGTTGAATAGAAAATCGAAATGTCTTTGTTAATAAAAAAAGGGTAAAAAAAATACAAAATGTTTAGAAGCAAATTATCAAAATGGTAAAAACCGAATCCAAAGAAAGATGTTGTAGAAGGACCGTCTTTTAAGGCAAAAGAAAACAAGGTATGATTACCGAGCCAACCGGTAACAAAATGTATGCCAAAAAAGGAAACAATTCAATGTTAAACCGTTTGATTATAAAAAATCATGTTTATATATATATATATATGTATATACATATATACAGGGTGTTTCGCTACCAGACCGACAAACTTTAAGGGATGATAGTAGACATGAAGACAAACATTATTAAATAGGAAACCATGGGGAGCAAACGTCTTCTGTAGGAGCTAGGGGCCATTAAAGTTTAGAGTCCAAAAATTCAAATGATGATAAAAAACGGAAAAAAGGGTCGATTCGTTTGCGGTTTTCACTAAAATTATTCTTTATATCACGATTTTTGTAGAAAAAAATTTCAAAGGTTACGTTCAAAAATTGTCGATAGAGGGCGCTTTTGACTTTAGAGTAACGAACAACTACTTTTTACCGTTATTTTGTGAATGGGGTTGAAATTATTGTAAACTTTAGACTTTAACTTAAATTTTAAGCCCAAAATCGAAAACATTGGGATCGGGTAACTAGCGAAAATTAAACACTGAACAGAGGGGGTGATTTTGAGCGCTCATAAACATTGGACAAACTAATCGATTTTGTTGCGGTTTGCGTGAAATTCATTCCCTTGGTAATTATTTTATTCAAAATGACGAACAGCTTTGGTGTCCTTATTTTTTTATAGAGGGCGCTTCGACACATCTCCGATATTTTAATGGCATTACTCATGGGTGTTTTACTACCAGACCAACATACTTCCGAGAAGTGTTAGGGATAAAAAGACGCATCGGAATCACATAGGAATGTAACGTTGGAAATTCCTTTTTTTGCAAGTTACAATTAAAGGAAGCAGTGAAAAAAGCAACAGAAACAGCAGAGAAAGAGCAACACGTTAATGTGACAGAAAATAGTTTATTTAAATGTTTTACTATAAAAGGTGTTCGAAATTATGACCAGAAGTAGTCCAGCATACTTAACAGCGGCGTCGCATGGAATTCCAAACTCTTTGAAAGATTCCTGGCATCTCTGATAGCTTTCTGGCAGCTACAGAAATACCAGCTGCGAGGTTTTCAACTAATGGTACGGGAGTCTCAGACACCCAACTTTTCATTTGACCCCAGCAGAAAAAGACGATACATGATAGGTCCAACGATTTGGCAGGCCAATGAACTGGGACACCACGACCTATCCACCGTTGTCTATATGTAACTTTGAAGTGTTGGCAAACGTCATTGGTAAAATGTGGAGGAGTCCCATCGTGTTGTTCATCGTTCAAATACTTCATTCTGTTACCTTTGGAACCGGTTCGTGAATGATCACCTCGAACTGTCGCTATTCACACGCATTACCATTTAGCGCCACCTTCCGCAAAGAAACAACAGCGCCATCTGCTGTTGCTGTCAAACTCGCCGGACTACTTCTGGTCATAATTTCGAACACCTTTTCTAGTAAAACATTTAAATAAACTATTTTCTGTCACATTAACGTGTTGCTCTTTCTCTGCTGTTTCTGTTGATTTTTTCACTGCTTCCTTTAATTGTAACTCGCAAAAAAGGAATTTCCAACGTTACATTCCTATGTGATTCCGAGTCGTCTTTTTATCCCTAACACTTCCCGGAAGTATGTTGGTCTGGTAGTAAAACACCTATGAGTAATGCCATTAAAATATCGGAGATGTGTCGAAGCGCCCTCTATAAAAAAATGAGGACACCAAAACTGTTCGTCATTTTGAATAAAATAATTACCAAGGGAATGAATTTAACGCAAACCGCAACAAAATCGATTAGTTTGTCCAATGTTTATGAGCGCTCAAAATCACCCCCTCTGTTCAGTGTTCAATTTTCGCTAGTTACCCGATCCCAATGTTTTCGATTTTGGGCTTAAAATTTAAGTTAAAGTCTAAAGTTTACAATAATTTCAACCCCATTCACAAAATAACGGTAAAAAGTAGTTGTTCGTTACTCTAAAGTCAAAAGCGCCCTCTAACGACAATTTTTGAACGTAACCTTTGGAATTTTTTTCTACAAAAATCGTGATATAAAGAATAATTTTAGTGAAAACCGCAAACGAATCGACCCTTTTTTCCGTTTTTTTATCATCATTTGAATTTTTGGACCCTAAACTTTAATGGCCCCTAGCTCCTACAGAAGACGTTTGCGCCCCATGGTTTCCTATTTAATAATGTTTGTCTTCATGTTTACTATCATCCCTTAAAGTTTGTCGGTCTGGTAGCGAAACACCCTGTATATATATATATATATATATATATATATATATATTGAATTCATTTATGATTTAAATTTTTTTCATACAACTATTTAGAGCAACATAGAAGTCTTAATAATTTTTCTATTGCTGTTTTTACTTACCCATCATACGTAGTATAGGGTAAGTCTTGCAATCGTTTTGAAAATCGAAAAAAAATTTTTGACGGATTTACACGTTTTAGATAGTGGAGATTCCGAAAAACATATTTTTAGAAAAAAAATTTTGCCGTCCGTCTGTCTGTCTGTCTGTATGTCTGTCTGTCTGTCTGTCTGTCTGTAAACGCTCTATCTCCCGAACAAATTGAGATAGAGACTTGAAATTTTGTATGTAGTTAGTATGTAAGAATAGGACGAACCCTATTTAATATCAGCAACCTCGATTATCCGGAACTATTTTTTTCAGACTCTCGAAAAATTCGTTCTGATGAAAGGTATATAAAAATTTTCGAATTATTTTGTTCTCAGGAATGGACGTAAAAGGCAATAAAATAACACACATTTTGCATATAGAACGAAGTCGATCGAATTATTAGTTGCCGAGATATTTGTAATCTTGTTTTTCACATTCTTCGATTTTTCATGACCCTGTATTTCATTCAAATTTCAATTCAGAAGTATATTTTAATTGGAAATGAGACGCTTAATCTGACGCAGTTAATTGTTAGTTAATAGAATTATTATTTTTGGAGTTATAAGGATGTTTCTTTTACGCAGTTCGGTATTACTTGAGTAGTTTGGTGTTTTACATAATTTGTCGAAATTGGTACATCAACAGTTCTTTAATATAACATTACTATGTATATTAACAATATTTAAATTTTGTTTATGAATTGCAATGCATTGTATAAATAGTTTCACATGTTTTATTTTCATATACATATCCTTGGTGGGTAAGTATTACGGTGGCCCCCAACGACTAGTTTAAGAATGTTTCTTTCCATTTTTTTAGAAAAGAAGTGAATAAAATTCGTCAGGCGTCTATCCTCCGTGGCATCAACTTGGCCGTATTTTACACCTCCTCCAAAACCATTCTTCTTATTGCTTTCGTAGTTTTTGTGTTGGGTGTCCGTGGTGATCTGACCCCTGACAAAGTGTTTGTTTGTATGTCACTTTTCAATTACTTACGACAGACCATGACTCAGTTCTTCCCCTATGGAATTGCACAAGGAGCTGAATCCATGATCTCTCTCAAGAGAATTCAGGTATGCCGGAAGACTTTCTCTTTTTTGTACTACTAGGGGGCTCCGCCCCACCCCCCTGCTCGCTACGCTCGCCAACCCCCCGCGTAATCGCTTCGCGATTCCAAGTTGTAGGCTACCCCTGCTTGCTGCTCTCGCATATACCCCATGGTTTGAATAAGCAGCTGCAAACCTTTCAAAGGATGTGTCACACGACTCGTGTTGTAAAGAAATTAAAAATGTGTCCTCCCTGGAGGGGGCACAGTGGGGGTGACACACAAGACATCCATATTATGAATAAGCAATTGCAGACCTTTCAAATGACACGACTGGCGATGTAAAGAAATTAAAAATGTGCCCCCCCTGCGGGGCACAGTGCGGGGTGACACACAAAACATCCATAGTATGAATAAGCAGTCGCAGACCTTTCAAATGATGTGTCACACGACTGGTGTTGTAAAGAAATTAAAAATGTGCTCCCTGGGGGGAGGCACAGTGGGGGTGACACACAAGACATCCATAATATGAATAAGCAATTGCAGACCTTTCAAATGACACGACTGGCGTTGTAAAGAAATTAAAAATGTCCCCCCCCCCTGCGGGGCACAGTGCGGGGTGACACACAAAACATCCATAATATGAATAAGCAGCACAGACCTTTCAAATGATGTGTCACACGACTGGTGTTGTAAAGAAATTAAAAATGCGCTCCCTGGGGGGAGGCAGACTGGGGAGTGACACACAAAACACCCATAATATGAATAAGCAATTGCAGACCTTTCAAATGATGTGTCACACGACTGGTGTTGTAGAGAAATTAAAAATGTGCGCCCCTGGGGGGGGCAGACTCAGGGGGGTTACACACAAGACATCCATAATATAAATAAGCAGTTGCAGACCTTTCAAATGATGTGTCACACGACTGGTGTTGTAAAGAAATTAAAAATGTGCCCCCTCCTTGAGGGGGGGGGGCAGAACGGAGGAGGACACACAAGACATCCATAATAGCAAAAGGCAGTTCCAGACCTTTCTAAAGATATCCAACACGAGTGCTGTGGATAAAATTTTAAAAAGCTCCCCTTTGGGGGGTTGCAAAGTGGGGTGCGGCGCTCCAAACATGCATAATTGGAATGAGCAGTTACAGTTGTTTTAAACTATAGGGGGCTCCGCCCTCCTGCTCGCTATGCTCGCCAACTCCCCGCGCAATCACTTCGTGATTCCGTTCGGCATTGCTTTGCAATCCCGGTTGGAATCGCTTCGCGATGCATAGACGGAGCCCTTTCCTGATTGGTCTATTCGACTCATGGAAGGAGTGGTCTACCCGGAACCGTTATTTCCGGGAATCTGACACATCAGCATCGTTCCAGGAATCATTCCTTTAAAGGCTAGTTTTTTTTTTTTTTTTTTTTTTTTCTTTACTATAGAAAGAAAGTTGTTAATCAAATTCAAATAAATGAAATACGCGTGTATACGAAGTTTGTTTATCAACTATTTGGAAAATAGTTGTTGTCCACGGTAAGGAACGGGGAAATCTGAAATATATCTGATCATTTTTATTGGTTGATCCGCAGCTTTTTTTTTATTTTTTTCGTTTTCTTATTGGTTTATGTTTAATTTCCAAAAATGGAATACTTCTTTTTTTATTTTATTTGTTTTCTGATTGGTTCATGTTTAATGTGCAGAAATGAAATACTTCTGTTGCCAAGATGACAAAAAAGATATTAAAAAAAAACTACAAAAAAATTAATAACTAAAAAACAAATTGAGATACAGCTTTGAAACAAATTGCATTTAAAAGTACATTTTTGTCTCTATACGACGTTGTAAAAATTGAAAATGTGTGATGTTTAGAAGTTTAAAATTTTGCAGTACCGAAAATTGTGAAACTAAAATTTCATTAAAAATTTGTATATGATTGGTACAGTAATATTAATTTTTAATCCACAGCGTACGCAATATAGGAGACTGTTATTACATAAACCTCGTTTTGGTCATCATAAAAATGATGTTTACTATTATTGTTATTATTTTAAATATGGAACTTGTTTGTAAATCTAAAGTTTTAGTCTTTGAAAATATAATTTTCCAAAAAGTCGTTGTAATTTGTTAAATTACACTTTTTACTTTCTTCTATCTTTACAAGAAGAAAGTATTGGATTCATGAAAATTTTCGACTTCCGGTTTTCGACGGATTTATACGTTTTAGAAGGTCCTGAACACGTTTTGACTATTTTTAGAAAATGTCTGTCTGTGAGTCTGTCCGTCTGTCTGTGAGTCTGTGTGTCTGTCTGTGAGTCTGTCTGTCTGTATGTGACAAAAAATTTGTGGGCGCTCTATCTCAAGAACTAATGCTCGAAATTTAATAAAATTTTATATTCAGTTAGACCTTAATATAAATTAGTGCCTATTGGTTTTTGGTGAAAATTGGCCTGCAGGTGGCGCTGCTATACTACGTTTTTCATGATTTTCAAGATTGCTATATCTCAAGAACTAATGTACAGAATTTCACCAAACTTCAGATTCTGTGACCCCTTGATATACATAGACGCTGATTAAGTTTTGGTGTGAATTGGCCAGCAGGTGGCGCTGCTATGCCACGTTTTTCATGATTTTCATGATAGCTATATCTCAAGAACTAATGCACAGAATTTCACCAAACTTCAGATTCCGCGATACCTTGATATACATAGCCACTGATAAAGTTTTGGTGTGAACTGCCCTATAGGTGGCGCTGCTATGCTACATTTTTCACGATTTTTGTGATAGCTATATCTCAAGAACTAATGCAGAGAACTTGATCAAATTTTAGATTCTGTTACACTAGAACATATAACATAATTAGACGCTGATTACATTTTGGTATTAACCTTGCAATAGGTGGTGCAGCTATGCTGCATTTTGCACGATTTTTCCGATAGCTATATCTCAACAACCAACGCACAGAATTTCATCAAACTTCAGATTTTGTTACAAAATGGCATATAATTGCACGACGATTACGTTTTGTTATAAATCCTTCAACTGATGGTGCTGGTGTGCTATATTTTACACGTTTTTTTTAACTAGCTATATCTCAAGAGCTAATGCACAGAATTTCATCAAACTTCAGATTCTTTTACACCATAACATAATTAGACGCTTTTTTACGTTTTGGCATAAATTGTCCAAGATATGGTGTTGCTGTGCTACGTTTTGCAATTTTTTTGTGATAACTATATCTCAAGAACTAATGGACCAAATTCCATCAAATTTCAGATTCTGTTAGGTCTTGACATAAATAGATGCTTATTAGGTTTTAGTATAAATTAACCAACATAAGGCACTACTAAGCTTATTTTCTCAAAATATTAATTAAATTTTGCGTTTTAGGCTTTTCGGATACCAGAATCTCATTAGGCTAGGTCAAATGTTCGAGGAAATTCGATAGTGGGTAACTTTGGGGTCACCACGTTTTTTTTAAAATATTAAAATGTACTTATGAGATAGAAGATAGTTGGGATTGACACGTCCAACTAGTTTTGTTTGTTTTGCTTTTTTTTTTTTTTTTTTTTTTTTTTTTTTTGCTATTTATGAAAATTATTTAAAATTTGTTTATGATGGGTGATGGAATATTAACGTGACTCTAAATGTCCAGACATACTAATATCACTCTATTATTACGTAAGCTACGTTGTGATCATCATAAAAATAATGTTAATATTGTTTTTTTTTTAAATATAGAAATCATTTATAAGTCTAAAATTATAGTCTTTGAAAATATTATTTTCCAAATAGTTGTTGTAATTTATTAAATTATAATTTTTTAGGGTTTTTTTATTTTATAGTTGTTCGAAAATAATAAAATTTCATTTTCTTTCATCCGTGCAAAAGAGATATATTTTGTTTAATTTGTGAAATGAATTTTTAAAAAAAGGTTTTAAACAATGATTAGAACAAAAAACTAACAAAAACGGATTCTGCAAATGTTTATATCGAAATATATTTTGAAATATATTTTTAAAAGATATGTTAAAAACTCCAAAATATAGAAACTTTGAGCAAACTTTTCTGTAGCATTAGCGTACCATCCTTAGTGCAAAGACTTGACTTGGACTTGGACGAGATAATTGTCAGAGTGCCTGGAGAGATCAACTCAGTAGTGCAAAGAATAACGGAAACTTGCTCAGTTATATAGAAGAGTAGTGGATTCAAATGAGAAGTTCATTAACCAATAGTGAAAAAGGAAAATATGCGTGCTAGCCAATAGAAGAATTATATAGGTAATGGAACCAAAGAGTTCGCACTGGGGGCAGTACGCAAAATGCTACCGTAACTACTCTGCTGAAAGTTTGCATATTCTGGCATTTTTTATTCTGAATTTATGTTATGCTGTTCCAAGTATCTTATTAATAATTACTTATGGAATAGGCTTTAAATCCTGTTTTGTTTAATAATTGTATAATGCTATTATTAAATATTTAATTTATTTAACATTTTAAAAACACAATTTTATTCCTTTAGAAATTTCTTCTTCTGGAAGAGCAATCTGAATCGTCACTACTGGATGTGTCTAATTTGAGGCCAAAACTCTATCAATGTGGTATATGGATGAACAAAGTTAGGGCTGCATGGAAAAAAGTGAGTTATATATCTTCAGAATTAACTGATTTCACATTAATTATTCATATTATTATTTCATTCAATATTAATATTAAAATTGAATGTATTTGTTCAGCACTAATAATTATCAATGATTCTGCTGCCTAAAAGTACAAATTCCCTCCTTATTAGAAACAAATAATTTCATAATATAATATCGTAAGAAATTCATAATATGTAATAACTGTGAGCAATTCATAACATATAATAATTTTCACGGTTTTGTTTTCAAGCAATATTAAATCTATATAAATCAATAGCACTGTTAACATAAAAATACAATCTGATGGTACTACAATATAGTGATTACAATGAATGTTTAGTGCATCTAAATTACAATGATGGTTATACAAAAATGTGTTGAGAATCTAATTTGTTACAATAAAATGTATCACTTCAATGGAAAATCTGAGATGTGTGTTTCCAATATCCCATTAATATTTTAAATTTAATTATTAAATGGATTTTTTATTTCACTATTAGGTAATATCCATTTATACTGCATAATAATGTTATTTCTATTTTAGAGCAATTGTATAATCTAGGGCATCTCGGAATCATGTGTTTAAAACATAATTTTATAGATGCTAAAACAAAATCCTTAAAAGCATCAAAATCCTCTTATTTGTTTTATTATTCACTAGCAGGGGAGACCGAGCTTAGCTCGGTCAAAATTAAATTTGTGTTCAACTCGATATAGTATTTTCACTGTATCATTAGCTCTGTATTATTACTGTAAAACATGTTTATAATAGTATTATTTAGAAAAACAATCAATAAGAAAACTATGTTTTTATGCGCATATTTATAAATTTTATTTTATTTTAAATTTTACAACGAAAGGACATCGATCTAAATCACTTTTTTAGCTCGACTCTGATTGGTTTAACCATGCATCTCGAATCCTCTTAAGAATGTATAAAAAAATTCTTTACATTCTGAAAGACAATATATTTTGCTAGATATAGCCAAATTTGGAGGCATTCTTTCATTTGGCTCCAAATACGTGTTTTGGTTTTCGTAATTTTTATAGTCGATTTTTTGGCCATATGTCGCCAATATTTTGTCAAATATCACCAAGTTATTGGCTTTTGCCATATTCTCGTGACCCTGACCCGTATTACCCAAAATGAGCCACTAATCAAATTTGATCAAGCATGTGACATAGCTCAATCGTCTTCAGGTAATCAAAAACTGTAGAATATAAAATTGAATCAAAATCGTTCAAGCCATTTTTTAGGTAAAATTAGCTTGGCAGCATTCAGCAATGAAGCGAAATGACCCACTAATATAATTTTGTATAACATGCGACTCAGCCCAATAGTCTTCTCGTGACAAAAAACGTTTTGTTTCAAAATTTAGGTAAAATTGATTGAGTCGTTATTGTATATAATTAGAATGACCCTAGCTCATTAAGACCCAAAATGACCCATTAATAGAATTTTCGCGAGCATGTGTCCAAGCCAAATGGTTTTCTCTTGCTCAAAAACGATATAATACAAAGTATAGTCAAAATGGTGAGTACCATTTTCTATATAAAATTAGCATGACCCATGACCAACAAATGACCCTTATAATCGAAATCTCTTAAACGTGTGGCCTAGCTCTTTAGTTTTAGCATGCCGAAAAACATTAGATACAAAATTTAGATAAAATCGATTGAGCTGTTTTTTAGATATAGTTGGTTTGACCCTGACCCCTTATAATCCAAAATGACCCATTGATCGAATTTTCACAAAAATCTGTCCTAACCCAATGATTTTCTTGTGACCGAAAACGATAAAATACAAAATTTAATGAAAATTGCGCGAAACGTTGTCAAGATAAAATTAGAATGACCCAAAAGTGGCCCACCAATCGAAATTTCTCGAACATGTGACCTACCCCAATGATTTTCTCATGCCAAAAATATGTTGTATACAAAATTTCGTTAAAATCGACCCACCCATTCTTTAGATATAGCTTGACCTTGACCCATTAAGACCCACAAATGACCCTTATAATCGAAAGCTCTCGAATATGTGACTTAGTCCATTAGTTTTCTCGTTTCTAAAAATTGTTACTTACAGAATTTCGTTAAAATTGATCCTGCCGTTCTTTAATTATACATAGCTTGACCCAGACCCTTTATGATCCAAAATGACCCATTAATCGAAATTTTTCGAACATGTAACCTAGTCCAATGATTTTATCGTGCCAAAAAAATGCTGCATACAAAATTTCATTAAAATCGATCCACCTGTTCTTTAGATATAGTTTGACCATGACCCATTATGACCCATCATGACTCACAAATGACCCTCATAGTCGAAATCTCTCAAACATGTGATTTAGCCCATTACTTTTCTCATGTCAAAAAACTGTCACATACAAAATTTCGTTATAAACCATCACGCCGTTCTTTAAATATAAATAGCTTGACCCAGACTCTTAATGACCCAAAATGACCCATTAATCGAAATTTTTCGAACATGTAACCTAGTCCAATGATTTTATCGTGCTAAAAAAATTGTGTATACAAAATTTCGTTAAAATCGATCCACCTGTTCTTTAGATATAGGTTGACCAAGACCCATTATGACCCATCATGACCCACAAATGACCCTCATAGTCGAAATCTCTCAAACATGTGATTTAGCCCATTAGTTTTCTCATGTCAAAAAACTGTCACATACAAAATTTCGTTATAATCCATCACACCATTCTTTAAATATAAATAGCTTGACCCGGACTCTTAATGACCCAAAATGACCCATTAATCGAAATTTTTCGAACATGTGACCTAGTCCAATGATTTTATCGTGCCAAAAAAATGTTGTATACAAAATTTCGTTAAAATCGATCCACCTGTTCTTTAGATATAGGTTGACCATGACCCATTATGACCCACAAATGACCCTCATAGTCGAAATCTCTCAAACATGTGATTTAGCCTATTAGTTTTCTCATGTCAAAGAACTGTTACATACAAAATTTCGTTATAATCCATCACGCCGTTCTTTAAATATAAATAGCTTGACCCAGACTCTTAATGACCCAATATCACCCATTGAAATTTTTTCTCGAACATGTAACCTAGCCCAATGTTTTTCTCGTGCCCGAAAACCATAGAATGCAATTTTTAGTCAATATTGCGTGAGAAAATCGCTAGATAAAAATAGCATGACCCAAAATGACCCCAAGAATGACCCACTTACCGAATTTTCTCGAACATGTTACCTAACCCAATGGTCTTCTTGTAATCCAAAACGATACAATATAAAATTTGGTCAAAATCGTTAGAGCCGTTTTTTAGATAAAAATGGCTTGACCCATAATGACCCCAAAATGACCCACTAATCGAAATTTTTCGAACATGTGACCCAGCCCAATAGTTTTCTCGTGCCAAAAAACGATTGGATACAAAATTGCCTTAAAATCCATCCAGCCGTTCTCTAGATATAAATAGCTTGATCCTGACCCATTGTGACCCAAAATGACCCAGTAATCGAATTTTCCCGAACATGGGACCTAGCCCAATGGTCTTCTCGTGCCCGAAAATGGTAAAATCCAAATTTTTGCGAAAATCGTTATAGCCGTTTTTGAGATAAAATTTACCCACACACACACACACACACACACACAATTTTTGCTCGCATTATAGTATAAGATAATTAAATTTCATTTTTATGACAAATGAGGAATTTCTTGATTTCAAAATTTTAAAAATGTTAGAAAAATCATACAGTTTTTCCATTAATATACGAATATGCAACAGAGATTATGTACAGCAATAGTTATCCTAGAAATATGTGGGTCTTTTTTCTCTTTAAAAGGCTTAAGCAAAAGGTTACCCGTAGTCGCATAGTATTTTTAATCGTCAGCACACGCGCTTGGATTAAATTTATCTTAAATGTATTGTGAAGCCAATCTACAATTAAAAGCGTGTGTGCCGACAGGTTAAATTGGCATTATACTTCAATCCTGTAACTATGGTAAGAGGATTCAAATTAAGTTAAAAAAATAAATAAATTCTTTGGACCTTATTAATTACACTTCATCTATTTTTATTTTATAAAAAAAATTACAATAAATAATAAATTAATCATTTTTATTTTTAAGGATGGTGAAGCAACGTTACGGAACGTTACATTAACTGTTAAACCTGGTGAACTGCTTGCTGTCGTTGGTTCTGTAGGATGTGGCAAGGTAATTTTTTCCCTAAAATCAAGTAGTTTTCAAACTTAAATCAGGTAAATTTTTGTCATCTGAATCTAACATGCCAAATTGATTAAAATTTCATTTTTTAAATGGTTGTTGTAATTTGTTAAATTGCATTTTTTTTTATGTTTTTGTTCTTCTTACAGACTTCTCTCCTGATGTCAATCCTGGGCGAACTTCCCATCACGTCTGGCGAGGTGAAGGTGAGGGGTAAAGTGGCGTACGCCTCCCAAGAGGCCTGGGTGTTCGGCGGCAGCGTCAAACAGAATGTCCTTTTCGGCAGCGATTTCGACGAACACAAGTATAAGAAAGTGCTTAATGTCTGCGCTCTCGACAAGGTGAGACTGGGGTGTCAATTACAACAAATTATAATACCTTGTAATAATATACATTTTTCAAATGCTAAAAGTGTAAGATAAAAATATAAAAAACAATTAAAAAAAGGGTTTCATTACGTGTTTCGGCAACTATCCGAGTCATTATTAAAACAAATGAGAATATTCTAAAATCGCATGATTAATGATATAATGATTTAAAATTGCATTATTCAATTTTTCTCGTACTCTGTTCACATTTTATTTTAAATTTTTTACTCGAATGCTTGTTTTTATATTCGTAACCGTTAAGTAACTCAATCCATAATTTTAGTATGTAATGATGTCGCATTTAACTTACTAAAATTGTGACTTGAGTTCCTCGATGGTTACGAATATGAAAATAAACATACAAATAAAAAAAAAAAAAAACGCGCGTATAATATGTGAAAAATTTAATAACGGCATTTCAAATCATTACATGATAGATCATGCAATATTTTAGAATATACTTATTTGTTTTGATAATGTCTCGACTAGAGCTGAAACGCGTAAAAAGTCTAACAAATCATGTTTAGTGTGTTTAATGTTTTTATCTTTCACCCTTTTAGAAATTGGATGAGGTATATTGTAAAGGCTTTTTAAATAGTTTGTATTTTGTAAGTTGTCATCTGAAAGCGACAGTATAGATAAGTTTATTACGGCAAGGATGCTATTTGGGGAAGTTAACCCTTTCCGGCACGGGCAAAATCTGTTATAAAATTAGAAATTATCGACTAATAACGGAATTCACTAACGAATTTTTTAGGTGTTTTGAAATCCTTAATTTAAGCTTTAATTGCAAATGTAAAATTTTATTAAAATATTATTGGTGTCATTTGCAAGCTTGGAATTAAAATTTGGTATCCCGGACCGGGCACAGTATGCCGGAAAGAGTTAAGGAAGGAGCTGCTCTTAAATTTGATATTACACAATGTAAGTCAAATAGATGAGATTCAAAAACTTTGTTCAAAAATTGCATAAAAGCTAAAATAATCTGTCAAATTCGCCTAAATCTGGATCAATGTAATAAACCTCTTGGGAATGAGTGACCGGTATACGTGCCACACAAGGTACCTGGAATCTTTGATTATTCTCTCTGACAAATTTGTATTGTAAAATTTTCCTTATTTAATCCGAGGATTTTGATGATTCATTTAGGCAAAAAACTTCTGTTTTGAAAAACTTGTGATAAACGATTGAAAGTTCTGTAACAGAAGCTTGGGTTAAACATTTTAACGTCTTCAGAATTGAATGAAAAATAATACTACAAATTCACATTCCTTACTTTTTCACAAACAAAATTACCCTAAAAGTAAGAAAGTTTCCCTTTTTGTGGAATTGATAGTTTAGGGGAATGATGATTCAAGTTTACAAATATGGACAAAAAGGGTCATTCCATATCAAATCAACCAAGCTTACAACCTGACCCTCACAGATATTCATGAAAATTGGTGCACTTGTAAAACATATACACTATATTGCCATTGATTATGGGACACTTGCGATTTTAGACATTTTACTAAATATCTAGAAAAATACATGAGGAATCATCTCGAAACTCTTAGTGTATAAATATAATAGTATAAGTCATACATCTCCGTGAAGATTTTTTTTCCCGAAACTCCAAAGGGGACCGTCAACAAATTAAATAAGAATGAATATCTTTTGAATAACCCTGTCAAAACTAATGTAGCAAAAGCGCTCAAACTCTAGATTGTGATTGAATGCCTTATTGTAATAAGCCTTGTTCATTTTTATGCAAATAGCATGCATACTCGCAGAGTAATTAAGGTTTTATAAAAATGATCCCAAATTTTTCCAAGTTTTTTCCTTATAATTTTCAGAGTTCTTAATATAAAATATTATTTTTTTCAAAAAATATGACAAACAACATTGCACACAGTACCCTGTAATCAGAATTAAAAAATAATGAAAATTGTATAAAAAATGAGTTGGTTTACTAAATAATTTTTTACTGCGCATGCGTCAACGGTATCAAAATTTCATTTGCATATTATGTTAGCTAAATGTATAGAGCAACTTTTGTGAAAGTCACAAAATCATAACTTGAAAATTCTGATAATAATCGTCAATTGAATAAGTCGAAAATCCGTTATTCTCAAAATGAAGCAAACACAAGAGGGGTTGTATCCATATATTCATTGATTAGTGTCAATATAGAATACACAATATGGGATGTACTACTGCATTTGGATAAAATCCCTCATTTTTTTGCTTCATTTTGAAACAACGGATTTTGTGCTTTTTCTATAGACGATTACTTTCAGAATTTTCAAGCTATGATTTTGAGACTTATAGAAAAGTTGCTCTATACATTTAGCTAACATAACATGCAAATGAAATTTTGATATATTTGACGCATGCGCAGTAAAAAATTATATAGTAAACCTACTCATTTTTCATACAATTTTTATTATTTTTTAATTCTGATTACAGGGTACTGTGTGCAATGTTGTTTGTCATATTTTCTGAAAAAATTTTTATTTTATATTAAGAACTCTGAAAATTATAATGGAAAAACTTGGAAAAATTTGGGACCATTTTTATAAAAACCTTAATTACTTTGCGAGTGTGCATGCTATTTGCATAAAAATGAACACAGTGAATTACAATAAGGCATTCAATCATAATCTAGAGTTTGAGCGCTTTTGTTACATTAGTTTTGACAGGGTTATTCAAAAGATATTCATTCTTTTTTAATTTGTTGACGGTCCCCTATGGCGTTTCGGTAAAAAATATTCACGGAGATGTATGACGTATACTATTATATTTGTACACTAAGAGTTTCGAGATGATTCCTCATGTATTTTTCTAGATATTTAGTAAAATGTCTAAAATCGCAAGTGTCCCATAATCAATGGCAATATAGTGTATAAATAGTGGTAAATTATTTTTTAAAGATTTTTTTGGACCTCCGGTCTTTGATTTATAACTCATCAAAAATTTCAAAAAATGTCAAAAATTTGAAGTTTGAAATTTTTTTAACTTTTGTAACTCAGCTCTTAATTAAGGTACAGCCTTAATTTTAGTGTCATTTGAAAGCTTTTGAATTGCACTTTAATGTGACATATAACTTGATATGGTAAAATAAAATTTTAAATAATTTAAATTTTTTTTAAATTTTACAATTTTTATATTTTAAAAAGTAGTATTTTTAAAAATCAGAAAAAAATATATTTGTTGCAAAATGTGATAATCTACAAGGTCTGAAATTTTCATAGTGGGCCTAAAATGGGTTCATAGGGAAAAATAATTTTAAGTGAGCTGAAAACAAGAAAATAATGCATATACTCACTGGTTATATATTAAGTGTATTCTTGAAATCAATTAAAATTTTGTACAAATTTTTTATTTACAGTTTCAGTTTTTTCTTTAGTTAATAGATTTGATTTTTCATAATAAACCATTTTTACAAACTATATTTCTCCTCTATCCCCCCCCCCCCAAAAAAAAAAAAAAACTTTAAAAATATTCACGAAATTTATAGTATTTTTTGCTTTATATTATAGAAAACAATTATGGTTTTACTATTAATGAGCTCATTCGTATTAATGAGTTACTATTTACAAGCTAACAGGCTATTCACACTAACTGTATATTACAGCCTTATTTTTTTTTTCAAGGAATAATGCCACACAGAAAACAAAGTAAGGGGTTTTGACCTCCCCCTTTATACTTAAGCACTGAACAACCAAAACTAGTCAGGAATCAGCTTTATCATATAATAAACCTACATTCAAAATTTGAAGCAAGTTGGATAATTCTGCATAAAAGTTGAATTATCTAATTTAAAGGAGGGAATCCCCCGCCCCACCCCCTTTATATTTAACCATTAAATCCCCAAAAATATTCAAGGATTTGCCTTATCAGAAAGAGCTTGCATAAAAACACATTTATCTAATTTAAGGGGAGGTGGGGAGGCAATTGTCCCCCCTCATTTATCTTAACAAAAGAACCCTCAAAACTAATTAAGGTTGTGTCTTGCCAGAATGAACTTATATCCAAAAATTGAAGCAAATCCGTTAATTCTGCACAAAAACTCCATTTACCTAAATTAAGGGGGTTACTTCCAATCCCCCCCTTATTATCCCCCCAAAGGATACCCAAAACTAATCTTCGAGGTGCCTTACCAGAAAGATCGTATATCGAAAATTTGAATGAAATCTAATAATTTTGCAAGAAAAACATATTTATTTAAATTAAGGGCGGTCTAATCTCCTCAGTGCTCTCCTTATACTTATCCAATGAACTCCCAAAAAGCATTCAGGGAAGTGCCTTATCAAAATAAACTTATATCCAAAATTTGAAGCAAATCTGATATTTTTAACTCTCAGCCTTTGATAGCCTGTGAACTAAAAATCTCGTCTTTCAGGATCATAACTTTTATAATAGCTTCCTAGTCTATTTAACATCATGATTGTTACCATATTAGGAATCGCAATTTTGACTGAATACCGAATATTCGGCATACAGATGAACCGAATACAGAATATTCGTCCAGCTAAATACTCCAATATTTTAGGTTTAAAAAGTATTTAAAAGTAGTTTTACATCATATTTAACATGAATACCTCCATTTTCACGAACAGGGCCTTTTCACAAGCAAGTCTGCTCTTTGCTTTGACAGATGAAACAGTAAAAAAAGCAAAATTATACAGGTTTATACCAAAATAAATTATTGATTGTTTTACTTGCATTTAATTCTATAGTTGACAAGGAAGTTATTAAATTCTGCTATAGTATTGATTCACATAGAATCACAGATTAGAAATACATACAAATAAAAAAATAAAAGTTTACATAAATTTTCAATAATTCTTATAGGTATTTCAATTTCGCATGCGTATTTACATCCCGTTTTTGTATAAGTAAACTCTCATTAACTATAACTGTTATTTTTATTTATTTAACCTATGTGTGTGCAAAAAAATATTGCTAAGGTTTAATGTATGCATTGTATATTATTATTTCTTATGAGGAAATTAGTCTTGTTTGTTTTTCCATAAAGATTAATTTCATCATTTCTTTTATCTCCAGAGAGCTTATCATAGAAACATATCAATCAACTCATATTTTGGAAAACTAAGTTCAACAATTTAATTTATCCTTATAATGTTCATGATGGATAATTTTTTTTTTTTCATATCAATCGCTATTGTTTTTATTAACTTTGTTCTGTAACTGTAGTAAGCTTGTATCCATTCTTGAGAACATTTTTCATCTCATGGCTCATGATCAAAATTATTCTGATTATAAAACTTATTTTTTTTCTTACAATACAAGTAGGTTTGGTGAGCATAAAAAGAAATAATTGTTTTTTAAATTATTGGTACTACACTAGCTATGTTATCTGTTCTCAACACCCATAGACTTGCTGTTTTGCACAAATGCTATAATCAGCTTTTGAAAAATGTTAATTTCAAAATAGCAAAAACACACTGGAAAAGTATCTACTTTAAACAAAAACTGAAACTGTAAATTAAAAAGTTTAACTGATTTCAAGAATACACTGAGTATATAACCAGTGAGTATAATGCATTATTTTGTTGTTTTCATCTCACTTAAAATATTTTTTTTTCCTATGAACCCATTTTAGGCCCACTATGAAAATTTCAGAATTTGTAGATTATCACATTTTGCAACAAATATATTTTTTCAGATTTTTAAAAATACTACTTTTTAAAATTTAAAAATTTAAAATTTTTAAAAAATTTTAAATTATTTAAACTTTTATTTTATTGTATCAAGTTATATATCATATTAAAGTACAATTCAAACGCTTTCAAATGACACTAAATTTAAGGCTGTACCTTAATTAGGAGCTGAGTTACAAAAATTCAAAAAATTTAAATTTTCAAATTTTTGACATTTTTTGAAATTTTTGATGAGCTATAAATCAATGACCAAAGGTCCAAAAAATCTAAAAAAAATAATTTATCAATAATTTATCAATAATTTATCAAAAAATAATTTATCAATAATTTATGTGTTCTAATAGTGGACCAATTTTCATAGAAATCTGTGGTGGTCAGGTCAGAAAATGTATTTTTTTCAGTTGATTTGACATGGAATGCCCCAAAAAAATCACTAGCTCCTTTAAAATATCAATTTAATTAATTGTAACTTAAATTCAGGCAATAACAAATTGAAGGGTTTTAAACACGTGAATGATCTACAATTACACAAAAGTTTTTATTGCATAGGGTTTAAGTTAAATAATTATGAAAATTACTCATTTTCTTGGCCATGTTGTGTAGAAGGCATTTCGAAAACTCAGATGAAAAATTCATTTATTATAAAACTAATTGAGCATCAGAGTAGAAATTTATAGGTTTTGTTACAAAGCAAAAATATCCAGCTATATAGAAGTAAAGTACAATTTAAAAAATAAATAAATAGCCGGTTTAGTTTATATGAAGAAAATAAATAAATGCCCTCTTTTTTTGCACATGAGGTCTAAAAATTTAATTCCCTGACCGTCGAGCAAAAGGGCAAATAATGTTTTCTGTATAATTTTTTTAAAATTCTAAAGAAAAAAGATGATTTTTTCGACATGAAATAAAAAGATCAATTATATATAACGACCTCAGAAGCCAAGGGGTACAAGTGACAAAATGTCGATTTGGAGTAAATTGAGTTTAAAGATAATTGATGTCAAATTGGAACATCAATAACAATTGACTAAATTGAAATAGGAAACATCTGCTTGTTGCATTCTAATCTTTGAACTCTCATTTCAATAACTGTTAAAAAAATAGAGTACAATTTTCTTTAAATGTATAATTAATCAATATTGTTTGTTTTTCGAAAAAAGTGATTTTTCTCTATAACTCCCCAAATAATAAGAAAATCACCTATATCTCTTTACCTGAGATGAAAAAAGCATATTTCCAGATACCCTGTGCACTTAACTCAATTTTTTCAATTTTGTCACTTATACCCCTTGGCTTCTGGGGTCCTCATATAAGAATATAATCCTTCAGAATATTAATCAAAACTTAATCTTTGAAAATTAGATTATGTCTGTAGATTTATATTAATTTAATAATTGTTTCTATTGTTGTGAAACCTACAACTTAGTGAACGGATATGTTAGTGATGTCGATGAGAAAATTAAGCCAAAAGATAATTAAATATCATCAATATTCGCTGGAGTCGCACTATTGCAACATTCTCAAAAGAAAAGCACGGCGAGTGCTTTTTATAATATAAAACGTATATGTGAGACTAAAAGTCTTTCAATTGCTTCTCAGATTTGCAAAATCAAACGATTTTTTTTTTACTTTTCTGTGCCTTTTTTCATACGGCTTACGCTTAGTGGCTTGCAGAGGTCAGCTTTTCTCAATGTGCTTACTCTGCAAATTGAAGACAAATTTTCAAACGTGCCGGTAGAATAAAGACAATTATTTAACGGGCCACGCCGACCGATAAAAAAATTAAGCAGGCCGACCTGTCCGATATAAAAAGTTAGACGATGCAGATACCTAAATATGAACCATTTTCAATGGATATGACTTTTGCTAGAATAAGTATAAATGTGCTGCACTTGTCGATGTTACTTTGACAACATCTGTACAGAATATAACATGCGTAGCATAGAGATCGACTGTTATAATTTGAAAATCCTAATAAATTCAGTGTGTTATTCAATAAAATATTTATTATCGGATATACCGTATATCCCGTCGTATAACACGCCCTGGCGTATTACACGCACCTCTAGTTTGAGAGTAAATAATTTTATTTCAAGCATCTACTGGCCTATAACACGCATTATTTTTTTCCCACGAAAATAAACTAAAAATAAAAACTTTCCCCCTGCTTCAAATAAATGCTTCTTTTCTTTGCGACACGTAAAACCAGTCGTCTCCAGTCTGATCAATCTCCTACCTTTTGGAATCTAAATACCCCCCACCCCCAAATATCATTTGAGACAAACCGATCACTACCCCCTCCCCCTACTATTTGCGCTGATCCTACCAATAGAAATTTCCCGTTTCATGTAACATTCGTCATTTGTTCGAAACCATAACTTTTAGATGCGTTGATCTTAAAGTTTATGAAAAACGTTCTTTATCATAAAATATGCCTCCAGTAAAGCGAAATAAAAACAATTCCGGATATAAATGTAAAGTAATAACGTTTTTAAAATAAAATGGTAATCGCGCTGCAGCTAGAATGTTCGGTGTTAATGAATGTTCTGTTCGTGAATGGAAGAAGAATGAAGCCGCGACTCTAAATATGCCAAAACAAAAATGTGCTCACTGTAAAAAATGGATTCGCAAAACTAAGTAAAAAGTACTCAATTTTAAGTACTTCACATACTCAAAATAGCTCCGATACAAATGTACTCAAAACTGAGAAACACTTGTACGCATTTTTGATTCCATGGATGTGTTCAAATGTAAATCGCTATGAACTGCTCCCTTAACTTATAAATTAAAGTAAAAATATACTAGCATTTATTTCTTGCTCAAAATTATTAACAATAAAAGTTTAGTTGTTGTTTATAAAGAAAAATAGCAAAAATTATTAGCAAAATACCCAAATCGAATATTTTTGTGACAAGAGCAATATTTGCAAGCACTTTTAAATTATTTCAAAATATTGTGTATAATTTATTGATTTCATTAATAAGCATCTTTTATGCCACCTTAAATGAAATAAACCATTAACAGGGTACAAAATTGTAGTTAGTTTGGATTTGATAGCAAGTGATGTTTCGAAATTGAGAAAGCAATGTGATCATTTTTTATCCAAATATACTCATTTCAGTATGAATACATCGATGTACTCATTTTTGAGTATTTCATTTTTCTCAGTGCACTGCGCACAAGCTTATTTTAGAAGATAATGTTGCCCAATGGATTTTAGAAAATCGCCAAAATGGACTAATAATAACGAGGAGTAGTGTTCGTTTATTTGCTTAACAATAGGTAAAAAAGAATCCCAAAGAAAGTGAAAACTTTAAGGCAACAACGTGAGATAGATTTATGAATCGCAGAAATTTTGTTCTTCGGCAAAAGACGAAAGTTGCCCAAAAAACTTCCAAAAGACTTTTAACAAAAACTGTTAAGTTACCAGAAGTTTGTCAATGATAAACGAAAGTGGAAAAACTATGATTTGATTCAAATTGGGAATATGGACGAAACATCCATAATGTTCCATGTGATAGGAAACAGAAGTGTAGAAACAAAAAGAGTAAAATCTGTTCCATTTAAAACACGGGACATGAAAAATCCCACTCCACAGTGGTTATTTCTTGCTTAGCAGACGGTACTAAATCAAAACCAACGGTAATTTTCAAATGAAAAACAAAATCAATTGGTAATTTTTGAAATGGAGTTTTTCTGCATGTCCATGAGTAAGGCTGGGTGGAAGAAAACGGGTTAAAGTTATGGATACGTAATGTTTGGGAAAAGCGTCCAAGAGCTTTAAAAAAAAACAGCAAGCCTTTTAGTTTGGGATATGTTTAGACCCCATAGAATACCCTGAATTAAAAAAAATTATAAAAGAATCCAATACAGATTTGCCAGCAATTCCAAGTGGTTGACTTCGTTAGTTCAGTCACTAGATTTTTCAATAAACAAACCTTTCAAAGAAAGTTTAAAGCGGCAATGGAACACATAAATGCTAGAAGGAGAAAAATCCTTTACAAAAGGAGGAGATATGCGTAATGCGACTTTATCGTAAATATGTGAATGGATTATAACACCATGGGATGAAATCAAACCAAAAATAATTGCCAAATCATTTTAAAAATATATAATTTCCAATGCACTTGACAGTACCGAGGATGACTATTTATGGCTAGATGAAAACGACACTGGTGATAAAATACATAAAAGTGAGAGTGGGAAAGAAGATGACATTCCCGAATGTATAAATGAGGACGAGTACAATGAACTTTTCATGTGATCTGATAAGTAAGATTAAGTTTTTTAGACAATATATACTGTAAGATTCTTTGTTTATGTAAATATATAAATGCATTTATATAATTCTAAAAATTTTTAATATTTTATTCTTATGATTTTATTTGAACTATTTTACATTCGGCGTATAACACGCACACGGAAAAATGAAGTGAGTTAAAAGTGCGCGTTATACGCCGGGATATACGGTAGCTTTTTCATACGCTCTATAATATGTAATTTGAGTGTATTCATTATTCTTTTATTTACTGAGGCATAGTATACTGGGTAGGGTATTTGTGGGAAATCCCAAATACAACTATTAAAATCTTGAAGCACTAGAAGATAGCCCGTCAAAATGACGTATTATCATTAAAAGAATGATAAAAAATTACAACTGTGGTCAATCATAACCATGTTCGCGTCGTAAAAAAAATAAAAGCAATCCGAATATAAAAATTCTAACAATATTGCATTTAAAACGCACTTTCGCTTTCCGTAAATAAAAACTTTAATTAAATATTGTTTTTGAAATCTTGAAAATATTTCAAAGCACAGTAAAATGTAGAGACGTCATTTAACAGCTCTTACTATAAATCTGACCAATGTGAGTTTCCATTACGATTACACTCTCAAAAAAACTTCCGTCTTTTCACAGAAAAAGTACTGGCAGCACTGCTGCCAGAAATTGTCTGTACATTGACGATTTTCCGTTTATATTTTTCTCCGTCAAAAGAGAAAAAGCGCCGTCACTTGAAAAAAGTTTGGAAAAAATCAATGCGGAAGAGGTGGGGATCGAACTCACGAACCCAGGATTACAAGGCCAACGCTCATCCTCAGCGCCACGATTGCTCATGAAGATTTTGCTTTAAAATAGAACCATTCATTTCATATGGGTGTGGTTTGGTGTATTTCGTTAAAAAGCTTTTAATTTTGTAGTTAATCTCGGAAAGATTTCATCTTTAGTAAAACTGTGGCTGTTTTTTTTTTGTTTTTTTTTTTTACGTTTAGTATAATATAGTATAAAAATGTGAATTTTAAATATATTACATAGATTGTCAGAGAAAAAACATGGATGTTTTATTTTTATTCGATAAGATTTTTTTTAATAATATCATTTTTTTTTTCATTTTTTTTAATTAAAATATTTTTTAAATGTCTTCACTTAAAGTATATTTTATATGCGAATATTTATCATAGAAATAACTTAGTATATTGAACTTTATTCAACTTATCAATCTTTGAATAACAGATTGTGAGAATTTTTGAACGAATAAAGAAAGTAATTGTTATTTATTTTTAAATTTGAAAACATTTTTGTCTTTTAAAACTAAATTAGACATTTTAATCGATAGAATATTTTTGTTTTTCATTTTAAAAATAAATTCGAATTTATTACTAACAGACCCAATGCGCATGCGTGCTAGATATAAACGGAATCGTTTCCTCATTTTTCGACTTTCGGAATGAACTCACAGAACAAATACGTTTTCTGGGAAAACAGAAGTTATTTGTGAAAAAATAACGATAACTTAGTGTATATTGACGAATTTTTCTGACAGTGTATGGAACGTTTTCATTGGTCAGAAAATAGATAGTCTTTAAAATCGGAGATAACTTTTCCCAATATTTTTTATAGATTTGGAATTTCTCACTCTTGAATGACAACAGCATTAATTTGTTTACATTGTTTGTTTTCCTCGAAATTTATCGTTTGTTTTTCTCGTAATTGCTGGTTGTTTTAATTAGAACTTAGACATTATAATTGGATAGTTTTTGTAGGTTTTAAAGAAAATTAGTAATGAATAAATCTTTTACATGTATATTTCCATAAGTTGAACAATTAGAATGTTTGTGAACGGCTCGGAATACTTAAGCCTAACATGGTCGCAATAATTTTCTTTTTCTCGTGGATGGGTTAACCCTAGAATCGTTATACACGGAGGGGTTTTATATATATAATTGAAAAAGTAATGGATTTGAAGCCTGGTTTGTTTAAAAACTGACATAATTTTGTGTGTCTTGTGATACATTAGACTTAAAAAACTTGGAAGTTTTAATCATTTAAGATTTTAATATGTAATATTTGTTGTGTTTCAGAGCATTCTCTACTTGCAGTCTCACGGCCTCAAAACCAGAACCCAATGCACATTGCGTTTACTTTGCGAAATTTGAAGAAAAGCCAGGCAGGAACTAATTTGTGATCGCAAGGATTTTTGCGCTGAAGAAGTTAGCTTTCAGTATACAAACGGAAAATTTAATAGAATTATTTAATTTTCAGCTGTGAAATTACGCTTGAAATTATTGAATATTAATACGCGAATTATCACTTGCTTACTTAAGCGTAGAACCAACATTGTGAGAAATGTCTAAGCCGGGGAAGCCATTTTTCACAATGTTGGTTCTACGCTTAGTGAGCAAGTGATAATTCAGATATTCAATAATTTCAAGTGTAATTTCACAGCTGAAAATTTAAATATGTGTTCACCTATACTGGGTTAGTTTGTGTCTCATATTATGCCTCAAAATTGAGTGCCCATGAAGATTTCCATCTAGTGCTGCAGTGCAGCCTTGCCAACATATTGTAGTGAGAGATGCCAAGCTGGGCATCGTCCTGGTACTTAAATGGTAGAGCACTTGGAGCGCTATTACAAGGGTTCAGGGTTTGATCCCCGGCTTGGACATTTTTCACAATGTTGGTTCTACGCTTAGTAAGCAAATGATAATTCACGTATTAATATTCAATAGAATTAAATGATTTAGACTTTAAGGGGATTAGGTAGCCTTTGCACTTTTTTTTTAACTTAAGCATTTTGAGGTTTGTTTTTAGCATAATAATAAAGAACTCGGTGAAGGAAAATGATTCTATCAAGAAACTGTTCTATCCTCCTGGCAAAATTTGAAAAAAAATTTTTTTTTTAACTAAGTAAATTTTAAAATGTGTCTTCTCGTACTATTTTGAACATTTTCAGCTACTTTTTTTTAAATGCTCTTAGAAATTTGCTGTATAATTTTAAGTATACGATTTAGCATAAGTTAATTTTTTTCGGGAAAAAAAATAAAATATGCAAATACGTTTAAAATTACAGTAAAAACTGAATTTATTTTACATTTTTATGCGTAAATATAAAGCTGTTATACTTTATTGTAAATCGGATACTTAGTTTTATCAAATAGGCCACAAAGAACAACCAGAAAAAAATTACAGTCCATTGAAAAATTTAGATAAAAGTTTTATCACTTTGAGTATGCCTGTGAAAGAACACAAACTGAAAAAAAAAAAAAAAATCACTTTTTATCAAGGATATAGTCGTGAAAATAACAGATATACGCTCGAGGTAGAGAATATAACCCAATGCGTATACTATACCCTTCTTTCAAACACGGTTCTTTCCACGGCGTTCCATTAAAAAATCCAGAAAGTATACGGCGTATATCCCAGTATACTTTCCACTACATCCCTGCTTTT
The DNA here is from genome assembly GCA_964019185.1 of Maratus speculifer. Taxonomy (NCBI): domain Eukaryota; kingdom Metazoa; phylum Arthropoda; class Arachnida; order Araneae; family Salticidae; genus Maratus; species Maratus speculifer. Next base: position 186,947,500 of record OZ025290.1, read on the forward strand.
AAGTGAAATGTGTAGGGACGTTTAAAGGACTAGCGATGCAATAAAATCGTTTTAAATTGCATTTATAATACTGGCATCGTTACGAAACTTTATGAAAATGTACTAGAAATAAAAAAGTATAATTAAGCTAAAAATTAACAAATCCATATTTTCGTCATTTGCCGAATGAAAGTACCGAGTGCCCTTAATTTAAATGTTAGATTTCAAATGGGTTTATATTATTTTATTACTTTTCAAATATGCCTTTTTATTTGCAATTTCAGGATATAGAAAAGTTTCCATATGGTGACGAAACAAATGTTGGTGAAAGAGGCGTCAGTTTGAGTGGTGGTCAGAAAGCTAGAGTCAACCTTGCTAGGTATGGATGATTATTTGCTTTTAAAATCGGGATATTATATTACACTTGTGAGCATCTCATTATTTTTAAGACAATTTAACTTACTAACCAGTTAAAAGTTCAATAAAAATATTAAAGGAGAAAAGGTCAAAGAAATGGAAATTTCATTTCAAAAGAATTTTTTAAAAGAAAGATTAAACATATTCTAAAACAATATCAATGAAATTGGTAAGAAACAGTAAGAACTAAAAGATCTTCTTAAAACATCATTAAAAATTTTTAAATGCGCAAAGCTTTTCGAAAGATCCTAGTTCTGCTTCATCAGGAGCAAAGAAGATGTGCCTCTACTATGAAAGCAGCAGAAAAACCCAAATGAATGACAAGTGAAAAGAAACAAGATCAAGAAACACCCAATAGGAAAGTAAAAATCAATGGTCAATTGGAAAGCAGAAAGCAACAGCCAATCACAGAAGAGCATAACCCAAACAGGAAAACAGAGAGTAGAAGGAGAATTAGTTAGCAAATTGGAAAATAAATAAATATGAAATTAAAAAAGTTTTTGAAAAAAAAATTAATAAAAGGAAAATACCCACATACTCTCCAGAGCCAAAGCATTATGACTACAAACACATTTTGCAATGAACTCTTCTGGATGACATGGAAGGCATACAAGAATGCACATCCGTTGAGAATGGTTTTTAAATGCTGCTAGGGAGTTTGGGGAACCTTTTTTGTACTTACATCTGCTTGTGAGGATGGAAGCTGCTAATCTAAGCTACTTTGATAAAAGGCAGAATTATCGCGTTGGACGCTCTAACGTTATCAAGTAAAAAGGACGTCGGTGACTCCCCTCATTGGTAAAGCAAAATCGGCACCAAACACTTTCTCAACTTCCATCCCAAGACAATATAGGTTCTAAGTGGAATTCTTTCGGAGCAGACAGTTCAGCTGCTGTTGAATGGGAGACTACGAGGCTAACGTCCCACTCATGTGTCCCTGTTGACCAAGCATCATCGACATAGACTCCTACATTAGGCCCGGGAAGCTAATTTCCATTCACTCAAGGATACAGCACTTGGCGAAAGTCAAAGTGTGCCAAATGGTTTGGAGGAAAAAGAGCTATTCCATCCGTCATTCACTCTTTGTCCAAGATTCTTTGATAACATCGTATAGTGTCGCCATCTACTGAAAAAATGTATTATACAAATAATTTATTTGAAAAAAGAATAATAATAATAAATTTAATGGAATTTTCTTTTTATATACCACCAAATATTAATTAAATATATACGAGTAACTTGTTGTGTTAACTTAATTTGTAAATTTTAATTTATATTTCTTTACATTTCTTATAGTATTTCAGTTTATAATGAATAATATAATAATAATAAAATAAAAAAAGAAGAACGAAAGAGAGCTGTTATTGTATTCGGATAAATTACATGATAATAGCTAAAAATAAATTTTATTTTGTTTAATTTATTTTCTTGTTAAGTATCAATTCAAGAACTTTATAAGAAAATACTGAGATCTGCTATACCAAATTTTTATTTATTTATTCATTTTACTAATATGATATAAATCACCAAGTATAGCAATGCACTAAGATTGATAAATTAAAACTTCTAATGTTGGAAATATATATGAATATATTCATAAATATCAGCATATGTACATAGTATGTGTGAACTTATACATTCATACATGTCTGCTTAAATATTATGTATGTGTATAGTACATAGTTGTTATATAGTTAGGTCATTTAATTATATAGTTAGAAAATGTACATAATTTCGATATCATCTGTTCTGATCTATTCAGATTTTAATGTCTTTCAGTTAATAATAAATTGTGTTAAAATTAAAATATTTTCTATACTTGGAAATTTTTCATTTGAAATAAAATATATTTGGGAATTTACACCAACTTTTGTGACACTGATTTAATGCACCCTTCCTATACATGAATTGATAAGTCTAAACTAAATATACATGCATATACTGATTGAATTTGTACAAAGTACAGATACAAAACAAAGATCACGTTTTATCTAAAAAACCACCTTAAAAGTTTTTATCTAATATAAATTGTTTTTTTTTTTTTTTTTTTTTTTCATTTTTAATATCTTACTAGACATTGAAAATTGAAGGGAATTAATAACAAATCACTAAACGAAACATTAAAAACATCTATTTAAATGATAATACTTATTAATATTAGTTATATATGTAATAATTAATAATGTTAATTAATATAATTTTATAATTATATATATATTAATATTAATTAATAAATAGTTAATATTAGTTATATATATTTAAATATTGATAATTTTTTTAAAGAAAATCTTAAATTATGTTAGTGGAAGATTAAAGGAAGATTAAAAAAGATTAAAGAATAAAGATTTTCCTTTTTTTCTTAAATTATTATCATTAATTAAATACATAGAAATATTAAAATTTGAATATTTATAATTAATATTTTTATGTTACACTACTTTATAATTATAAATGAAACAGTAATTATTAAAATAAATACTAATATATACTATAGTTTTTTTTTTTGTGTGTGTGTGTGTATGAATGATGCCTCATTTTAAAACATAAGAACTTTAATAAATTGGTTTTACTAATTTGATATTCATCTCTTACAACACGGCGGTAGCATAACTAAAATAAAAATATTTTTTATTTTATTTTAATAATTATTGTATTTTAAATTATATTTATTTAATAATTAAAAAGCATAATTTAAAAACTGAAAATAACTATTTACATTTATTTCAAATTAAACTTTATGTAATAAAATTTTAAATTAAATTTTATAACTTAATTGTAATTAAAATTTAATTGTCTAATTGACAATAAAATTAATACAAAATAACTGAGTTTTATAACATTCTTTATTGATTACTTAAATAAAAATCAAAACAAAATTCTACAAGAGCAAGGACACAACTCACGATCTCATAATAACAAGCTTTCTGCTTTAACCACCTCGCTATGCCTCTAATACTCTACAATAGCTTCAAAGTGCCTCATATACGACAAAAATCGTAAGTAAAATGACTGAAACAACCATGATGCGCGAGAAAATGCGTAGATGCTAGTCAAAACGTTTGGCACACCTTGGCTTTCGCCAAGCGCTGTATCCTTGAGTGAATGGAAATTAGCGCCCGGGAACATCATGACTGGACTTTGGAAAATAGAGAGTAGCCTCGTTGAATGAAACACGACTCTTCCTTCAACACGTCGATGGCCGTGTTTAGGCTCGCTGTATTCTGTGCAAACTGTTATCCCCCCTAATAAAGCACGTCAGCGTCATACGCAGGCCAGTTGTGTCAGTTGGCCAGCATGAGCGTTGCTTTAACAACTAATACAATTTACCTCTGGTCATCTAACAAGAACTTGTAGTCCCCATGCCACGCAGTTTGCAGCTGTTTTGAGAATCAAAGTTGGGCCAACACGTTAGTAGGCATATGGTCATAATGTTTTGGCTCTTGAGTGTATATAAAATATGTGGAACACATAAAAAATACAAAATAAATAGAAAATACAAAATTAATATAAAAAATAAATATCAAACAATAATAAAAAATATTTAAAAAAAAACAAATATTACATATTACGCCTGAAAAGGTTTTTCCAAACTGAGAAAGCAGTTCTTAAACATAGTTTCTAACCGATAATTAAATTACAGCTCATATTCAAAATATTAGAATAATTACCTTTTTTTTAGAAATTGAAAATATCGTTTGGTAATTTAATGTCTTTTAATGAAAATATGCAAACGATATTTTTATTAAGAACTTATTGTTGATTAAACTTACTTGTTATCTTAAATTTAATATCATTTTTGAAAAGATTAATTGCAAAAAAAATTATTTTGAAAAGTCAAAATATTAGAATTTTATTCAAGTGGTTCAAAATATTAGAATATTTCACATTAATTCTCCTTTAATTATTACCAATTCTTAACTGGTGGCATCATTGATTAAATTCAGACTATTTTATTTAAAATCAGTATTCTTTTTTGCAGTTTGTTTCTTTTTCGTCTTAAAATGGGCCGTGTGAGTGATATTCCTGAATCTACTAAACTTCGTATGGTTGATTTGTATCGGCACGGTAAAAATCAATGTTTTATAGCGAATTATTTACATTGTTCTCAATCGAGCGTTAGTAAAATACTAACACAATATTCAAAAATTGGAAAATTTCAAAATAATCGCCGAAATGGTGGCCGAAAACCAAAAACATCTGCTAGAGATGACAGGAAACTGAAGCGTATAGTTAAGAAAAACTGTTTTAAAAGTGTGCGATTCTTGCACCGAAAATGGAAAGAAGAAGGAGTTGAAGTTTCTATATCGACAACATTAAGACGTCTCCATAAATTTAAATTTGAATCTCGTGTACCGAAAACAAAACCTCTCATGACTGCAAGACAAAAGCGTATAAGATTGAATTGGTGTAAATCAAGACGTTTATGGAGCAATGAAGATTGGAAAAATATATTATTTAGTGATGAAAGTATGTTTTGTGTTTCATATGGTAATCAAGGTATTCGAGTTTGGAGAATGAAGCAAGAAGCATTTGATAAAGAATGCCTTAAACGTTCCGTAAAATTTGCTGCTAGTGTCATGGTTTGGGGTTGTATGAGTGCAGAAGGACCTGGAAAGTTATGCATCGTCTACGAAAAGGTTAACTCTCTAATATATCAAGAAATTTTAGAATATTACATGATTCCATCATCAGAAGATTTATTTGAAGATGATTTCATCTTTCAACAAGATTTAGCGTCTTCGCATACCTCGGTGTCAACTAAGAATTGGTTTCGCCAACGCAACATTAAGGTACTTCCTTGGCCACCAAATTCACCAGATCTTAATCCCATCGAAAACTTATGGTGTATAATGAAGAAAAAACTTCAAGAAAATCCTCCTTCAAGTAAAACTGAGTTAGTGGCACGTATAAAGTCTATTTGGGCTAATATTGATAGAAATGTTTGTAAACACCTTATATATAGTATGCAAGATCGATTGTACGCTGTTATGAAAGCTAAAGGGGGTGCTACAAAATATTAACTACCATTTACTTCATATTCATAAGGTAATATTGTTGCGTAAAATAAAATATTCTAATATTTTGAACCAATCTAAATTTTATTCTAATATTCTGGTGTGTTTAAGGAAGCTGTATACCTAATTTATTGTGCTGTATTTTATATTTTATAAATGTTAAAATCTTATCTAAACATTCCAGATTTAATTTATAAGAAATTTAATTGCATTTACTTAGTATAAAAAATAAATAAATGACAAATAATTTTTTCTTATTACTTTTTCTCAATTATTCTAATATTTTGAATATGAGCTGTATTTATAATATTCCGAATCAATCTTTTACGGTTCAAAAACTAACTAAAAATGTTATTTAAAATCTTTACCGGAAGGAACATACACTGGTGTCCAAAAGTTAAGCATAATTGTTAATTAAGTAAGTAATGAAAGAAATCGGAATGAAATGAAAATCGAAATATGGTAAAACTCCAGGTGTGTAAACAAAATAGTACGCGTCATATATTTTCGCGAAGAGTTTTCTCCGAAATCGAAGAGGGGACCGTCAACAAATTGAAAAAGAACGAAGATCTTTTGGATAACCCTGTCAAAACTAATGTAGCAAAAGCGTTCAAACTCCACATTATGATTAAGTGGCTTATTATAGTGTACTGTGTTTATTTTTATAAGGATAGCATGTATACTCGTAGAGAAATTAAGGTTTTTATAAAAACAGTCCTAAGTTTTTTGCTTATAATTTGCAGAGTTCTCAATATAAAATAATGTTATTTTCTGAAAATATGACAAACATCATGGTACACAATACCCTGTCATCAGAATTTAAAAATAATAAAAATTATATGACAAATGAGCAGGTTTACTAAATAATTTTTTACTGCACATGCGTGAACGCTATTAAAATTTCATTTGCATATTATGTTAGTTAAATGTGTAGAGCAACTTTTGCGAAAGTCTCAAAGACATAGATTAAAAATTCTGAAAATTATCGTTGATAGAATGAGATCAAATATTTTATTCCCTAATGAAGCAAAAAGATGAGAGGCTGTATCCATATTCCACTGTTTCGTGCCTAGACAATATTGCACGTACAACTGGTATTTGCATAAACCCCCTGATATTTTGCTTCCTTTTAGGAATAACGGATTTTGATTTGATTCTATAGACGATAATTTTCAGAATTTTCAAGCTATTTTTTGAAACTTTTACAGAAGTTGCTCTATACATTTAGCTAACAAAGTATGCAAATGAAATTTTGATATCGTTGACGCATGCGCAATGAAAAATTATTTACTAAACTTACTCATTTTTCATACAGTTTTTATTATTTTTAAATTCTGATGACAGGGTATAGTGTACAATGATGTTTGTCATATTTTCAGAAAAGAACATTATTTTATATTAAGAATTCTGCAAATTATAAGCAAAAAACTTAGGACTGTTTTTATAAAAACCTTAATTTCTCTACGAGTATGAATGCTATGCTTATAAAAATAAACACAGTACATTACAATAAACCACTTAATCATAATGTGCAGTTTGAACTCTTTTGCTACATTAGTTTTGACAGGATTATCGAAAAGATCTTCGCTCTTTTTCAATTTGTTGACGGTCCCCTGTTCGATTTCGGGGAAAACTCTTCGCGAAAATATATGACGCGTAGCGTTGCAAAGGTTAGAAAAAACCCGGTTTAAACCCGGGAATAAACCGGGTTTTTAGGAATAAACCTGGAAAAAACCCGGGATTTTTTGGAATAATTCGGTTTCTTGGGAATAAACCTGGGAATAAACCTGGTCTATTGGAAATAAACCCGGGAATAAACCGACTTTTTGCAACTCTAATGACGCGTACTATTTTGTTTACACACCTGGAGTTTCACCACATTTCGATTTTCATTTCATTCCGATTTCTTTCATTGCTTACTTAATTACCAATTATGCTTTACTTTTGGACACCAGTGTAGTTTAGCGAGTCGATAGGATGCCACTGTGAGGTCTCGTCACAATTGATAATAATCATAATAATCAAAAAACTCTCTACAAAGCGGAATAAAATCCGTTCTGAATAAATGAATTTCATGAATAAATTCATATCACAATAGATATCAAAAGTTTTCCTCGTCACATGGCATCAATAACACACATGGCAAAATTTCTTCCATAGGAATACCATTAGCTAGCGGGTCTTTTCAGGTGTCTCAAGCAGCCCTTTAAGTTTCAAAACGTTTGTCAATATGACAGTTTCAAAATATTTTAATGATAGCATTTGGCAATAAAGATATTTTAAAAAATTCTTCCTATTTTTTACACTTAAACGATTTTTAAATTGTTAACGCGCCTCGTAATTACTAAGCAAGAAATGGCCTTTGTTTCATTTTATAATATTATTAGTTTTATTAAAAAAAAGGATTTACATATAAATATTTAGGTTTTATAATCTGTGTATCTTATAATTCTCTTTTTAGAGCTATTTATTTTGATGCTGACATTTTCTTACTGGATGACCCCTTGAGTGCTGTTGATTCCTCTGTATCAAAACATATCTTCGAAAAGTAAGTATCCTATTTTCGCCATCTAAGTTCATTAAGTATTTTCAAATTTAAAAAAGTAATAAATATTTAATGCAGGTGAAATATGTATTGGAAGTATAATTTTAAAAAAATGTAATTTACCAAATTAAAACGACCATTCGGAAAATGATATTCAAAGACAAAAATTTTGTTCTTTTAATAAATTCGAATTTAAAAAAAACAAGATAGAACCCGTCGAATTTCGACGCAAGAAAATTTGTAAAAAGGAACTGTTTCATTGATTTAGAACAAACCTACAAAATTGGTTACAATAAAAAACGCACCTTACGTTGGTAAGTCACACTATTAAACAAATGATATTTAACTTAAAGTTAACAAAATACTATTACTGTAAAACTCAGTTGTAGAAATTATTAAAATTAAACTTTAATTGCATATGTAAGCAGAAAAATGTAAGAAATATTTGTTGATAAAGTTATCAGTTAAGGCTCTTATGCCTGGTATTCCAAAATAAAAAGTAGTAAAGTTTATTCCACTTTACTAAATCATACTGTTTTTCCCCGCGAAATCGAAATCCGACATCATTTTCACCATCTCAAAATTTACATTTGCACCTCTGATATACGTATTCACCTTTTTTAAAAAATTGGTACTTTAATTTGATCATTTAAAAATAATTTTAATTTGAAACTCCAAGTCTAGATTGCTATTAGGTGGAAACAAATATCAAACAATTAATATTCTTTTAAGCATAAATAAAATTTTCGAATATTTTGCATGCAATAAATAAGATAGAAAATATTCCTGTGACGTCACATAAAATCAAATGATAATTTTTATTATCTGAAATTCAAATTATTGCCAAGATCTTTATTTACTTGTCTAACTCAGTGAATGAATTCATCGAGTTCTGAAACATACATCGCTAATTTTTTGGGCAAAAACTTCTGATTCCGTGGCTTTTTTTCTATAGAGTAAAAAGAAAAAAATAGAGATAAAGTACAGTCGCTGGAGGGGGGGGGGGGGGTCATGCCAAAATTACAACCCTAAAATGTGCTAAATTAGACCCAAAATTCCTCCGTGTCTTTTTCCCCTTTAATTTTAATAGAAATAGATTACTTCTGTTGCCACAATTATAAAAACTGTATTAAAAACTACAAAAGGATTAATATCTTAAAAACAAATTAAGATACAGTATTCAAAGAAATTGCATTTAAAAGTACATTTTTTTCTCTATACAATGGTGTAAAAATTGAAAATGTGAGATGTTTAGAAGTATAAAATTTGCAGCACCGAAAATTGCAAAACCGAATTGCAGTGGAAAGTGTTTCCATTCGCAAAATGACATATGCGTTACGCATAGATACGTTTGGCCTTTAAAATATAGCTAATAATAACAAATATCATCTTTATGAAGATTAAAATGAGGCTTACATAATAACAGAGTCATATATTATGTACACCATGGATTAAACATTAATATCCTGGACAATTATAAACAAATTTTAAATGAAATTTCAGTTTTACAATTTGCGGTACTGCGAATTTTTAAACTTCTGAACATCGCACATTTTCACATTTTACACAGGTGTATAGAGGGGAGGAAGATGTACTTTTAAATGCAATTTGCTTGAAAGCTGTACCTTAATTTATTTTTGAGTTGTTATTATTATTGGTACATACTCTGTTATCATTATAAATTTCGCCAAATAATACAAATCGCCAAACTAATTGCCAAATAATACATATTGACATAATTTTTTTTTAAATAACGAAAAAACAAATAATATTAATACAAATATTAATAAAAAGTCGAAATAAAAATCACTTAATGACATTTTAAACACGTGAATCGTATTTAATATCATTGAATGTGACATTCACGATCGTCCATTATTGGCATTTAATCTTATAGTTTGGCGATAATTTTTTAGTCGACGGGATAACCTAGTAGTACCTTCTTCTTATTATTATTATTTGTAGTTTGTAATATTTTTTTTCTTTTTGTCATTGTGGCATCAGACATATTCCATATCTCAGTATTAAACATGGACCAATCAGAAAATGAAAAAAATTTGGACATCATAAGATTTCAGATAAGCTTCAGATGTTCCTATTTACGACCGACAGAAACAACCATTTTCCAAATGGTTAATAAGATTTCATTTAAAATTTAAATTTTCTTGTTAAAACTATCAGAAAATCGTTCTTTATATATATGTGGATTTTAAAAAATCACATATTTTTCATGCGTATGTACTTTTCTAAATCCTTTTTAATATTTAAATTTCAGATGCATAAATGGATATCTAAAAGATAAGATACGAATATTAGCAACGCACCAAGTTCAATTCCTTAAAGGCGCTTCTCAGATTTTAGTGCTGAAAGAAGTAAGTATCCTTTTATACACTGTAAAACATTGGGGTAATGCATAAGAGAGCTAATCTGGGAGAGGACGATTTCCAGATTCGAACCCTGCCCGAGTTAAATGTTGTTTCATTATATTTGTTTGAATTGCATAGAGATATTGAAATTCACAAAGATGTACGTTTTTCGTTGAAAAGTAATGTGGTTATTTTATATTTTTTCCGTCTTTAAAACAAAAATTTTAAATATACTGAAATATGAAAAAAATACTGAAAATTTTTATGAAAAATGGAATGTTTTCTGGAATTTATTTTTTAAAAAAATTCGTTAAAATACGGAAATAGAACTGGCGTCCAGGTTATCAGTACAATTTCCGTATTTTAACGATTTTTTTTTCTTTTCTTTTCGGTGTATTGTAGAAATCAGTCCAAAGGGTTGTCACTTGGAAAAATTTATGGTTTGCCCTTTATAAGACTTTCTCATTAAAGCGCTTTTTACAAATAGGTTCGACCATATTAGAAGAATAAGAGACTTGTTGGTGGAATTCGCATTTGAGCTGTATATGATTCAACATGCGACTGAATAAACAGTTGAAAATGAAGATTCAATGGCTGTTATTTCAAACTTACTTTTATACTATTAAACAGTAAACATGAAAATAAAATATTTTTTTTATTTTAATTTTACATTTATGCTACGTGTTTTGATATTTCAGCCTGGCGGATTCTATTAAAATCATCTAGTTTTTTTTTATTTTGGATTTGAATGTTTTGTATGCCTAGACTTAAAAAACCTCAAGCATGTGTAAAAATTAAAACTATTATTATTGAAATTTCATATTGTCATTAACTGGCAGTCAGAATTATTTGATCAATTTCTAATTACATTAAAGCAACAAATGTTTAATATTTTTTTACGCACTAGGGTGGATGCTTGGCTTTAGGTACCTACGATCAGCTAACGGCAGCCGGAGTAGATCTCGGGTCACTAATGGAAGACTACGAGGAAGAACGCCGCCACCGTGTAGCTTCAACATCAACTGCTAGCACCAATTCCATTATCGAAGAGATTCCCGATGGGCTGTCACCTCTACCCGTGTATGAATCTACTCAGTCCATCACTTCTTCTGTGGACGATTATTGCGAGGTTTGTATTGTTTGATTTCATTTGATTATTTTATACCTGTTGATCAGTGAGATACCGAATTCCCCTCGCTAATGTTAGACCTATGGGCAAAACGGATCTATAGAGAGTCTTCAAACAGGAGGGTGGTTTTAGAAATTTGGAGATTCTTTCCAGACCTGCGGCTCGGGTTGGGAATGATTTTCTTTTTCATTCCAGGTCGTGCAAACTTCTGCTTTTTTGCTGCGGGTAGGATTTGGTTCCAGTTAACTTCTATTTTTTACTGATGGTCGGGATAACGTCAGTTTTTTTTTCTCCGAGTTGCGTTTGTGACCGGATGGTTTTTACTTTTTTTTATTTTTTATTTATTTATTTTTTATTTATTTTTTTTTCTGCGGGTAAGCCTTACCCGCAAGCCCTTCAAAAGCATTGGAATACATATTTGGCTATATAACCTTATTTCCCTAATTAACGAAATTTTGTTAAAGATTTCATGAAGTGTTGGAAAGTGCTTCATAATCTATGCTTAACGCATGATTTTCCTTACTTGTTATATTATTCAACCGATCAGAAACCCATATTTTCTTCCTTGTACGAGCTTCGGTGGGATCGGCAAACATGCTGACACGGCAGACATGCTGTGTGAAGCGTATGGAGTATATCGACGGACACTCAAAAGCATTTACTCTAGCACTTTGATTTTTTTTTTTTTTACTACTAACTTTTAGCTAGATGCTAGGCATTTTATTGGAAATTAGACTAGAAACTAAAATCAGTAGTTTTTTTAATCATAAGTTTGGGGCCCCTCTTCCTTGGAAGTCCCGGGGCAGTGCCCCGGCGGTAATTACCGCCCTGGGGTAAGGTAACCTTATATTTTTTAGACGCACGTTGGTTTCGGGACAAGTTCACTTACATTATTTCAAGTTTTAATCTATTTCGAATTGGATTTTACTAAGAATATTTTTTTAATATTTTACATAGTAAGACCCTTGAATAGCAGGCTCCTCGGAACTGTGAAATTTGTCCGCTATTTATAAGTAATAGCAAATATAGAAATGTGCATAGGTTGTCATTTAATTTTGGCACTGCGTTAGCGACTTTTGAACTATTAACATGCATGAGATAGAAGAAAGTTTTGGGATGTCCACATAAGTGTGCTAATTGACTAGTTAAAAGTGTACTTAAAACTATAGTCGAAGCATAAACGGTTATGGACATAATCTTTAGACTGAGTACGAAACGTACTATCCTGATTTTTGAATTCCACTATTTCGAATATACACTGGTGTGCAAAATTTAAGGACGAAGTCCTAAAATGCCAATTTTCAAAGAGATTTTCAAACGAATATTCAAAAGGAAGTAATATAATTTGAATAACTACCATCCCTGCATAACAGCTAGTCCATATGACCTCTCATTCAGGTCACACATGGTCACAAGAGTCACAGACAATACGGTGAAGCAAAAAAATAGGAAATTTCATACGTCTCTTTTATGAGTCTCAAATGACTACTATATGTGACTCCACTGTCAGGTCACTGCGACTGGTGACGAGTCACCAGGTGACTTTACAGTGTCGTTTTATTGAGACTCTCGTGTGACTGTCATTTGGAGGCCCAATTTCAAAGTCATTGTGAATGTTGCATTATGATAAATCACCAAACAATGTCCCATTAAAGTCACATGGTGAGTTTTCACCACTTTTCACAGTCGTTACTTCACAGTAGGGTCTCTGTTATCATTTGACAAAGTCTTGTGACAGAAAGTCACCATGTGCTTTAATGTGTCATTATTTGGTTATTTATAATAATGCAACGTTCACAATAACTTTGAAATTGAACCTCCAAATGACAGTCACATGAGAGTCTCAATAAAACGACACTGTAAAGTCACCTGGTGACTCATCACAAAGCAGCAGTCGCAGTGACCTGACAGTGGAGTCACATATAGTAGTCATTTGAGACTCATAAAAGAGACGCATAGAATTTCCTATTTTTTGTTTCGCCGTAGTGACTGTGACTGCTGTAACCATGTGTGACCTGAATGAGATGTTATATGGAGTAACTGTTATGCAGGGATAGCAATTATTCGAATTATATTACTTCCTGTTGAATATTCGCGTGAAAATTATTGCTTGAAAATCCCTTCGTCCTTAAATTTTGAAAACCAGTGTATATATATAATATTTTCCTTATTTAATTATAGAAAACTATTTCAAATTCGTTGATTACATATATTTACTATTCAGAAATACTGTCTAAAAATGAGAATACAGTATTGATTATAATAATATTTTTTTCTATTTATAATTAGGATGAAATGCGTCAAGGGTCAACTGAGAAGTCTCCCAAGAAGGGCGAAGAGATTAAATCCAGCGGAGCTGTTAAAATGAAAGTGTATGCTGAATACATAAAATCTGGCGCAGGGCCTGTTTTAAGGTTCATTCTGGTTTTCTCTTATATTACTGCCCAAATAATGTTTAATGGGATTGATTTCTGGTTAACAGGATGGTAAGTATTACGTATTCATAAATTACTTTTATAAATATAAGAAAAATATTTACTCCATTTTTAAGGAAAACTAGTTTTCGAATAAGAGTTGGGTCTAACGTGCGAAAAAGCATTATCCCCTTCAGGACGAGCATCTTTAAAAGAATTTGTTTTTTATCAACAATTTTTCAAAACAGAAATTTTTTGCCTAGTTGAATCGGGAAAATGCTTGGATTAAATAAGGTAAATCTTTCAAAAAAACTTACTAGAGACAATAATAAAGGATTCTGAGCACCGTATACTGATAGCTTGCATTCAAGGAGTTAAAAAACACTCACAATTACGCTGTAAAACATATTCAATTTCTTACGAAACGCACACAGTTTTATTATGAAATAAATGCATTTATTTTATTATAAAACATACACAATTTTTATCAAAAACATGCACTTCTTTTAAATAAAACACAAAGAATATTTAATTTAATATTGAAACACAGATAATGGTAAAAATACAGCTTTGATTAATACATATCTGGTATATTGAATTGTTATGACATGCAAAAAGAACCTCCATTTTGAACCCCCCAAAAAAACTCTCGGTGCATTTCGGACATTTTTAACGAGGTTTCTAACTTCTATGCTCCATTGTGATTTATTAGAAAAAGTTGTAATATATATATATATATATACATAGTATGATTGAAAAGTTCGAAGGAAAGTTGTAAAAAAATTGCTCTGAATAGTTAACATTATCAAAGCATGTTCCCTTTCAAAGTATAGTGACCTTGGGCGACGATAAACTTTAACAACAGTTCCTATAACTTCTGAAAGCATCGCTGGAAGTCGGGCTTTTCGGAACCTCCCATAAGGCCTCCTTCGATATTTTTTTTCCTCATCTGATGACTAAAAATGGCGTCCTTGTAAATGTTTCTCATTGGTGAGAATAGGTAAAAGTCACACGGGGCTATGTCTAGTTCATAGGGGGTGAGATGTGAAAGCACATTAGTGCGAATTTTGATGAGGAATTGTTTTACCAGTTGGTATCGATATAATGGTGTGACGTCAAACAGAAGGTACCAGTGTGTAGTCTCATCGAAGGTTGTCCAACAAATTTATTGTCTTCGATGGATTCTTGGCCCGCTTTAAAACATCGAAGCCATTCATAAAACTTGAGTTTCACCATGCTACATTCATCGTACACATATCTTAGCATTTTCAAAGTCGTCATTGGAGTTTTACTTAAACACTGACAGAATTTAATTCTGCAACAATGCTCAAGAAAAGCCATCTTTCTTGCATTGCAGGGCAAATGTAACTAACTTTCGAAGATATTAGCTGCGTGGGCAATTCGGTCACATGACATGGGCTAAACCAACATGAGTAAATAAGCAAGAGTTGAGTGAATACATTTCAAACGGTTTTACTTTAGGCACTTGCTTTCGTTATCAAGAATGGTCGCATTCCCCTAATTTTTGAATTGTACTACGTATATATATTGTCGGCACATAAACATGTATTTAAATATGTATTTAAAAAAAAGTAAATAAAAAAATGTATATATATTTTTTTTGTTTCAATCTGACCAAATCAAATAAGCTTATACAGTGTTATAATTATGAATTATTTGCCAATTTTTTTTTCTCGATTTCAGGACAAACAGAGAACAACTGAAATACAATATGAAACAATGTTGGGGCGGAGCCAACATAACCTTCCTGAATGAGACTGGGTTGTACAACGACACATATGGTCTTTTCAACACCAGTTTTTTTAGAGAAACTGTCCGCAATGTCAGCGACGACTGTTTCATAATAACCCAAAACTACTTAGTGGAGAAAGTGGATGTAGATTTAAATTACCGTCTCTCTATTTACGCTGCCCTTGTGCTCTCGGTTTTCCTGCTTTGTCTGGTATGTACAACTTCGTTCTTCCAGATGTGCCTGAAAGCATCTATAACACTACATAACAAAATGTTTCGAAGTGTTCTCCGATCCCCGGTAGCTTTCTTCGACAGCAACCCAGTAGGTAAGAGATTGAATTCCTTTTTGAAGTTCACTTCTGTATTGAAAGATAAAAATTTCAATTTACACTTTTTTGTAACTTTAGTAAAATATTTTAATCTATTTTACACTTATGAGGTCGCCTCAAAATTCGCACATTTCTTAATGTTTAAGAAACAATATTATCCAGAACTGCCAACTTCTACGCCTATTTAAATCTCAGAAACATGTTTGGAGCCACAAAAAAGTTTTATTAAAATGTATGCCAAATAAATTCAATGTTATGTATTACACTCCATATTGTTAATTATCTACTAAAATTTCTGTTTCTGATATGTCTATTCGGCTTTAAATATGCGTAGTAGTTGGCATCCATCTATTATCCTATTATCTTCCTGTTTTTCCTAATACTTTTATTTACTAACCCCAGGCAACATACTAAACCGTTCCTCTCGAGACTTGGGCATCATAGATGATGTATTACCACCGACTGCTGCAGACGTATTAGAGGTAAAGCGATTAATGCCTTTACTAATGCTTGTTATTTAATTCTTGCTTGTTAATGTTGATCCACGTAACATTTTTATGTAAAATTACGTCTTGTTTTTATCTAAATGTTTTTTTATTATAAAAACACCAAACTTCTGGCTAATTAAACTGAAATGTAAAAGAGGGATGCAGCACTTCATGGAAATTTAATTTTAGGGAGTTTTACAATTTTAACACTTTCACTCTGGCGTGCATCACCGGTGGGTCACGCTTTATTGTCCCGTCGGCGGCTTGCATCATCGGTGGGTCGCGCTCGACTGTTCCAGCAAGCAGCGTGCATCACCGGTGGATTACACTTGACTGCCCCACCAGGCAGTGTGTATTACTTATGGATTACACTTGAATAATCAAAAATTTAATAGTAAAAGCAATTCATTATTATAAATTTAACATAATTGTTTATTGATTTCAATACAATTTTTTAAAAATATTCTAAACAGAGATTTCGCTGGCTCGTAAAGTGGTTTCAAAAACGTCGTCTTTACTAGTTTGATATTACACTGTAAAACATTTGAGTAGCGTTACACCATAAAATGGGTGGAAATGGAATAACCTTGCTTCCTCCAATTTTAAGGAGTATTTTAACCGATATAACCGGTGTAACATTGTAATGTTTACACCGGTGTTGCAATTGTAATTGTGGTGTAACGTTACACAAATGTTTTACAGTGTATCAAGTGATCAATGTTTGGCCAATCGTATGTATTTTCTTTAATTTTTCTAAGATATTAGGCAACTCCAGCTTTGACAAATCGGTAAAATTATGCATAGATAATCAGGCACCCTGGGGTAATAACGCCACGTTAAGGTTCTACCAATTTTCACGGCTCAGTTTTAGATTGTATTTTTCAAACAAATATATGATTTGATACAGCAACTTATTGACTATCTGTATAAAAAAAAATAATTTAATAGATATGTATTCATAAAATGTAATGGCGTGATTTCTTGACCAATGCTATTTGGCGTTATTACTCTCCTATATGGGTAATAACGCCATGCAAACAAAACTATGAAATAAGATGGAATAATTGCATGTAGATTGCCCAATTCTAAAAATACAAACTCTACAAACTTAGAAATTGACAAATTGCATTCTAAGCTATTGAAAATGTTCATTTTTTTGTGAAAGTGTAAGAAAAATAAAGGTGTGGTGTGTGTGTGTGGGGGGGGAGGATGAGGCAAAATAATATCAGACGTGAGCCTCTTTTTTGCTTAAAAAGGACCGCTTAAATAGAATTATTAGAAATATTGCACAGTTTTAACTGTGTTTATTTGAATCAGTATTTAGGATGTAGTTTGGCCACTGTAAAGAATCAACCGGGGTATTAATGCCAAGCATTGGCGTTATTATCCCGTTATAGTTATTGCGCTGTACATTTTAAATTACAAATTATTTCGAGAAGATATCCAAAATCTTCAACAACATTTTGAAAGTCCATGAAATGTACTACAAATTTATGTAATTAACAAAGTATTTCCGGATAAAAAACAGTAGTCTTCACATCACAAAACGTATCTCGCAAATTTTAGATCAAGCATTAATTTTAGTTGCTTGTAAAAACAATAAGACCTAAAAATGAAATAAATTAACTTGAAGCTGTTTTTTGCGATTTATATGACTCAAAACCCTTATGCTCAGAACACATGGGTGTCATTTACCAGATTATTTCATAATTATGCATAATATTAGCATTTGGCGTTATTACCCCGCCTGGCGTTATTACACCAGACCACCTTAGGTGAAAAAATTCTTTTAAATCGTTGGCTGAAGATTGAATTTGACAATTAGAGATATTTTTAAATTATAACAGCCTTGTTTTAAGAAAATGTGGGTTATATTTACCATGTATAAAAAGTATGAAAAAGTTAATTCAGCTGTTTGTACAAAATAAAATAAAGCAATTTTTCGTTGTTTTAATTATCAACATTAGTCTGAAAGTGTTATATGAAGCGTGTTCTGTGTTAAGTATCATCAACAAAATCATGGGTTCATGTAATTTGCTTACTCCTTATGAACTTTCTGGCTTTCACCATCAACCCAGATATTTATATTCCAGTTCAATTCAATAAAGATGAGCTGGTGGTAAGTCACCACATAACAGTGTCTGAATAAGCAAGAGTACTGATGAAGCGTCTGATAACCAATAGCTAGATGAAACGAAGCATGAATTCGAGTGCCGTCTCACAACGAAAAACATGAATATATGCGCCGGCATGAAAATACTTTAAAGAAAATTGCTTAAGGGTCCTGTCCTTGCCCACGAAGACACTCGCAAGCTAATGCTATTCCTATGGGAAGGCATTTTTCTAATAACTCCTTTAGATTTTAACATTTTTATTTTATTTATTCATTTATTTATTTTTTGGTTAGATAGCTGACATCCTTCTCAAGATCGCTTCTTGATTATTTTTTCGATTTGGGTTGCAAGTATTTTCTATAAAGTTACTTTTACTTTCTGAACCGATTCTGAAAGTGAAGGTAACTTTATAAAAAATATCTGGGACCAAAAGCAAAAAAATAATCAAGGAGCAACCTTGAGAGGGACCTCAACTATCCAATGCAAAAAAATAAAAATGTCAAAATGCGAAAGAGTTATTATAAAAATGCCTCCCCATATGAATAGCATTAGTTCGCGAGTGCCTTCGCGGGCAGGGACAGGACACTCAAATATCTCCTCAAAATCTCAACACAAAGAAGAAAACTAATTCAATTTTGTTACTCGTCACTTTTTGTTTTGTTGTTTGTTCATAAATGTTTGCTTGCTAATAAATGTTGTTCATAAATGTTCACTAATTTATCTTTAGCATTATTTTTTAAACTTTTTTTACGTTTATTTTATATTTCTGTTTAAGTAATATGTTTGTTTCATTGTATATTTTCTATTCTTCACTAACCCCGTAAGATTTTCTGCACATTAATGGGCATCATCTGCGTTGTTGCTATCGTTGAACCATGGCTCCTGCTACCCACCGCCATCATCAGCACTGTTTTTGTCTTTCTAAGAAGATTTTACCTGCCCACTGCACTAGACATCAAGCGGTATGAAGGAATCAGTAAGTTTATAGATCTGTTAATATGCTGAGTAATTTATTTGTTAGAATTAGATCGATTGGTAAGACGAAATGTCATATTTCCGTCCACCCAACTGTGTCATTATTATGCTCCGTTTCATTTAATAATGAGGTTATGTATATGATAATATTCTCTTTAACAAGTATAAACTGCTATAAAACTATACATAATTAGTTTTAAGTATAACCAGTAAAAATAGTTTTTAGGGTTTCGTTCACTTTACGAAACCGTATTCATCTCTGTTCTCTGTCTGTCTGTCAGAGAGTCCGTAGACAAAACTATATAAGTCTGAATGTTCAAATTTTGTGTACTTACAGCTGATTGCCTCTTGTCACACAACAAATCATAAAATTTCGAAAAAAACTATTATTTTAATTTTTTTTTTTTTTTTTTATATCATCAGCTCATTTTTTGTTGTTTTACTTTTCTTTTAATTGTTGCACTCCAGTTTAAATAGATGTAAAAATTATTATGTATATAACATAAATTAATGGATTAAATAAATCGTGTGAAAGAGCGCTTATTTGTTTTTATTTCATCATATTTATCATCTATTTTGACACGCAAAATGAAATACTTTTTTATTTATTAAATTCCTATTCATTTACATTACTAGCCGCCTCTGGTGACCAATTTGATCTCGGTTAAATTTATGCTAAGCTTTGCAATATTTTACTTTTATTCATAATTTCATTTACTTGCGTACCTTCACTAAATCTGCAGATTCTGATAGAGAAATAAACAAATCTATGTGATCAAGGCAGCTTTTAGGGGGAGAATTCAGTATTCTTTTCTGGTTGGGAGATCGAAGAATAAATCCGAAATAGCGCCGAAGAACCGTTTAATAATTTCTAGGAGGCGCATTCTTAAATATAATGGTACTGCCATTTATGCAAGGAATGATTAATTTTCTATTGACAATTTTCGTTTGTTAATTTAGTTATAAAGTGTTTTGAAGGAGGTATTAAACGAAACCCTCTGTGCGATTTGCGATCACACTTACTCACTTGTTTTAAAGACTTTTTTTTATAAGTATTGAATGTCTTGAAAAATGTCTCAAAATTAGTGTAGTAATTTTTAACTGTCTTAAAATATTAAAATGCTGTATTATCATTGGAAACACACTTGTGAACCTAATTTTTTAATTATGTTATTTCAGGAAGTGAATAAAAAACCAGTTACGAAATTCCTTCATTATATGCATTAAAACAAGTTTAAAAGCGATAAGAAGAATGTAAAAATATATATAATACGTATTTTAAAAATTTCCGTACATTGACTTTTAATTGCATTAATTATTTTTTTTTTAATTTCACTAAATTATTATAAAAATATTCTACATGCCGGTTGCACAAATGGCTTGCAGAAATAACACCAAGTCTATTTGTTTCTTTAGTTTGTTCTGCAATTTACATGAAAACATTCGATAAATATTAAAATAAAGTCAATCGTATTAGTGTTTTCATTTATACATTTTTATATGGAATTATCAAGCTCAACTCATTCATCAATGCATCAAGTTTAAATCTTTTCAAGTCTTGTGTATTATTGCAATAGCACATTTCTTTTAACGAGTATTATTTTGTTTTAACAAATATTTTTTTACTAATTACACTGTAATGATGTTAGTATGTGTCTATGCATTTACTATATGGTTTCATTTATATTTGCGCATTTAATAATAATAATAATAATAATAATAAATATTTTCTTAATTCTCTTTGACCCGTTTGCGGTTTATACTCATATTTCAATCTTTAAGTTTAAAATAGATGTTACTTTTCTGAAAGGATCATGTGTAATAAACCGCAAAAAGTATTAAAAAATTGTAACATCAGTTAAATCTTGTTGTAATACAATATTTTCTAAACATCTCCAAAAACTCTTCCTTAGTCAATTGTCATATGAACATGAATTGGTTAGTACACAAAGCAACAACATTCATTATGTTTCAGACAATAAAATATTCGTTAAACTCTAATTAATCTATTTTTATAGCTAGTGTTAATGCTGTAACATAAAAGTAATTATTTCTAAAAATCAGAAAAATTTTGGACCCGAAAGGGTTAAATAATTATTCACACATCTAGAATTATTCTTATAGCAAATTATTTGCTTCATAATTTTTAAAAATTTAATTGATCGGTATCGTATAACTTTATAGCTCAAAAGATTAAATTTAGAATCCGTGGCTGTTTTTTATTAAACAATTTAATACAAATTAAACAGTAAAAATTCATTATGTCTAACACAAAATCTAGAAACTTTAAAAATAATTTTCTAACAAATATGGACAATAAAATTTACTTATTTACCCATCTGAATATACAAATTATTGCTATTATTATTAGTAGTAGTAATATCACTGTTTAAAAATTTTTGATTTTTAAATGACTTTTTGTAAAGATTGATACAATTTTTTAATTATCATGCTTTGAGGGCCACATTTTTATTTATATTAGCTGATCACAAAAGCTCCCATTATTATAGATTAAAAGTTCTGATGATTTTCAGGCAAAAGACAAAACGAACTTGCCATTTAATTTATTTAAATATTATAGATATTTCAATAATTAATATTTCATTTTGCATGTTTGTTAAATGTATAATGCAAACTAACCTATTTTAATTTCATTTTGTATTTTATTCCTTTTGCAGCCCGTAGTCCAGTATTTTCTCACTTGAGTACATCCTTATATGGATTAACTACTATTAGAGCCTTTAAAGCGCAGGCGCCTTTCGAAGTCGCCTTCGACCACTATCAAGATCAACACACAGCCACTTGGTTCATGGTTATTTCAGTGACTCGGTGGTTCGGCATAGTCTTGGACTGGCTGTGCGTTATTTACATAGCATCTGTGACAATTGTTATGGTGATGCTCTCTGAAGGTAAAAAGAAACGACAATATTTATTCTTAAATGTTATCCATTGTGTTAAGATATTTTAAGGGTAAAAAACAAATGTTTACATAGGCTAAACAAAGAATTCGACCAAAGTTGATTGGTTTCAAGATGGAAGAAAAAGTAAAGTTTCGAGTTTTGTTCTTGTTCTGTTATTTCAATTTCACTTAAGATGGTTGGGTCATTTTCAAATAACTTAATTCAATTTAATTATAAAAAATACTACACAATAAGAAAGACTTATGTCTAGAGCCTAGGATCATAATAAACTTGATGCCACTACTTATCATTTAAATAGTATTTGCATGTAAGTTTTACACTATATGGCCAAAGGTGGCCTGCCACTTGCGATTTTTGACGTTTTGTTAAATGTCTAGAAAAATATATGAATAATTATCCTGAAACTCCAGGTGTGTAAACAAAATAGTACATGTTATACATTTCCGTGAAAATATTTTCCAGAAACCCCATAGGAGACCGTCAATAAATTGAAAAAGAATATCCATAAAAGAGTATATATATATATCCATTGAATAGTATCAATAGAGCATACAAAATATGGACTGAACTACTATACTTCGATACACCCCTCATCTTTTAACTTCCTTTTGTAATCAACGGATTTTAAGCTTTTTCTATCGACGATATTTTTTCGAATTTTCAAACTAGAGACTTTTATAAAAGTTCTTCTATACATATAGCTAACACATTATGCAAATTATATTTTGATTATTTTCACACAAGCGCAGTGAAAAATTGTTTACAATACCTGTTCATCAGTCATACAATTTTTTTTATTTTTTAATTCTGATTGCAGGGTGCTATGTACAATGTTTTTTTTTTTGTTTTTTTTTTTTTTTTTTTTTTTGTTTTTGTCATGTTTTCTGAAAAGAATGTTTTTTTATGTTAAGAACTCTTCAAATTATAAACAAAAATCTTGGAGAAATTCGGGACTGTTTTTATTAAAACTATCGTCATAAAAATGAACACAATTTATTACAATAAGCTACTTAATCATAATCTACAGTTTGAAAACTTTTGCTATATTAGTTTTGACAAGGTTATCCAAAAGATATTCATTCTTTTTCAATTTGTTGACGGTACCCTATGGAATTTCGGGAAAAAAATCTTCGTGGAAATATGTAACCTATACTATTCTGTTTACACACTTAGAATTTCAGGATAATTCCTCATGTGTTTTCTTAGACATTTAAAAAAAAATCAAAAATCACAAGTGGCCGGTAACCTTTAACTATATAGTTTAAGTGTATTATTCAGCTGGCCATATAATGTATTATTCATGAATGGCAACATGCGTTGTTACAGCCATTTTGAATCGAAGAAGAAGGAAGTTATATAAAGCTGTTTTGAAAGCGTTACAGTAACCTTAAGCAGAATTCTTTTAAATATTTTTTAACTCTTTGTACCCTGACGATACTTTAAGTGGGTCTGCGATACATTTTAAAATATTTTTTATATGTTGACTAAAAATTTAATTTTGTTGTGGTTGTTATTCATATTATTTGTAAACAAATCACACGATAAAACTGCTCATTTTTTATTTAAAATTTAAAAATTATTAAAAAAGTTGGGTGGTAAAAAATTGTTATAACTCGAAATTAAACTTAAAAATATTTAAAATTAAAAATTAAAAAAAATGTACGTAAAATTCTTTAAAAATAATAATAAGTAAATATTTTTTTTCAAATTTGCTGAATTCAAAATTAAAGTAAAATATTTCAAAAAGACATATTCATAATTTGTACCATTTATCTTTAGCGGTTTTCGACTAATAATAATTTGAATAGGTGAAATGGTGAAAAAAAATCATGAAGGAAAACGCATTTCAAAAGAAGTCATTTCCATGACATCCGTTGAATGAAAGCTACATTTTGAAAACAAACCAAAACAAAAAAAAATGATATTTCCTGTCCGAAATAAAACAGAAACATGATGTAACCGTCATTTTAAGCAGAAAATTCAAAACGAAGAAATATTTAATTCAATTAATTTTTTTTAGAAAATTTGAAGTTTTGAATTTGTGTTCTAAAAAGACCATATATTCACGGTAAAACAACTGGCAGCAAAGTTGCAAGATTTTTTCCCGTTCCGTTAATAGATTTTTCGTTTTGGGAAATAAAAGAAGGAAAAACTTCATTTGGAGTTGCGGTAATTTTCCATTATAAAGTTGGTAGAACAACTGGCTGGTGGTGCCACCTGTAAAGCAATTTAGATACACTTGTATTTATTGACCTATAAAAACAATGACGTTGTTGCGATGATTCGAACAGACGACCCTTGATGCGGGACTGCATTGCTCTAGCTATCACGCCATAGGGTCTTCAAATATACGTGATTCTAAAGTCATATAGTGGATTCTACAGTGTGTTTATACTTTTATAAGGAAGATTATAATTTTATCGTTGCTGTTATAACTCTCTCAATTTTTAATTAATAAGGCTAATTTATTATTATGATTTTCTTATGGTTAATAAATAGATATAATATAGCTTGATTAAATATTTCAGTAGATAAAATTTCTTTGCTCAATGAATGATTATAATATAATCCGGTTAATTTGTTGCTCAAAAAGTTATTGGTGTCAGTACAGTTGCAAATCAGTAGCACGATACAAATCCTACAAAAGAGCCAGTATTCTTTCATTGAGTTTTTTCATGTCAGTTTTGTAAACATTGAAAATAAATTTTGCGGTAAATTAACGAAGTATCTCCGTTGTTCCCTTCCATTTTCGAAGGTTTCGTTATTTTCAGTAAATATGGTGAAATTTTCCGACTTTCAAAGGAAAATGCCCTTTTGTCGTGAAAAGGGAGTTTTTCTGTGAAATTCAGGAAAAATATATCAATACATTTCAGATTTTTTTTAACAGTGTACACTTTACTTTATCTTGTTCCAAAAGCATTATTGGTTGCATAAAATAAAAATATTTATTTTTCATTTGCATTTTTTCAGCTTTCTTGCTATTGAAAGATTGTGCGAAAAAAAGTTTCAGTTAGAAAATAATCCTTAATTTTTTACTGTAGCAGCCGTATGTTTGTACATTTCCTGGTTCTATAAAATGATAAAAATAGATTTTAAATAAAGTATTTGAGTGGAGTTATAAATATTGCACGAAATCTCTACAAGTTCAAATTGAATTAATTTTAATTTGCAAAATCATTCTAAAATTTATTAAATGATTCCGTAAATCTTCAAAGGTAAAAATTTACGAGAAATGCTTTAGAAAGTGAAATTTTTATGAATTCCTAATATGAAAAGGATTAAAAAAACAAAAGGATGTAAATTATTTTTCTGAAATGATTTTTATTTTGTATCGTGCATGAGTGATGTCCGTCTGTGAAGTTATAATAATGAGGTAGAACCCGTCGAATTTCGACGATAGAAAATGTTTAAGAAGGAACTGTTTCATTGATTTATAATAAAGCTACATAATTAGCTACAGTAAAAAATGCATCTTATATTGGTCAGTCTAACTCTAAAACAAAAATTTTTAAGCTAAAAATTTAAAAAAAATACTATTTCTATAAAACTCAGTTGTCTAAATTATTTAAATTAAACTTTAATCGCATATGTAATCAATAAAATATAATAAAGATCAGTTATGATAAAGTTATCTATATCCTTTGGAAAGTAAGTTTGCAATAAACTAAAAAACATTTAATTGATTAATAAAAAAGAAATAGAAAGCTGGAATTCACCTGATTTGATAACAGACGATTTTCGTAAAATAATATTTTAATTTTCTGTTTCTCTTTTTTTTTTTTTTTTTTTTTTTTTTTTTTTTTTTAAGAGAAAATGGCATATTTTTGTTGCCACGATTAGAAAATTCGTATTAAAACTACAAAAAAATTAATATTTCAAAAATAAATTGTGATACAGCTTTTAAACAAATTGCATTTAAAAGTACATTTTTTTCTCTAAACGACCGACGGTGTAAAAGTTGAAAATGTGTTATGTGTAGAAGTATAAAATTTGCAGTAGTGAAAATTGCAAAACCGAAATTGCATGGGAAAGTATTGCCATTCGCAAAATGACGTATGCGTTACGCACAGATACGTTTGGCCTTTATGATATAGATAGATATGCAAGTAAAACTTAATATCTAAAATGAAATGGTAAGTAATCATGATTATATGTATATTATTATCGCTTAGATATAAATTTGAAAATATGTTTTTAAATTTTTAAATTTTTTTGAAAATTTAATTTAATTAAGATTTTTTTTCACTATTAATTCAAAGTAAAAATAATTTCTCATTAAAATTTTAATAAGAAAATGACGTTAATAAAAATACAACAATCTTTTTTATTTCTCTTTTTCCAGAATTTATACACAAAGTAGTCGTTGGAAGGGAGGAGGGCACCGTAATACTTACCCGTCATGGATATGCATATTATAAAAAAAATGAAAATAAAACATGTGTAAACTATTTATAAAATGTATTGAAATTAAAAAATAAATAAAATTTAAACGTAAATTTAAATATTTTTTAACACACAGTCATGCTCTATTAATGAATTGCTGATTAAAATGCCAAACTACTCAAGAAGTACGTAATTGCGTAAAAATAAAATCCTTATAACTCCCAAAATAAAAATCATATTAACTGACAGTTTACTGCATCGGATTAAATCTCATTTCCAATTCAAATACATCTTTGAATCGAAATCTGAATGAAATACAGGGTCATAAAATATCGAAGAGTATGGGAAATAGGATTACAACTATCTCGGCAAGTAATTATCCGATCGACTTCATTCTTAATGCAAAATCTGTGCTATTTTATTGTGTTTTACATACACTCCTTAAAATTAAAAAAATCGAAAATTTTCATACACCTTTCATCAAAAAGAATATTTCGAGAGTTCGAAAAAAATAATTCCAGATAATCGAGGTTAATGATATTAAATAGACTCCTTCCCATTATTACATACTAAGTACACATCCAATTTCAAATCTCTATCTCAATTTGTCGGGAGATAGAGTATATACAGATACGCAGACAGACGGACGGCAACTTTTTTTAATCTAAAAATATGTTTTTCGGAATTTCAAGTGTCTGAAACGTGTAAATTCGTCAAAAAAAATTTCGATTTTCAAAACGATTGCAAGACTTACCCTATACTACGTATGATGAGTAAATAAAATGAAGTAGTTTAGTTTCCATCTTTAGAAAAACTTCGTTCAAAGTTGCATTAAAATAATATTATGGAAACTAATTAAAAATTAAAATTTCAACTGTATAACATGTTTTTATATCATTTCAAATTTTTAATTACATGGCATCCTCGGGTCGGTGCGGGCAACTCGTATTTATTTCATTGCGCCATATTTATAGGGGAATAATTGTGAAACACAAAGTTACAATCAGATTTTAATGTAATGGATTATCATGCATTCTTTTCTTTTTAGACCCATCATACGCCAGTAGAGCTGGGTTAGCTATTGCCTGTACTTTTCAGTTAAGTGGGAGCTTTCAGTGGGGTGTAAGGCAGTCTGCTGAAGTTGAAAGTCAAGTAAGTTAACTTTTTTAGCATTAGAAAAGATTATATTAATTCCGAGTAATTAAGAGGATTTTTCACTCACTTGAACACAGCCGTAATGTTGAGTCTATGGGCATGTTGTTCTTGAATTTCTCGTTCAAATTTAAATATTTTAAACGATTTTTTTGAACAAGAAAAAAATTTAAGCGAGAAACTCGAAAACAACCTACACCATAGACTGAAGTTCCCTGTCCCCGGCAGACGACGAGCTCGCGAGGTAATGCTGTTCCTATGTGGAGGTTACTTTCTAATATCTGGTTTTCATTTCGAGATTTTTAAATAACTTATTTTGAATTAAACAGTTAATGTGCATTTCTACATCGCTCTTTTTTACTTTTTCGATTTTAGTTGCAGATATTTTTATAAAGTTACTTTCACCTTTAAAACCGGTTTCGAAAGAGAAAGTGTCCTTATGAAAAACATCTGCAACAAAAATCGAAAATGTGAAAGGAAGCGATATAGAAATGGACCTCAGCTTTCCAATGAAAAAAAATTATTTAAAAATGCCGAAATACATACCAGATATTAGAAAATAACTTGGCCATAGGAATCGCATTAGCTCGCGAGAGATACTATTCCTATGAGAGTTATCCGATCTCGAGCCAGGCACGGAACCGTGCAGACGGCTACTTCTGATGGATTTAAAGCAGAAACTGAATATCAACCAGGGAATAATTCCTTAAAATTCAGTCTGTAAATGCAATTCTTCTCATATAAACATACAAAACGATTATATTTATAGTTTTGTAATCTTTGAATAAACATAGGAAATAGCAAGTCTTTGCAATTATTTAACTGTTTGATTTTTCTACGCTTAATTTAACTTTTGTTTACTTTGAAACATTTAGGTACAACAGCATAAATTGTATGTCAAACGTGGCAAATAATGTGCATTCGTACTATAACTAATTTTATAAATACTCAGATTTTGATGCAATAGTTCTTGCACTCTTAGGCAAGAATGAATGAATACAAAATTTATTACGATTCTATAATATTAAATTCAATAATATGGAAATAACAGGACTCCATCTTAAATAGGACATCATCACCATGGAAATTTAGAATCCTTACTTTTCATGGTATATATTCAGTTAATTAATTGCGTGTGATATGATTTAAGGGAATGAAAAAAACTCTTATTAATACCTTTTTAAATTTTGATTCTATTTTCAAAAAATTTGAAATGACTCAACAAAATTCTGCAACGATTCTATACATTACATTTCAAACCATTCTATTGGTAATTTTTGCGCTGTTACATGCAGACAGACAGACGGATGGACCAGACGATTATGAATTCAAGAATTAAGATGGAAGGGAAAAAATGCAGACGATGATTATAAATGCTGCATATTTATATAACCACAAACGAATTTAAAAACAACAGAATCACACACACAGCTGAAAGAGAAATTTGTTTGATTTGAACGACATTTAATTAGAAATTTTATTTTCATGTTTTTTGGTAAGTAATGAAAAATGGTATTTTGCATTCAAGATAGAGATGGGCATTGTTGTTTTTTGGGATAAGAATTAGATTAAAATCTCAGCTGTGCTTCTAAGTTAATAAAAATGTAGATGGAGAATGTCACCTCTTTTTGGTTACATCTTTTCACGCCGTTTGATGAATATTACTATTATAGAATATCAGTTTATGACAGTTTTTCGTAAGGAACTTGTGATTATCCAGCTTTAAAACTTTTACCATATAACGGTGTAGTGTTCTTCCAGTGTCCAATTCTGAGATCACTAATCTTTTTTTTTGTTTTCCTTGCCCAAATAATATGCATAATACCACTCTCTTACAACGTTTAATATATCAATTTAGTTTTCTTAACTGCAGATTAATTTAAGATTTTTTATGGATGTGCATAATGGTTTTCTATTTCTATTTACAGATGACATCTGTGGAAAGAATCATTGAATACAGCCGTTTGCCCCCAGAAGCATCTCTTGACAGCAACAAAGGCAAAAAACCACCCCAAAACTGGCCATCAAAGGGCTACATCCAATACAAAAATGTTAGCTTGACGTATAACAAAAATGAACCACCTGTTCTTAAAAATCTCAACTTTGAGATCTACCCTGAAGAAAAGGTAATATTGTATAATAATCTACACTGTTAAAAATTTCTGCAAAAACACAGAAAAAAAGTGAGACTCACATCAAATTTATACCAGTACTCGGTTAAATGCATTCTATCCAGTTTCTCGGTCATAGAGCGGGTGGCGGCGACATAAATGACTACGTCATCGAGTTACGGCATGAAATCATGATGTAGGACAACATTATTAGAAGTAGAAATGAATGGTCTGCCTCGGCATTTCTTGATACTATAAGAATAACAGCGGGCTCCAACTCTATATTTATATTTTGGCATTACTATCACGTCATCGAGTTACGAGATGAAATTGATGCCAAATTAAAGGTAAAACAAAGTATTTTAAGAATATTTTGGTCTGCCTGCGCATATCCTGGTACAAACCCTCGGTAGACTGAAATTTATAAAAAAAGATGACATTATAATGTACAATTCAATGACTACGTCATCGAGTTACGGGGTGAAATCTAATCATGATATAGGACAAGATTATTAGGTGTAGATTAAGGAATGACTGGTCTGCCTCGGCATTTTTTGGTACTGTAATGCCCCGGACTTCCCACGAGGCCAGGAAAGTCGGCCGCTTCAAAGGAGGTACTCCATCACTAGAAAGCGACAATTTAAATCTCTTGTTAATGGTGCGACCCTTTGAAGTAACAGCGTGATGAGTGCGGGAGGCACTTAATCACGCCGGGGCACTTAAGGATGACAGCCTGGGATCGACAACATAATGATGGCGACACCCTACGCATACGTTTTGATGGTCCTGAAAAGTGGACCCCCAGCCAGCGTTCCCACAGAATATCTGCGAGCAGCACCGGGTTCAAAAATGTGGGACGGGCACACAAAATCCAATAACACTGCAAGTTTTAAAGGGACATAAAAATATCGTTTTTAAGTGGCGAGAGAGAAATGAAGGATGGCGGTCAGGAGGAAACATAGAGGATGGAGAGAGGAGAGCAAGGAGGATTCTAAGAAGAGAGGCTCGATAGAGCAGGGAAAAGGCTCCTCTCCTGGATGGTTCGTCGAGATAGAAGTCTCTCGGAGGCCGAGAGCGAGTGTGACTGTTCGCGAAACGTCGTGTGTGATCCGTGGTAGCTGAGTTCTGGACTATAGATAACTTAGCTGCCACCCCGCTGCCTAAACATTTGCCCAAACGAACATTCAATATTTATGTTGTACTTTAGACTCATTATTCTTATTTCGTAGTCATCATTATATCGGTTTTATTTGATATTTAAATAAAATTTCAATTTTATAATCACACCTAAAAAACTGAATAGAATTTCATGATCTTGCCTCCGAAGTATCATCACCGCTCACGCTACCACTTCGTAACCCGAGGCCGTACAGTACGATATGAATAACAGCGGGCGCCAACTCGCCATTTTGGCGTCACTATCACGACATCGAGTTACAAGATAAAATTGGAGCCAAACTAAAGGTAAGGTAAAGTGCTTTGAGAATATTTTGGTCTGCATGGGCTTATCCTGGTAGAAACTTTCGGCAGACTGAAATTTGTAACAAAACCTTTATGTACATTATGAAGTATTTTTTGTTATAAATTTCAGTCCGCCGAAGGTTTGTACGAGGATATGTGCAGTCAGACCAAAATATTCTTAAAATAATTTATTTTACCTTTAATTTAGCCCTAATTTCATCTCGTAACTGGATGACGTGATAGTGACTCCAAAATGGCGAGTTGGCGCCTGCGGTTACTCATATCGTACCAGGAAATGGCGAGGCAGACCAGTCATTCCTTAATCTACACCTAATAATTTTGTCCTATATCATGATTTCATCGCGCAACTGGATGATGTAGCCATTGAATTGTACATTATGATGTCCTTTTTTTGTTATAAATTTCAGTCTGCCGAGGGTTTGTACCAGGATATGCGCAGACAGACCGAAATATTCTTAAAATACTTTATTTTACCTTTAATCTGGCATCAATTTCATCTCGTAACTCGATGACGTGACAGTGACGCCAAAATGACGAGTTGCCGCCCGCTGTTACTCATATCGTACCAGGAAATGCCGAGGCAAACCAGTTATTCCTTAATCTACACCTAATAATCTTGTCTTACATCATGATTTCATTCCGTAACTCGATGACGTAGTCATTCGTGTCACCGCCGTCCAGTCTATCATAATTTTACAGACATTTCTCCATATACAGTCGAGTCTCTATATAACGAAATCCACCGTTCCAGTAAAAAATTCGTTATATAGAGAAATTCGATGTATAGAGATTGATGTTAAAAAGCATATTTAATGTGTGAAATTTGAACGAACATTATTTTTGATCTTTTGAATTAAGAATTGGAAGTGTTTAAAAGTAAATATTAACCTAACATTTTATTTCTTAATTATTTAAGTTGTTTCAAAAAAGAGAACAAACATTTATTTGAAAGAGTAATGAAAATCAGATAAGGAAGACCTGCATTAATTTCAGACAAAGAAATTAGTAATTTTTAGTTGTTTTGATTTTAAGGTTGTTACGCTCTCAAAATAAATAAATTAAAAAAAAAAAAAAAAAAAAAAGCTCAAATTTTAGCATGAAATGAAAAATTGTAGTTAACATTTCCCTCCATTTGAAGGCCTTCTCTTATGTGCCTCTCATTGATTCCTCTCTTACATGTATATCAATCCAATTGACACTGTTTTGAGAAGGATGTGGAAAGGTGTGTGGGAGGTGGGATGAATTCGTTGGATTTAAAGAACAAGGAGAGAAATAATATAAAAAAAACTCAGCACGGACGGTAAATCAAAAATAAGTGATGGAAAATTGATTCCATATGATTTCGAAGCTTTTTAAAACTGAATAAATTAAGACCAATTTTTGAAAAAATTCGATATATGGAGATAGATATTTCGCTATATGGAGACTGTTTTTAATGTAATCATGCGAAAAGGGGACCATTCCTACTAAAAATTCGTTATACAGAGAAATTCGATGTATGGAGTTTCGTTATAGAGAGACTCGACTGTATTTAATTCCCATTAGGGATAATCCATGTCTTTAAAAGATATTTTTAGCTTTGTTAAAACTTTTAACTCAAAATACACACTTTTAAAATTATTTTGCAATTTTTCTAAAAATATCAAAAAGAAAAATTTAGTTTTCTTTTTCTTTTTAGTTAATTTAATTTAGACCCTTTAAGGTCTAATTAACCGTAAACATGTGGCGTTTCTGTTGTGATGAAGCGGTGTCTTTTATTGTGTCATAAAAAAAAAAAAAAACAAGAAATATTAGATTTTTTTTTTTTTTTTTTTTTTTTTTTGTAAAATAAACATGCAAGTAATAAAATGTTGTTGTTTTTTCCTACTTCATTTAGATAAACTCTGATAGATACAATCAAAAATAATATTTCCTTTAGCATAACTTCGTATAATATTGGGTCATTCCATGGTAACTTACGTTACATTTAGAACAATTTGCTGCAGTAATTTTAGTAGTATAACACTAAAAAATATTCAAATGTAAAATTAGCGTGATTTGTCAATGAAACCTATCTAAGGGTCAATTGAAAAGAAAATTACCTAAAAAATGATAATAAAAATTACACTTTATACGATAACTTACATGCCTTTTTCAGTAATGGCAGTTACTACAGTAAATAAAATTACCAAAATTTAAGAAAGAACATTAAAATTAGGTAATTTTCATCTAAATTGGGCTTTGAATAAGTTTAATTAGCAAACCACGCCAAATTTACATTTTGAATAATTTGTGTGTGTGTGTGTTATATTGCTAAAATTACTGAAAATAGTTCAAAATGTAACATGAATTACCATGGAATGACCTCCTATTTTGAATAATACAATATATCATTGTGTTATATTAATATACTGATACTTTTTTTTTTAAGAATGTGATGCTTATTTTTGTGTTGATAAATGTAAAGATACGAACAATTAAACTGTTGTTGGCGACACATCCATTTACGATTTATTAACCATTTGGGAAATAGTTGTTATTTTTGGTCGAGAATAGATATATATGAGACATATCTGAATCCTTGTGGTGTCCGCATTTTATCACTTTTGTGATTAGTCCAGGAATATTAATTTTTAATTCATGGCGTACGTAATATATGACTCTGTTATTACGTAAGCCACGTTTTAATCATCAGATGATGTTTTTACTGATTTTTATTAACTCAAAGGGAAACATTCAAACATTTTGTTTCGAGAATAGATGTCCGCATTACATATTTTTTTTACGAAATTCTTTAAATTTAGAAGAATTTTTATTTGAATAGGAAATCGAAATGTCGTTGTTAATGGAGAAGAAAGTAAAAAAATTACAAAATGGTTAGACGCAAATTTTCAGATGTGGAAAAAATCAAATCCAAGGAAAAGCGTCGTATGAAAGATCGTCTTTTAAAGGGAAAAAAATGAGATATGATTATCGAGTCCACCGATTACAAAATGTTCGACGATCATTAAAAAAGAAACAATCTAATGTTGAACCTATTGATAGTAAAAGACCATGTTTTATATATATATATATATAATTAATTTATAATTCTTAAATTTTAGTCTTTGAAAAAAATTCATTTTACAAATGGTTATTGTAATCTGTTAAATTATGTTTATTTATTTAATTTTTTATTTATTTTACTTATTGTAGATTGGAATTGTCGGCCGTACAGGAGCAGGGAAAAGTTCCATTATTGCTACGTTATTTCGTATGACAGAACCAGAAGGAACTGTGAAAATTGATGGTGTCAGTACCAATGAAATTGGACTCCACGATCTGAGAAAGAAAATCTCAATTATTCCTCAGGTATTTAAAAAATATGCATATTTTCGATTTCATCAGAAATCGCGTTTTCTCTTTCTTTTTGACGATTCGTCGAAAATATATAATATGATTTTTACTTCCCAAACTCATGGGTATGCGTACCAGCTATCCTTATACAATCATTTTATTCTAACTTTTTTTTCTTTTAGTATATTACAGTAAACTCTTATTAAGACAGATAATTGAGTTTAACGAGAGTTTATTGAAACAGGAGTTCTTAAATATGGTGTTTTACATTTCAGTAAAATGTGTACATAAACATTGTAATATGATTAAAATTTTGACTTCTCAAACCATTTTATGTTTCTTTACTAAAAATACTAAAAAAATAACAACAAAAAGTAGAATGTACTAGAACCAGGGTTGGGTTTCTGACGTCAGAAACTAGTTTTTGACATGAAAGGTGTCAAAAACTGGTTTAAACCGTCAAAAACTGGCTTAAACCGTCAAAAACATGTAATGTGCCTTGAAACATTTTAAGAACAAGAGGAAAACATTGAATAAGTGTTAATGATTTAAGTAATTTTTCATTTAACATTAATTATTGTAATTTAATAATTACAATAAAATTAAATTATTTTAATAGCAATAAAACATTTTTGTTTTTAGAATGTTCAAACCGAAGAAAATGATTTTATACAGTTAATAATCTGGACCAATAATAAATTTTACCCCGCAGCATCCTATAGCACATAACCAATTTAGCACATTTATTTACACCCAAACAATTTCTGAATTTAGAGTGTATGAAGTCAAAGTTAGAAAATAATCTCTCAACTGATGCTGATCTAGAAGGGTTTGATAGAAGAAGCATTGTTAGATGAGCAAGTTTGGATGTTTAAAGGCAGGCCAAATTTTCAAATTTATGACAGTTTTTTTTTTTTTTTTTTTTTTTTTTTTTACTTGGAAATAATGTTTTACAATACAGTAATAGTGAATTTTTAATATTACTTCTAATCTTGTATATGTGTGACAGATATTTAATGTGAAATTTTACAGATCAGTGTAGTATTTGAGGTTTCTGACAAGGTTTTTGACAAGAGGTTTTCGACATGACGGTTTAAACCGGATAAAACCGAACACAGTCAAAAATTTGCCAACCCTGACTAGAACAACATAAAAAATTAAAAAAGAAAAAAAATAAACATATTTGAAACTCTAGTTTGCATTGAAGCATACTTACATTGTTACTTGAAGGTGAAAAATAAAAGAAAACGGTAGAAAGTTTTAATAGGCTATCCAAAATAATAATAATAATAATCTTCATTTTTTTATCTTCATTATTATTAATCTTTATTTGTTAAAAATACAATGTTAAAAAATATGGATTTCGTTGTTCTAACGAATTTTTATCCATCTTAACGAATGAACTGTTTAACTGTACGTATTAAACGATGTCTGTTACAGTGCACTTTTTACAGACCTTAACCGGGGATTTTGTTTTAATACGTAATAACGAGAAATCTATCTTAAACGGAGTCGTTTTAACGGAAATTCACTGCATTTCTCTAGTTTAATGGAAAAGTGGTTAGGATGTGGTTAGGATGCATACTTAAGATGTAGTTCTGCTATTTCCGTATTACTGAACTGACGATATAGAATTATAATGAGGTTTCTATCCATGCATTTTTGCATAAGAGTGGAAAGTTACCGCACCAAGATCTAAATATTTATCAAATTAGTTACAACAAAAACTCATTTAATTTGACACGCTTGACGTACAATTTCTAAGCTTGTAAAAAATATGCCTGATTTATCTATTCCTACGAAGAAAGACATTAATTTTCCTAAGTAAAACGATAACGGGATCATTTTTACACATGTATAGTATTTTATATGTATAAGGTGTCCAGTAATTATTGGGACAAACTTTAAGGGGATGTAGGGGATATCACAATTATTCAGATTTGCATGCAATTCATGGTCGGAAACGTTTTCCTGGCGCTGTAGTGACGACGCAAAACAGAAGAAAGACAGGACACGAATAAGAAGAGAAAATATGTTTGTTATCCTTAGTTAGTATAGTAAAAAAAATTAATAAAAAAGAACATTACAGAGACAAAGATCGTCATCAAAGTAAGTGTTCGAAATTAGGGCCCCGGGTCGTGATGCATATGTAAGCGCATCTCCGGTGCACATGGAAGATCTAATATTCTCGAAAACACCGGGAGTGTCCCGGACTTCTCCAGCAACTGTCACGGTGCGTGCAACAAATTCCTCAGCACTTTTCAGCATTATCCCGACATTCTATCAGCATTAAGAATAATAAACAGGTTTATCTCCCTGTTCATGTCCTTTCTTTTTGGGGATTTGTGTCGTCACTACCGCGCCAGGAAAACGTTTTCGACCATGGGTTGTTATGCAAATCTGAAGCATTGTGATGTCCCCTACCTCCCCTTAAACATTGTCCCAATATTGCAATTTTTCTCTGTCTAAAATCGTCTTATTTTTGTTGTTCTTCATCAAAAAAGGAAATCCAAAAACTTTTTTTTTCATAAATGCAAAAGAAATGTTGTCACTTTTAAAAGCTTAAATATGGATAAAAAAAAATATATATCCACATGATTTTTAATCGGACAGTAAAAGTGCCAATATTGAAATAGTGTTATTAATGAAATTTATTTGCATTCCTGAATACAACATTCTACCTGTGGAATATGAAATTAATAGCACTTATCATTGATTTGTGGGATCCGTAAAAAGAATTTCGCTACGTCATGGCTATCAGTGGGGATAAATCATTCGCAGTGTATTTTAATGATGTTACACTATTTCAAACATAAAAAAATTGTGTATCTTGCCAAGGTTTTTATTTAGATATATATATTTTTTTTTTTTTTTTTTTTGCTTTTTAAAAAACATTTATTAAATAACGAGGGTTCATTTCACTACTGTGGAAGTATTTCAAAATGTATACGTGATCTTTCATTTTTACTTTCTTCTATCTTTACAAGAAGAAAGTATTGGATTCATGAAAACTTTCGACTTCCGGTTTTCGACGGATTTATACGTTTTAGAAGGTCCTGAACACGTTTTGACTATTTTTAGAAAATGTCTGTCTGTGAGTCTGTCCGTCTGTCTGTGAGTCTGTCTGACTGTATGTGACAAAAAATTTGTGGGCGCTCTATCTCAAGAACTAATGTTCGAAATTTAATAACATTTTATATTCAGTTAGACCTTGATATGAATTAGTGCCTATTGGTTTTTGGTGAAAATTGGCCAGCAGGTGGCGCTGCTATACTCCGTTTTTCATGATTTTCAAGATTTCTACATCTCAAGAACTAATGCACAGAATTTCACCAAACTTCAGAGTCTGTGACCCCTTGATATACATAAACGCTGATTAAGTTTTGGTGTAAATTGGCCAGCAGGTGGCGCTGCTATGCCACGTTTTTCATGATAGCTATATCTCAAGAACTAATGCACAGAATTTCACCAAACTTCAGATCCCGCGATACCTTGAGATACATAGCCGCTGATAAGGTTTTGGTTTGAACTGCCCTATAGGTGGCGCAGCTATGCTACATTTTGCACGATTTTTGCGATAGCTATATCTCAAAAACTAATGCAGAGAACTTCATCAAATTTTAGTTTCTTTTACACTAGAATATATAACATAATTAGACGCTGATTACATTTTGGTATTAACCTTGCAACAGGTGGTGCAGCTATGCTGCATTTTGCACGATTTTTCCGATAGCTATATCTCAACAACCAAACAAATTTTTTGTTATAACTATATCTCAAGAACTAATGGACGAAATTCCATCAAATTTCAGATTCTGTTAGGTCTTGACATCAATAGATGCTTACTAGGTTTTAGTATTTCATCAAACTTCAGATTTTGTTACAAAATGACATATAACATAATTACACGATGATTACGTTTTGTTATAAATCCTTCAACTGATGGTGCTGCTGTGCTATATTTTACACGGTTTTTTTTTAAACTAGCTATATCTCAAGAACAAATGCACAGAATTTCATCAAACTTCAGATTCTTTTACACCATAACATAATTAGACTTTTTTTTACGTTTTGGCATAAATTGTCCAAGATATGGTGTTGCTGTGCTACGTTTTGCAAATTTTTTGTTATAACTATATCTCAAGAACTAATGGACGAAATTCCATCAAATTTCAGATTCTGTTAGGTCTTGACATCAATAGATGCTTATTAGGTTTTAGTATAAATTACCCAACATGAGGCCACTACTAAGCTCATTTTCTCAGAATATTAATTAAATTTTGCGTTTTAGGCTTTTCGGAAACCAGAATCTCATTAGGCTAGGTCAAATGTTCGAGGAAATTCGATAGTGGGTAACTTTGTGGTCACCACGTTTTTTTTTTTTTTTTTTTTTTTTTTTTTTAATATTAAAATGTACCTATGAGATAGAAGAAAGTTTCGGGATTGACACATCCAACTAGTTGTTTATAATTTCGTTTTTTTTTTTTTTTTTTTTTTTTTTTTTTTTTTTCAGGATCCTGTCTTATTTACTGGACCTATCAGGAGAAATTTAGATCCCTTCACTGAACACAAGGATGCTGAATTGTGGCAAGCTTTAGAAGAGGTATTATGCGTAAATATATTTTTTAAATACACACATTTAATCTTTTCAGGGGCGGGGCATTTATGTCGCAAAAACTTTTAAATAATTAATTCTCGCGGCAATTAACCCTTTGTGGACGAGCGACACGTAATATGTGCCGCAAAATGGTTTTAAAAATCCTTGTTTA
The DNA here is from genome assembly GCA_964019185.1 of Maratus speculifer. NCBI lineage: Eukaryota > Metazoa > Arthropoda > Arachnida > Araneae > Salticidae > Maratus > Maratus speculifer. The sequence continues at coordinate 186,987,156 of OZ025290.1, forward strand.
TCCCCACCAATAACATTTTTCTTTAAAATTTGACTTTATTAATGCTATTATTATTATTGCTATTTATTGCTAATATTAAATAGAAATTTTGCGATTTATAACGCGAATAATTCAATATAAAAATATCGTATTCAAAGTAAAATTTCAGTACTTTCATGACAACCTAGAGTCACTTTACAGGGAACAGTATAGTTTTAAACAAAAAACTCCACAATTTTATCTTTTGACTAATTTACAAGTTGGTTTAAACTCCGCAATTTGTGAAATTTAGTTATAGTAATCAATATCTTGCCTGTCCTAATTATTTTTTTTGAAATGTCAATGGTCTTTTATCACAAACAATATTGCCATAGAAAGGCCCCGGGGCGAGCATTATTCTGGGTTCCCCCTTTCAGTCTATCAGTAATTTATTTATTTATTTATTTACTAGCGGCCTTCGCCCGCTACGCTGGTCGGTTTATCTAAAGAAATCTTGAAGAAGTAGTTAGATAAGGTTCAGACATACATTAAAAAAAAAAAAAAAAAGCAAGTCGATCATTCAAAAAACGTTGGGAAATATCAAATATTTACTGTAATTTTTTAAGAAAAACAAAGTTTCGAAAAAAAAAATTAAATCGAAAAAAAAATTACACTGACATATTAATGCAAGGAAATTTTCCCAGAGAGAAAATTCGCCTTGAATACAATATTTCAAATTCTTTTAATTGCTTATAGGCGTTAATGCCAACATAGTGAAAAAAAATTCCATGCTGGGAATCGAACCCGGGCCATCAGTATGGCGCACTGACGTTCTACCGACTAAACCACATGGAACGACAGCCAGCTTGAAACTTTCTCATACTTAAGTAGACTGGCGAAAACATAACGATAGCGCGTTTTAAAATCGCACAGTGACATCTATTGGATTTTATATGTACTAAAAAACGTTATGTACTAAAAAACGTGAGCAGCGCACCTAATAGTTTCTTTTGTTTCTTTTTGTTACTTTTTTGTCTGTTGTCCGATTTTGATGAAACAAAGCCTATACACTGCCCGGGAGTGTGCATTCTTCATTAGTGAAAACCGCATAAAAATCCATTCAGTAGTTACGAAGATAACCTCGAACAAACAGACAGACAGACAGACAGACAGACAGACAGACAAAAAATTCAAAAAAAATTTTTTTGTGTTTCATTGGTTTTCTTTTATCGCCCTGACTCCATTTTTGTCAATTATCTTCAATGTACAGACACACCGGGTCCTACTGTTTTATTATATGTATAGATTGTGAATAATATAGAAGTTACCAGTACTAAACTTCATACGTATTGTATATATGTATAAATTTTGTACTCGCTGCAGTTCACATCTGTATGCAGGGTATCACAAAAAGGATAGTCTCAATTTTTAAAAAAAAATGCTATCAGGATAATTTTAGAAAAAAAAAATGATAGATTGGTTGACAAAAGTATCTCTTTGCAAACTTTTCTTTGCTTATCTACGTACGTTACAAGATGGTTAAAAGAAAATGTCGCAAATCGGTCATAATTAACTGTTTTAACTTATGACACTACGAGGAAAACGTTAATAAAGAATTTCTTTTGAAAACAATAAAATACTAAGTTGTTATAATAAAACTTTAATTATTAATTTTCTAATGTACTTTGTTTTTCGCATAGATGAATGGGATTTTGGAAACAAAGAGAGGAAGGAAGACCACTCTTACCTTCCTAAATGTTTGAAAATATATGAATTTTGATCCCTTTTGACTAATTTTAATTATTTGAGACTTTTTAGTGAAAGTCCTAATTACTGTCATGGGGAGCCATTTAAGAGGGGGGGGGGGAGGCCTGATCAATTGCCCTGCATAAGTCGGCATGTAAATATTATAACAATATTGTTTCTAAAAATATATCTTATACTTTAGGCGCACTTGAAAGAAGCCATAGAAGAGATGCCTGGAGGTTTAGATACTGAAGTAGCAGAAGGCGGTGCTAATTTCAGTGTTGGACAGAGGCAATTAATATGCTTAGCTCGAGCCATACTTAGACGAAATAGAATTCTAGTATTGGATGAAGCCACAGCAAATGTTGATCCAAAGTATGAATATTTATTTTGACCAAGATAAAGTTCTGATTTATCAATTTCTTATGATAGTTTATTTCTCAAGTAACATTTATCCTATATCAATCTGCAAAGATACATTCTTGGCAAAATTTTTTTTAAAAATTACATGATGCAAATGAATTGATAATATAATTTTACTTACAATTTTTTATGTGTTTTTACAGCACTGATAGTTTAATCCAGCAAACAATAAGAGAACGTTTTGCTCATTGTACAGTGCTTACAATTGCTCACAGACTTCACACCATTATGGATTCTGATAGAGTTTTAGTAAGTTAAATACTTGGTAATTTCTAATGCTCATATTCACTACCTACTTCCAATCTAGAAAAATCTTAGTTGAACACTCAAATGAAATTCACGATAACATTTTATTGGACCTTATCAAGAAGGCGTCCAATCAGGATTAAAGGTTGGTTGTATAGGGTTTACTGGCGCAAAATCCCTTCAGGGACATGCTGCGCGAAAACAAAGACTAAAATATACAAAAATTAGGAGAGACAAGATCTGAATATCTGGACGGGGTATCCCATCCAGATATAGCTTGGCAAAAGTAGAATACCAAAAAATTAAAAATGAATATTGTATAGTATAAAAGTAAAAATTAAACCGTAGAAAGTTCATTCTGGATAGAGTTCCTTTCCAAAAAAACGAAACGTGTTAAAGCAAACCTAAGTCATAAAACAATAAGAGATAAAAAACCAAATTTCAAAATAAAATCTTGCATGTTTTTAAAAGGTAAAGAGTGTCCCATAAGGAATATCCCCAATGAGGTTTGTCAAGATTGGTGATGATGAGTTAAAATACCTTCTGTACAAGTGCCGGAGGCCCGGACAGTCTGTTAAAAGATGATGAATGGTCAGGTAATCAAAATGACAATATGGACACATGGGTGTACCCTCCCTCAATAAAAGATATTTATGAGTGATCCTAGAATGTCCAACTCTCAGACGAGTCAGAAGAACATCTGTTCTCCTGGGGTACATAGGAGGCCAGGTCATGATAGTTGGTTTGATATGGTGCCAGGATTAAAGGTGAATACCGTTTGAGTGTTCGACCGAGATTTTAGGTACAACTTGGGGTTTAAGTAGCTAATGAATACGAGCATTAGTTGTTTCAACTCATCAAATTGCAATGTTTTAGTCATTTCATTACTTACGATTTTCATGACAGGTACATATCTAGTATTATATGATTAACAATTATTGATGTATTTATGACAAATATGTTAGATAACATTTCTTTCTTTCTGTTTGTGTAAAACTACACTGTTAAAAATTTGAAACTTTTGCTGCATCGTCACTCCATTGCTATTATAGAATATCTCTAATTTGACGAATGAGAATGCTTTATAATGCAGTGAAGTAATCGTTTTCTATAAAAACAGTGGAGTGACGAAGTAACAAAAGTTGTAAATTTTTAACAGTGTACATTACTTCTCATTTCTAATACTGTTTTAAATATGAAATATAGATATCACAAGAAGCATTGGTGTTGATCAAAGACATATAAGAAATTATAATTGCTAAGCAATTAAAGGTGTGAGATACAAAACTGGAAAAAGAAAAAAAACTTTATAGTCACATTCTTAAAAATGTACACGCACATACATATGTGAGTATCTATATAAGTTTGTCAAAATGCGAAAAAGTTATTAGAAAAATGTCTCCCCATAGGAATAGCATTAGCTCGAGTGTCTTCGCAAGCAGGGACAGGACCCTTCGGCAAGTAAGGGGATGGTCATCGGTTAAAAAGAAAGAAAGTTACAGATATTATTTCATCTTTATCTACTTAATTCAAAGAGTTTTTTTTTTCTTTAAAGTAAAAGTAATTTTGTTCTCAAATTAAAAAAAAAAATCGGACCCAAAACGGTTAAATTCTAAAAAAATAAGATTTTTTCTAGGAATTTTATGATCATATTAATAAGATAATGCAACAATGTGTGAAACGATCAACATTATGCAATTATGCATTCACTAAATCTGTAGTCCCATTGCATTCAAAATAAAAGTCTTCAACTGTACGTTGATATGTTCCAGAAATATTTGTTCATGTTTACAAAGGTAATGATCTTCCAAATGAGATTTATATAGCGTAAAATTCTATAATATGCACAGCTTCTCGTCTCAGAATCAGGGCTGCCACGGGCATCATTTTTTAATTCTACCTTACACCACTTTCTCGAAACAAAAATTATTTACACACAGTTTTACAAATAACTTTTTTCGATCTTTACAAGAAGAAAGTATTGGATTCGTTAAAAATTCCGACTTTTGGTTTTTGATGAATTTATAAGTTTTAGAAGGTCCTAAACACGATTTGATGGTTTTTAGAAAATGTTTGTCCATGACAAAATTTTTGTGAGCGATCCATCTCAAAAATTAACGCACGGAATTTAACAAAACTTTAGATTCAGATAGACCTTGATATAAACTGGAGTTGATCAGTTTTTGGTGTATATCGCTCAACAGGCGGGGCTGTTATGCTACATTATTCACAATAGCTCTATCTCAAGAACTAATGCACGGATTTTTCACAAAACTTTAGATTCAGTTAGTCTTCGATATAGTTAAATGATGACTCATTTTTGGTGCAAATCGCTCAACAGGTGCTTTACCATACTTAATTATTCATGATTATTGCAATAGCTCTATCTCAAGAATTAATGCACAAATTTTCCTCAAACTTCAGATTCAGTTAGTCCCTATTATAGATTAGTGTTATTTAGTTTTGGGTGCAAATCGCCCGATAGATGGCACTGCTATGCTGTATTGATTTCACAATAACTAATGCATGTATTTTCATCAAACTTCAGATTTAGTTTTTACCTAATAAAAAATTATCTTGATTATTTTTTGTTGTACATCACCCATCATGTGGCGCTGTTATGCTGAATTTTTAAAGATTTTGCAATAACTTTACCACAGAAACTAATGCACGGATTTTCTTCAAACTTCAGATTCAGCTAGAAGTTGACATAAGTTGCTGCTGAATGGAATTTTGAGTAAACAACTTAAATGGTGGCGGTGCTATGCTGCATTTTTCAAGAAGTATTAACATGTGTAAGATTGAAGAAAATTTTGGGATTGCCACATTTGACCAATTTAAATAGTGTTGCGAACTGAATAGAAAAATAGCCGCCTGAGCTGAGGCAACCCTGCAAGTTATATGTTATACAGATCTGTATTAGATTTATGATAGATTTTGTATGCTTTTCCACGTCAGTATCAATATTTTAGCAGTTTGACTTAGCACTTCATTATCAATACAGTCGAGCCCCATTATAACGAACTTTAAGGGACCAAACGTTTTGTTCGCTATATCCGAACCGTTGAAAAAATGTTAGAGCTTTTATTTACATTATTAATATTATTTCTCAGTAAATATATTTCTTTTAGCGCATAATTATACGCAATCATTTTATTGTGGTTATATTTTACGAAAACAATTAACTTTTTTTCTTTTAAATGCGAGGACATGTTCACTGATGAAATAAAGCTTCTGACTGGTGAAAAGTGATAATGGAAAATAGATTTTTATTATCGAGAGAAAAGCTAAACGGAGTAGCCACCATTTTGAAAAAACATCGTAAAAGTATTTAAAATTAAAAATAAAAATGGAAATAGATTAAAAAATAGCTAAAATGGGCACAACTACAAATAAATAGCTTTCATTTAAATAATTATCAAAATCGGTTGAGTAGAAAATTCAGGGCTGATGACTAAAAAAACAGCCAGGTCTTTGAAATATATAGATCATATGAATGTCTCGTTTTAACGGCCAGATTATGAAAAGGTGGGCCACAATTTTTGACACGACACTTTTTAGCTTGTGTGGTCGAATGGAAAAATGTTTGTTATAACTGATTTTTAAAATTTCGAAAGTTTGCTATAAAAGAACAAATTAGCATTAAATACAATAGGAAAACAGCTAAGACCAAAATTTTAGTTCGTTATATACCATGTTCGCTATAACGGTGTTTGACTGTAGTTGCATTATTTTTTTTCAGGTTTTAGATGCTGGTGAAGTTAAAGAATTTGATGAACCATACACCTTACTACAAGACCCCAATAGTCTGTTCTCTCTCATGGTGCAAATGACAGGTCCTGGCATGGCCAAGCAGCTCAGAGAAATAGCGCATTCTGCTTATATGAAAAATTCAGTTGAAAAAGATAAATCTAACGACGTATTTGGAAGTGCTGGAGGTGATGACACCACTGAAATTAACAGTACTGCTACGACTCCAGGACATATTGCCAATGGCATAAGACAAAATGTTCCAGATGGACATATTAATGGTGGTTTCGAACACTCGGAGATGACATACTTATAATAGAAAAATATAAGAAGTTTGTAAATAATTGTTGTTGAGGAATGGAAAACTATCAACATATTTCGAGGTGCTGGAGACAATGACATCATTGAAACAAAGGGTAGTGTTGTTACGATGCCATGCCAGCACATAATGCTAATGGTGTCAGATTCAATGTTACAGACGAAGATGTTAATGATGGATTTAAACACACTGAGATGGCTTACAAAAATATGATAAAAAGGAATTTGTAAATAATTGCTGTTGATGAATGTTGCTGCTATTTTTAAAGAACTTTAATATATTTTTTTTCAGTGTAAAAGAATTCTAAATGCGAAAGTTCAGAATTCATAACGATGTCCAGTTTCAACTAAAACTCTGAAGTTAAGAGAAACACAGTTATATTTCCGGGGACCCTTTTCATTTCAAAAAAGTTATTTACATTTAACAAAAAAATTATCAATGCTATAGATATTATTTCCAGGGATGACTTAGCAGAATCTTCTAGAACTGCTATATAGATAAGCAGTTCTTAAATTTGGCGATTCTGAGGACCTTTTTGATGACAGTTTCATTTCGCCAGATACTTAAAAACATTTTGCTTAAAACAAAGTCACAGAATACTTCCATGTATACAATTCATTTTTTTATACAAAGTATAAAAGTCTCGTGTTTTGTCTACAGTTAAAAAAAAAAAAAAAAAAAAAAAAAAAAACTTGTTATATTAATACCCCCCCCCCCCCTAAAAGTAGCAGCATAATAAAATTTTTATGGAAGTAAAATATTTATTACTACATATGTGGAAAGGTTTGTGCTGTTTCTTTGCAACTGGATGTGCAAAATCTGTTTTAGTGCCTGAAAAAGATATATTTTTTTTTTTAAAGAGAGACCCATTCGCCCTTTATAAAGAGTATTTGGACCCTTGGAACAATACCCTTGGAACAATATGATTGTTCCAAGATAATTACCAGTGCCATGCGAAAAAGGGGAGTGAAGGGGACGGTCATGGAAGTTTAGGGGGTGTTGAATTTATACTAAGAGTGTCATTTTTCGGCACGTCACAAGAAAAAAGTTGACTAAGGGGGGGGGGGGGGGGGCAAACTGAAACTTTGCGCCAGTCTCAGTTTTCTCTTCGCAAGCCCCTGATAATTACATCTCAAGTTATATGTGTTTGAAGTTCTCAGGACCTTAAATTTTAAGTACACCAGGGCTTGAATTTCAGGGCGGGATTCGCGCCCAAAAAAAATATCGTGGGCGGGGGGCTCCCGCCCAAAAAAAATTACGAATTTTCTGAAACATTTTGCATTTTGAAACTACGATTAACTCCCACGATTTTTTTGCATAGTTTGTGATGTTTTCGTCCGACTGAATGACATATTTTGCGAGTTTTTTACTGCCAAAAATAGTTTAATTTCAAGATTTTTTTCCGCAATAGATCGTCAAATTTTGCATATTTCCCCCCTGATTGACTGACAAGTTTCGTGCGATTTTTCGCCGCCAGAACGGAGTAAATCTGTTTCGAATTTTCCAAAAAATTAACGCATTCGATTCCAAAAGTAATGAAACACCGTTTATCAGCCAGGAAAGTTGGGTAGTTATTGCGAATTTCCGGGCTGACAACCGATTTTTCATAACTTTTGAACCGAGCTGAATTGCATATTTTCACAATCAATTTCATCAATCGTTTGCAGAAAATGAAATCGCAGAAAATTTTGCTAGATTATCAAGATAGAAACTCTAATTTTGTCAAAGCATAGCAATAAAAACTGTTTTTATAAAAAAAAAAAAAAAAAAAAAAAAATCGCGATAAAACGGGAACTTTTTCAAAAAGATGGCAGTATGAACGCGAATTTCGGAAAAGGATCGTGGAATAAAAGCGAATTTCGTGAAATGATTGCGAAATAAACGCGAATTTCGTGAAAGCATCGCTGAATAAATGTGAATTTCGTGAAAAAATCGCGGAATAAATGTGAATTTCGTGAAAGGATCGCCATGTAAACAGCGCCGTGCGAAAAGGGGGAGAGGGGGCGAAGGAGGCGGTCGCCCCGGAGGCAGAAATTTAGGGGACGCCGATTATCTACTACCAGCATCATTTTTGGCATGTAAGAAGAAAAAGAACAAATACTAAATTGAAAATTTTTCCCGAGCGCAGTTTTTCTTCGCACGCCCCTGCATATGAACCCGAATTTATCAAAATGTCGCTTAAAAAACGTGAGTTTCATGAAAGAATCTCGAAATAAATGTGAATTTCATTAAAAGATCGTATAAAAACGTCAATTTTGTTGAAGGAGCGCTAAAAAACATAAAATTTTGTTGATAATCGAGGGGGGGGGGATGCTAATTTCTTTAAAGGATCGCGGGAAAACTCCAAATTTGTCAAAGGGTTCATCAGGGGTGATTCTGAGTAAAACTTTTTTGAAATTCTCAGCATATTCTCTGAAAAGTTACAGCACATTGTGTGAGGGGGAGGGATTTACTTTTGACACTGTTTTTTCTGCGCCCTTTGACGAGATTTGCGGATTTTTCGCGATTCTTTGACAAAATTTGCAATTTTTTTCACGATTTTTTGACGAATTTGGCAATTTTTTGTGATCCTTATCTGAAGTTTGCATTTTTTAGCGAACCTTTGATGAAATATGTGTATTTCTTTTACTACTGTTTGACGAAATTCGCGTTTTTCACGATCTTCTGATTAAATTCGCATTTTTATCACGTACCTCTGATGATATTTACGATTTTTCGGCAAACAATTTATATTGTTTTTTTTTTTTTTGGGGGGGGGGGGGGCGACGATTTGTCGAATTTTGTAACATGTTTTTTGTCAAAATTTTCGGATTTATGACGATTTTTTAAAATTTTCGGAAAATATCTAAAAGAATCGCTCCTGGATCGCTTAATAAATCCAAAATTCGTCAATGTTTTGCTTAATAGACATGAATTTTGTCACATATTCACGAAAAACGTACAAATTCAAACAATGCATCGTGGAAAAAAAAATGTGAATTTCGTCGAAGGATCGTAAATAAACGCTAATTAAGTCAAAAGGCTGCTAAAAAACGCAGATTTAGTTGAAGAATCGCAAGAAAGATGTAAATTTCGTCAGAGGGCTGCCAAAACGTGAATCTAGTCAAAGGGCTGCTAAAAAAATGCAAATTTCATCACAGAATCGCAAAAAAGATGTCAATTTCCTCAGAGGGAGGAGGGAAAAAATATAGCCTTTTCTTGAAAAACAACACGCTCACAAACACATCTGTTTATTAATATAATTTTTTATCAGAAATAATATACACTGGATTAATTTTTGAAAAATTAGATTAACCGGAACCCTACTTGCAGGAGTCTACACTCAACCTAAAATCAACCTGAACCAAACACAGAGTTTACTACAGTTATGCGATTCTTCCGCGGATCCGCGAATTTCCGCTATTCCGATTTGTTTATAGCGGCAAAAGATCGCGATAATTACTGTTTTCATCAAAAGATCGCGAAAAGACACGATTTTCGTCAAAAGATCGCGAAAAAAGCACTAGTTTTGTCTAAGGATCGCGAAGAAACACGGCTTTCACCAAAAGATCGCTAGAAAAACGCGATTTTCCGTCGAAAGATCGCAGAAAAAAAAACGTAATTTTCATTAAAAGATTGTGAGAAAAACGCGATTTTCTTCCACAGATCGCGAAAAAAAAACGCGTTTTTCGTCCATACATCGCGAAAAAACGCGCTTTTCGTCCACAGATCACAAAAAAATGCGTTTTTCATTCACAGATCGTGAATAAACGCGTTTTTCGTCAAAAGATCATGAAAAATATAAATTTTGTGAAAGAATCGCAGAAAAATGTGAATTTCATCACAGAATCTAAAAAATAATCTAAAATTTTAATGTTTTTAACAGCTTTTTTTGAAATAAAAGGCAAATTTAACAGTAGCTTCCCATGTTTGTTAAATGATCTTTTAAGTGAAAACATGATAAAATTTGAATTGGACAACTAGCTAAGATTGCTGTGCAAAAATTGCATCAAAAATACAAACTTAAAATAGAAACTTTCATTTCAGAATTACTTATAGTAGCATTTTCATAAATTGATTCACCCTGACACCCCCCCCCCCCAAACGAAAATAAAATAAAATAAAACAGGATTTAAGAAAAAATATTATTTTATTATTGCAAATAAAATAATTACTCTTTTTTTAACTAAAAAACACATTTTGCATAATTATTCAGAGTTCTTGATAAAAAATGCTTTAGTGGTATTTTGTCGTGTCTGTATTCACGTAATTTTTTAAATAGTACACAAAATAACAGTAGGTTTTAAAGATTTTTTTTCTCCCTCCCAAACAACTAAACTCCCCTCCATTTATAAATGGTGGTAGGGAGACTCCCCTCCTCTGGAAAATTGAATTTCAAGCCCTGTACAAAAAAATAATGGCCCTTAAACGATTACGTTTATCATATGAAATTTATGTGGGCCAAGACAATTTGGATTCAAATTATAAATATTTGCGGCGGGTTGGCAAGTTTTTGACATGTGACGGTTTAAACTAATTTTAACCATCGTTAAAATTGTCATGTCAAAAACCTTTATGTCAAAAAGTGTAAAAAACCTAGTTCTAAAAAATATAAATCAGAAGAATTATTTAGCAAGAGTTAGAGTTTAATCAATAAATTTTAAATAAAACTGCATAAAAACATGAAAATTGTGAGGTGTAAACTGTACAAATAATTCTTGAAACAAATTTGGATAGGGTATGGTAAATTACAAATAGATTGCATTTTGAATAGATATTCCCTAACCTCTTATTTAATGATTTAGTTTATCATTAATGTATGCTTGCTTTTAAGATGACGAGTTAAGAAATCCTTAAATATTGGTAATCCTTCAAATTATGAACAGGCTTGATCTAAATTTTACAAAAAAAAAAAAAAAATAGATTGTTTAGATTTCTTCATTTTTTTATGACTAGAAACAGATTTTTTTTCAGTACAAAACAGTATTCAGAGGTTGATACAGGGACTTTTCATGGGTGATGAAATATGAAATCCAAACCAAGTGTTGATTATTATTACCTTCTTTAAACCTTTCTGGTAAACTTTTTTTTTTTTTTTTTTGCAATTTACACATTTTAAAACATAACAATATAAAGATAATGAAGAGTATGTTTTTTTGGAATATATTTTTGTAAAGTGATTTGTTTTATTAAAAGGTAGTTTTACGAAGGAGCCAAATTTTATCTAGATCAACCCCTGGTATTGGTATTATTAAAACAGTTTTTCTTGCTTCCCCTCCCCCTTAGGATGTTCTAATGGATGGGATTGCTTACCCCTTTAAGTCTCAAGTTCAGTAATTATCTTAATGTCAGAAAATATCCAAAGCAATTTCTGTAATAACTTGATTTTTAAACAGTTTTGTAATTAAAGTAATTTAATAAATTGACAGAGATATTTTTGTAAAATATTTACAAATATATTTAGTTTAAAAAAGGAATGGAAATCATACAATTCTTATAATAAAAATGTAAATAAATGCATGTGATCCTATCTGTAACTTAGAAGTGTTTTGTAGTTGCATATTTTTCATACTGAATTTTTTAAGGGGGTCCGAGACACAAACATCTTCAAATTTTCTAAAATGATTTTATTGCAATAAAAGTTCCTCCATTTTTTTTTTTCTGCTTAAAATGACATTTAAAACATGTTTCTATCCCAATTGGAACTTTTTTTTTTTTCAAAATCTAGCTTTTGTTGTCATGATAACGACTTCTTGTGAAAATGCGTTCTTCTTTATGTTAGGTTTTTCACTCTTTTTCGCATTTAAATTGTTATAACTCAAAAGCGGTTAAAGGTAAATTGTTCAAACTTGGAACATGTCTTTTTCAATTGTTTTACTTTAATTCTGATTCAGCTAATTTGAAAAAAAAATTACTTTTAGAATATGATTTTTTTTTTTTTTTAAGTTACATTACTCTTTTTTTTTTTAATTTTTATTTAAACTAATATTTTTTAAAAGTCTGAATCAAAATTAAAACTTACATATTTCTGTTCAAATTCTACAAATAAAATTTTGAGTTATGACCAAAATACTCCACTTTAATAAAATTTAAATTTAATATTAAAAATATATATAGATGAAAGTTTTTTCATGCGATATTGTTTACAAATAATATGGTTAACCATCACAAAAAAAAAAAAAAATTACAAATTTTAACTTATTAAATAAAAATTACTTTAAAAGGTACCCCAGACTCTTTTAATAGAGAAAACCTACACTTATATAACTGACTGAGAAAATAACTAGCTTATAAAACATGTAGCTTCTTCCATTTTGTTGTGCTTTCTAATATGATTGAGCAAAATATTTTGTATGAAAAGTAACATAGATTAGTAAGATACATCTATTAGTTGACGAATTAAATAAATTTTATATTGTATTTTCCTTGATGGTACTTAAAACCAGGGTGCAGAAAATATTTCTACTCCCAATATTTCCCCCAATCCACATGAAAATTTCCCCAAATTTTTATGATATGTTATAGGTAAATGCTATATTACCATAGGTATAGAAAATTTATTTTTCTAGTATTTCTCAACTTATGCACGCAAGTATATATGGTAAGAGGTGACTAAGTGTGAAAAAAAAAAAAAAAATCTGAAATTCACAGCAAATTTTCTGAGAGGTTACGCCAGAGTGGGGAAAATCCACTCCCAGCACTGCTTTTTCGCGGCCTTTACGCAAGTTTTGCGGTCATTTCACAACTTAAGATTGAATTTTTCAGTATGTTTTCAAAGCTGTCCCAAAGGCAATCAAGGTTTAGATCGAAAGCGCTCAGTGCATATATTAGATGTTTTTTAAGTTTTTAAAAATTATATTTACATCGCATTAACATCATATTTTACAATTATGACACATTAAAGCACCTTTTAAGAAAGTTTTTTCTTTATTTTCATACATTTTAAGGTGAGTATGGCATTCCAACAGTATATGTTTTTTCATATATTAATTTGATCTTTAAAAGCATCATGTAAAAAATGAAAAGGGGAAGATTTTTTCAAGTGATACTCCCACAATCTTAAATTTTAGAAAGGAAATTTGTACTTCTTATAACTATATTCAATAATCAGGCCCTAATAGTGCTTCAAAGTATTGTTTATCACATTTGAACTTTCGTTTTTTTATACAACTAAACAACAGGAATTTGTGCATTGTTCTTGTCAGCCAGTGCCTATTTCTTTTCTTTTTCTTTTTTTTTCATTTTTAAATTGTGGAATTAAAAATGCTACAGTCACACTCCTAGAATAAATCTAAATTATTAAGAAATATTAGTCAACAACATAATAAATGCTATTTTTAATTAACATTTAAAATTTTAGAAAATGCTTAAAATTGTTTTAATTTTATCAGTTTCTTTCTAAGCATAAACAAATTACTATTAAAAGAAGATATGAAATAATCTCTAACAATGGCGGTCATCGAAAAGGTAAAAATTTCTTAAATAATTGCTTCATTTTTGTATATTATTTACCTCTGTTACTTTAATACATTAATAAAACAAAATCATTATTAATATTTCTCCCATTAAATTTTATCAGTTACTCTTGTTGTTAATATTTAATAATAATAATAAAAAATTACAATAATAATAATGAGGACATATATCCTGTGGATTCATATAAAGAATTTTTTTATTTATACTTGAAAGAATGGTATAGTTCCTATGTGACAGTAAAGTTTGATATTTATGTATTATTCAAGAAACAAATCATTTGTGTTTTTGTTTTTTTATGTTGTTTATATGCTATATTTGTTATTAAACAGAGATTGCAAGGATGTGATATAGGAAACGAGAAATTAATAAAACAATTATGTTTTAAATTCATCCTATATTATTTAATATTGTGAATTTTCACTGCAGAAAACAATTTTAGTCTGATACATACATTAATTCTTACAATTTATTATACAGGGTAGCCACTCTCAATGGTGGCCAATGACTAATATTCCTTAACCGTAAACCATAGTTCCAATTATAAAAATGTTTTAAATGAGATAAAGAAATATTTATTAAGCTGTTTGGGTCAATATATATTTTTTAAGATTATGAAATTTAAATTTTTTTACTGTCCTTCGGTCCTATAAGTTTTATTTAGTAAAATTTTTCTATTACACTGACAAGTAATAGAAAGAAAGACTGGTTATTTTACGATTAAAATTGACCGAGTAATAATTGTTTAAAGCTGGAGCATATTTTTTACTGCAAATTAGGGATCATTCACATATTTAGTAGAAATGTGATTTTGTCAAGATACATTTTTTAAAAAATAGCTAAAATTAAAATTACAATAAAAATTTTAAATTTTTAATCGTTTTAAAATATTAATGCAAATTATACAATTTGTAATAAACATATGAGGAAAAGAAAAAGAATTCTTGTTAAATAAAATAATGAAAATTACTGATATACCAGCTTAGTAAAGTCTTCACTTGGCAGAATGTCAAGCCGATTCCATTCAGACTTTGGGAGTAATAGCCTATAAGGCCGAGAAATGATATTAAATATTGTTTTCTATTTTTTGTTCCGAGTGAAATTTTATTTTAAAATAAATAGATTGTGGACCTATTATTAGTTCTCGGAATAACCTTTCCAAAATATATATTTTCTCCTACATTTTTGTGAATTTTAATAAAAACATGTCTTTTTTTTTTTTTTTTTTTTTTTTTTTTAATATTTATTTTATGGCTAAAATGCAGTTTTAATGACTGCTTGGCATCTGACTTGGCGGCTATTCGAGAAATTCGCCAATTCTAACAACCTAAATATTCAGGGCACTTGTGTGTCATATATTCACTGGGATTTACTTGGCGCCAGAATGGCGTTGTTTTTGATCGGTTCTATAACAAGAACCGTCTAAAACAAAATAAAATTTAGCAGTTTATAATAGTGCAACTTCGGTGACCTAAGAGAGTAAGTATTGGTGACATTGTGACAGTGTAGTTTAAGACATTCATTAAAGAAACTGTTTTTCAGTGAAATAATACTAACGTTTATTAACGAAAATATAAATGCAAGTTAAAATAAAAACATGTATAAATCCAGGTGAAAAATATAACAGGCATAACATAAACAGAAACAAGTTCAATTCCAGATTTATATTAAAGTTATTCTATGTCATGAAATAATATTCAAGTTTAAATAAAAATATGTATCAACTTAGATGAAAAATATAACTGGTAAAATGTAAACAGAAAATAAGTTCAATTCCGTATTTAAATTAAAACTATTCTATATAATGACATAATATTACTTATTAAATGGCATGGCATGGCATATAACAATATTAGGATAGCACTGAAAACATAACGGACTCACTTATGGATAAGAGCTATCGACGTACTGGAGAAATTCCAATGATACGGCACACCAACTGTTTCGATGAAAAGTCTTGAAAACATGTAGAGTTTTAACTGAAGATAATAATGTCCACAAATGAATATGAAAACTTAATTAAAAACACAAATGGATTATGACTGCTGGTAAAATGACAAACGGGCGAAGTTGAATAACCATTTTCACAATTAAATGTCCAGCAACGGATTTGGCGTAATTAAACAACTAGATGTTAACTTTAAAACTTTAAAACTGGATGAATTTAAAATACATTTCTGAAACTATATCATATTGACTTTAACATCAACTATCTTGAAACATAACATCGCTTCAAAATCTCCCGCACAACATATCTCAGCCGGTTTAAATAGCAGCGGCAATTCGAAACTGGATACGCCCCTCCGAGTTGAGCAAGCGAGCTCCTGACTTGCGATGGGAGAAATGCAAGACAGCCACTTACGAGTTGCGATCCGCGATGCTTGCGGATTGCGATCGAACGGAATGATCAAACCAGGATGAACACACCCATAAGCGACGATCGGAAAAACAAAAGATAAGCGATTGATTTGAACATGTAAACAAAAGATCGGAAGATTGGAAAATGCCGGCAAAGAAGAAAAATGGAAGTTGGAACAAAATATAAGATAGTAAGCCATGCCATTTTACAATATTACGATATATATATAATTAGAATTATGTATTTTAGAGTGTTAAGGAAGGAAAAATGGCTGACAATCGCCCCCCCCCCTTAACACTCGTACTTAAAAATAAAATGGATAATTAACAGATATTGTAAATTATATATATATATAGAATAATGTAAAACATTAGAATATCAACTATCACACTTCGATAGTTATCAGTAAAACAGAAACTTAACATTAACAAGTATAAATGCAACAAATTCAATAACTTCAACAGGGTTAATCAAAAACATCAATTTTCAATAATGTTAATAACAATATTCAACAATAACAACAATTTTAACAATTATATAACAACTAGATTAACAACTTTTTCATTTCATGAAAGTTCAGTTACAATTGTAACTCTAACGAAAAGTTTTTTTTTTTCCACGTCGAATAAAGTTCAATAGCAAAAGTCTATAAAGATAACGTTTTCCTGAAAAAAAAACCATGAAAGATAATTACAATTACCTCGTCACGTGCAAGTGACTACGAGTTACCTTTACATAACAATTTAATATGATGATCTTTTTCTTGATTTTGACTTGTACAATATTCAAATGAACTTTAAACAATCATACATTTGCATATTTATTCTGGAAGAGAATGATTATCATATAAACGCAAATTCAGGATAATATGAAGAATAAATATACATGAATTACAATATGAAAATACTTTGACAATAAAAGATACATGTTATGCAAATGAGAAAATTTCAATAATGAGAACAATAACGATCATGATCATGATAACGATTATGAATTATGATTATGATAGTGACAGAGTTAAATGACTGTGAGCGCTCACGTGAAAGACAACACAAAAAAAAAAAAATATGCTTAAGCTTTTGAAACGATATACATTTGCAAATGATTTGGCCAATTTAAATATGAAAAAAAAACTTGTTATATATACTCTTAAAACGAGAAGAAAAATTTTCATATTTACATATGCAATAAAAAATACAACTCGATTTTCAACACCTATGAAATGATATTATGAAACGTATGCATACGAAACAAATATGAAACAACAAGAGTATAATCACATATTCAAACATTTTTTAAAAGAAAAGTACTGAAATATACAAAAATTTCAGTTTTAAAAAAGATGCTAAACTTCAAGGTTTAACATGAAAAGTTAAACAAGTATCTTAATGCTTGACACAAGTTCAAAGGAGGAGGAGTTTTTTTTTTTCATAGCACTTAAATATTATGTATATTTATAAATTACTTATAACTAAAAATTACATCAATAAATTTTTTAAGATCAAACTTTGTTAAAGGTTTAGTGAAAATGTCTGAGAGATTAGATTTACTGGCTACGTGTTTAACATTAAAAATCTCTTGGTTTAAAAGGTCTCTAACAAAAAATAATTTTACGTCAATGTGTTTCGTTCTGTAATTTTCAATGGGAGACTTAAGAAAATCAATGGAGGCCATGTTGTCTACTAAAAGTGTTGGTTTAACTTGTGGACCTGTAAAAATATGTTTGTCATAACATTCAGTTATGATCCTACTGAACCATAGAAGCTCTTTAGTTGCTTCTGTTAAAGCCACAAATTCTGATTCCATAGTAGACAAACAGACAGATTTTTGTTTAAAGGCTCTCCACATGATAGGAGCTTTGTCTAACATTAGTAGTTGTCCCCCCATTGATGTCCTGTCATCCCTATTAGCGGCGAAATCCGCGTCGGTGTAAGTTATTAGGTTTATGTGGTGACAGGGTAACCTCAGTTTATAGTGTTTTGTGCTTTGGACATACCCTAAAAGCTTCAGGAGACCATTCCAGTGAACAATCCCAGGATTGCTCTGGAATTGGCTGAATATATTTACAGCGTACGAAATATCAGGACGTGTCCTGCTTGTTAAAAATGAAAGGCAGCCCAAAACACTTCTGTATGGATATTGTAACATTTCCTGGGTTTCTGCTTCGGTTTGAGGACATTGTGACTTGGAGTATACAGTACCTTTAGTTATAGGGAGTGACGTAATGGGAAAGTTGAATTCTTTAAATCTTGTACAAATATCATCAATATATTGCATTTGATGAATTGAAACAGTGCCATTCCCATCCTCCTCAAATTCAACACCAAGTAGTTTACGTGTTTTCCCCAGGATTTTTATGTCAAAATGCTTTGTTAAAAGGGTTAAAATTTCATTAATATGTTTCTGATGGTTACTTAATATTACAAAGTCATCCACATATAGTAATAAAACAACATGATTAGAAAACGTATAGACGCAATTACACCACTCTAACTTTTTAAAACCAAGAGAAATTAAAATCTTATGTAATTCATAAAACCATACTCGTCCACTCTGGTGGAGGCCATAAAGGGCCCTCTGGAGTTTGCAGACTAAATGTTCTTTACCTTTTACCTCGAACCCTGATGGTTGTTTCATGTAGATGTTATCAGAAAGAGGAGCGTACAGATAGGCTCCTTTTACATCACACTGAGTGTGGATCCATCCGAGACATGAGACAAGGGCTGCAAAGAAAAAGCGAATTAGACTGAAATTGACTACGGGCGAAAACGTCTCATCGTACGTTTCACCCCTGACTTGTTTATAGCCTTGTGCTACAAGTCTCGCTTTATATCTTGCAACCCGTCCCTTGTCGTCTCGTTTGATGGTGAATACCCATCTGCAGCCTAGCGGTTCGGTGTTGGGTGGCAGAGATGTTAATACCCATACTTGTCTTTTATTTATAACATCCATCTCTTCCTGCATAGCCTGTCTCCAGAGTTCCCACTGAGGGGATTTTAATGCCTGTTTATATGTGTTAGGTATGGAGTCTTCTAGTCAGGTATTGGTTTTATGAGTTTCAGAGAAAGAGGTGTGTGGAGGTGTGTAACTAGGACTTGAGCTAGCACTAGGAGCGGACTTTACAATGCCTTGGTACTTATTGCTTCCTTTAAAACTGAACAGTCAGTGGCGTAGCCAGGATTTCGTTTCGGAGGGGGTCCAAAATTTTCCCTTCAGTATGTATATATATATACATATATATAATATATGTGTGTGTGTGTAGTAAAATTTGTCCACATGAAATCGCCATGTTGGTTCAAATTCCGTTTTACACAGGTTTTTATCTTATCAGATGTAATTGTATAGTATTATTTTTGACAGTATTATGAAACATTTCTGTTTAAGACAAAATCCCTTTATAGGCATGTTCCAGTTTCAAAACTTTTCTGTATTCATATACATATACTTACTTATGTTGTATTTATAGTTAAACCTGCCAAAATAATAACTGTCTATAACAGAATCCTGCCTGAAACGGAAGCGTTGCATAATCTTTATAAGAATTGCCATACAATTAAATTTACTGAAAATCTGTGTGAAAGGGGATTCTCACCGTTACTTAGTGAAACACAGTAAAACCTGCAAAAGCGGAGTTTCAGGACCATGACAAACCGAACAATAGATCTTACTGAGTTAGTGTATCTTAACTGTATAATTAATTACGCTTCTTGAAACTTTTTTCAGGTTTCTTGCGTTCACGTCTTCTTGGGATCGACTGTGATAGAAGTATATTGAGTAATTTTAAGAATTTAGGTACAGTAGATTTTCGAATATCTGGTATGCATTCGAATACCGGGATCGGATTATCAAGGTTGCGGATTAACCGGTACAATAAAATTTTCTCAGTTTTAGATACAATGTATTACGTTTATTTTGTATAAAAATTAGTAAAAGACAACACTGTTAAGAAATCATGGAGGGCAATTTCATCGAATGAAGAAAACCTAGCTCTTTCTGAAGACGGCGATAATAGTGATTCGCAGAGTAAAATCTTAGGAGATTTGGAAAAGTTAGACTATTAAGAAAAAAGTCACAAAAAAAACCCACTGCAACAATAAATTAACGAAGATTCGAAATTGGTGAGTTACGAAGTTTTTAATGACAATGATTATTTTTCCACTTGTCGCTTTTGGTTCAGAAGAAAGATAGAATTTCAAAGAAATGCCACGTAATTGCTACAGAAAACCTTGGAACTCATAAAAAATTAAGTCACAATAATGAATTAGTACAAAGAGCAAGGAGATTAAAGCACATATGCTGAAAAAATAGTGTTGAGAATTTTTAGTTGTAAAATTCGTCGAAGAGTAAATGGGAAGCGAAAACGGATTTTTATCACTTCATTCTTCTGTAAAAAATGAGGTAACACTTTAATTTTTTTATATTGTGTAAATGTAAATCGAAATAACATTAAAATTAATGTTCATTCTCTTTCTTTTATATTAATAAAATGTTTAATGTCCTTACTGCATGATAATTTAACACGCTCTATGCTTTTTCCAAAATTTTTCATCAGAATCTATACAATTTTGATTATACAGGAAATTCGCTTATCCGAGGCAAGGCATTTTCTAACTTCCCGATTAATCGAGAGTCTATTATATTTTCTAATTAATTTCTTAATTTAAAAAAAAGCATGGATAAAAAGAAGTAAGATCATCTCTATCACTGCAGTTAATTATACATTAAAGTTACATTACTATTTACCAGTGAAAAATATTATGAATTAAAAAACTCAGCCAAACTGAAGAATTAAATCTCTATAAATAAAAGGAATTCTGAGGATAATTAATTAATTAATTGAGGCACAGATAGGCTCTCATCCTCTATTCCTTTTATTTATAGAGATTTTACACAGCTTAGGTAAACGCAGAAGAAATATAAAACAGATAATGTATTTATCACAAAAAATCGTCTGCTAAGAAAATCTTTTTTCATTTTGAACTCTATAAATAAAAGGAATAAAGCAGAAGAAATATAAAACAGATAATGTATTTATCACAAAAAATCGTCTGCTAAGAAAATCTTTTTTCATTTTGAACTTCTATAAATAAAAGGACAGATAGGCTCTCAAACAGTGAATCGTCGAATATAATTGAAGAACAAATGGAAGAACAAATGGAAGAACAAATGGAAGAACAAATGGAAGAACAGATGGAAGAACAGAAAGAAGAACAGATGGAAGAACAAATGGAAGACCTCTTCATTAACAATAAAAAAAGATATGCAAACGAAACCCCAGAACACCGAGAAGAAAGACTGGCGAAGAAAAGAGAGCAGAATAGAAAAAGAAGAGAAAATGAGACTGAAGAAAAGAGAAGAGAAAGATTAAGTAAGCAAAGATTAATAAATCGAAAGATTCTCAGCGATGAGACTGAAGAAAAGAGAAGAGAAAGATTAAGTAAGCAAAGATTAATAAATCGAAAGATTCTCAGCGAAGAATCAGAAGAAAAGCGTCGAGAGCGATTGTCCAGAAATGATGAGTATAAGAAAAGAAAATTATATGAAGAGAACGAAGAACAGAGACTTCACAGATTGAATGAAAAGAAATGTTATGATTACAACAGAAAATACATCGTCGTTGGATCTTGTTACAACAGAGCCTTCTTGCTATTTTTTGATGAACCCGGGCAACGCCGGGCAGAACAGCTAGTTTAATTAAATCAAGTTTCATATTACATAAAATTTGCGTACAATGAAGTTAGGATCAAGTTAAGTTTAAAGCAGCAATTTTCATGTTTAATTTCTTGCTATTGAATAGTGAATTTGTATTGTAATCGATAATGGATAATGATTTCACATAAATATCAATCGCGTTAGCCATCAATTCACATGTGAGGGTCTGAGCTAAGGTTTTAATTTTTAAGAAAATATCTTGCCATTTCAGCTACAGAAACGAGTAATGTAGAAATCACACTCATCAAATATAATTCGTGCTAGAAAAAATAGTTTGTTAAAATTGTTTAAAACAGCGTTTTGGGTTTCTTTTGGGTTTCTATGTTTCATGTCTCTTTACTTTTTATACCATATTCGATCTAATAGTTGCTTCCGGTTTATTAGTAATATTTAATGAGGTTAATTTTTTGTTATAAATTTATTTGTGATGGACAAATACTTTTTTTGGATATATTAGGATGTGTAAAAAATAATGGTGGTTTCTGTTATCGTTTTTCGGGACCAATTTATTTTAGGTGGTTCTAAACAGCTTTAGAGCATTCTCTAAGTTCAGCAGTAAGCTCGGGACTTTTGTGTCGGGATCAGCTTCAATTTACGGTTTCAATTTTTCGTTGTACAAAATATCAGCCAAGATCTTCTCTATACATAAAACTCTTCTTACCACGATGCAATTTCTTGAAGCAATGTTAAAATGGGCATTCTTAAGTAGTAAATAGGATCAAAGATAATGTTGAATTTTTCTCCGAGAGAGGTTTCTGCAGCTATGGAAGAGACACTTTGGAGTTTCGTGTGAGAGGTAGCACTTCGATACCACACCATCAATAAGCATAAAATTCAAAATATTTCAATTACACCATTAGACAACTTGGCATGATGATCTCCGCAGCCACAGATGTCCGCATTCACATTTGCATCATTTAAAATGAGTAGATCAGTGTGGCCATTCAAAACGTCCATGCTATCATTCCACAGCCTTTGTATCTGTGCTTTTCACGGATGTTTGCAGCCTTAATTTTATATTTTCCCCCCTCAATGTAATAACATGTCTGTAATACTCTCCAAACAAAATCAGGATTCATCGGTAAAGAGAACTCGGCTCCAGCCTCTGGTACTGCAATGACAATGATCCCTGCACCACTTTAACCGGACTCATTTCGTTGCCGGAGTTAGTGGAATGCACATTACATGTTTCCTTCATGTAATCTTTTTTATGCAGCATGTCGCTCGCAATAAATCTGAATAGTCGAGTTCTTGTTGCTTCAGTAAACTCCTTTGCAATATGAAATGACGTCAGTTGCTTGTTTCGTTTAGCAAATGACGGTCTTGGCTATCTATTTTGGTTCATTTTTTACCTTGACCTGGTTGTTTGTGCACATAAATCGTTTCAAGATTTTTGGTATGATGCTTTTGACTATTTTTGAGTTTTAATTGATTCCTCAAAATGTCTGTCCTGCTTCCATTCTTTTTATCGCACGTTCTTTCTTACAATTGATCAAATGTCTTTTGGATGACATATTCCATCTATTACAAGCTAAAATTTTATCCAAGTATACGTACAAACCTTGAAATTAGACTTTTAATACTCCATGTGCACTCATTTTTCCATTTGAGCCGTAAGAACGGACTGAAAAAATTGCATATTTTTCTGTAGCGAATTGTATTGCCATTGGACTATATGCTAATCCTGACATTCAGTTACCAATCAACAACCTTTCATTGAAGTTCCCTTAATGGAATTAACATAAAACACTTTTTTATGGTTGTTCCTTTAATCTTTTTTTCACTAGTGTAATTTGAAAGTTAGAACTTATAGTCTATCTCTTCCAAGATAGACTATAAGTTCAGACTGTAAGCATAGCATATGAATCAGACCATAAGCACATTTTTTACCTTAACCTGCTTGTCTGTGCACATAAATCGTTTTCAGATTCTTGACATGATGCTTTTAACTATTTTTAAGTCTTTATTGGCCCTTCAGAGTGTTTTACCAGTTTCCATTCTTTCTATCGCACCACGCCATTTCTCGCAAACAGTCAAATTTCTCCTGAACAACATATTCACAAGCCTAATTACAAGCGAAGGTTTTTCCCAACTACACGTACAATTCTTGAAATTAGACGTCGAATACCCCATGTGAACCCATTGTCACACTTGAACCGAAAGAACGGACGGAAAAAATGGCATATTTTTCTGTAGTGAATTGTAATCCCATTTAGACTATGTGCTAAAGTTGAATTGAGTTACCAACCAATCACCTTTCATTGAAATTCATTTAAGAGAATTAACATAAAACCCCTTTTTTATGATTTTTCCTTTAACTTTTCTCGCCAGTAATTGGAAAGCGGTAACAAGTAACGAGTCCAAAAATAAACTTGCTTTTATTAATTGCTACCATCAGACTTAAAGCAATTGATAATATTGTCTGTTATAAAAGTGAACAATGATAAGTATCACAAAACTCAACAAACGTGCCGTTATTGCGTTCATGTAAATTTGACTTTTCCTATAAGTTTTGGCAACAGTTGGTCCTATCGGAGTCCATAATAAAGAAGTTTTACGTTTAATCTAATTAAAGTAAATTTGTGTAAACGGAATAGTGGGTATACTTCTATAGTTATTCCTCTGTGTCCAAACACTAAAATGTTTACGTTTATGAAAGGATTCCGCGTTCACAGAAAACTGGCCAAAACGAAATCACAACTGGAGGAATTTCCCTTTTCAAACTTTAGCAAGCATAAATATATAGTGTTGTTTTCGTCAAATCTTCAATTGTTTTCCTTTAAGTTAGGTCATTTTCACAGATTTACTATAATTAATGCTTTTCAAAGGTGTACTTTAGAGTGAGTACGTTTTAGTAGTTTCAATGGCTATTGTAAAACTGAAAAGTGTTTATAACGAAAACCTGTCTAAAACGAAAAAGTTCATAACCCAAGCGAAAGACATACCTTTGATTTATACCTTCTTAGACAAACACCTGTCTAAAGCGGAAAGTTTCATAGGCTCTTTGTGATTCCGTCTTAGTTATTTTTTCTGTTGCATCCATGATTCAGTAAACTAGTTCGTCGTTCGGGTTTCGGGGGGGGTCCGGACCCCCTGGACCCCCCCCCTTGGCTACGCCACTGTGAACAGTGACGGATTAAATTTGATACCATTAGATTGACAGTAATCTCTTACT